>JARHVA010005107.1:475000-1140000 GCA_037957365.1 Torreya grandis | reverse complement strand
TATATGGATAAATATAAAATTGATATAAGTACCAATGTAGAGGACATGTTTCCAAAAGATGCCCCCACTATAAGTCAAAGATGTTGAATACTGAGTAGGTGTAAAAACCATGATTCCAAATCATGCCCCCACTGAATCTATGAATTATAAGTACCATACTGAATGAATGTGGAAAACATTCTTCCCAAGCATGCCCCCACTTAATATGAAACTATTAATGTGTGGAAGCCATGCCCATATGACATTCCCCCACTAAATCTACAAATAGGTATATGTATTGAATACTAAATAAATGTGGATAACATGCTTCCAAAGCATGCCCCTACTATAATTTGGAAACTATGAATGTGTGGAAGCCATGTCCATATGGCATGCCTCCAATAACATTTGAGAACTGTGAAAAATGTGAAAAAAAATTATTCCTAAGCATGCCCCCACTAATATGCCACCATTCTAAGGTAAGAGAGAATAATACCTAAAGTTAGCTCACCTCAAAAGGGTAAGACAACTATAAAATTTGTGAATGTAATGACATAACATATATAAGGAACATGTTTAGGTAAATGTACATTAAAGATAATAAAACTAATGTGATCACATTTAGGCCTAATATTCATGATAAATATCATGGTAACATCTCGATAGTGGCATTAAAAGCTCAAAAAGAAAAGAAGCACACACACAAGAGCACTTAAAAGTAAGTCAAAAAGTAATGGTCTGAGGAGAATGTAAACAAAGAGCATGCTCAAATTCCATAAAATTGAATGGGCATGACTTAGTTAAATATCTACAAAATTAAGGAATGACATATTCAAATGTCCATATAACAATCAATGACATATTAAAATGTCCAAGAAATCAAATATAGGCATAAGGTCCACATACAATGGAGCATATTCAAATGTTTAAAAAATCAAGACAATATTAAGGAAAAATAGTAAAGGAAGAGTGTAAAGGAAAAGCATAAACAACCAACATACACATGTCATAGTGGCCCATGGATCAAATGTGTTAAAAAAATGCTAAGTATATAGTATATCAAGTACCCAATGCAATGTATAATTATAGCTTATAGGCATGTGTAAGTGCATATGTAATCTCAAACATGATAATGTAGAGTGACAATCAAAAGATATAACCTATGTGTATTAATATCATAGAATATGGATGCCCCAAATGTCATAGTGACATGAGTAGAGGGAAGGCCTAACACCCATTAGTGTATCATATATATATATATATATATATATATATATATATATATATATATATATATATATATATATATATATATATATATATATATATATATATGTATATATATATATGTATATATATATGTATATATATATATATGTATATATATGTATGTATACATATATATACATATATATATATGTATATATATATATATATATATATATATATATATACACATATATATATGTATATATATATATACATATATATATGTATATATATATACATATATATATGTATATATATATACATATATATATATGTGTATATATATATATATATATATATATATATATATATATATATATATATATATATATATATATATATATATATACATGTGTGTGTGTGTGTGTGTGTGTGTGTGTGTGTGTGTGTGTGTATGTATGTATGTATGGTTTTGTATGTGTATTTAGGAGTAAATGATATGTTATTCCTTAAAATGGAACTAGCACATTGATTCAAAGGAGCCAATAGAACATGTAGGTGTCCAAAATGTTTTTGGATTTTTGAGTGTTTTTTAATTTTTTTTATGGTATTTTTGAAGATGAGGAAAGATCATCCTATGATGACATCTAATGGATGGTCATAGATATATCCCCCCATTCTAAACCTTACAACCTCAATTTGGATCTTTTATATTATTTGCATCATGATTGGCTAGGTTGAAAAGGGACATATAATGTTCCTCCTCACATTTTTCATGTGTAGTAGAATATGTGATACTATAATTTGAAATATGTATTAATTTTACTTCATGAGGAAAATAAATGCCTTGTTATTTTTGGTCAAATTTTTCTTCCATTTGGAATATCTAAAGAGTCCAAGTGTAAATGCATATGGAGATGTGATAGGCATAACCCAAACCTGTGTTTGAATTAATTTAGGGCCACAAGAAATTAGTATTTTTATGTTGCATAAGGAGTCTTTCTAACCTCCTTTGTTTTGTAAGTTTGTTAGATTGAAGCCCATTTGTTGCAAATGTCTCACATGATAATTAGTTTTTGCTTGTATAGGATAAACATAGTTATGATAAAAATAAGCACCATCCATGTATAATTTAATTGTTAAATCTTGTTGACATGGATGCTTTTTATTTTGTTTATTTTGAGATTATTGTATGGGACTTACACCTTAGATCATTACCATGTTAAGTAACATTTTCCAACTTGTCATATAAAGACTAGGAACCAACATTTTTCTTCATAATATTCTTTAAGCAATTGATCTCCTTCCTTTATTTGATGGATAAAACTTTGGTACTTGGAAGGATAAATGTTAAGCTTCATTAGATGAGTAATTATGAATGTGGAATATCTATACATCCACATGTAAATGAGTGAAGGGCTCATATTGTTTATTCAACTCTCTTTCATTTAATGGGGAAATAAAGAATCTACTAAATATAAATTTTAGTTCTAAATATGAGGGTCTAAATGCTAGCTCGTATGATGTACTTTTGAATTGAATAGTATAATCTTGAAGGGACTCATCAACACATTAATTGAAATTGTGAAAATGTTCTAGTCTAAGTTTTGGCACCTTTTGAATATTTAAATCCATGAATAAATAATCTTTGAAGTTTGACAAAGTGGTTAAGGAACCCTTTGGTAAGCTATAGAACCAATTGTGAACCTCATCATAAATGCTCATATGGAATACCTTTAATAATAGTTTTTCATTATTTTCTCATTGACTAAAATAGTGTACATAATTTATCATGTGCTTTAGTGGATCCTTATGGTGCCCAAAGATATGTAAATGTGGTAATTCAAACCCAAGTGGATAAGGATATTCAAGTATACATTATATAAGGGGTTGATTATTAAATAAGGTAACATGTGCATTTACATTAATCAAATAAATTTGCATTTCAAGTATATAAACCTATTTTTTAAGGTCCATATTATTGATAATCATATACATAAGATAATCCTTGGGGATGGTGGTGTTTGACATAGGTGTTATCATTAGTTCTAAACTACCATCTCTTTTGTATCTAGGTATATGAGTATCATCATTCTCATGTAAAATAAATTACAACATAAATCTAAATTGTATCTCTAAATCTAAAAGTGTAAAGTTTAAATAATATAAAGCATCTTTAAATTGAATGGCATAGTATTGTAGATACTCATTCTCATTTTGGTTCAATATTTAAAATGTTTCAATGACAACTTAGGTAAGGAAAACTAGTTAAAATATGATAGGAATAGATCTTGAATATCATTTAAATTTGATAAGTAACCATTTTGAATGTTGTAAAACCAATCAAGAGCCCCTTTGGTTAAAGTGTGATGGAAAGCTTTTAATAGCAAGATTCCATTTTGGCACCTTTTGAATATTGAAATCCATGAATAAATAATCTTCCAAGTTTGACAAAGTGGTTAAGGAACCCTTTGGTAAGCTATAAAACCAATTGTGAACCTCATCAGAAATGCTCATATGGAATACCTTTAATAATAGTTTTTCATTATTTTCTCATTGACTAAAATAGTGTACATAATTTATCATGTGCTCAAGTGGATCCTTATGGTGCCCAAAGATATGTAAATGTGGTAATTCAAACCCAAGTGGATAAGGATATTCAAGTATACATTATATAAGGGGTTGATTATTAAATAAGGTAACATGTGAATTTACATTAATCAAATAAATTTGCATTTCAAGTATAGAAACCTATTTTTTAAGGTCCCTATTATTGATAATCATATACATAAGATAATCCATGGGGATGGTGGTGTTTGACATAGGTGTTATCATTAGTTCTAAACTACCATCTCTTTTGAATCTAGGCATATGAGTATCATCATTCTCATGTAAAATAAATTACAACATAAATCTAAATTGTATCTCTAAATCTAAAGGTGTAAAGTTTAAATAATATAAAGCATCTTTAAATTGAATGTCATAGTATTGTAGATACTCATTCTCGTTTTGGTTTAATATTTAAAAATGTTTCAATGACAAATTAGGTAAGGAAAATTAGTTAAAATATGATAGGAACAGATATTGAATATCATTTAAATTTGATAAGTAACCATTTTGAATGTTGTAAAACCAATCAAGAGCCCCTTTTGTTAAAGTGTGATGGAAAGCTTTTAATAGCAAGATTCCATTTTGGCACCTTTTGAATATTGAAATCCATGAATAAATAATCTTCCAAGTTTGACAAAGTGGTTAAGGAACCCTTTGGTAAGCTATAAAACCAATTGTGAACCTCATCAGAAATGCTCATATGGAATACCTTTAATAATAGTTTTTCATTATTTTCTCATTGACTAAAATAGTGTACATAATTTATCATGTGCTCAAGTGGATCCTTATGGTGCCCAAAGATATGTAAATGTGGTAATTCAAACCCAAGTGGATAAGGATATTCAAGTATACATTATATAAGGGGTTGATTATTAAATAAGGTAACATGTGAATTTACATTAATCAAATAAATTTGCATTTCAAGTATAGAAACCTATTTTTTAAGGTCCCTATTATTGATAATCATATACATAAGATAATCCATGGGGATGGTGGTGTTTGACATAGGTGTTATCATTAGTTCTAAACTACCATCTCTTTTGAATCTAGGCATATGAGTATCATCATTCTCATGTAAAATAAATTACAACATAAATCTAAATTGTATCTCTAAATCTAAAGGTGTAAAGTTTAAATAATATAAAGCATCTTTAAATTGAATGTCATAGTATTGTAGATACTCATTCTCGTTTTGGTTTAATATTTAAAAATGTTTCAATGACAAATTAGGTAAGGAAAATTAGTTAAAATATGATAGGAACAGATATTGAATATCATTTAAATTTGATAAGTAACCATTTTGAATGTTGTAAAACCAATCAAGAGCCCCTTTTGTTAAAGTGTGATGGAAAGCTTTTAATAGCAAGATTCCATTTTGGCACCTTTTGAATATTGAAATCCATGAATAAATAATCTTCCAAGTTTGACAAAGTGGTTAAGGAACCCTTTGGTAAGCTATAAAACCAATTGTGAACCTCATCAGAAATGCTCATATGGAATACCTTTAATAATAGTTTTTCATTATTTTCTCATTGACTAAAATAGTGTACATAATTTATCATGTGCTCAAGTGGATCCTTATGGTGCCCAAAGATATGTAAATGTGGTAATTCAAACCCAAGTGGATAAGGATATTCAAGTATACATTATATAAGGGGTTGATTATTAAATAAGGTAACATGTGAATTTACATTAATCAAATAAATTTGCATTTCAAGTATAGAAACCTATTTTTTAAGGTCCCTATTATTGATAATCATATACATAAGATAATCCATGGGGATGGTGGTGTTTGACATAGGTGTTATCATTAGTTCTAAACTACCATCTCTTTTGAATCTAGGCATATGAGTATCATCATTCTCATGTAAAATAAATTACAACATAAATCTAAATTGTATCTCTAAATCTAAAGGTGTAAAGTTTAAATAATATAAAGCATATTTAAATTGAATGTCATAGTATTGTAGATACTCATTCTCGTTTTGGTTTAATATTTAAAAATGTTTCAATGACAAATTAGGTAAGGAAAATTAGTTAAAATATGATAGGAACAGATATTGAATATCATTTAAATTTGATAAGTAACCATTTTGAATGTTGTAAAACCAATCAAGAGCCCCTTTTGTTAAAGTGTGATGGAAAGCTTTTAATAGCAAGATTCCATTTTGGCACCTTTTGAATATTGAAATCCATGAATAAATAATCTTCCAAGTTTGACAAAGTGGTTAAGGAACCCTTTGGTAAGCTATAAAACCAATTGTGAACCTCATCAGAAATGCTCATATGGAATACCTTTAATAATAGTTTTTCATTATTTTCTCATTGACTAAAATAGTGTACATAATTTATCATGTGCTCAAGTGGATCCTTATGGTGCCCAAAGATATGTAAATGTGGTAATTCAAACCCAAGTGGATAAGGATATTCAAGTATACATTATATAAGGGGTTGATTATTAAATAAGGTAACATGTGAATTTACATTAATCAAATAAATTTGCATTTCAAGTATAGAAACCTATTTTTTAAGGTCCCTATTATTGATAATCATATACATAAGATAATCCATGGGGATGGTGGTGTTTGACATAGGTGTTATCATTAGTTCTAAACTACCATCTCTTTTGAATCTAGGCATATGAGTATCATCATTCTCATGTAAAATAAATTACAACATAAATCTAAATTGTATCTCTAAATCTAAAGGTGTAAAGTTTAAATAATATAAAGCATCTTTAAATTGAATGTCATAGTATTGTAGATACTCATTCTCGTTTTGGTTTAATATTTAAAAATGTTTCAATGACAAATTAGGTAAGGAAAATTAGTTAAAATATGATAGGAACAGATATTGAATATCATTTAAATTTGATAAGTAACCATTTTGAATGTTGTAAAACCAATCAAGAGCCCCTTTTGTTAAAGTGTTATGGAAAGCTTTTAATATCAAGCTTTCATTTCGGGCCCAATGTCCAAAGGAGTGTATATATTGGAAAAAATGACTAACAGGGTCCCCTTGACCATTGAATAAGGAGAAAAGGTATGATAAAATTTTGTGGATAAGGATATTCAAATACATGTCAAGAAATAGGTTATTTTGGTAAGTATTCTCATAAAAAATATCCTCATGATAAGAACTAAGAGAAAAAACCAAGGTCTGAGTTTACCAAGTGTACAAGATTGAGGTGCTACATAATCATAAAATATCATCTACATTCACCTCCCATTTATTCTAGTAATGAAATTACTAATTTAAAGGAAAGGAACAAGTAGTTGAGTGTGTATGCACACCATGTATTTACTTGAGTTTAACTTGAGTGCTTTGCTAGAGTTGGATTTGAATGCTTTGATAGTAACTAAACTAAAACCAAGAGATTGATAAAGTGTATAATTAATTCATATAATCTAGGTTAAACTTACTTGAAATAGATTGAGATTAAAAGACAAAGGTTTAGGAGTAAACATGTGTGTTGATGTAACTGCCTTTCCTATTGGCAAGTTATTTTGTAAATGATGTATCATTATAAGGCTCTAAAACTGAGATTAGGATAAATATGGATAAATCTCTAAAGTTCATATATCCAAGTAAATAAAGAGAGATACTGGAGGCATATGCCACCAAATTTGGAGAAAACATGAGTTAGCACCTACAAGTTAGAATTAGCTCAACCATGGAACCCAATGATACTTATAAGCCAATGAGGTTGGATGATCAAGTCCAACCTAAAAACTTGGAAAGATTGAGTGATTTAATCACCTCAACCATTCCAAATCCTACTTGGGTAATAATATTAAGGACACATAAATGATAAGGCGCGAGGGTGAATATCAAATCTACAGTAGGCTAATTAATGTGCTAAACTCAGATGTATCATATCTTGAATTTATAAAAATGAGATAGACTATTAAAGAAAAGTATAGCTATGATAAATATAGAAATGATATAAAATAGAGTACTTATTTATTTTTGATGCTAATACAGGTTTGTATCTTGTATAGGTAAAAGCAAGTAGGAAAACATTTATGGATCAATCATTCGATTTTGGATTTGGTGCCTATAGCTTTGTAGACACTTACATCAGCCCAGGATAGTTATGTCAATGTTAGTATCTGAGTTTGATGTTAGTTATAAAGTTGGTAGATTTCACATGCTACACTAAATAATATGGTATCTATGAAATTAATTGCATTGAAAATGTAAGAGCCATTTTTGACAATGTACAACACAAACCCACTCTCAAATCAATATAACAAGTAGAAATTCAATTAAGAAAGAATTTTTTTTAAACAATTATTAGTATTGTTCTATGTCATGTAGTCATTTTAATATTTTCATGTTGTCCATTGATTCTTATTCTTAATTTTTTTTAATTATCTCGATGTGTTTCCAAGTTTTCCTCTAAAGTGTGATTTGATCATTGTTGTCGTTATCATTAACATTATAATCTTCTATTTCTTTATTTTTTCTTTTCTTTTGTTAATGGTAAAAATGTGGGTTTTGAAAGTCACCCAAAACTTTATATAAATCCAAACAAATATTATAAATCCAAACAAATATAAAAATAAATTCCAAACCCAAACCAACATAAAATATTTTTTTATCAAAAAGGTAATAAAAACACCAACAAATTTCAGCAATTCTTTACCATAAAAATATCCAATAAATAAAAATTATAGACAAAAGATAGTTTCCCAAAAAAATATGCCCCACATCAAACTTCATTGACAAGGCAACGAATAATCAGCAAAAAAGTGGTCACCAAATAATAGGGATTCAAGAATCCATAAAATCAAAAACCTCAAGGGACCCAGGGAAAACCAACCACCAAGTTACCAACAATACCATGCAAAAGAGAAACAAAGATCTTAACTAGGAGTTGAGACCAACCTTTGTGCTAAGAAAAGATACCCTCTATCATCCATTGAGATCCATCTTTCACCATCTGCTTTGCCTCTAATCTCAACCTTTTAGATTTTGATATTTTCCCTTTACTTTTGACTGAAGAGTCCATTAGAATCAATGATATCATTGTTAAAAGGTGATGGTGGGAACAATGATAGATGGGAGAAGAGGGATTATGGTCAAAATACGAACAAACACCTCTTGTGGAAGGGTCTCCATCCTAGGAGAGGAACAACCAACCTTAAGTAAAGATGGAGGGCTGACTTAGAAAGATGGTAGAAAAATCCATGATAAATTAACACTTGATTAAGGGAACCTTCCTTCCTCCTCCAAGCCATCCAAGAAGACAAGGAAAAATACATTTCAACTAAAGTGTTTTTGCAATTTTTAAACTCTTCCCAATTGAAATGTTTTTTTAACATTTTACATTTTACCAACTAAAGTGCCTTTATAACTAGAATTCTTTTAAAAGTGTTTTCCCTTAAATTATTCTTATCCAAAGTGCCTTCACAATTATAATTCTTTTTAATCTTTCAACTTTACCTAACCAAAGTAAGATTAATTGATAGAGAGATTTTTTTAAAACAAATAAAATTTTGAACAATGCAAACTTTATTTATTTGTGTAGACATTTTATTTGATAAACATTTAGATTCTAAATAAAATTACTAAATTTTCTATAAATTTTTAAAAAATATAATCAGATCTTATATCATTATAAAATCAACATTTACATTTTTTTAACTCTATTTTTAAAAATATTCATCTATCAAATGGGTTGTAGTCTAATTGGTGCATGTGATAGTAAAGTGCATTATCATGCTATCTAATAAAATACAAATATAAAGATATACCAAAAAGAGATAATGTTGGGTTATAATTCTAAATTAATTTGGTAGAATAAATACTCTTTAATTCTTGATCCTAACCTTTAAAATATAGATTTATTCATGTTTCCCAATACCAATAGAATATTTATCCTTTAATCAATAAAACATATCTAATTCATAAGAGTTAATTATTAATTATACAATCATTATCTTCTTATTAAAAATAATAATCTTATATAGTTATTAGTTATGACATATAATCATATTTATAATTAAATGATATTTTAATCCTTCCAAACATTTTTAAAAACTCATTTTTTTCAATTTTTAATGTTGATCTCCATCACATACCATGGTTATATATAAATTAGGTTGCATTCTTAAAAATTCACCCATATTTAAAATATGTATATATAGTTACACCATCATTCCATATCTCTCCAAGGTCTAAACATTTTGTTTGATTATTATTTTTTAATTATGAATTATTTCAATAAAATTGAAAAAAATTCTAATTATGTTGCCCAATTTTTCTCAATATGAATGGAATTATGCCTCGTCTCAATCTTAATATGGATAATAATTATCAATATCATGCCAACACTTCTCTAACTATGAATTTTCATTAAAATCAAATCACATTTATTTAGGGTGTCAAAACCTTCCAAAATTAGATACTACTATATATTTATCTAACCTATAAAAGTCTCCTAAAATTTCTCTTGAAATGTCATAAATTTGATAAAGCTTGTAGTTATTTCAATTAATTTCTTCTTGTTACTTATTTTGTTGGTCAGGTCCTTGCTAAACATACTTGGAAATCCTATATTCATAGTACATGAAAATCCCAATGGTGTTAAACTTGAGGTAGTATAAAACATGACCAAATATTTATTTGTTTAAGTTTAATAATGTAGACCATCACCAAGCCATTATTGTTCATAGTCTATGGTTTATCTGTAACCTTTTGGTTGTGTTCTCTCATTATATTTAAAACTTCATTGTATCTAAACATGCCAAACTAAAAATTCCTATTTGGTTTGATTTTTTGGCCCTCTTGCCCTTGTGAATTTTTTGCATTAATTTATTCAACCTCTAACTTGTTTTATAAGGTTTTGGAAAATAAATTTTTATTCGAATTAGCCTAAAAAAATGCATCTACATCGAAGTAAATCTTTCAAAGGATATCCAAAAAGCCATTGACATTGATATCCAAATAGGTGATATTAATTTGACACAAAGGGTGATTTATATTAATATTATTATCACTTATTTTTATTTCTATGGAATGGATCATAAAATCTGTGAATCTTTATAGATGGCCAACTCCAAGCCAAATTTACCACCCAAAACATCTCCTAAGGTGAATAATAATACTCAAACATCTTTGAAAAAATAGACTATTATCATTAATAATAAGTATAAAAAACAATAAAACATAGAAATCAAGGCCTTGGCTTTGTGTATAATCCCACATGTAATTCTTTGATAGTCACAAAGAAACCAACCCCCACTATCCAGTAGGTGGTGACACCATCCATTACTCCCCCTCCAAAAGCAATGATTTTTTTTTCTAGCTCCTAGAAACAACTAATAGATTCATTACCATCATAGCCCCATCTTGAGGTTAAATATTTATATGTAATTGACCATCTTATGGTGTTTGATCACAAGTCATTATATCACCGAGAGTGTATCCTATCTCCACCACTAAAATATGGAGAGTACATGTAAGATAAACATATAAATTTTTAATTAATGACTTCATGAAGGGTGGTTAACCATCAATCCTACTTGGAAATTTTTTTGTATTAGGTTGAGGTGTATGAGGAAATAACTATGTAAACATAGGGTAGTCAATGATTATGTACTCTTAGAATGTGCAAAAACTTACTAACATGAACTAAAAATACATTGTAATGGATATGTGTTAGTGCTCTATTATCATGAAAATTCTTTGCCTATAAGAAATTAAGATATTTGGTTTTTCGCACACCTCTATCATCAGAATGATTTGGTTGGATGTTTTTTTTTAAGATGTCAACTCATGAGAATGGATGTGGTGATGTGGTAATATCAATTTCCCCATCATTATCATCTAATATTGTCTCTTAGAGTTTGAACCCCACTCATAGAGTTGTGTGGACTCTCTTCAATTTTAATGGCCACTCACTTAGTATCGCCAACATTTATGACTTCAATGATGTAGTTGAAAAGATGGTTTTTTGGTGTTAGACAGCTAACTCACTCCCTAATGCCAACTAGATCATATGTGGTAATTTTAATTTTATTGAATCCCTAAAATACAAGGAATTTTTACTCCCCATCTTGTGGTGCATCAAAAAAAGTGAGGTGTGGTTTTACACATGAAATAAAATTTGATTCTTTGATCCTAATCACCATATTTATCTTCATTCCACCTTACCTTTGTTAAAGTGGTCTAATTTTTTGTAAGGAAATGAAAGTGTGGAAAAAATATTGGATTCAACTCTAATTGCAGAGAAAAATATTTTCATATTTTATTATAATTTTTGACCACCCTACGTAAATCATCCCAAATGATTTGCTTTCGTAATATCTCCCTATTAAGTTTAAAATTGAATGGTTTGCTTCTTTAATGAGGAATTACAATACATAATCCTACCTTTTTTCACCCATGTACACCACTCCTAGACCATGAAACACATTACTAGAATCTAGAATCTTACTCTTTGGCCCTCCAGAGCCTTTGGTTGGATTGAGTAGTGGGAAAATTCCATTAGTTAGATACTAGATTTTTTACAAACCTATCATTGACAAGAAACTAATTTCCTCCACATAGCTCATATTTATTCACTCCATGAATTCATTTAAGTTTAATAAGAATTGGTACTTTATCCCATCAAAATGGAATTAAAAAATTAGGCTACCTTAAGGTAGTAAAAACTCAAGATTTAGAATAATTATAAATCTTGGGGACCTTAGATACGTGTTTGCATGCATTGGTAAAAAATCAGAGATAAATATTCAAATAAATGCATCCCTCTCCTCTATTTTAAGAAAGTAGTTGATCATGTAAAATCCACTTTTGATAATTAGGTTTTCATCCTACACATGTTACTAATATTTTGAAAGTCTTTGTCTTTCATTATCATGGTGTATTATCTGATCAACCTCCACACCTGAATGAGATTGTGATCTTAATAGATGCCTTCAATTATTTCATTATAAGTTGACAAAGGGACAATGGGTGTCATGTGATCAACTTATTTATATTGAGGAGATTCAAGAAATGGTTATCAATATGGATATTGATAAGGCCCCTAATATTGATGGGTTCCCCTATGAATTTTATTTTGATTTATGAGATACAATGGGTCTAAATCTACACAAAGTGTACCTTGAAGCTACTCAAAACCATTCCCTTGGAAAACTTATTAATCAAGGTAATATAATATTCATTCCCAAACCTTTGGACTCAAAACATATAACCATTTGGAGACCTATTACCCTTCTTAATGTACCCTATAAAATTATCAGCAAATATCTTTCTCTTATGATTAGGTATTTATTACCTCTTTGTTAGTGTAGATGTTTTCCCACTTTTGGTTTTAACTACATGGTTTTTAGTTAGTTTTCTTAGGGTTATTAAGGTCATTATGGGAAATAACTTTATGTGTTTTTTAATTATGAGTTCAGTTGTTACCTTTATGGTGACCTAATTTATCACTATATAATGTACCTCCTTTGTACTTTTTAGCTAATGAATCACACAATCAATTTATGAAGCTCTCTTTTACTCTACATTTATTCTCACCTAATTCTAGGGTTTTAATGTCACCTATGACATTCATATATCTTGGATTAATCTGACATGGTATCATAGCTCTGATCTTATATTCATTCTATCATTTCTTGAGATCCTTGGTGAGATCTTTCTTGCATGCATCCTATAGGGTTTATTGATTTTTTGATTCTTTATAAGTTTGGTGGGATTTCTTGAGAATTTATGAAAAATATTCTCTTAGAGTCTCAAATAATAAAATGAATAGTGACATCAGATTCAAAAGGTGCCAAAACCCTAAGATTGGTTGTAAACATGACCTAGTTTCATGACAATCAATTTTTAACCATTTTGGAGGGTTTCAGGGCCTTTTTAGTGATTTTACATAAATCTGTATTCTTGGGTTCTATAAGGGAAAATCATTTTATATTTTTTAAGTCTTTTTAAAATTATTTATGGGTAATTTTTTGTAAAATAGGCATTTCATATTTATATTTTCTAAACTCGACAAAGTTTTTATACCTATTTGTATACGGCAGGGGGTTCAAACTTCCTCAACACTATGGGAAACATTGATGGTCCCAACATTGGGATTTTTTGCTACATGAATAGTCACCAAATCTCAAATTTATACTATAGGAGCATTCAAAAACCTTGAGATTATTTGTGCTCACTGAATCCGTAACACTTGTTGGAAGTCTTCAAACCCTTGAAAAATGCATTAGGGCCCACTACTCCTGACACTAAAAGTTACACTATCAAAACTCCCAAGAACCTATCATAGGAGTTTGTGATTTATAGTTTAGTACATAACTTTAACACTTTTGATTTTTTGATTTTCATGACACCTCCAAACCCTGACATCAGAGTTTATGATTGTAGGTGCAGTCTATATCTCTACTAACTACTAAAAACTACAAACCTAATTGAAAAATCCAATGCTTGACAACTCCACCATGGGAACTTGAGAAACATCTAGAATCATAACTTTTAGCACTACATTTAGTCACTTCAACCTTGATATTTTTTTTCTATGATTTTAAGAGACCTCTAAAACCTTGACATCAGACTTTTTGACTATTTAGATGATGTCACTCACACGTCAATCACATTAATAAAATTAGGAGGGGATATCACCCATAATAATACTTATCCCCCTAGTCATATGATGTGTTCACATAAAGTAAGCACCCAACTTATCCCTTAACCCTTGGTTATATGGAAATTAAGCCCATGGTCACTTCCAACCCAAAAATGCTTAAATTTTACTCCATAAAGGCACAAGTTTTTTTTTTTTGTTTTGAGGAAATGGATTTCCAAAAATTTTAAAGCTTTTGATCCAAAGGGCCTCAATTTTTTATTAATGAAGTTGATCAAAAATATTTTTCCACCCATTTACATCTAGATTTTTCATAAGAGCTAAGATTTTCAAATGGTTATAACTTTTGATCGGTAACTTAGATTTGAGCATTGTCTTATTCAAAAGTGATCGATTTTTTTTTATCTACACATTTGTGTAATTTTGGGGCTCTATTAAAACCAATTATTTTACATTATTGGATAGTTTATCAACTAAATCCAACATTCCTTTGGTTCTTTCATACTTATGCATAATTACTCAAGATGAAATCTTGATTGTGTCCAACATATATACAAGAATGCTTATATTTTAAACTTAATGGGGTTTATTCTGATAGTTTTAAATGGGTACTATGTGGTGTTATGTACTTTTATTTTTTGCATTTCTTATTTTTGAAACAACCTTTTTTCTTACATCATGGAAAATTACTAGTTGTTTCCTCATCTTAGTAAATTCAATTATCTTTAATGGAAAATTAATGTGTTACTTTCTCTTAGAAAACTAGGATTCTATAGTATTACTATGAATGAGGAAATTGAACTTGTAGCAGATGTAAAGAAAAATAAATGGTTTAACAAATGTGATCAAGCACATGGTTGCCTTAGTTTGTCTATTTCTCCTGGCTTATGTTTTCATATTTAATCTTCTAAAACACCAAATGAAGTATAGACCACACTGGAAAAACTCTTTGGGAATCAAGATGTGATGAGAGGTCATGAACTAGAGAATGAGATCATCAATTTGAGCCTAAGTGAATTTGAAACACTACATGACTTCTTCATTAAGTTAAAATCTTTGAGGATGTAGTTAAAAAATTTGGAATAGATAATCAAGATTATCAACGCATTCTATCTATACTCTCTAAAATAGGTCCAGACTAATATGTGTTTGTGTCATCTTTCCATGCCACATAAAGTGTTCTTGAAACTGCATGGAAGATGCCTTACTTAGATACCTTTATTTTTTACATGATTGATGATTAAGATAAGTTATATAGATGGCTACAATGAAGTCCTCAAAATATTATGCACTTTCTGATAAGAAAGAGAAGGCTTAAAAAAAAGAGATAAGAAATTAAAAAAAGGATCAAGAGAAGGATACAATCCTCCCACCTAAAAATCCAACCATGAAACCTTTTCTTCCAATTTTAAGCCTATGAAAGATTCAATCACCCATGGGTTTTATTTAGAAAAACATGATGAAAACAAATGTTTGAAGAAGCATATTGACCAAGTGACTAAGCAACTCAAGAATCACAACATTAGTGTCCCTTATTATATAATTTAGAATTAATCAACCCATGAATCCTCTAAGGAAAATGACCATGGTAAACAAAAGGAAAAATGGAATCATAAGGGTAAATTAAAGGACAATGCCCTAGTTGTAGTTGTATCCTTTAGTCCTACATGGGTCATTGAATCTATTGATTCACATCACATGCCCTCTTGATAGAGTTTAGTTCCTTGGAACCATGTGATATGTCATCTATACAATTTGGTAACAAGACTTGTAAAAAGGTTAATAAGATAGGACCTATTGAAGTGAGTGGTGAAACATTCAAAATAATATTATAAGTGTTCCCTCACTTTTAACTAATCTACCATCAGTTTACTAGATCACTCAACTTGGTTTAGGCATGTGAGTTGAGTTTAATCCAAATTTAGTATGTGTTAGAGAGTTAAACTATGATAATATATTGGTAGAAGGAATGGTTGATCATCAGACTCAGATATACAATTTCTCACACTTTTCTCTTAACTCTCCTTCATATTCTTTTTCTTCAAACTCACCTAAGCTTGATGACATTTTTGAGCCTGAGCAATATTTTGATATGATAACTCTTCTTCTATTATAGATGAATACAATAGTGATGGGGACACACCTCCATCATCTCCTTGTAATATTCTAAATGTTGAGGAGTTATTCTCTAATCAACCTAGCCCTATTACAATGAAAACATTATAGGGAATAAGTATATTTATCTAAGACACATTAGAAATTAGGTAGTCTATACAATAGTTTGAGGGCATTTAGTAGTCATTTTTTCCTCTACTTTCATTGCACCATCATTACATAGAGAAGTTGGCCCTTATACCTTGCGTGAGGAGAATAATTCATTGTATACGAAACACATCTTGGTTGAAGATCCATCATGTTATTGATGAAATCATTCAATATTCTAGGGTGATCCAATCTTCATTACATCTAGTTTTGATGCACAATCACTTCCAGGAACTTCATTGTAGGATACTAGATGGCTTCATGTAGTTGTAGAATCTAGTGGGGTTTTTTAGCTCCCTTCTTTTTTTAAAAAATTTTAGGGAAGGAGTTTTGTCCTTTTCCTCATTTTATGAGAGTTGTAATGTACTTGGGTACCTCATTAGGTCTTGTTTTTGAGACCTGATTATTCTACCCACCTAATCTACTCTTCAAGGGGTGTTAGTGTAGGCTTTTTCCTACTTCCAATTTCACCTACATGAATGTTAGTTAGCTTGATTATGGTTATTAAATTCTTTAGGGGAAATATAGTTTATGTGTTTTTTAATTGTGACTTGATTTGTTACTTCTATGGTGACCTAATTTTTCACTATATAATCTACACATTTTGTAATTTTTGGCTAATGAATAACATAATCAATTTATGAATCTCTATTTTAATATACATTTTCTCTCACCTAGTTCTAGGGTTTTTGTGCAATATGTGACGTTAAGAGATCTTGGAGTAATTCAACACTCTTATTATTAACCCTGAACAAATTGGTTTTATTTTCAAAAAATATATCCTTGATAACATTATTTTTGTTTAAGGGATGGAGTTGGCCTAAAGGTCTCACCGAGAGGTTTTTTTTATAAAACCTGATTTTAAGAAAGCATATAACAAAATTGAGTGCCTTTTCATTTTGGATATGCTTCAATACTTAGGGTTTGGCCCTAGATTTTTTAATCACAATTGAAGTTATTTTCTAAGATAAAGGTTCCTACATTACCATTAATGACATTAAACACAAACAATCTGGTCCATTTTGATCTATATGTAAAAGTTATCATCTTTCCTCCTTACCTTTTATGTTGCATGTTGAAAGATTCAGCTATTTTTTAGCAAACTATAATATCAAAGGGTAGGTCAAGGGTATGTCACTTCCTCAATCTCACAAAAAATTGTTTAATGGACACAATTTTTATTATTTCTACCTCACATTAGGTGAATAGGATAATTCTATTTATAATGCTATGGAAGGCCTAGAGGTGTTTTGTTTATATTTTACCTCCTCCATTCAATGGAGAAAAATCCAATGCCATAAGAAATATTTTTCTACCTTCCCTTATTTTTTTATTAAATATAAGTGACATTGTATTCATCTTAGGGAAAGTTTTAAGTTTCTTGGATTTCATTTTGATTTCAAGATACACCTTCATATTTATGGTATTATATGGGTCAAAGGGTTGAGAAAAAAATAACTATCAGATCTATAAAACACTCTCACTAGCAAGAAAAAATTTAATCTATTTCAATATTTTGGCTATCACACATGTCTATTACTCCTCTTGTTGGGATGCTTCTACTATTTCCTATTCTACGCTACAAAAAATTCTAAGGGAATTCATGTGGGTAAACTATGAAGGCAATACATTTTTTTGTCAAGTTTCTTGGGATAATTACTATAATACAAGATATATAAAATACCTTTAACTTTTATATATCATAATCGAAGGCTATACCTTATGTGCTAAATGATCATCTATTCTTTGGATGGTAATGAGTCATGTAATATTCTTCTCAAGAATTATATCACTTAATGCAGTTTTATGGGAAAATGATCTTGGAAAGGCTTGAATCTCTAATCCCTATCACCATTATGGGAAATTTTATTTATAATAACATATGGAAGTCTTGGGATATTCTCAAAAGTTAATTAATTTGGGATGGACATGGGTCTAAACCTAGGATTTCTCTCAATTTACATTCTCTATGGTGCTTTCCAATTCTTACTTTTCATGATGTTCTTTTTTCTCTTGTTCATTGGATTAAAATATTTTGGTTTTTTTAAAAATGTATTTTAGTCATCTTTGACCAATTTTATAATCAAATAATATAATAAGTACATTGGTATATCTTAAGGAACTAACTATAGTTGCAGGCTAGTGAGTGAGGGTCTATTTTAAAAATTTAAAATGTCGTAACTAATATACATCTCAAAAATATTTGTGTTAAATCACCTTATATATAGTATAATTACTATAAGTGGCCTTTTCATACTTCCATCCAATGGTATAAACCCCATTTAGGTTTTTAACTCCTCTTTGTAAAGTCTCTGCAAGTGTTATGCCCTTAAGCTATAACATGTATTGGGATATGTGTATCTAAATTATGGCTAGAATAACATTTAATTAAGTTAAATAATCATATATTTAGCTTAATATTAGTGGTATGGTTAGTATAGGGTGTTTACATATCATAGTTAGGTTATATATATGAGGCAATGGTTAGTGTTTCATCATTATATTGTAAATTATGTTATTACTATACAGTTGTGGAGGTTGCCCCTCGAAGTGGCTCATCATTTATTCATATATTCTACTCTATGTAAGTAATATTTTGGTTTATTTTTGTGATTATAATTTATTTGTAAATTAATTCCATTACAAGTGGTATTATAGCTTCTATTCAGGCAAAAGCGTGGGTGAAACCCTAATCTTGGGGAGATGGTTATATCTTACAATCCATTGTGTTTTTTTTCTAAAAATAATTATTGGAAGTGAAAAATCATTCAAGAATGCCATAGTAAAAAAGTAGGTTTGGTGAACATTATTTTATCAAGTTATTATAGTTTTATGTTTATTCATAAATTTACTCTAAAGGCCACATATTATATATTTTTTATGATTTATTTACATTTTTAGAAAGCTCTAAAAAAATAGTGGGGTGGTATGTTCTTTGAAATTTTGGGTTTAAATTAGATCTAAGCCTAAATTCATTTTTTAAAAATTTAGTGAAAGGATAAAATCAAATTCTAAACTATCAAGCCTCAACATGATGGGGCCACAAATAGAGTTTGGGGAAAGCATTCATTTACACTAGGGAAAACTCTTAATAAAGAGGAGATAGATTTATATTTTGGATTAGGTGGGGATTAAAAATTAAATTATTATTTTCTTGAGGAGAGAGTATGTTTTTTAGATGATATTATGCATAACATAGAGTATGAATCGGATAATATGTGCAAGGAAATAAAATAATATATGGAGAATATGTACAATGACATGAAAGGAGAAATGTCCTCTCTTAAAAATTATGTGAAGATGCTAGTCTCACAATCAAATAATGAGGGATATATGATACATTCCAATCTTATTAAAAATATTATACAACATCATTTCATGAATAACACTAATTTTGGGCTTCATAACCTATTATTAGAGGTAAAAATGTGCAAGTTTTATGGAAATAATCCATTAAACTAGTTCAACTAAATGAAGATTTTTTTTAAAAATCTACATTAGATCCCAAGTGAGTATAAGGTTACCATATCATCATTATATTTGTAACATAAACAATTCATGTGGTATCGATGGTCGTATTCTCAAAAAAAGGATAAGTCTCTTAGTGTTACTTGGTCATTTTTTATAGAGGATTTAAAAACACACTATAGTAGTAATGTGCTGAATAATTACTTTAACCAATTATCAAAGATGTATAAAATGGACTTGGTAATGGAATGTATATATCAATTTTAGAATATATATTTTCATGTTCAAATGAATATATATGAGACCCTAAACAACCTATTTATTATCTATGTCAAAGAGAACCATCAATATTATTTATGCATGTTTACTATGCTTAATGTTTTTTATTTTATTATCATGGGACACGGGGAAGAGGAAAAATTATTGGTTACTTATAGACATGTAGCTACTATTAGTAGTGATAATGGCATGCCAAAATTATCATTTACTCCACCAACATGATTAACAACCAAAATAATTGAAGAAAAAATATAAAAAGTCTTATGTTTTAACTTTGAACACAAATATAGTTGAGGACCTAAATGTTTTAAAGATAAATTTTTATATATTGGGGGCATAATTGAAGAAGAGGATGAATAAAATGTTTTATAGTTTTTTGATGATCTATAATCTATGGATTTACAACTAACTATATCTTTACATGTGATATCAAGTGTTATCAAGTAGATTTATTTAAAATCCAATAGGTGACCATATAGATTGACTAAGGGAGTACTAAAAAATTTATCAAAAATAACTTGGCTTCGTGTTTGAATTGTTTTTTTAATCCAACACTATAATTTTAGGTCATGGTTGTAGACGATGCAAGAAAATTCCATAGTCTTAAATTCATTAACAGGTAATTTATTTTTCAAATCCATATGATTTCCATTCCCATAAGGGAGATGATATTGTATTAGGATTCTAATGTCTCAAAACATGAGGCATGACCAAGATGAACTTCCATGAATTATTAATGTTTTTCATTCAAAAGGAGACATGTTTGATTTGATAGGGGTGCATGCAACTTAAATAAAAATGGTAAGATCTCATAAAATTAAAATAATGCTCGAAATGGGATCATTGGGGAAAGCAACATGAATGTATTCATTTGAAGTAAATCAGTTAAATTGGAAAACACCACCATATTTTTAGGTTAGGGTGGAAAAGTACTCAATTTGTTTTAGGATATTCCAATAGAGTGGCCACTTAAAAGAGACACTTCCTATAAAAATTATCCATTTAGATAAATTATTGAATACTAGGCACCATCAAGAATATATTCCTTGAAGGTAAAAATTTTAATTATATCACTCAAGGTATAACATAAACAAGAGTTTCCTTGGTAAAAAAACATACACCCAATCATCCATGCTTTAGATTTTATGTAGAATATTCCCACCCAGAGAGGGTTATCAAAGATTAATTAAGAAGAAATAATTAATTTGGAACCAAATGATATTTTCCCAAATAAATTTAAGAGGATTTTAGATGATGGTAATCCACAAGCCTCTAGATTTTTCAAGTTTTATATGCCATGAAAGGACAAATAATTCATATCAAATCATCCCATGATCATAAACATTGAGGATAATACTTTATTAAAGGGATGGGTTATGCTACACACTTAGATTATAATGTGTATTAGGATATTTAAGTGACCTTATACCTATAATAACTTTTAATTAAGTGATATGATCATATATTTAGCTTAATATTAGTGGAAGGTTTAACCTAGGGTGTTTCCATAACATAATTAAACTATATATGAGGTAGTGGTTAGTATTTTGATTTGACCTTTTAGGGTTTTACACAAGTAATTCCTATGCTTAGTTAAAGGGATAAGATGTATAAATTAGTCAAATAATATGCATGAATTAATTAATTATTTGTTATGGCTTTTGATTTATTTTAAATTTATAAAAATAGTAATAAATAAGCTTAAATAGAAGCTTATCTAGAAAATGACTATTGTGGATGATCTAGGTTCTAAAAACTGAGTTCTTGATAGTTTTGAGTGTCAACAATAAGATTATATGATCTTTTTACTCAACAGATAGTAGAACCCTACCTAGATAGTAACACCATGTTATTTTAGTATCCTCAAAGTGTTGTTAGTGTCCTCTTTGCAAGACTATTCCTATTTTTTAGGAACACCTATGCCTATATTTTTAGGTCCTATTCCTACATGTATGAAATATATAAATCTATATTGTGCTTAGAAAACCTGATTTAGTGTCCAAACTCTAATCCCCCTTATAAGTATGGCATGATAAATAATTATGTGTCTATTAGTAGTATATGTTGGACATCTTTAATACCTCACTGTGAAGATAATTGCGTACATACAGATACTCTAAAGAGGGATCAATCCTGATGTAGTTATCCCACCTAGTACTTGATGTAACTGAAAGTAAATGCTATAATAAGAGTGAACTTGGATGCCTTGAATGTTATTTAGATTTTAGATCTTTGAAATCTGGGTTTAGGGTTATTTTAGATGGTAGTATATAGAAGGAGGGTAGAATAAGGATTAAATACCTTAATTTTTCTCAACTTATCTTTTGTTTGAATAGGTTTTTCATCTATTTAAATCTAGTGAATAAAGGTCAAATGGACTAATATTTATAGAAATATGTAGCTTGTTCATATAATAAAATGTTCTGAGGCCAACCTTAGGAGGGGTACACATTTGAAAAATTATCCATTCAGGAGATTTAGGTCAAAGGGTAGTAGCACCTAGTTGGGGACACTAGCACCATGTGGCTATAATGTCCCAAATGTAGCACTAATGTACACTTCGTAGATTTCTAAGAAAATTGGGTTGAGATCTAATAAATTTGTCCTATGACTATGTTTGAGATGACTATAGGTGTATATGGTCTACATAATGATTGAAAAAGTGTGGAAAAGGATCTAGGATAGGTTTAGGGCTAAGATAGGGATAAGCTAACTCAAGAAACACTCTTATAATCCAATTATCACTTTTAGGTGATTAAATCTACCCCCCTCCCCCCATTATGCTAAAAATGTAGTAAAGTGAAATGACTAGTAAAAAGGAAAAAGAAGTGTACCTAGACTTACTTTGGTAGTGAAGCCTATATAACTGAGTCTGAGTATGTGAATATGGGTCTATGTATGTGAAACATGATCCAAAGAAATGTCCTATAATGAAACATGCAAAAATAAATCCTTAATTAAGAGATGATTAAAATAAAAAGACTATGCTAAAACAAAGAAACTGACTAAAGTTGAGTAAAGAGAGAGGAAAGAAATGAATACACCTTGTTGGGTACGTGAACCAATACATGAACCTAGTGATAACCTATGCGTGTGAGTGTACATTGTGATCATATTTTTGAATAGCTTAAACTAAGTAGATGGCTTGTTTAATCCTCATATGGGTGGTTCAAGAATTCAATCCAATTTTGACTCAATCATTACCCACCCCTATTTAATGGATCTTGATCTGTGAATAGCTTGGATTATAATTCAAGTGTGTCTAACCCTCTCATGTAGGTAGATCAAGAACTCAAGTAGGACATGAATCCATATTTTCCCACCCATTTGAAGTAGATACATATATAATTGAATTATGTAAAATGATGAAAGTATCTAATTCAGTAAATTTAATTATGTATGTCAACTCTGTGTCACTCAGGGATATTAGGTAACTCTGGGCCACTCGATAATGACAACCACTACATATAGAGTAAGGCATGAATTTTGTGACAACTTATAATGTGTTATATATATATATATATATATATATATATATATATATATATATATATATATATATATATATATATATATATATCATAGAAAATTACATGGAGTTTACCCTTCCATCTGATCAACATGTGTGTAGTTGAGTATATAAAAACTATGTGTCATGCACATGCTCCCAATCTGGTATCTGAGTTTATTGAATTTGAACTAAGTATGTAATAACTAAATTTATGTAACTGATTTAAATGTGAAAGTGATCATGATGTACATGATTCCCATAAATCTAAGTAACTAGTATGAATCTAAATTGAAAAGAGTGTATCTAAACAAAATCTGAACATAACTATCAAACCTATGACTATATCTATGTAAATTTATAATGTACCTAGTGTATTGGTATGAATAATCTAGACTATCCTAAAGTTGGGGTTACTAGACAGTAGCACCCTATAGTGGATAGTATCATCCTGTGGTGTTAGTGTTCTAATTTGGGCACTAATGTTTGCCTAGTCTAAAATCTAGGTGATCTAAACTATTTTTTTAGTCTCTATTTTTTCTTGTGTCTACCCTATATTTGATTTTTAAAACTGAGACTATGTGCTGAAATTTTTCAGTTAATAACAAAGTAGGAGCATGATCTCTATGAAAAACCCCTATGAATTCCCCCTCTTTTGAGGTTAGTTCTGAAATTTATGTAATAAATTTCTTCAAAATAAGTATCACTACTAAATGTGTTAGCCAAAGCATGTGAATGATATTCTAATACAATGTACAAACATAACATCAGAATGTAAAGTATTTGAGCATAAGTATTTAATGTAAGATGTATGTTATAATATTAGCATTTCAAAAGGGTGTCAAGATAGATGTAATTAATGTGTATAACATCAAATTTGAGTAACTACCTAGGGGGATGTGGCATGATATCCATCACAACACCCAAGTAGGAAGGGCAGATGCATGATGTCCCTTGTGGCATTAAAAATTGGTGTGTGTGTGTGTAACAAGTAAATATAAGTTTTATGGTGAAAAAACATACAAGGAATCATACATAAAAAAACATGAGGTACATAAAGGTAGGCCAAGGGGACATAATATAAGGGACATGGGCACATGTCAATAAATCTTGAGAATGAATACATACAAGGACATGTTCAATGTTCACATATGCAAGCAATAAGTAATTTGGCTTAGAGCCACATAGAAGGGCATGTTAAAATGTCCACATATAAAAGAAGGAAAACACACATAAGGGACATGGGCACATGCCTAAACCATATAAATAGATAAGTGACATAGAGCTAAAGAACAATGGCATATTCAAATTCCATCAAATATGGAAGAAGCATAGGAAACACAATCAAGTCTAATCTATAAAAATTAAAAATTAAAGCATGTATAACTATGTAGTATAAATCTATGTAAATTCTAAGATGCATATATACTAAGTCTAAATAATGATAGTTGGCAAAAAATCGAAGCAATTAGTAGCAATGATTAATATCAAGATGTATTAATGCATAAACTAGAATGTATAATATGTAAATATAGAACTTGGTAGTATAAACTATGTATGAGATGCCCCCAAGTGGGTGGATGTATCAAATTTATAAACTTGGATCAGTGTATATGCCCCCAGTAGGTAGATGATATCTAGTTCAGATTAGTGTAGTGGACTAGAGTCCTTATGTAATCTACAAACACTCGATAAGAATAAGTGAAACATCTATGTGTGATAAAATTGACTATACTAGGATAGCTTAACAATATGTAATATCTATAAAGTAGTAAAAGTATAAACATATTAATGCATATAATATATGAATTTTGTGTTTTCAAAATATTGGAATGTTTTTGTATTTTGACATGTTAGATTATTTTTGAGTTTTTTGGATATAAGCTATGTATAAGTAAATGAAAATAAACTATGTACAAGGAACAAGAGATATAAGGAATTATGAAGAAGTGTAGGAACCATACTAACCAATAAGTTTCATGGGAGACTCAATATCACTATGACCTATGTCAAATAGGGGAACTATGATCATGTAGGTAGTGTGAAAGGGCAACTATGAGCCCATGATTTGTTGTACTATGTAATCTATGTCTAAAGATGTTTGTGTAATGATGTTATAATGTTGTGGCACTAACTATGATGCCTTTTGAACTGTAGGGGTCTTAGTAACCCATATAGTAGTAGAAGAAGATGTAGGTGATGTAGGTTCCCTATGTTAAGAACCCTTAAAACCTAATAAAATTGATCTCGACATAAATTGAGTAGAGCAAGGTCTTATAGAATATATGATGTATATTTGATGTAGGGGTCTCTCTCATAATGATCTCCATGGGAGAGTATGCATACATGTAGATATCATAGGAGTAGACCTAGCCTACTCTAATGACTCTGATGAACACTATGATGTATGCATGGGAGCTATACTCTCTACTGTTATAGATAACCATGTAATACATGGTAATGTTGTTATAACTCTATGTTGGAAGTGCGACTAGAAACTATGTTGGAAATTCATTTGGATGGGTAGAGGATACTCATATGGTACAACTCAACCTTAACCACCTAATTAACATTTATATACTTTAGGCATCAATGTACTATAGATGGGATGACTCAAATTTGTTATAACCATAAACTACCCAATAATATATCAAATACTCCTACACTAGGTACTAATAGGAATCAAGTGGTTGTGTTATGATCAAACCTATAATGGAAGCACAATATCCTCAATGGAGATTTGAGCATGGCCACTAAAAACCACTAATGACTATATCTACGGGGAATATATACAACTCTATGTAGCCCAATTGCTATAAGATTTTCATGGTGCACATGTTTATGATCGACTCATTGTCAACCATAACACTATGAATAAGATGTTGGTCTGTGTATGTTCATATAAAGAGTGCATGTAAATCTATGCCATCCTCTAAAATTTCTTGCTCTAAAAATGTGATAAGTGGTCTAGGTGGAATTATAGTATGATACATGCCAATAATGTTATGCAGTGGATGTGTCTCCTCTATAACAATGTGATATGAATATTGTGGTGGATGCACCTAGTATGTATAGTGAAAAACTAATGTGCCCCTTGCCTCTTTACTTGTATGCTTTGGGAAAGGATATAAAAATATATTTAGTGCCTTATCATATGTTTTCTAATGTTTTAGTGCTTATATAGGTGTGCCCACATCAATAATGTTATCCTTAATGAGATCGTGTATCTTTTAATTTAGGTTAATGCATCTATTTATCATGTGGCCTTGTGTCCTATGATACTCCAATAATGCATTTGAATCATAAATATTTGGATTAGTATTTTTCATATCAACCTATTTAATGGGAGGGAGAGCTATGACATTGCATTTTAATAGTTGTTGTATAACCTCTGATGGTAATTCTAGAAGATTAGTGAAGACTCTATGCTAAGGAGAAAATAAAACCAATTTGGGAGATGGATCGAAAGCTATGTTGACTATGTCCTTTTGATAATTTTTTTTTTCTATGGCCCTTACCTTGTATGAAGGTTTGTTTGAAATATTAATAGTTGATTATGATACATTTGTGTACTTAAGTTTGTCCATTGATAAGAGCTTAACCTCTCTTTCCTTGATTGTGTGACACATATTGATAAATGTAGGAAACTTCTTGAATAAGATAAATTTATGTATTATTGGTAATATAATTTGTTTAAATATAGCCTAAAGCTCTTTATCTACCATAGGGCTAGTTGATTTAGATAATATTGTCTTGTATCATAAGACATAATTAGTGATGGGCTCATTTAGTTTTATTTATTTAACTATGCCACTTGTACATATGATATATTATCATTGATGTGATATAAAAGTGTGCTAAGAACATGTCAAATAAAGATTGAATGTGATGATAGATTGATTTATAAAATCATATAACTATTATATGGCATAATATTTGAGACTGAGTGGAAATAACTTTGCAAGAAACCAATTATTAGACATAGTGTGAAAGGATATGAGGTGATGCTCTAGGTCACCCTTTCCATCATATAATGTAAACTTGTGTGATATGAAATTAGATTAAAAATGAGTTTCTATTATGTGATGTGCCAAAGGTGTATGGAAGAGAATGTTAGAATACAAGGCATGTGATGGCATAGTATATCCCTTATTAAGATGTAACACCTTAGACTACAGATTATGAATCTCATGCATAAGGAATTATACAAATGGAGTCGAGTAACTAGCCACAATTGGTTTATGTTTCAATTATGGTTGAATAACAATCTTGGTTTGTGCTATCTATGTTGGTTGAGTTGGCCCCACTGGAGATGTAACTACATTATCAACTGGAGGGGTTGAAGATTGACCATTGTTTGTCTTATTCTTAATTTAAAATATAGCTTGTAATATGTATACATCATCAAGGGGATGTTATTTAATTATATCTTTTAATCCTTGTAATACCTTATATTTATTCATAATTATGTCATTATTGTTAAGTGGAGGGGTTGTGTCTTGATTCTCAATGTGTACCTCATCTTTCTCTTGGTTGCATTATTCATCTTCAAATTCATTTTAATTAAATTCCACATAATCAAGGTGTTAAATATCCATAATTGGTGTTTTAATAGGTTACTTTTCCTTGTTATAGGCCCGTATAATAGGAATTTCAATATATTATATAGGATTACTACTTAGTCTAGCATTTCTTCTTAATGGATGAGAGATAACATTTTTAGATGGAATATAGTAAACGAATTGAAATAGAGATACTAAAATAGAATATATGAATTTTGAAAAATTAATAGAAACTAATGAAGATAGGATAAAAAAGGATTCAAAACCTAAAATCCTCTAGGGTTAGGGTATTTTGAATATAGAGTTTTTTTACAACAATTTAAATTATATGTAAAATAAATTGAAACCCTAATATGAAATTTGATTTAATTTAGCTAGGTTGTATAAAAAATCATAAAAATTAGAAGTATGCAACCATAAATTATTGAAAAAAAAATTGGATTAATGTAGGCTAGGGTTTTAAGAAATATTTGAATTAAGATGGGTTCACTAAATGATTTAACCTTTTAGGGTTTTACATAAGTAATTCCTATGTTTGGTTAAAGGACTGAGATGTCTAAATTAGTCAACTAATATGAAATAATTAAATCCTAATTTGTTATGTCTTTTGAATTATTTTTAGTTTATAAAAATATTAATATATAGGCTTAAATAGAAACTTATCTATAATGTGACTATCACAAATGACTGGGTTATGAAAATTGAGTTCTAGATAGTTTTGAGTGTCATCAATAAGATTATAGGATATGTTTGCTCACTAGACAATAGTGCCACACCTAGATAGTATTTCCATATTATTGGAGTGTCCTCAAAGTGGTGCTAGTGTCCTCCTTATAAGACTATTCATATTTTTTGGGAATACCTATGCTTGTGTTTTTATATCCTATTACTACACATACCAAATATGGAACTCTATGTTATACCTGAAAACCTAAGTTAGTGTGCAAACCCTAATCCTCCTTGAAAGTATGACATGATCAATAATTTTATGTTTGTTATTAGGATAGATTGGACATCCTCAACACCCACTATGAAGATAACATACCAATACTCTGAAGAGGGATCAAGCCTGTTGTAGTTATCCCACCTAGTGCTTGATGCAAGTGAAAGTGAATACTAAAATGAGAGTGGACTTGGATGAATTAAATGTGATTGAGCTTTGAAATCTAGGTTTAGGGTTTTTTTATATGGTATTATGTATAATTAGGGTAGAATATGGATCAAATACCTTAATTTTGTCAATTTTTATTTTCTTTAATAGGCTTTTGCATCTATTTTCCATCCAGTGAATAGAGATTAAATAGACTTGTATTTATAGAGATATGTAGCTTGTGTGGATAATAAATATACTTAGTTTGAATTTAGGAGGGGCATAAATTTGAAAAATTATATGTTTGGTAGAGTTATGGCTAAGGATAGTAGCACTCAGTTGGGGACACTAACACCATATGGTTGTAGTGTCCCGAAGGTGGTGCTAATGTCCACCTAGTAGACTATTGGGAAAATTGTGTTGGGATCTAAGAAAGCTTTCTTGGGACTATTTTTGAGTTGACAGTAGGTGTTTATGGTTTACAAAATGACTAAAAAAGTGTAACAAAGTCTCTAAGATAGGTCTAGGGCTAAGATAGGGATATGCTAACTCAAGCAACACTCTTAACATCTAATTACCACTTTTAGGTGATTACATATTTCATCATCATATTACAAATTTGTTTTATTTTTGATAAAATAAAATAAAATAATATGATTATTGGTGTAAAATAGGAAAGTATCATAATGCTAAAGATATACAATAATTGACAATTATTATTTTAACAAATGTTAAATATGGAAAACTTATATTTTAAGAAATCAAAAACAACCTATCTTGAATCTATAATTATTTTGATTTATCTAATTATTTGATAGTGAAAATTTATGAAAGAGATGATTTGGCATGTTTATAACTAGGAATAGAATCAGATACTTGTCTTGGACAAGTTCATCATAAGTGGACTACAACATAGGCCACTCTCATCCATTGACTACAGAGTCATACCAAATTATTTTTATGACTAATTGATAGGAATAGAAATATAGAATTGGATTTATTGAAATGATAGATCTAAGGTATAACTAAAGAAAATTATTGGAAAATAATGGAGACCACTCAAGTCTATTGACTGTAGACTTGTCCTTATTAACTATGACACAAAATATATCGATGCACCTTTTATGCATATATTTATTGAGTAATTTGAGATATCAAAACTTGGTTTATTCCATGTATAATTCAATATTTTTATTCTATTTTATTTTAAAACCCTAAGTGCACTTTGATAGATTGAAATTATCCAAAAAATAAGGGATTATAATGGGCTGAGATAATCACAACCACCTTCTTGATGATTGACTACTAGCTACATATCTAATACTCCAAGGATGTAAAATAAGTGTGTGTAGTTATCCCACCTAGATTGATTGTGTAATTTTTCTCCTTGACTATGTGTATGAAACTATAAAATGGGTTTCATACTTTATAATGATAGCTCTTGACTTGATTTGAGGTGGTCTAGACTTGGATTATGGGTGTTCCTTGTGAGTGATATTGAATTTGGAAACAATATGGAATATTTTATCAATATTCAATAGTGGGTAACCCTTAGATAAGTGAATACCAAGTGGGGGAAATTAAAAACCTTATATGTGTATTTATAGACAAACCTTTTGATAAATTCCTTTAGCCAAACTTATGAAACATGAAAGAAGAACCAAAAGAATAATTTGAGTTTTTAAAACTAGCCATTATTTGGCATGGTATGGGGCCATCCTAAGTGTATAGGAATGTGTAAATTCTCTTATTTTTCTAAGGTTGAATTATTTTGAGAGATCAAGGACATTTGTCCTGAGTTAGAGACAACCTAATCATGGTTTATTAAGATTGAGAATTTGATATTGAAATTTTTGTGTAGTAATGATGGAAAATAGAAGGTTAAGCCTATATATAGATAAAAGTCTTATAGGAATGGTGAATAATATTCATGTATTTGGGTGTAAGTCATGAAATTTAGGATGTGTCAATAATTGACATTATCAAGTACATGTGACTATATTTATGTGTCTACATTGCCTCCTTATTCTAGAAATGAAATTTCTAGATTAAAGGATAACTAATCAATCATAAGTATGTATAAAAAAAAATTTATTTGACCAAATACTTTAATTATGCAAGAAAATCAAATTTATAAAATCCTCCAACAACACATGAAGTAGTCATTCTGTCCACTTTAAAATTTTAAAAAATTAATTTTAAAATTTTAAAAAATTTAACTTTGAAAATTGAAAAGAAAGAAATAAGTACACTTATATGGAGATGTAAATTTTTTTACATATAACCTATTATTTATGATGGATAACTATGATCCATTGTTAAATCACTTGAATAATTTGAATTAATGGTGAATTCAGAGTGATCAAGTTCTAATTTGAATTACTAGTAGAGCTCTTGAGTTAGAAAAATATATTACTTCAACCCTCATAAATATAAAGTAGTACCAAATGTACTAATCCAAAAATGTGTAACCCTAATGGGTTCACTAGAGGTGATGCCATTGACATTGGGTGTCACTATAATTGAATATACATCACTTGCAATAGAAGATAAAACCACATAATCTGTTCACTAGAAGTAATTCCATGGCTGTAGAGCATCATTAAATCTTAATATACATTATCCACAATGATTAAATCACACCATTATAGATGGATGTAGATTCTATTTTTACATGATCCACATAAAATGTAGAATATTCATGTTACCATCATGATTACATTGTTTATTGAATTGAAATTAATATTTTTCCTTTGAAATTGTGACTTTGATTTTGAAACTTTGAAAAATGTGCATGAACAAGTATCATGATTTTGTCCACTTTGAACTTTGCTATTGAACATGTGCATGAACAATTATCATGACTTTGAAAATTTGAAATTGCATCTTTGAACTTTGAAACTTTAAAATTTTGATCAATGAAAAAGTGCTTGTGAGAAAGAACAAGTAACATGCCCCTTGAATTTATTTTAAATGATATAGAACTCTATTCACCTATATGCTCAATTGTAACTATATTTTTAACCTATAAAATTGATTTTGTAATGTCTATGCACATACCCATGTATATTAATTCAAGTGTGTATAATTATGTACTTTTAATCTTTTTAAAGTAAATGTATATACATTCCATATACTCCCATAATATGTATAATTATGACAATATATGTCATGTGTTTGATTTTTGAATTAATTTGAATCTTTGAAAACCTATACTAGGTATATTTTGAAAAGCTATTTTATATACTAAATCTGATTTTTCTATTCATGTAAGTTTTTATATCTAAACAAGTCCACTGTGATTCCCCCTTTTTAGATGAGGGATGTAGTTCATAAGCCACTCATCTCAAAATAAGATTTGATCAAATCATATGGTATGGGTATAATCATGTAGTAATGATCTCATCATGTGGAGAGTATGTCATTATATGAATGTAATTGTCATTGAATCATATATGTAACATATTAAATGTGATCTATACAATTGTCATGCTGAGATAGATTTAGAAATGAAGTATATTGTATTGTAACCATCTGTAAAATTTCATGATATGTATCATGACATAGCTAATCAAGCTCAATAAGAATAACACACAATGTTACATAGTGTCCCAAAAAAAGGCTAGGGGAAACATAAAATGGACATGGATATATCGAAACAAGTAAGGCTAAGGGCCACATACAAATGACACTAATAATGTTGAAAATAAGAGGCATGTTTAAATGTTAAATAATAAAATATTTCACACATAGGTCCAAGGGTCAATAGTAATAGACATTTTAAAAAATTTCAAAAGAAAATATTACACACATAGTGACAAGGGCAAAAACAATGGATATGTTTATATATCTCACATACTAGGAAAATTATCATAGAGATGTTGAAGAAATTTATTGCACACACAAGGGCCAAGGGCTGCACACAATAAGAAGTAAATGTCTATCCTATCAAGAAAGAAATTAAAAAAATGGAAGGAGTTGATCTAAAATGCAATAATATACTTATATTTTCAATTTTGCCAATTTCATATACTTAAAAAAAATTCTTAATTTCCCATAAAAGTCTTAAAAATTGGCATAATAATAAAAGACTAGAATTTAAACCAATTAAAACATAGCATGTAATTTTAAAAATGCATAAAAATGTAAACCAAATTTTTTTATGGAGTTCACCCTTTAAGGGGCTATGTCTCTAGGTCCAAAAATCACTTGATCGAAGCTATTAAATGGTGTAAAATACATATTACACACACTATTTACACTAAAATATGAATTTGGTCTACAAAAATAACCTCTGATTTGCCCTTAAGAAGTCTCTATAATAATCTTCTGAATGGGAGTTGATCTTCCTTGCTTGTTTCTTACTTTATTATTCTCTCCTTCTCAAGAGAGATCTCATACCAAAAACTTGGAATTCATTTACAAATGAGGCTAATGGGCTTATATAGTGTTCCTAAAGACTAAAATTATGGGTTTAAGCCTTATCACTCCATCCCATACATTGGGAACACTATCCCCTCTTCCATTGCCTTTTTATAATGCTTGGATAATGCTCCCTTGAATTTTGGGTGGGATTTAAGCCCATATTTGTGGAGATAGAGATAAACATGGCTTTAAAATCCATTTATCAAGCCTTATGAAGTGGTCAAGGAAGATTATGTGGACTTGGGTGCCTAGATTATGTGGACTCCACTTGGTGTATGATGTGTCCATGATGGACTATGTGGAAGATGGATTTTGGCACCATGATAACATCATCCTTGTACCCTATTTGCTTCAATAGGTCATAAATTTTATGTCTAATGTCCATTAGAACCTGTTAAGAATGCATCAAATTCATCTTAGTGAGTTGTAAAATGTTTTTATGTTTCTAATAAGGTTGTAGATAATTTAAATATATTGTTGTGGGGATCATTATAGATCATTCCTCCCCACTAAAAATATTTTGGACCACCAAAAAATTGGTTTTATTCTAAAAAGATGTGAGGGTATAACTCCCTCACTTTTTTAGTTTTCATCCACCTTTACTTTATTAGATATGTTCCTTTTAGGCCAACTCGTAAGTATTCAACATCTCCTCTTCAGGATGTCCTTGTCTTCCTATCAATAATCATGTCTTCTTGAAACTCATTAAGATATTTATGAGTAAAATCATCTATAGAGGGTACTTGAATATTATCACCTAGATCTATAATCATAGGTGGATCATACAAATTCAAGTTTTTAACATTTAAAATTGAATATATCTACATGTAAGGTGGTAGTTCTAATAAAAAATCATTATTACCAATTTTTTCCAAAATCTTAAATGGGCCACACTTGATTTGTTTGAGCTTTTTACCTTCACCTTTAAGGTTTTATTAGCTTATGTGAAGCCAAACTAGATCACCAACTTAGAAGTGATGATCAACTTGATATTTGTCATGCCTAGACTTATACTTGGCTTGGTTATTTTCCAACTACTCTTGGATAGCTTGATGAATGGATTGAACCTTCTAGATGAACCTCTTGGATTTATCATCATACTTACTTCAATTTGACACTATTTATCATCCAAATGTGAAATCCAAGGGAGACTTAGGAAAATAACAAAAACAAGTCTCAAAAGGAGATTTACATGTATAATAATATATGTCAAAATCATAAGCATATTGCACATAACACAAGTCTTCATCCCAAAGCATTGGATGCTTATTGAATAACCTTAGAAAAAATGAACCACTATATGGTTGACCACTTCTATTTGACCATCAATCTATGGATGAAATGTAGTTCTCTTCTTAATTTTTGTGTCCATAAAGTCCCATAAATCATATCAAAAATTCCAAATGAACTAAGAATACCGATAAAAAATAATAGATATGGGTAAACCAAAATGAACCCAAACATTGTTGAATAACAAGTGTGCATTTTCCTCACATGTTATAGTCTTTATACATGTCACCAAAACATGCATTTTGATAAATATATCCATGACCACATACAAATATTCATTATTCTTTCTATACATAAGCAAGCCACCCAAAAAAATCCATATAAACACTCTCCCATGAATAGGTCAGTATAATAAGTGGGGTATACAAGCCCAACTTCTTGTTACTAAGTTTTCTAGTGACACAAAGAATACAAACTGTTGCATATTTGGATACATTTTTATACATTCAAGGTCAATAAAAAAATCTTTGCAATAGTGAAACTATTTTAATAATGCCAAAATGACCTGAAATAAGAGAATTATGTGCTTCCCCAATCACATGGACACTTTCATCTTATGGCATGTAAAGCTTACCAAGATGATATACTAATACATCATGCATGTGGTAGTCTAATTCTTATACCTACTTACCATGGGTTAGATCTTCATAGACATCCTTGAAATAAACATCTATAGCATATTATTCCTTATAATTTTCATGCATCAAATAATTATGATACAATATAATAGATGCTAGAATACAAGGTCTTGAAAGCATATCAGCTACCTTATTTTTTGTACCTTTATTATATATGATTACAAAATGGAATTTTTATAGAAATCCCATCCAATGAAAGTTCCTTAATTTTTGTAGCTTTGAATATGATTGGATATATTACAAAGACTAGTGATTCATCTGGATGATTGTCTCTTTTCCCATTAGATAGTATTTCCATTTTTTCACACTTTCAACTAAAGCATAAAACTCTCTATCATAAGTAGGATATTTATTATTGTTTGCTCTAAAAACACACATGATATTGGCTGTTTCCAAATAAAAGAGTCAAAATAATGGACTTTCATCCTTCATTTTATGACTTATGTGAGATTAGCCTAGGGCACAATTACATGCATTTGGATTCACTATGGAGCCTACATGGAATAGTCTCTAAGAGATGCAATGCTACTACCAAGGATTTAATTGTAATTGATGTGATTCATTTTCTTGGTTCTACTACTAATGTCAGTGTATTTCATTTTAACATTTTATAAAATAAAGGGGAGGTATCTCAAGTTCCAAAATGAAAATAAAATATAAGGAGAGGGAAGGACATAAAAGAGGAGGTTAAGAATGAAAATAACTATGTCAATGCAAGAACAGGAAAGGTATTCTATTTTCCATCAAACCATTGAATCATAAGTTTATCCATATGAACCCAATAGGTGAGCATCCAAGGAAATTAGGTCCAAACACAATGATTTTAACCCTTATTCTAAATATGACATAATGAGTCAACACTACTTGAACAAAGTTTGTTTCCAATAACAGATAGCAAAGGCACATACTTTTAATGAGAGATTGTGTTCAACACATGTAAAACATCTAAACTAGCTAAAACATAGTCTAAAATTACAATAACCTTACACATAAAATAGAGATCAAAACAACCAACATAATTATTTCATGAATCGATTATGTGTTTACAAGTAGTGCAAAACCATTTCACACATTCATAACATCAAAAAAGTCTCTTTATTCAAACTTGGAAGGTGAAATGTACATCAAACAAAGACTAAAAACACAAGTGCAAGCCCTGAAAACATTTTGGAAAAGTATTCCTACATAGAATCACTGACCCTTGGTAGATAGTCTGAGCAAAGAACAAATGAGGAAAGGTAGGTGAAATCTTGTCATAATTCCTACAAATTCTTGATTCCCAAAAGTATCCCTTTAACAATGGCATTTCAGCCTCTTTAAATAGATCATTATTGAAGCTCATGGCTTCAAAGTCTATCTTAATCCACTAATGTAGTGGTTATAAGTTCTCAATTATTTCTTGATCTGGAACATCAAATCACATGGGGAAAACCAAGCCCAATCCACCAAATTCATTTAGGATCTCCCGTCACCACTCTACACATAGAATCTTCTCTAACCATTCCCAATGGGCTCAATTAAAAAATGTGACCTCATTTGGATTGATTCAAAAAATTATCAATGACCCCTTTTGCTCAATTCCCTAGGGACTCATCATTATTATTTCCCTAGGATCTATTTTCTCATTTTGTCTTACATATCAATAAGTTCACATGAACATCTTTAGACTGTCATCCTTTCTTTGTGTTGAGCATAAAATTCAAACCTACTCTCTTATTCATCACATTCCCTTAGGACCTCTCTATTTGACACTTGGTGACCCATCAAAATTTATTGTGATCTTTTTTGAACTCTTTATCCCTTTGAGTTTAGGATCATATATGCCTCAAGATGGTCTCTTTAAAAAACCAGGTTCCTCACAATGTTTCCATTTGAACTAGAGTTATATTTACCCCAATCTCACTAAAGTTAGGTTATAGCCATGAAACATCCTTTAAGATCACTATATTTACCCTAGGATTTTTTCCCGTATTCACTAGGGGAAGAAAATCAAAATGCTTTATAATGAAGATTGTTTTCTCAATTACTCAATATTGAAATTCCATTTATGCTCAAAACTCATTCATCAATTCCATTTATGCTCAAAACTCATTCATCAATTGTACCATGTGTTAACACAAGATTGGTCCCCTTGTCACATTGTGAAAGGGGTTGGGATTACCAATAGGACTACCAATTGGACACATGTCCTTCACCCATTATTCGATATCCTTCCACATTATCCCTAGTCTTTCTCTATAGATTTCACTTGTCACATTGCCATTTGATTTAAGTTATGTCCACTTCACCTAATCATCTCTCTTAGTGTTACCTCTACTAACTAACACTAGGGTCATGTGTCCCAATACCATTTATCTTAGGCTCCTAGAAATTGAAAAGTCTAAAATCCCTTAGATTTCTCACATCCATATCTCTTTATTCCATTAGTTTTAGGATCCTGGTGTTTGATAAATTTGAGAGAGGCCCAATCAAATAAAACACTTAATCACATTTTGATTTTTTAAATAGAGATCAGTGAGTAACTTTGGTGCAAGTGGTCGACTCTTTTTACTTAAGGGGAAACTTCAAGGTTGTAACTTTAGTCATTTAGCCACATAGGATTTTTCTTTTGTATTGAAGGACTCTAAATATGAACTTGGGCCCATTGTGATCTCCCTTGAGCATGCATAGCCTATGAAGTCTTAGAAACTACTAGGAAAGAATGTGAACTATGTTAAAGGGTCCTAAGAATAGTTTTTGGGTATGAGATAACCTATAAAACTCTTGAGGGTCATAAGAACAACTCTATAACACATCAATAGTTTAGTTCATTAAAATAAAATATAAACCGAAGATAAAGAGAGATAATAGGATAACATGTTAATCCAAAGCTTTCATGTTCTAAGTCTATGTAAATTTAAACATGAGAAGCTTAGGATTTAGAGAATTTGGATCAAGTTGAGAAGAGTGGGGAATATGTGACAAAGGACTAGGTCTTGTCAATCGAATAAAGAAATTACAAGATTTAAAAAACACACACCAAAAAGACTCAATAAAGGAATTTTACAAGAAAACTAAGGGCTGTTGGACCCTCAATTTTGTATCACTTTATTCTAATTTATTTTTGATGATATGGGTGCAAAATTAAAATTAGGCATAAAATTAAGCTAAGGTATAGTAGACCTTAGTTTGGAAGAAGCAAGTCACAAAGAACAAGGATGCAGGAAACATAGAGGATCAAAGGGTGAAATAATTAGGAAATTGACATATGACTTAGAAAAGGGTGAAGAAGGCATAACTGATTAAGGAAATGGTTATCAAAATCATCATAGGTGAATAAGTCAAGTATGAATCTAGTACCGGTCTATAAGAAGATAGGTGTATGACATCATATATCTAACATAAAGTGGATATCTAGGGGTATTTAGACCCATACCTATAGGAATTCAATGTAACAATATGCCATGAATCATTTTTTATTAATGGTAATTTTAAAGACATAATTCTTTTATTATTGTTTTAACTAAATGCTTAGGGTAGAATCATGTATAAATACCCCTAGTTTTATTTTAGAAGGTTGTTAATGTTATTAGTTGTTGTTATGTAATGGTATATTTAATCATGAGCTTATGTTATTGATATGCATCAAGAATTGTGTATGGTGACCATTGACATAAATAAATGGAATACTTATGAGGTTTAAATACATGTAAACTTGTTATGGAACAAATGGTACTAATATTCTTTTTCCTGATTTGTGCCCCTCTTCACTTGTGATAAATAGTTTCAGTATGGAATGATTGCATATATTAATTAGTTTAACTATGATATATTTAATTATAATTAAGTGCCTATTCAAGCACCTCAATATAGAAATACCAATGTGTACACCATCATGATATAGAACTGATCTTATGCCATGAACTTTAGGTGACCACACAAGACCAATTCTCATGTGATAAGACAACATGCTAGCTAGTTGGATCTCTTATCCTCTTTACGTGTACGACCAAGGAAGGTAATTATAAACTAAAGGAAAAGAACCCAACATTTTGGTTCTGTTGCTAAGACATATTTCACTTGTTATCATGATGGTAGGAAAATGGTTTAGTGACTTTCATTGGAGAATATTGAGCATTGGATTGGTAGTTTAGAAGAGAATTTTGTTCTCCAATACCTTGAACCAAGATTTTTTTCATGAACATGGGAAGATAATAAAATATATGATTCTATGTATGAAACATTATTTTTATAATTACATGTGCACTTACATGCTTGCCTTTCAATGTATGCAAAAAAACTATTCAAGTAATTACAGGCAGAAGGCTTCTTAGTTGGTAGAGTGTTATACAACACTAGGCTAAGTTAAAAGCTATTTGGACATGCAAAATAAACATATAGTGGAAAGTAAAACTTAAAATTTATATTTTAGAATATTTGGTTTCTAAAAAGTTATTACTTAGAAGAAATGCAGTTCAATTTCTTAAGACATCCATAAGGAAGGTATATTAAATAGTCTCCTTTAAATATTAAAAAGCTTATGGTTGATTTTAGACTTGAGAACATTTCCATGGATGGATAAACTATCTTGTGCATGAGAAATGTGACTGGTGGAGAAATGATGAGGTATTCATTTGTATGATGTTAGGATTTTAACATGAAAGTTAGGCCACAAGGATGACACAAATGAAAGTATGATGAGGTTAGGTGCAGGGATATGAGAGTTAATGAACCAGAGGGTCAATATGAGGATACTCTAATTGTCTTGGGAATCTATAGATGAATAAAGAAACATAAGGAATGCCCCATGCCTACATGATCATACCATTAAAAAGTGTTCTTATGTACAAAATAACTAAGATATGCACTAATAGCTGAACCTAATCCAGACAAACCCAATTCACCCACCATAGTGCATACTCATACATTTGAGTTTGATGGAATTTTAATAAGAAATTTGTATAATGATAATGTGGAGTCTAAAGATTATTAATTTGATCCAATGGATGAATCTTTGGGAGTACAAGTTTAATATAACAATCTACCTTTACCATTAAATTTCCCATTACAAATATGACCTATGGCTCAACTTGGAATGCCAAGTGGACCTAATATCAGTAGTGGGAAAACTACAAGCCCAACCTTATAAAATAACCTTCTTTAGCACACACTAATTTTGGTTCACCTACTACTATAGGATTCCTAAGAGTAGGCACCATAGGTTATTATATTGGAGGAGAATCAAGCAATGGAACTAGAGGTGGTAGTGGAACTCCACCATAGAGTTCAAGAAGTATTTGAATAACTCCACTACAATGTCCACTATAACCACCAATTGAACTTATGGTGTACTATAATCTGATTCTTCATCTCCCAAAATATCAAGCTATTGAAAACATAACAAAATATGTTCACAAGGGTGAACTCATTTGGAACGTACAAGGGATCACTTCTTCAGAATGAAAGGTTACTCACTTTTCACTACTTTGCTTAATCATATGCATAAATGTTACAATAAATATGACCCTCATTAAGTATTTGTGAGATATTAAATATTTAAACTATATTCCATTAGGATTTTGACATTCCTAATTTTGAGAAATAAAGAATCACTACTTTAATAGACATAAATCAAGAGCTCACTAAGAGTGTGCACAAATATGATGCACATTTTAAGATGACTCTTTTAAAATTATCATTTGAGATTAAATCAACATAACATGTTAAATGGTTTGTGGGAGGGTTTTTGCTTAAATTTCATCAATATCTCTCATAAAAGACTTTTACCAATCCACATGAGGCACTAGAAGCTAATCTCTACATTGAAGTTATGGGGAGTATAGACATAGGGATCAACCCCTTTGTAAAGGCTCAAATTACTACTATAGCCTCTTAGATAGATAATTTAATATTAAATAATGCTCATGACACCCATATTAGGCTATGTCATGTTTCATATGAAGTAGAAGACCTTAATAGGATACCTACCCATGGAGGAATGTTCACGTCATAACAAAATAGTCTTGTGAAATATTCCAAGAGGACCATGATGTAAGGAATTATCCCTTGATCCAATGTGCTACCCAGGATAAAGTGTCAATATACTCTAAAATATGTGATGAATACATGCATGATATGAATTATTATCGAGTCATTAATGAGATATATGAAGCAAACACAAAAGGGACTCACCAAAATTATGTTGTTAATAATCAAGAGTTTTGTGGAGGACAATTTTTTTAGGGTCAAAGATTTAGAATTGGGCATAGGGTGGTAATTCTCCACCATAACACTCCAAACCACTATTATCATGATTGTGTAGTTTACCCAACTTGTACCTTTTTTAAGAATGAGCATCATTTAGAAGAATGCCCTGACTTATATGACTCACCAAAGATTTTCATGAAAAGGGCATTAGGATGATTCATGTTGCTAAAAATATAAATGCTCAGTGGAGATCATGTCCTACCACCCCACCAATGGGACCTAAGGTAAACATTATGAATGAAGTGGTACTAATTCCCAACCCATTTCAATTCCACCTGTGGATAAGGTTAAATGTGAATAACCATGTGCTCAACACTACCCTAATGCTTAAAAATATAATGAGGTATTTCATGACACAATGGCCCTAGTACATTATTTACAAAGTGAAATTGAGTTTTTAAAGGAGACGGATGTAACCATGCATGTTGAGATGAAAAAAGAAACTATTTCAATAGAATTCAAGCATGATGAATTTTGATAACTATGTAAGCTACTTCTTAATGAAAACACCATTCCCCTCTTAGATAATTGGCTAAAAAAATAGACAACCAAGACTCCTATAAATTATATTTTGAACCATACACATTGAAAAGAATCCTATGGCCAACTAGATGTTGAATGTGACAATGAGATCATGGTCAATACATTCATTGATGGCTAGATGATTTGATATATACTAGTGGACACTAACATGAAAATTAATGTTCTCATAAAGGATGCCTAGAGGAAGATGTGAGGAACAAATTTTCAACCCTCCCCACATGTTTAGCTTATGACCAACAAGACTCAATCGGTGCCTATAATATTTATCAAAGATGACACCATTAAAATTATGGGTATTCTTTTCAAAGGTGATTTTTAAATGATTAAATTTGATGAAGTTGATGATTTTCTAGTTCTATTAGGTAGACGATGGTGCTATGCCAATAATGTTGACTTGCAATTTAAGAAATGTTGTATCATCTTTGAAAATGACACCCAACATGTAGTCATTCATCTTACAATGATCAAGGTCCCCCTTTTATAGAAATAGTTGATGATGAGGAGGACCTTAACCATATTTATAACATCATGATGTAAGGTAATGAACATGTAAATCCTAATCTTAATGGTTTGATTCATTGGGGACATGCATAATCCATCTCTTACACCACCAACATTACTTGTGAATACTAGGCACATGGAAAATATGACCCCATTAGACAAGCTTGTGTTATAGTTGGTCAGAAAATAAATTCTCCATGAAAGTTACCTAAACACTATGTCTCTTCAACTCATTAGTGGATGTCTAACGAATGCATTATGCTTCTAGTTGGATCAATCCCATAGGTTTCATGTCCAAATCAAAGTTTGGGAATAATTAGAGTAATTAGAGGTTTACTATGTTTTTGAATATGAACATATGCATGCACTCCCTACTTTACTTCAAGGAATAGCTACCCATTGGTGAATTACTCATCAATATAGGTTGTTGACATGGGAAAAAATATGTACCATGCTACATCATCTCTTTAACCATGACAAATGGGTTCACACTGTAATTAGTTACAATGATATTGAGTCCCTATGTAACCATAAAGTGACATGTGCGAATATTTAAAATGTCAATGAGACATTTCTACTAGAATCATTATGGGTACATGCATTTTATGGAACCCTACACTCTTGGGATAGAGTGTGGTATGTTCATAAAGAGACATACCTAGATACAAATACCTAGGAACATGTCAAACATGGCCTACTCACCACCTTTGCATTCTTTTCAACTTGATTAGATTTAAACTTATCTTTGCAAGAAATCCATCAAGCAGTATTATGTGATCAATCACTAACTAAAGACAAAATATAGACCATGCATGGTGAATTTGAGGATGACTTAGCCATCTTCTAAGAAATTAATAGTCCTAACATGACTAAATTGGAACTTGACTCATAGTCTGATGATAACTATAGTGAATAGGTTGATAAGGGTAAATAGAAGGTTATATGTGAAGCTGATGAGGGGAGTAGCACCAATCCTAAAGAACCATCATTTGATCATTTGAACTTGCGTATAGAATGCACGGTGCATGAGTTATTAGATAATATACAATATAAATATAAAAAATATTCCACATCACTCCAAATGGTTTAGTATAATATTGGCATAGAAGAGACTCCCAAGATGGCTACTATAGAGAATTATTGGTCTGAAATAGGTTTGGCTAAAAGCTTTGAACTACTATAGGAATATGTGGATATTTTACCATGAAATTATACATAGATGAAATGAGCACATCTAAAATTGGTCAAAATGTACATTGAATTAGTTGAGGTTACTTACCCATTTAAGAAGTGACTATATCATATGAATCCTTATATATTCATGTATATTAAAGATCAACTTGATGGCATGTTGAACACTAGGGTTATCACACCCATTAATGAATCTGAATGGGTTATCCCCATGAATATTATCATTAATAAATAAAAATAAATTTGTATTTGTGTGGATTATAAACAATTAAATGTTATGTGTGTCATGAACCCATTTCCCACACCATTCACAAAGGAGATTTTAGAAGGTTTTTCTATTTGTTAAATATATACCTTCACTTATGGCTTTTTAGGCTATCATCAAGTATATATTACTGAAAGAGATAAGGTAAAAACCACTTTTTCCATTGAATAAGGGTGCTTTATGTATAATGTTATTCCATTTTATTTAGAGAATACACCAATAATATTTTATCATATTATGGTAAAGGCCTTTAAATATTACATCCATAAGTTCTTTCAAGTCTATCTACATGATTGGACCATCTACGGTTTAGTGCACAACCATTATTGAAATTTTCACCTCATGTTTGAGCACTGTTGACAACTTTAGGTTTATTTAAACTTGAAAAATTATATCTTTGCCACACCTTTTGGAATCTTGTTAGGGTAAATCATTTATTGGGATAGACTGCTCATAGATCTAGCCAGGATAGTGGTTATTGTTAAAATTTCACCACCAACCACCCAATGTGAGGTATGTGCCTTATTTGGTCACGCATGATATTATTTTAAGTTCATTTCTAGTTATGATAACATAAAATCTCTATTAGAATAATTTCTCAAACATAATGGCCTATTTATGTAGACTGAATGTCATCAATAGGCATTCAAGACCTTGAAGGAAAAATTAGTAATTACACCCATCCTCTAGTTTCTTGAATGGATGACACCATTACATATACATGTCAATTCTTATGGAATGGTTGTGGGTTTTATCCTTGCATATCCTAGTGAAGGGAGTATGGATCATCCTATATATTTTTCTAGTTACAAGCTAATAATAGTAGATATAAATTACTATACTACATAATGGGAAGCTTTATCCATGGTATATACACTTCAAAAATTTTGACAATACTTTTTAGACACTCCTTTCACCTTATTTATGGATCATGAGGTGCTCAAGTACATTATGAATAAACTAGTGTTGCATGGGTGAATTTGTTAGTGGAATATTCTCTTTCGAAAGTTCCAATTTTTTGTGGTTTTAAAACCTATAAAAGTATATTTTAGCCCCAACCACCTCTCATGTGTTGAATCTGGTGAACTAATGTGTGTTATAAAGGATGATTTACCTGATGTCTAAATTTTTCAAGTTACACACATGCTTGATGAATTAAAAGAAATAGATGATTTTCTTTCAATAGGTTCTATGCTAGTCCATCTTATCACCCAAGAAAAAATGCAACTGACTATACGTGTTTCACCTTTCCATTTTATTAGTGGTGACTTATACAAAATAGGAAGGGATGAGATGTTATGTAAATGTGTCATAAAACATAAATACATGGATGTTTCTTGAGAAGTCTTTGAGGGTGTCATCAAAGGGAATTATGCTAGTGATCCATGACATGAAAGGTAGTCCAAGTTGGTTTATGGTGGCCTACCATGTTCATATATGCTAAATATTATGCATGTAAATGTGATATCTATTAGTGATTAGGAAATCCAAATCATAGGGATGTTATGCCTCTTCATCTAATCTTATCTCATGAACTTTTAAAAAATGGCATATTGATTTCTTTGGGTCCATTACCCCTAGTATAAGATGAATTGGTTCACACTACATCATTACCACCAATGACTACCTCACACACTAGGTTGAGGTAGTGACACACATTATTTTACTACTATAACCACCAACAAGTTCCTTTGGAAAAATATCATCACTAGATATGGATTCCATTTAATTTTAACAAGTGATCATGGCACTCACTTCCTCAAATGAAAAAATGTGCATCCTCTTAGCCAAGTTCATGATTTCACATCATAAGACAAATCCATACCATCCTCAAGCTAACAACATTACTGAAGCATTTAACAAGATCCTGAGCCACATATCAAAAAATATTTAAAATAACGGTCATACTGACTAAGATGATTGAGTTTATATAGTCTTATGGGCCTATCACACCACATACAAACCATTGAGAAAGAGTAATTTTCATCTTGTCTTTATCACTGATGTTGTTCTACTAGTGGATTTACTTATTCCTTATTTATGTATTACATTTTTTGGTTGGATACATGATGCATAATCCCTCAAAGTGTGCCTTGACACTTTATTATAGTTATAAGAAGCATGTTTTATTATACATTGGAGTGAAGAGTTGAAAAACAAAATTAGAAAGCTTGGCATGATTAACATCTCAAGAGAAATTTTTTATTATCTAGGTATGCATGTATTGGTTTATGATTCCAAGTGTACATGCTACTCTGGTAAATTTTTCATCCATTCAGATGGTTTGTTCATAATTCATAATATCTATTCCATGGTGCATGTAAGTTAAGGTAGTTAGATGAAACATTTCTTCCAATTAGTTTTAATGGAAGCTGGATTTAGCTTTATCATTCCATGTAATATTTATCAAAATTTTCAATAAGGCATATACCATTATTAGTTTAGCATTTTTTTTAATAAAATGACACCTTGGTTGCGTGCATTTTATTTAGGTTCACATCAACACATAGTTCTCTTTTGTTTTTATTTTGGTCATGCCCATGGAGGACCATGAAAATATTTTAATGTGGGGTAAGTTTAAAACATAGATAAAGTAAAAATGGAGCGTGAAAATTAAAAGTGAAGAAGAATCACACAAAACAAAGGTGCATAGGAGAATAACAATGCACATGGTGGGCACACATACAATGAAGAGTGAAATTGGAAGTGTAAGAGAAGGTGAAATAAAAATCATGAGGGAGATGCATACATCATGAGCATGCAAGTGGAATCATATAAGGAGAAATCAATTCATGAAATAAGTGGCATGTGACTTGAAGTATGGAAAAAGAGTAGAAAAGGAAAATCTGGTACAAATCGGTCAAGAGGGAAAAATCATGTCTCACCTTAGGAAATGGAAATTTAGATCTTTTTATAGGTGACATGCAATATGAAGAATTTTCTATGATGGGATATGTGTATTAAATAGAAAAAATGTTAAGAATAATGGTAAGCATGATAAATAGAAGTCATGGCATACCATTAGATAAAATTAATGAGTGAAATGATTTATGGAGGAATGGGAGAGCAAGTGAACGCAAGTCCTTAATAAAATATAAATTTAGAAGGTCCTCATTTAAATACTTTACTATTGATAATTTTTAAACTTATATAGCCTAAGAAATGCAATTTTAAGCCACCATAAGGAGCATTTATCAATATCTAGTGATAAATTTAAATTTGAAGAGCAAGGTGATGATTATGAATGATAAAAATAGTGAAATTGTGCTTGAAGAAATATAGTTGATGAATTTTTAGGTTGTAGGAATAAACATCTACCATTATAGGCTATTGAAGTAGAAATATAAGGAAATTCAAGCCAATAAACACATATTCTTTTGTAAGGATCAAATGGATAAACCTTAACCTTTGGGATCCTCAAAGGGAGATGCAACCAAAGAATAAGGTCCAAAAAAGCTAACCTTTACTAGTCATACATAAAGAGGAAGATTACAAGGGTGTAGGAGAATGACCTATTATAATCTGAGAAGAAACCCCTAGTGAGTCTAAAATGTAAATATGAAGCATGGAACAACAAATAACATAAACTTATATCATTATTAAACTGGTAATGGCACATAATAGGGGGAGGAAGAAATATACAACACCACCTCAACCCTATATATTTATTGAAGAGATATAGTACCCTGAATCAGTTTTATGTGGAGAAGAGTGGGAGTCAGTTGTGTCTTCATGCCAATTTCTTGACTATAACCACTTCTATTCTTGGAACAAGAGAGACTTGCAATGAGACTATAAAGTTAAGTGCCAAAATATAAGGAATGAGGTCACTTATGACCTCACAATTTTCAATCAATTGAGTTATGTCATTCACTTTCCCTATTGTGAGAAGCCTATAGATGCGGTGAGATTTTTGGTCTCATGCATCCATGAATATTATTTGTACTTTGTAGGGCATAGGATGAAAATCACTACTCAATGGGTTAGTAAAGTGATAGGCTTTTAATGTTTGGGTGTATATGTTAATATGGATTTGGAAGACCACAGGGAAGTGGAGAAGGCACCAAAAACACTAAAGTATAATAATGAGTCACACACAATATATCAGTAACCTCTAATATCCCACTATTTAGATATCTTTGTGCTAAAATGACTACGATTGGGGGTAGAGATAGGTGGAAATAGGTAGACATGATGCACCTCTATATGGTGATCTAGATGGCCCAAGGGAAAAAATAAAACTATGCCCTATATTTCATCTTGAATATTATGGAGGATGCAATGAAGGCCCACTATCTTCCAAACCATAAGTTTCTATGGATCATGATTCTCCTTTTATTGGTATTTGATGAGATTGGTATTCCAAAATACATCAAGTAATGGTTGAAGTGGGTATACCCACCTAATAATAAGTCCCTTATAGAATGATTCAAGTAGTTCACTTGGATAGGCACTATCACCCCTTCCTATAAACTAAAAATGAATGTATGGTTTAAAGGGATAAAGGATCCATTTGGCAATGAATGATGTGCCCCTAAGGATTTACCAAGACAAATTTGAACTCAATTCTAGTTTGATATAATAAAACATTATTCACTTGTGCGTATCTTCATAGATTCCAAAAAAAAAATTAGGTTGTTCAATGTGTCATATGAATTTAAAACCAAGTACTTTAAAAATATATGGAATTGCATTTTTTACATGTACAAGGTGTGCATTGATGTTGACAAAAATAATGTTGAAATTCATACACTTAAATAAATGTATGTTTATACTAGAAAGAAAGCATATAGGAATAAGGTTAAGATAGATGTTATAGATATCAATGCATGCCAAATTCATTTTTCTAAACATATTTATACATTTTATTATATGCTCAATCCTAAGAAGAAGGCTTTAGGCATCTAGGAGGCCCACAAAGAAACTATTACTCTCCCACCATAAATAATAGCATAAAGAAGGAAAAATAAATAATAAAAGAGGCCAAGCTTAATGATACTTTAAGTGAACAAGAAAAGTAACCCAAGAGTTAAAGGATGGACCCATCACTTCCCAAATACCAATGCCTCCCTACACAATAATAACAAAAGGGCCTTGACATTTCCCAGTAGAGAACTATTCCTTCAAGATAGGAGCATTCTAAACCAAGTATTGGGGTATAATAATAAATTAATAAGATGCCTCAACCATCTAAAAATTAATCTAAGACACCCCAAGATTGAAAATGAAACCCCAACACAATAAGAAGATTCTACCCCTAATGACATATAATTGGACACTAAAATTATAACTAGTGAAGAGGGGGTAGATAAAGGTAAAACTCTAGGAACTAGGGACTAGGATGTTGGCTCAAGCACCTAAAAATAAAATGATCTAGATGTCTATATCCTTGAGCATGAACCAAACAATGGTAATGGGCCTATTGACAATCTGATACATTATCAAGGAAATAAGTATGATATATTATCTATTCAAGGATATCTCTAGTAGAATGTCCCTGAGGAATAATTGTATATGTGGGGGTATTTCATTGAAGAGGATGCTTCCAATCAAACCTGATATGATCTCTCATTTTACATGGATGTATTTAATGAGGAACACTAGTTTAAACTTCCATTTGATAGCATTGATCTAGCACTAGAGTAGGTAAAGCTTCCTATATTGTTTTGGGTGGATCCTCAATAATGTTCACTAGCCCAAGAAAGCATGACCCTAATTAAGATGGCTCTCATGGTCTCACATTATATTTTGCTACAAGGATATGAAGGTAATTAGCTTTAACAAAAACATCAAAAGCTTGTCACCTTATGCTGAAATTAATGTGCTGAAATAATAAATATTGAGAAAGAATTAAATGTGCTCAAGCACCAGTTGCAAGTAGTGATAATAGCTTAGGTAATGACTATAAAACTATTTAAATCAATTTTACAACAAGATTAATCACTTAATAATGGATTACCCCTGACATGTGATCTTTTTAATAAGTTGGAGGCCTTGGTGAACCTTTTATTACAAAATTTCAAATACTAGGTCAACCCCCAACATGAGAAAACTTGGACCACAATGAAATTTGTGGAATCTATGGAAGTGTGTAAGATTTTTTTGGCCCAAGTGGGTAGCATAGCTTCCCTAATAGAAGGGGTTTTTTTCATATTAACATGACCCATAAAATTTTTAGAATATAGGATTCGATAAAAGGAACATAAGTGTGAATAACTAGACAAAAATACACTCACAAGAAAGGATATATAATAGAATGCTAATAATTCCAAGATTTAGAGGCACTCAAAACTAAAAAAGTGCTCATCACTAAGAGCTTATCACCCATTTTGTGGCACTCCAAGGATAGGTTTTGAAAGAAGACATAACACTTGAGGATGCCCAAAAGGATGTTATTACATCACTTAAACATTTAAAAACTCAATTGGGTGACTTTTAGGAGAAACCTAAGGAGACCAAATGACTCAAAGGTGAGGTTGAATAAATTACCTCCAAGATACAAAATACATTAAACCATTGAGAAGAGGTAAAGAGATAGGTGCTAAAGAGAGGAATATGTGATGATGGACTAGGTCTTGTTGATCACTTTATTAAACTCATATTAAACTTAGGATTTAGAGAATTTGGATCAACTTGAGAAGAGTGAGGAAGATGTGATGAAGGACCAAGTATTGTTGATCAAATAGAGAAATTTCAAGATTTAAAAAATATACACCAAAGGGACTCAATGAAGGACCTTTACAAGTCAGCTAAGGGGATTTTTGGACCCTAAATTTTGTATATTTTTATTCTAAGTGTTTTTTGGTGAGATGGGTACAAAGGTAATCCTAGGCATGGAAGTAAGCCAAAGTGTGGAATAACTTGATATAAAAGAAACAATTCACAAAAAAAGATGTAAGAAACTTGGAGGAACTAAGGGCACAAGACTCAATAAATTGGTGTATGACTTGGGAAAGGATGAAAATGGTAAAAATAGTTTTCATGAGCATTGGAAGAGAATAATTCAAGCATGAATCTAGTACCAACCAATGAGAAGATAGGTGCACGACATTATATATCTAGCATAGAATGGGTATCTAGGGGTAATTAGACCCATACCTACATGAATTCAATGTAACAATGAACTATGACTCATTGTTGATTAATGGTCTTTGGCAAGTCATCATTATTATATTAATGTTTTAATTTAATGTTCAAGGTAGAATCATGTATAGATAACCTTAGTTTTACTTTAAAATTTTGCTGATGTTTCTAGTTGTTGCCTATGTAATGGTAAATGTAATTGTGATCTTATGTTCTTGATATGCATCAAGACCTGTGTATGGTGATTATTGACATAAATAAATGGAATACATGTGATTTTAAAATACATGTAAACTTTTTATGGAACTAATGTTAGTATTATTATTTTTCATGATTTGCACCCCTCCACTTGTGACAAATAGTTTAAGTATGGAATGACTGCATGGTATGAATTAGTTTAAATATGATATATTTAATTAGAAATTAGTGCTTATTTAAGCACCTTTGTATAGAAATACCAATGTGTAAAATGTCATGTGTTAAAATTGATGGGAACTAGTCTTAAGCCACACACTTTGGGTGAGCATGCAAGACCAATTCTTGCATGATAAGATAACATGCTATCTATTTGGATATCTTATCCTATTTGTGCACATGACTTGGGAAGGTAATGATAAACTAAAGTAAAAGAACCCAATAGGCACCAATTTGGGTGTTTCAGGCATATAAGAGGGTCCCCATTGAATTTCCTTTTTGAGAATGGGGTGTGTTGGGGCCTAAAAAATGGAGACATGTGTGGGGAGAATGTTGCAAGCATTCATAACTTATAAACTAAAATACATTACTCCCAAACAACCAAAATAAATTATAAAAAAACCTTAGATCCAATAAGGAAGTAAAGGTACCAAATCCTACCTCAATGTGTGGCATACTATGTTTACTCCCTAACAAAACCATCTGTGTTAAATGATGTTGTCAATTTATTCATAATTCCTGAATTCACATGAAATAATTTAGACAATCTAATAAAACATTACTTCTGAGAGGGAATTTAACTGCTTGGCTTGGGGGGAATTTTACATCTAATAAAACATGACTTTTGAGAGGGAATTTAAATGCTTAACTTGGGGAGAATTATATGACATTTGATTTTCTACCATCGAGGCATCCATATTCTAGATAAAGATGCTTTTGGTTCTGATCAAAGCCTTGATCCACTACTAACTAGGCTAAAAATCCTATGGTGGAGGTTGTTTAAACCACCATTTCATGGAAGAAATGTTTATTTTGTATTCAACTTATTTTGCTTTGAAAATATTTTCAATCTTCTATTTGATGAAGTTTGGGGACCAAACCAAGGGTAAAAGGATATTTCATAGACTATGAGTGCTAATACAATCTTAAATACATTCAATGTTTTCATTATCTTTTAGTTTTTTAGTTAAATTTTGTAGATAGTTTCAAATAGAAAATAAACTTTTCTAAAAATCACACATTCTCTTATGGATCATAGACCTTCTCAACCTAGAATGGATAAAAGGAAGGATTAAAATATACATGGTATGCTTGGGAATAACTATTCAACTTCTAAACCTTTAATCCTAAACATTTGCCTCACATATAGTCATTCACTTAAAAAACCAACCCCTTTTAGATTGGGAAAACCTTATTTTAAAATTTTAGCATATAAGCACTTGTTTTTATTTTAGAATGAATCAGGCTCAAATTTTTAATTGATTGATATTAGGCATGGTTCACTATGATCACATTCAGAGGTTGGGCTACATATATTTAGAGACATTGAAACTGGTTCACTGATGATGCAAACTACTGCCAAGGCACAAAACACACCAAAAAGAGAAACATAATGACAAAACAACAAAATAAGAGACAAAAATAGAAAATAAACACCTACTCTAGGAAAACAAGATTGTACACTAAACTAAAATAGAGAGTTAAAATGGCTAGGAGGAAGAAACTGGCAATTCTTCGAAGCATATGTTAATAGTAATGTTAGAGATCTCTTAGTTAGGGTCCTCAAATGGGAATCTTCATACTTTTACTCATTATCTAACCCATTGTATCTTCCTTATACCAAAAAAATACTATTAGAGAGTGAGCACTCAAAATAAGTGGGTGTTTTGATTGCAAAATTAGGATCTACTAAATTGTCAAGAAAGTTTACCCCAAAATTAGGCCAAAAAAGGAAGGTGTTTAATTACCTCAACTTCAAAGAATGGAATCTCTATAATTGGAGTTATAACACTTACCAGTTCTTCCTTTTGGATGAGTTGATTAAGTTCCTCTTCAGATGAGGTATTTACCCATTCATCCTCATTTTGGATGTCATCCACCTTCATTTGTTTATGGCATCCATCTGTGTTGGGGACCCTTATAAATTGAAACTGGACTCTTTATTTGATTCGTGCATCAATTTATAATCAAGGTTCATTAAATCATCAAAAAAGTGCATATCTATTGAATACAAATCATGATAAGATAATTCAACATTGAGACTCAACTAAGTAGGGAAAATCAAATCAAACAAGCCTTTAAAGAAAGCTTCATCAGAAAAGGGAATCACATTAGATTTATCATCAAAGATAATATCAACTCCCCCTTCAACATTGAGCACATGAATATTATTAGGATTTTTGCCTATTAGATTTTGTGTATTTAAATATAGTGTGATATATCCATCCTTTTCACAATTTACATATTTAAAAATTTTAGGCTACCTATGTTGCTTTGTGTTCACCAATTTGGTCTAAGAAAACTTGCCTCCCTTCAATTAGGTAATCTCATGAATGAGATCAGAACACAAAGGGTTGGGTGGAAATAATAAAGTCTGAGAGTGATTATTATTTATTAGATTAAGAAAACATCATGCCTAGGATCCTCATGAGAAATTTGACTCTTCCATTTCTTACACAAAGTCATCATCATGATACACTAAGTCTTGTAAAGTTTCCCTCACAGCTATAAAGCTCCCAAATATAGATGAACTAGGAGGTATTTCAAATGATGATCCACTCCCTAGATAGTTAACCTCATAAATGGGTTTATGTTTAAAGATGAATAGGTTATCCCTATGATGAATTGTAAGATTTTGGGATTCTCTAGTTATGTTCTTATTTCCTACTTACTTTGGCCTTTCAAAGGGATCATGATTAAAATCATGGGTTTTTTATGGTGATACCTCTATATTGGACATATTATTAATATAAAACCCATTTTAGATTGTTAAAGGGATAGGGAACTAGGTTTTCATAAGAGATGCTACTACAATGTCTGAGAACCTTAGATTAGTATTTGGAGTAGTATAATTGAATGTTGTTGGGATATAAATAGGGTTTGGTTAAGGCCACAAGATATAATAATTGATTTTTTGATTAGCACATAATGTAGTCACATTATGTAAATTAAAGGAACATGAATGACCTTGGTGATACATTTGTCTATCTATAATCACATCCTTTATATAAGTAGATGACAATGTAGTGACATTAGGGTCCATCAAAAACATTGACATCCATGGGTAAATGACACTTTGGTAAATTTATAATGTAAGGAGGGGATAAATTTTATAAGGTGGAGTAATCTTATTATATATTTTTTTTAAATGACCATTGAATTCTTTAATGGGTTCATTTGGCTCATGCCTCACATAGAGCAATTATTGATGTAAATTGCCAAGGTCAATTATTTCCTAAATTGGGTAAGGAAGGTTCTTGAAAGTTGAACCCAAGAAGTTATGGAGCCATGAAAAGTTCAAAAAACAATAAAAATCACCATTAACCAAAATAAGTAGGAACAAACATCATGCCACATCTTTAAATTGGGCATTCAAGACTTTTAATGTAGTCCTAAATGAGGTGATGTGTTCTTATATTATTCATCTTTGCATAGGACTAAACTTGGCAAGATGTCTCTTTGGGTTCTTAGGTAAGGCATGGATAACATTAGGGATATTAATGGAAGTCATGGTTATCTAGGCCATAGGGATTTTTATGTGGAAGAGAGGTTAGGGATATATGAAAATAGAAATAAATATTCATAATGAGCTCATCCCTCAATGGTTCCCTCTCTCTTATGGATGGACAAAAAGTTATCCAAGAGTAAGAACCGAGTAGAAAAGAGAAGTTTATTTGAATTAGAATAACTTCATCAATGTAGGAACATAAAAGGTGTTCTGTCTACTATCAAACCATTTAATCATAAGTTTACCCATCACTCAAACTTAATTAACTCTATAGGCAAACATCTAGGTAATTTAGGTCCAAAAAAATGATTTTAACACTCATTCTAAATAAGACACAATGAATCAACAATACTTGAATAGAGGTTGTTGATAATAATAGATAGCCAAGACACCTACTATTAATGAGGAATTGTGTTTGACACATGTAAAGCATCTAAACTAGCTAAATCACAGTCTAAAATTGCATCAACCTTACACAAAAAATAGTGATCAAAACAACCAACATAACTATTACATGAATATATTATATATTTAAAAGTAGCACAAAACCCTTTCAAACATTCATAATATTAATAGAAATATCTTATTCAAAATTATAAGGTAAAATGTACATCAAATAGATTAAAAAATGTATAGGTACAAGACCCGATAGCATTTTGGCAAAGTTTTCTTGCATATAATTGCAAACCATTGGTAGATAATTTGAGAAAAGTAAAAAGGAATAAAGGCAAGTAGAATCCTAGAACAATTCCTACAAAATTATCTCTTTAATAATGGAAATTTTGGCTCTTTATATAGACAATTCATGAAGATCATGGCTTCAACCTCCATCTTAGCCCACTAATGTAGTGGTTACAAATTATCAATGATTTCTTAATCTGGTGCATCAAAACACATGGTAAAAAATGTGACCAATCTCCCAAATGTAATTAGTAGCTCCCATCATCACTGTATTCTTAGATTCTTCTCTAACCATTCCCAATGGGCTCAATGAAAACATATTACCTCATTTGGATTGATTCCAAGAAGGAATCAATGACTGCTTTTGCTCAATTACCCAAGGACTCATCTTTATTCTTTCCCTAGGCTTTATTTTCTCAATCTATCTTATGCCAAAAATAGACATTCACATGAACATTTTTAGAATTTCATCCTTTCTTTACATTAAGTATCAAATTTAAACCCATTCTTTACTTCATCACTTTCCATTTAAGTACTTTTTGTTTGACACTTAACAACCCTTCAAATCTTCTTATGATCTTTGGCAAGGTATTAATCCATTTGAGATCAAGCTCAAATATTACTTTAAATAGGCTCTTTGAGAAAATTGAGTTGCTCATAATGTTTTCATCTAATCTCAAGCTATCATTATCTTGAGTTCATTAAAGATGGGTTGTAGTCATGCAACATCCGTAGAGCTCACTACATTCACCTTGGGAATCTTGTCCCACATTCACTAGGGGAAGAAATTCAATTTGATTTATAATGAAGAGTGTTCTATTAGTTACTGAATCTTAAAATATCACTTATGATTGAAGTTCATTCATTTACTATGACATATTTTAACATAAGATTGGTCCCCTTCTCAAGCTGTGAAAGGGGTCAAGTTTGTCAATGGGACTACCACTTACACACATGCCCATTATCAATTAGTTGATCTCTCACCATATTATCCCCAAGCTTGATCTATATATATACCACTCTTCATATTTAAATTTGATTTGGGTTCTATCTACTTTGCCTACTCATCTCTCCTAGTCTCAAATCTACCAACTAACATCATGGTTATGTGTCCCAATATAATTCCTCTCAGGATCTTAGAAAATAATAAGTCTAGAAGCCCTAGGAGGATGAAACTCCACATGTCCTTGTGTAATTGGTTTTGGGATCCTAATTTTTTATAAATTTGGTAGAGGTCCAATCCTATAAAACACTTAGGCACATTTTGATTTTTTAAATGGATCTCAACAAATAACATTGGTTTAAGTGGTCAAATATTTGTGTTCAGGGGGAAATTCAAAGTTGAAAATTTAGTCATTTAACCATGTATGATTTGTGTTTTGTGCTTGTGGACTCTAAAAATGAATGCAAGCCCATTGTGATCTCCCTTGATCATGAAAATATTGTGAATGCTTATAAATTGCTAGGAAAGAATGTGAAATGTGCCAAAGGGTCTTGGGAATGGTTTTTTAGGTATAAGAGAACCTGTAAAACTCATGAGGGTCACAAGAACAAAAATACATTAATAGGTTGGTGTATTAAAATCAAACATGATCCTAAGATAAAGAGAGATAATAAGATATCCTATTAATCCAAAGCTTTCACATTTTAATTTTATTTAAAAGTGATACACAAGAAAATAAGATTTAGATATTTTTTATCAACTTGAGAAGAGTGAGGAAGATGGGATGAAGGACAAGATATTATTGACCGAATAAAGAATTTACAATATTTGAAAAAGATACACTAAAGAGACTCAGTGAAGGACCTTTGCAAGTCAGCTGAGGGCAAGTCAGTTGAGGGTAACCATTGAATTCCCTTTTTGAGAATTGAGTGTGTTGGGGCCCAATTGTTTTTCAATACACTTGTGAAGGTTTTTAGATGGTAACACACTAGTTTACACTTTTGAATCAATATGTTGGATTTATAGCTATTGAAATGGGGGGGGGGGGTTTGAATCAGTTTCCTTAACACAATCCTTACATTTCACTTATCATCCATGAAGCATTCATTCACATACATACATTAACCAATGCATAAATAAGCATAAATAAAAACAAACAACATAAGAACATAAGATATATGTGGGAAACCCTCTTGGGGGATAAAAACCAATAAAACACATCTTTTGATATAATCCTATAAGCAATGAATAAATATTTAGTGATGCACCAACCCCATAAGGAACACCAACCCCTCACTAGTCAAAGACCAACTCAACTAGTATTTTAGCAAGCACCAATTTGTAAGGAGGTACTAACCCCCTAGGTAAATCAACACCAAATAATATGTATTGAACCTATAATAAACTTTGAAAACTTTTTTCTCACTCAACTAAATATTATTTCCTTATTTTGCTTTTTTCACTCTTCTATCTCTCTCAAACAACCTCTTCGGCCTCTTCGCTCAACTAACCCACTTCTTGGCAGACTTAGGTCAAATGACCTTGATAATAATATATATAATTATTGTTATATATTCATGAAATTTAACCATAATTATATTATGGTCTTAAATCCCTCTACCTAGTTTCTAACCTTTATATCATTCATTGTTTTAATTCAATATTCTATCTAGTCAAATTAGGCCTATTAGACCTTCTCTTTATACTTGACTCTTGCTCTTACCCATATTGGTTGGAAAAAAAATTTACATACTTAGATAACCCTTGGAATATATCAAAATATACATTTCACAAGTGAAACACCCACTACATAGGTCGGTCACCACCCATAAAAATCAAAACCACCATTAGGCCTAATAGAGACATAATGCAATAAGGCCTTCTCAAGGCACACGTTTCACTTTGACCATCTTGGAACATATTGAGACTTAAAACATGAATTAAACCATTTAATACACACTTAAATTATACCCCTTATAATATCACCTTATTTACTCAACACCATTTATCTCATTTCACTCCTTGAACCACATAATTAGGTCTACTCACAATTAGGCCTTATCACTACCATAAATTTTATGTTGCAAATCTAAAGCATACACTCAACTTTGACACATAACCCAAAAAAAACATAACATGGATATAACCTCCATGACCTTAATTTCATCACAAATTCTATTATATTTCAAAATACAAGTAAAAATACCTTAAACTGATCATCTTCATCTGCTCACTCAAAACTACACATAGGCTTCAAAAACCTAGTCAAGAGCCTTTGACTATTCAAAACTTTATAGGAGTTTATCATGAATAAAAATGTATTAAAATGAAACTATTAGACCTATATAAAAAAATTATGCTCATTTTATTCTTCATATCTATACAAAAATACTCATGAATATCATTCTCACTCACACATAGAAAACTATTTGTAGCTCCAAAAACATTGTCATGAAATCCAAGACTTAGAACACCTATGTGAACAATTTTATGAACTTATAACACACACACACACACACACACACACACACACACACACACACACACACACACACACACACACACACACACACACACACACACACACACACACACATATATAACCAGTCTCATGTTTTTACCCTACACAGACCTCACTCTATTAGATAGGTCACTGTGAGAAAAAAAATTTGCTTGTATATGAGCTTCACCAAATATTATATTAAAGGTTAAAATATGATATATATCTTGAATAATTACTCCATGCATTTGGATCCATCCCTAATCTCATTCTCGCTTCTACCTATTTTTCTCATTGTCTTGCTCATTAGGCCTTTTAAGTGATGGGCCAACTTACATGACCAGTTTAGCATAATTAAGGTATATAACCTATTTATAAAATTATATGGGCACAAAATAAAATTATAACACACCATCCTAAAATCATTTTCATGCTTTGACCTGGTCAATCTTACCTCCTACATCAAAAATCTGAGAAACAAGGGTTTTCTATAGCTTCCACTTACTCTTATAATAGACCAATGCCACATGGAGAAACTTGAGAGATTAATATACATTATCTAATCATAAAAATAGGTCATCCAATACATTATGATACATTTCCAACAATATATTTCACATTGGTCCATTATGAGGGTTTACATTACCTTCTATTCTTAGCAATCATTCATAAAGGATTGCCCCTCAACTTAAAAACTAATGTTAGGAAATTAAATCTAGGACCCTTCCTTAAATACCATGATCTACTTGTATCCTCATGCAAAGGTTTCATGTGCCAAAAATCATTGAAAAATCCTTCTCAGGTCTATAATACCTCATTTTGTGCACATAGAAAACCTGAACACCAATTTTCACACTTTCTCCTTCAGACTTTGACCTCAAACTTGGTCAAAAAACTTGATACAACCTTCCACACTTCTGAAAATGATATTAATAGCTCTGGCACCTTAGAAAATGAACGTGACCCCTCATTAGGCCACACTAGGTCTCTTTTCACATTAGGTCTTGAACTCTCAGTCATACTTAGATCTTGAACACACCTTGAAATATCTTATACTATTATCAACACCTAATTATCATGTCATAAAACATCATACTTTTCTCACACATTTTCAACCTTATTATTACAATCCTTAGACTTCTCACCTTATCATGCTACCAAGCTTGTGTCTTCTCATTAGGTCTCTTTAAGTAAAAACTAAGCCAAGAAATGACATAAAAACCTCCTCTAAAAGATTATAAACCCAATACACATGTTTACATAGTGTTAAATAACTTCTCACATGATTTACCATTGATTTGTATACATGATAACACCTCAAGACTCCTCATTAGGTTAAACAGAGTCTAGGACTAGTATGATTGCATGCTTAGGCTTAATACCATACCCCTAAATGTTTACCTTGAAACTTTATTGAGTGTTTCAACACTTCATATGCAAGCTTAGGCATCTTTGAACATCCACTCATATATATGTGTATCCATACTATTAGACCACCATATTTATACTCATGATCATAACATGACAATGGTTCTTAAGAATAGTATGTTTACCTTGTGTCTTGACCTTGAATTTAACATGTCATCACCCTTAGAAGAATTACCAAGTGCCTTCAAATTATCTTTGTCACTTTATCACTTGGTTTCCTTGTTACATACCATCTATATTTACAAGAACATCAGTAAGACATAGAGATACTCATAAACCTTTGACATCAATGACAACATCAAAGCCATAACACCAATAGTAATAACATACCTAAAAAATATACCCCTTTATCATTGATGGAAAAATATCAAACATAGCTGATCATACTCATCTCCCCAAGCTGGATTTCTTCCAACTGACCTTTCTCCCAAACTAGAACTATATGCACATAATATTTTCAAATTTTTATTGATAACTCACACTTCATATCTTGCAAGAACCTATCAAGTCTTAATCTCTCTAAGTGCATGCCTTAAGGGGTGCATCAGGAAAGGGGTGGTTAGACATTTATTACTTCATGATATTTTTGTTCCTTTTACCACTTGATATCTACACTCTTACCTCCTAAAACCTTAAACCCTAAGCTTATTTATATCTTTCTTATCTATTCTCACCATTTATCATGCTTTATCCCTCATTTATTACATTATTTTCCTTTTAACCTATTCATTAAGCTAGGTCAACCTGGTCAACCTAGCTTATTATAGGGATACTTTGCCTTTCCTTATTGCTTTACATCTCGATTGACCTAACACAAACTTCAAGCATTAGCTCAATAATGTGCTAGGTTGACCCAATTGACCAAGCATAGTCTAAAAGTCTTTAGGGTGAGATACTACTATTTATACAAGGTCATTCTTTACCATTTCATAAGAGAGTTGAATTAAGTGAAGTGTAAATGAACATCTACTTATTGACCATTCTACTTGAGGAATAAATCTTTAGGGTTCAATACTTTCTTTTGGAGCTCTAATCTTGTTTTATGGGGAAATATTTTGGATGCTTAGGTAGGCCATCTAGCCTAGAGATGATTTATGTTAGCTGTCCTTACAATCTACAACAATCTCTTACGAAGCACCATTGGCTAAGGGAGAGGTTGAGACTTGATAGGTTCATCTTCCAAGGTAAGCATTACTAACTTTATTTCTCTTTTGTAAGAGTAGATAGATAATGCAATATGTATTATTCTCTACCATGTATTAGGATTCCATATACATTGACCTGAGTATATGTCTCCTATACATGTTTAGTTTAGTTATTATTTACTTATTTTATTCTAACCCCTACTTTGTGCCACAAGCTTTGGTGAACACTAGATTGGTTTAATTTTCTTGTTATTAGATTAGTTTACTTTCTTGTTTATTATCATAAGTGAATATAGAAACCATATGAATCTTTTAGTTTTGTTGTGTGATTATGTTATACTATAGGATTTTGAACCCTGCTTAGCATGATGTATTATGATAGATGATACAAGTGATCCCTTAATTAGGTCTAGTGTATCCTCATATTGGTCATGATCTCACTTAACAAGTGTGTTCCCCAATTGGAAGTGTAGGTGTGATCTATCTTATCTAGTCCAAGATTGATTCATGCACATCATGAAATTTTTATTACATATATTTGGTGAACGCATTGTGAATCAAAGCCTTATAGGGTTTGTTTCACTTATTTTTATTCATTTTATCATATTTTTATCATATATTTTGACTTACTAGCTTGATTCTATCAACCTAGCTATTTTTCTCTATGTGTAGGAATATGCAATTAGATCAACTAACTCATCCCAACATAGGTTTATAATATTTTTTAGACTTTTTATTCAGCCTACTAAGTTGATCAGATCAACCTAAGACATTTCTAACCACTTTGTAGTAGGTTCATATTCAAGATTCATAGTTCAAGTTCTAGATTCTAAACTTCCATATTTATATTCTAGTCAACTAGGTTGCCTGGCTTGAATTAACACATTTTTAGACATCTAGTTTAGTTTACTAGGTTAACTAGGTCAACATAGCACACTTTTTAAGATTTTGTATCAGGTTCTTATCTCACTTGGTTGACTAGCTTGACCCAATTATGAAAATTAGGCTAGTTGTCTCCAAGGTTACAAACCAGTTACCTATTCTATTTTCATCTCTAAAACACCAAGGTCAGTTTCTATTTCTCTATTTCTACTCTACTCTTTACTTTACTTTCAAAATTATAATTTGTGTATGTGTACCAATTAGATTGGCTAGTGTCAATTCAATTGATGGTGTATTTCACTATAGTATCTACATTTATATACTAGCTATAGGCATATCTCATTTCATTTTTTTATCTTTTTGTCAATCCTTTCTCTTTTCCTATCTTCTATGCTATGTCAACCATCTCTACTCTGCACTATCTCAAGCCTTGCTTTTTGCCTCTATTAATTGCACTAGGTTAACCTAGTCAACCCAGCAGTTTTTATAGCTCTTATGCACTATACTAGGTTAATTAGGTCAACCTAGCACAAATTTTAGGCCTTTTTCCCTTTTCTATTAGCTTTTGCTCCCTATATTGGGTCAGTTCTATAGACCTTGTCCAACTTTATTTTCCCTATTTTTCACTAGGTCAATTGAGTCTACCTAGCTTTGTTTTTGTTGTTTCGCTAAATTTTGTCTATTTCAAGTCTAAGTGCATGCCTTAAGGGGTGCATCAGTAAAGGGGTGGCTAGAAATTTAGTACTTTATGATATTTTTATTCCTTTTACCACTTGATATCTACACTCTTACCTCCTAAAACCTTAAACCCTAAGCTTATTTATATCTTTCTTATCTATTCTCACCATTTATCATGCTTTATCCCTCATTTCTTACCTTGTTTCCCTTTTGACCTATTTAATAAGCTAGGTCAACCTGGTCAACCTAGGTTATTATAGGGATACTTTACCTTTCCTTGTTGCTTTACATCTTGATTGACCTAGCACAAACTTCAAGCATTAGCTTGATAATGTGCTAGGTCAACCCAATTGACCTAGCATAGTCTAAAATTATTTAGGGTGTGATACTACTATATATACAAGTTCATTCTTTGCCATTTCATAAGAGAGTTTAATCAAGTGAATAAGTGTAAATGAACATCTTCTTATTGACCATTCTACTTGAGGAATAAAGCTTTAGGGTTCAATACTTTATTTTAGAGATCTAATCTTGTTTTATGGGGAAATATTTTGGATTCTTAGGTAGGTCATGTAGCCTAGAGATGATTTATCTTGGTTGTCCTTACAAGCCACAATAATATCTTGTGAAGCACCATTGGCTAAGGGAGAGGTTGAGACTTGATAGGTTCATCTTCCAAGGTAAGTATTCCTAACTTTATTTCTCCTTTGTAAGAGTAGATAGATAATGAAGTATGTATTCTTCTCTATAATGTATTAGGATTCCATATACATTGACATGAGTATATGTCTCCTATACATGTTTAGTTTAGTTATTATTTACTTATTTTCTTCTAACCCCTACTTTGTGCCACAAGCTTTGGTGAACACTAGATTAGTTTAATTTTCTTGTTATTAGATTAGTTTATTTTCTTGTTTATTATCATAAGTGAATATAGAAACCATAGGACTCTTTTAGGGTTATTGTGTGATTATGCTATCCTATAGGCATTTTAACCCTACTTAGCATGATGTGTTGTGATAGATGATACAAGTGATCCCTTAATCAGGTCTAGTGGATCCTCATATTGGTCATGCTCTCACTTAACAAGTGTGTTCCCCAATTGGAAGTGTAGGTGTGATCTATCTTATCCAATCCAGGATTTATTCATGCACATCATGTAATTTTTATTACATATATTTTTATGAACCCAACGTGAATCAAACCCTTATAGGGTTTATTTCACTTATTTTTATTCATTTTCTCATATTTTTTATCATATATTTTGACTTGCTAGCTTGCTTATATAAACCTAACTATTTTTCTCTATGTGTAGGAATATGCAATTGGATCAAATAGCTCAACCCAACCTAGGTTTCTAATATTTTTTAGACTTTCTATTCAGCCTACTAGGTTGATCAAGTTGACTTAACACATTTCCAACCTCTTTGCAGTAGGTTCATATTCAAGATTCATAGTTTAGGTTCTAGATTCTAGACTTCCATATTTATATTCTAGTCAACTAGGTCACCCAGCTCGAATTAACACTTTTTTAGACATCTAGTTTAGTTTGCTAGGTCAACTATGTCAACTTAGCACACTTTTTAAGATTTTGTGGTAGGTTCTTATCTCACTTGGTTGACTAGCTTGACCCAATTGTGAAAATTAGGCCAGTTCTCTCCAAGGTTATAAGTTAGTTACCTATTCTATTTTTATATCTAAAATACCAAGGTCAGTTTGTATTTCTCTATTTCTACTCTACCCTTTACTTTACTTTCAAAATTACAATTTGTGTATGTGTACCAATTGGATTGGCCAGTGTCAATTCAATTGATGGTGTACTTCACTATGGTTTCTACATTTATATACTAGCTATAGGCATATCTCATTTCATTTATTTTTATATTTTTATCAATCCTTTCTCTTTTACTATCTTCTATGCTATGTCAACCATCTCAATTCTACACTATCCCAAGCTTTACTTTTTACCTCTATTAATTACACTAGGTCAACCTAGTGGACCCAGTAGTTTCTATAGCTCTTATGCACTATACTAGGTTAATTAGGTCAACCTAGCACAATTTTAGGCCTTTTCCCCTTTTTTATCAGTTTTTGCTCCCTATATTGGGTCAGTTCTATAGACCTTGTCCAACTTTATTTTCCCTATTTTTCACTAGGTCAATTGGGTCGACCTAGCTTTGTTTTTTTTGTTTCACTAAATTTTGTTTATTTCAAATCTAAAGAAAAATAAATAATAATGATGGGGATAAGTGATTAGAATGAACCCTAATTGGTTTGCACGTCATATCTAGAAATTGTGAGCACTCCTCTTTGGCTAAGGAGGACTACTTTCAAGTAAGAAAGAACTACCACAAAATGTTTGTTAATAGATAAATGAGTGGGTTTCCAAGCTACATGCTTGTTCTAGGAAGTGTCAAACTTCCTTAGAGATGACAGTCCACTTTTAAGAGAAAAAAGAGTAATAAATAACTAAAATAGAGGTAAAGAGATAGTGAAAGAGAGATTATGTTACCATTATTTGCAACCTGAGTGTAGTAAAAAATAAAAAATTATAGGTGGTATATTTTTTTTATATTTTAGAAGGTGTTTGGGTAGGTTTTGAAAGGGTTAAGAAATCTACAGTTGCCTACATCAATTATGATACTGAGGTTGGTAAGGGTGTGACCAATATCAGTTATGATGCCAAGGTCAGTGAGTGAAGGTGACTGATGTCAGTTAGGCTACTAAGGTTGGTAGGGGAAATAATTGCCTAGGAGCTTGCAAAAGGATTTTCTGGGTCCAAGAAATGGTTTTGGTCAACTCTAGAAGGTTGGGGAGAGTTGTGTGAGAGAGAGTATGGTTTAGATGGATCTAGTCAGAGGTTTGGTGTGTTGAGTCAAGGAGAAACAAGCATGTAAGCTTTATAACTCCCTCATAGGAGTTTGATCAGGATTGTGTAAAATAATGAATAGTAGATGTAAAGTGATAGCAAAGTAACTACTTAAAATACCTATAGAATAAGTGATATACTTAGCTACAGTGGTGACTAAATGATAAGTGTTGGATGGATGGCTCCTATCAGGTAGTCCAAATTGATGCCTTGAACAAATAAAATAAATGGGTGTTACTAGTCCTCAATAGCTTGGTTCCTGAGTTGGATTGACTTACGTAAGATAATAGTAAGCCAGGATGTTGAAAGTTGAATGCTGAGAGCTTGGATGCAAATAAGGAGTTTTCTTGATTTTTTCTGACCTAAACTTAAGGTTTGAGTTTAGCTTATATAAATGACATAAGTCATGGGATGACTAATGTTGGTGGCCTTAGAATAGGTAAAACTACTATTTTTGGCTAGTTTTCTATTGATCCTCATGCCAAGTGTGGCACTTGTTACAAAATGGTAAAAATAGGAGGTTAAAAAGAACATTGTTGGTTAGGAATTTAATTTTGAGGTGATAATAAGTCTTTAGTAGTTAGAATGAGGGGACCAGGTCTTAAGGTGACTCATCAGGTGAGAATTAGTCTTAGGATGAGGTGGCTAGGTAAGGTGGCATAAGGGTTTTTTAATTAATTTAATTAAGTATTTTAAATTAATTAAATGTGTGAGGGGTAAAAGCATGGGTTAGGGAGGCTAATCATTATTATTGAAAAATAGACTTAAGGGGGGTTTCAACATAGGGAGTTATGCACGTGTGTGTGACATAATTTTAGTTTCTACATTTTCCCCTTTTTGTCTTATAATTTTCACTAACAAGTTGCAAGATAAAAACAAGAGTTAGATGCTCCAAGTATTAGATGAGGTACCCCCCCCCCTCAAAATTAGAATTGATGGAGGAGAAACTAGAATCGGGTACCAATTTGATAAGAAGTAAATTAGGTGAGTGGAGGAGAACATGGTATCACTACGTGTGTATAAACTACTATGAAATATATTTGACAAAGTCAAGAATAGGTAAGATTAAGGATTCATATAGAAATAATTAAAGCACAGCTTGTAAGTGATAGCTAAGAAGGTGAAAACAATCAAAGTTATAGCTCTAATGGTCTATGTGTGCCAGGTATTAAAGGTAAGAAGTGCCCTTGGGAAACACAAAAGGTTTCAAGTGACAAGATAAGCTTATTTTCCATCCTAAACACCTAATATACATGTGTGTGTATAATAAGTAATTATAGAAGAATAACATAAGTGGTCAAGACAAGAAATGCAAGTTTGGTGTAAAAAGGGTCAATGAGCAAGGAGATATTCATGATCTCCAAGAAAAGTCATCATGGGTGGAGATTTAAGTGATATCCAAAGGTGGTTATCATGGTTGAGGAGATATATGTGATCTCTAGATTGGTGGTCATGGTTAGGGAGATATACGTGATCTCCAAATTACCCCATAGTATGGGTAAAGTCTAAAGAATGGTGTTGGTTATTGGTGAAAGCATTAATTCAATAGTCTTGATGTTGATGGCATTATTGATGTCAGTAATAAATAATGTTGACATTAGCAAATTTGTTGATATTGATGACTTAGGGAAACATTATCAGTGTTGATAGGCTTAAGTGCTGACATCAGTGGATTAGGTCAAGGATGTCAATGTTGGTGGTTGACCAAACTCAATAAAAAGGGGTTTGATAGCTGACCAAACTCATTTATAAATTTTTATTAGAGAAAAATAGAGCTTTGAATACAATTGAGATAGCCAAGCTAGGAGGGGAGCTAACAAGAGGTGTGCCACCACAAGATTTAGCTATGTTAGCTTGAAGGAGATGGAGAGATGAGGTAAGAGTCTCGATGAGTTGGTTTTAAATATGAATTGGTTAATTTGTTATGGTAGGTTAATTTGAGAGTTTGGGGGTGGGAGAAAATGTTAGTAGAGGGGTAAGAAATGGGGTGGGGTAGGTTTAAGGTAATTTGGAAGGGATTTGGTTGAGTTTTTAGGTTAAAATTTGAACTTGTAGTGACGTGTCATTTGGCCTTAGGGCCAAACCAGTCATCGACATCAATAGGGTCTACCGATGTTGGTCGACATAACACCAATGTCAGTAGGTTTTTGCCGATGTTGGTTGACACCAAAAACCAATGTCAACATTAAAATTCATGTTAATGACTATAGAGAACTATAAAATAGGAGAAAGGGTTAGTTTGGATCCATAATTGAATTATTCCACTAACCTAATAGCTGAACTAGCCTCAAAAGACCCCATGTTAACTAATTGTTGCCTACATAACCTAGTTGAGGGCCTCAAGCCAATGTAGTTCTCCCATAGCCTAGGGAAAAATATATAAGGCATGGTTAAAAGTGTGTTTAAAAAGAGAGGTTGAGATAGGTCAGAAGACCTAGGGCTTAAAAGATAGGGCATAGGGTTGAAGGGTAGGGATATAAGCTATGAGGCCTAGATTTGTGATAGGCAGTTGGGCCTAGGGTTGAGAGAGAGAGGCAGTGAAACCTAAGATAGAGAGGGAATATTAGGGTAGATACTTAGGTAGGTATATGGCTGAGCTAACCTCATAATACCCCATGTCGATGGAGTTCTACCTACATATCCTAGTTGAGGGCCTCAGGCCAATGTAGTTCTCTCAAAAAGAAGGGAAAAAGGTGATGGTAGGTTATATAAGTATGTTTTTTGAGTTATGTGTGTATGGATGCAGGCTAGGATGGAGCTAACATTATGAGATCATCTACTAAGGCTATTCTTGTGTATGAGGAGGGATGTCACCCTAGATGAGTGGGAACACATAATAACCATAGGATTAGGGGGGTGTGATGATATTGTAGAGTCACTTGAGATGTGAACCTGATGATAACACTAATTGAGAGGTGGGATCACACTACCAACACCTTCCATCTATCAACTAGAGAGTTGATAGTGACCTAGGAGGATGTATATAAGATATTATAGTTACCACTCTAGGGTGAGAAGCATGATATACACATGGTATCATTATATGGTAATCATGTTAGTGAGGTGACTTATTATTCAATGAGTTTTACCTATGACTAGCTATATAGTGTTGATGAGGAGCAACATAAGTTGAGCATCATGATGATGATAGGGATCATAGTGTATGCATTACTACATGCAAATGGTGGTATATTTATGATTACATTAATAGGTATACTATCATAAATGGTTGAGTAGAAAACTATTTTTGCATGGGGACCAATGTTTTTGGCTTAGTTATATAGAGAGCTATAGGGTTTAAGAATTTGACAATAGTATAGTTTGTGTGTCATCCATTTACTACACTATTGGGCATATGAGCATATCATGGTAGCATAACCATTGGGGTTACCTATTATGATTCTAGCCAGCTTCAAGGTGGGTTTCAGATGGTGGAGGGATGTTATGGCATAGACCTGAGTAGATGGTGTAGTGCATGACATTAATTATTATAGGTGAATGATTAAGGGTCTAATCCCTATAGATATATTATGGAGACCCTACCCAACATACCCCATATTCAGAGGCTAGGCACAATAACTTTTTAGCTTACATAGCTCATTATGGGTTAGAGGGAGAGAAGTAGACATGTTGGAGATGGTACATGTGGCATGGGTTAGGAGGTAGTTCAACCTACTATATGATGTACCACCTTCCTTCCCTTGATATAGGAGGGATGATATATATGCATCCCTATTGTTGCCTCTAGAGATATATGGGCCAAATTTTAAGGAGCTACTAATAGGGATGGGTGTAGTTAATCCAGGGTGTAAAGTGGCATATATGGCTTGGTGGGTCAATTTACATCTTGTAGTTGAGGTCAGGAGGCCACCACTAGATTTATAGGGTGTGGTGAGGAAGAGAGATATATCTATAGAGGCACATGATGTAGTAGTGAGGCCTAGAGATATAGCCTAGGCATAGGTGGTATCCTTACAGGGATAGGTGGAGACATTACAAGGCTAGGTTGGGGCACTACAGGGCTAGGTTAGTGTGTTACAGGGTCAAGTTACTATGGTAACAATGGAGAGGGATAGTTTAAGAGTAGTAGGTCAGGATACTCTTCCTCCTCCACCATAGGGACTAATATAGGCCAGGCCTTCAATTGGTGTAATGGGACTACCATAGACCATATCTTTGGTGAGATATACTACTACTTTAGATGAGATTTCATATTATGAGAAGGCCACCAGGGAATTTCCATAGATTTAAAGGTATTCTAAGATTAGAGAGTAGGAGAGATCTGTGTCACAAGCCACCACTTTTAGGTCATGTAGATGTAGATGGGTGAAGAGTGGTGATGACACTACTTCTTCTCAACCATGAAGAGACTCGAGGACTTTTTGTGCTAGAGTTTGCCTTTTTTGGTTATATATGTATATGTACACCATCTTGTAAGCCAAAGATGTGAGATGCATATTTTGAGAAAGAGATGATATTATGATGATGTATTGATGGACATGTATTTTGATCATATATATATATATATATATATATATATAGACACACACACACACACACACACACACACACACACACACACACACACACACACACACACATATATACATATACATATATATATACACATATATATATATACATACATATATATATATATATATATATGATATGTTTGTTTATTGTGATTTTGAGATGGATTTATTGTGATTGTGATGATGATATTTATGTAGATGATTATGTTAATGTTATGTTAATTTTGATTTTAATGTTGATCATGTTAGTTGAGTTAGGCTAGCATTTCCCATATATGTGATGGTATATGCATGGTTGGTTTGTTGTTTCATCTTAGCTTTTGTCCATATTTGTGATGGTGTATGCTTATAATGACTATGTTTGGTATGTTAGTTTATTTTAGCATTTTTCCATACTTGTGATAGTTTATGCTTAAAATAAATTGAGTAGGCCAGATAGTGTTAGTATGACATTTTTTATCTCAATAGAGAGATTGACATGTGATTTGAGTGGGAAAATAAAGGGGCAGAATGCTCATGTACTGGCAACGACCATAATCATAACATAAATAGGCTCAGGAATATGAGCCTCATTAATGCCTTGCAGCATTGGACCATTTTGTGTGTTAGAGAAGCATCATGTTCACTTTATGTTAAGTGAGTTCAAACTCCCTTGAAAGATTATGAGGTAAAAAGGGGTAAAATAAGGGAAAATGTTTAGGTAACATAACCTTCAAAGTGGGAATGATATGCCCCTATTATGGGTGACCTGAGAGGTACTATAGGCAAGTCCATGACTTAAAGCTTTTTTTTTGTAAGTTGATCACTGAAAGAAGCCTACAATGGGATTGTGTATGTGTAGAGGTCTTATAAATCTAATCACTATGAGAAGCTTTTTATTTGTATTCCTCTTTGAGAAAAACTCTTGGCCTAGCCATTATTCAAGGAAGTGGTCTAAGCATTTATTTTTTATTTTTAAATAGATGTCCTTCAAGGGAGCGGTCTACATTGAGAAACAAGACCTTATAGATTAGAATTTGTCACATATCCCAATTGTGACAAAAATATAGAAGTTTAGGAGTTTTCCACTTTGAGGGTAAAACCATAGCACTTTGTAAGTTAACTAAGTGTGTAGGAGAAAGGGTGAAGAGAAAGGGAGATGAAGGTAATAGGGGTACTCAAGGGATGAGCTCAAGTTAAACACATGGTAAAGCAACACTTATATAACAAAATAATGGTCTTAGGTGTAAGGCATTTAAAGGCTCAATTTTTGACCTTCCTTCAAGAGAAGACAAGTGCTAAGTTATTGAGCCAAACTTGTGAGTTATGATATAGGGTCCTAGCCAATTAGGAGAAAACTTACCCCATTTTATTTTCTCCATATTTGTCACATGTTGATTTTATTTTAAGACAAGATATATAATATTAAAATCTAGCTCCTTGAGGTTTTTGTTATAAGCATGTTTGATATGCTCTTGATAGAATTGTAGGTGGTTGATGGATATGAGATGAAGCTCATCAATAAATTTGAGTTGAGCCAAACATTCTTGGCAAAAATCATCATTAATAAGTATATCTTTTAGAGAAATGTGAAGAGAAGGAATCTGAACCTCAAGAGGAAAAATAGCCTCGATCTCATATACCAAATAAAAAGGTGTAGCACCTGTAGGGGTTAGAATACTAGTGCGATAAGCCCATAAATTAAAAGGAATGTGTGTGTGCCAATCCTTGCCCATATCATTGACTACCATCATGAAAATTTTGGTCAATGTTTTTTTATAAGCTTATACCTGTCAGTTTGCTTATGGATAGTATGGCGATGAGAAGCTTAATTTGATTTTGAATGTATCACAAAGACTTTGGATAGTCTTATTTTTTAAAAATTTACCATTATCTATTATAATTTTATGAGGGACACAAAAATGATAAATGATGTGATGGTTGATAAAGTCAAAAATCTTGTTAGCCTTAGTAGAAATGAGAGGAATGATCTTGACCCACTTGGTGAAGTATTCAGTGGTAGTAATAATAGAATGATGATGAAAGGAGGAATGAGGGTTAATCTCCCTAATTAAATCTAATTCCCATTGGGATAAGGTCCAAAAATATTTGGCAACTTGTAATGCATGACTCAGAATGTGAAGGAGGTTAGCATGTTGTTGACATTTGACATAATGGCAAACATAATCAACACAAACCTGATGGAGTGTGGGCCAATAATAGCCAAGTTCAAGGATACACTTGGAAACTATGTGACCATTGAAATGTCCACCATAAATCCTGTCATGGACTTCCTTAATATCGTAGGGAGTCTCAATACTAATGAGGCATCAAAGATGGAGACCATCAAAACCCAACTTGTAGAGAAGTCCCCCTAGCATAGTATAATGAGTGACACATTTTATGAAGGTACATCTCCCATTATTGGAGAGATTAGAAGGGGTAATGGAGAAGGAAAGGTAATCTATGAGTTGCTTTTACCATAAGTCATGTGGGTTGGATGTTACATTTCTAATAAAGAGAATATTAGTTGATACATAGGAGGGTAATGTTAAGTGATGCATGGTGACATAGATTTTTGAGGAAGAGGATGAAGAGGGTATGTGTGAAGCAAGTGAAGCCATGGTGTCAAAAAACTTGTTTATAGATTGAGGAATAGTTTGTAAGAGATAAGAGTCAAATGATCCTAACAATGTATCTACAAAATGTTTATACTGATGCAAAATCTCATTTTTGCATAGGTAGGAACCATTAACCTAGTTAACCATGAGCTGAGAATCACTAAAAATGGTTATAGATTTGATACCTAAGAAGAGAGATATTTGAAGTCCTAAGATCAAAGCCTCATATTCAGCCATATTGTTAGTGCATTCAAAATCTAGTTTAAATGACAAAGGCATAGGCTCACCATCTAGAGAAATAAGAATGGCTCCCACACCCCCACCGTATTGACATTTAGACCCATCGAAGAACATCATCATTTGATAGGATAAGTCATTGGTAGAGAGCGTTGTGATAGATTCATCAGGGAATTCAAGGTTTGAAGGTTGGTTATTAGGTAAACAGGTGGCATCTAACTGGTCAATGATTTTTTCCCTTAATATATGTTTGTTGAATAAATTCTAAGTCAAATTTAGCAAGAGGCATGAGCCATTGAGCTACACGTTGGTTGTGATATGGCTTGGAATGCATGTATTTGAGGGGATCAGTATGGGTGACTACATAGGTTTTGTGATTTAGAAGATAATTGTGGAGCTTGGAGGCTAAAAAGGCCAACACGAGGAAAAGTTTTTTGGTATGGGTATATCAAGTTTCATAATAAATAAGTGTGTGGATTATGTAGTAAACCACCTATTTTCAATGTTGGTCATCTCGATGTGCAATCATAACACCCTGAGAATGGTCTATTGCAAAGATGTATAGGTAGAAAGGCTGATTTTCCTTAGGTATAATAAGAATTGGTGGAGAAAGGAGATATTGTTTGAGTACATAAAAAGCTTCATGGGAATCTATATTCTAATGGAAGGAAACATCATTTTTGAGGAGATGGTGAAAGGGTTGGCAATGATCTAACAATTGGGAGATGAAGCAATGAATTGACTGATGTTTGCCTTATAGGATATAGAGTTGTTTGATATTAGTAGGTGGAGGCATCTCTAGTATTGCTCTAACCTTAGCAAGTTTTACCTCAATACCATGGAGAGAAATGATAAAACCTAAGAGCTTACCGAAAATAACACCAAAGACACATTTCTTTGGGTTTAGTCAAACATTATATTAGAAGAGATGAGTAAATATGGTTTCAAGAATCATCAAGTGTTCTTGGCAAAGTTTATAATTTCCAAGTAAGTCATCCATGTAATATTCCATAATTTTGTGTAGGAGATCATGGAAGATGTAAGTCATAATGCATTGATAAGTGGCACCATCATTCTTCAGACTAAAAGGCATGACTCAATAACAAAAATTTCCCCATATGGTAATGAAGGTTATCTTATGTTGATCCTCAAGAGAAAACAAGATTTGATTATATCTAGAGAACCCATCCATAAGTGATAGTATCTCATGGCTAGCTGTTAGATCAACAAGTTGGTTGATACTTGGCAATGGGAAGTCATATTTTGGATAAGAGAGGTTTAAATCATGATAGTCAGGACAAATGTAGATTTTCTCAGTCACTTTTGTGATAGGAACAATATTGAAAATATATTGCAAGTAGTCAATGGGTTGGATAAAGTTAACAGAAAGGAGGTGTTGGAACTCTTATTTGATAAGGAGAATAATACAAAGATGCATCTTGCTAAGCTTCTACTTAACAAGTTTAGCATCTCGATTGGTGACAATGTTATGGGTGATGATAGAGGGATCAATACCAGGCATATTATTATAAGAACAAGTGAAGGATTTGTTATGTTTATTAAGAAATGTGGCATAATTAGCTTGCTCAGAGGAATCTAAAGATTGGCCAATCTGGAGGACGTGAGGGTTATCGAGAGAGGGCAAATTGATGTCAATGGTTGATTCATTTAACATAGCTTATGTTTTAGATGGGTGTGATAATTGGATATAGGAATCATCTACACCCATGTATATGAGAATTACATCATCATCTTGACATTGGATAGTGTTAATAGTGGGAGATTCTTCATTAATTATTTTAGGATGAATGAGAGGAAGGGACCTTATTTCCTTACCCTGGTGATAGGTGAGAGGTCCAAAATAGATGGCATTTTTAAAAAAAAATAGGAGGTATAAATACCTCTGATTAAATAGGTGATAGTGGAGCAAGAGAGAATAATTCTTCAATAATTGGTTCATGGGAAGTTTTAGTCAGTGTAGTTGGTTCATCATATTCCACTCCATACTTTTTTCTAGCATTTTCAATGGTTGGGCTACTAGGATATTCAATAGGCATATAGAGACCTCACTCATAATGACCCAAACCAAATCATTTCTAGGCACACCTACAGAGATAAGTGAGAGCAAATCTAGGGTTTCTCAAGAAAGAGAAATCATAGGTAAAAGGTTGTGGTGAATAAGATGCATTACTGATAGTGGGAGCCTAATCAATTCCCCCATATGTGAAATTAGTTTGAAGGTTAGGGGGCCCATAAGGGATGACCATCCCAATGCTAGGATCATAATTTGGGTGCATGTGAATCTTTCCATACTCTTGTGGAGTATATAAAATGTTAAGCGTCAGCCAATAATATTCATCAAGTGATAAACATTGAAAATTTTCCTCCATGGGATCCTTGTTAGGAATTTGTGTTATCGATATCTATGTAACCAAGGGAGTGGAGCTTGTGGAAGCTTTAGAATTATCTATGGAGAAGATGATGTATTCAATGGAATGATAACATCATTGGTGCTATAATTCATGTTGCATGTTTTAAATGGAGGCGGGTCAGTGGGTATAACATGCACTTATCTGTCATGCTCAAACTTGACACAATGGTGCAAAGTTGAAGGTACACATGCCATAGCATGTATCCAAGGTAATCCAAGTAGTATGTTATATTAGAACTCTCCTTATAGAACATAGAAGAGCTCAGGAATTATTTGAGGACATACATAGATATGTAAGGCAATAATGCCCACCATAGTAGTTATGGTATTGTTAAAGGAGCAGAGTACCCTGTCGGTTTGAGACATGCAATTATCAAGAAGAGCTAGTTGTTTATAGGCATGGGTGGAGATATTATTAATACTAGATCCCCCATAAATCATGACTCTCTTGACATGAGTTTGATCAATATATGTGGTAATTAAAAAGGCAAAATCTTGATCTTCAGGGTGTTGAAGTGGAATTTTTTAATTACTAAAGGAAATCAGGGAGATAGAATTAAGGGAGCCAACTAGAGCTATAAGAGGTTGGGGATCATTAGGTTGTACCATAATTGTTTTTAAGGCACTAATCAAATATTGATGGTGTTGGGATGAATTTTGTATTAACTCATATAAGGACATTTGCACAGGAGTTTGGTGAAGCTATTTCACCATCAAGCTTTGAATAACATCTGAAGATGTTAGTTTAAAGACATACAAGATGGAAATATTAGGATTCAAAGGAGTTTCTTTGGTGAAGGGATGAGCATAAGGAGTAGTGACCTTTTCTTTGCCTTTATCCATTTGTTTTTGTGATCATGTGGCCATATTAACTGTGTTGATCTAAATTATAGGTGAAAGAGGTGGCAAAGGGGGTACAACCACATCTTTAGGTTTGAATTTAGGTGGAATAGTAAGAGGAATTATGGATGTCAGAGCTGGTATAATAGGTAGGTTAATAGGAGTATCAACAAAGAGAGTGTTGACATCAAAGTGTTGTTGAATGACTACTATGAGGGCTTTACAATTCTCAGTATCGTGTCTAGGTGAACGATGATATAGACACACTTATGTATCATTAAACCAAGATGGCTTCATTCAAAGAGGAATATAAGGATTAATGGGAGGAATAATTATTACATAATATTTCAATAACTAAAGTGAGAAAAAGTTCTGAGAGCCTACACATGGGATCACACTTGTTGTGCTAATAGGAGTGGACACCTTCTTTTGTTTAGGAGTTGTGAGAGTAATTTTGCATATTGCCTTGTTTGGTGGTGGTGGAGTTATGTGTTTTACTAAAAGTTTCTTGGTGTTAGGTATCTTGGTGTTAGATATGAAAGGCCTACCAAGTCGTAGTAGTAGTGGAGGTACTTAACTTTTTATTTTGTTTAGGTCAGTAATACTCCAACTAAAATAGAGGGGCGTGGTCCCAAAATTGATGGTAAGGTTGAGGTTTGAAGAGGGGATCAGCAAAATCTAGGAATCTTAACATTTTTCTATAATTTAGACCATGAAACTCCAACTTGTGGTTGAGGAGTTAAACCTAATTTCACCTATGGATGAATTAAATTAGAGACAGGGCATATGCCTAAGGGCCTGATCTACTTTAATGTGGCAGATGCTAGTGAGGTTGAGGGTTTTAACATATATGGATGAAATTTAGGTACTTTTGGTGAAGAATATTTGAATTTGTCAAGTAACTTGGGGTAAAGGGTATTGAAAGGGTTGGTGGTAAAGGTTAACATTCATTGTGTTGAATAAGGAGTTTTAAGCCGGTCCCAAAATACCACGTGATCTACCTTCATGAAGTCAATCAATTCTATAATTTTTACCAACTAAGAGAAGGGTATATATGAAGTTGAATAGGCCTTACAATTACATCTTTAGAAGGCTAAGGTTTTTGAGGAAGACAAAAAAATTTGGTCTTTGCTACTTAAGGCTAGAGATGAGAAATAACTGCAATGGGGTCTTATTTTTATTTATGGGTTGGTTTCACCCATTAGAGGTTGGTTTTGTAAGCACCTTATTCCATCTATAATATTTATAATCTTATCATTATAAAAAAGATAAAAGTGTGAGATTTTATATTACAAATCCTAGATATATTTTTTATATTCCTCCCATTTTTGGCATATCAATGGTTTTAAAGCCACATTGAAGGAAGGGACAAAGCCATGGTTTGATGAGGAGAAATAAAAGCATTAAAAAAAGGATTGGAAGGCTTGGTACTATTGTACATATGGAGTTTCATGATTTCTTAGATAATAATGCTTAGGTAATCTATACCACATATTAGTTATTTTCATACTTGGTTATTTTGATTACATTTCCACAAATTAATACAACATATGAGAAAATAGCAATGGATAGGCATATTAATTTGAATCAACATTGAATTTTGAGCATAAAAAAAAATTTAAATTTTAATTGAGGAGAGTTCACAACATAGATATTATGGTGACTATTTTACATGTTTGTTTTTGTAATGAATACTTGGAGTTTGACCTATTAAAACACAATATAAAACAAAAATCTAATGCATTTATATGGAGTTTGATACTATCACATGTGGTGAATAAGTATGGCACACCTGTACCTATTGTCACACCTGTACCTAATGGGACACCTGTACCTATTTAATAAATTTAGTAATTTATAAGGCATCCCATTTTGGAGCAACAAATGGTGTTTAATCTAAAGTTTTCTGATAATTTTAATATTTATTAATTTTTTTTGTGCTGTAAATATAAAATATAAATATTGATATTTTCAGCATTGAAACATAGGATAAATTACCTCAATTATTCATATGTAGTCTTGTCACAAAAGCAAGCATACAACTTAAAGTAGAATAAGAAGCCTTAATTTGTATGATAGTGGAATTGATTTTTACAATGGCAAAATTGAGACTTGCCACTATAATTCATAATGCATACATGACATGATTATGAAAATGATATGGCAAATAATATTAATTTTTTAAGATTTTGATTAAATTCATTTTTTTTGTATGGGAGTGTGGACTCCTCACAAAAGTGGCAAGTCATTTTTTTAATTATTTTTCCCAGATGAGTTTCTTTTTACAAGAAAAAGTAATTTTTCATCATAAGAAAAGACAATCAAGTTTAAAAGTAAACATCTCTCCTTGTATTTTTTAAACCCTCTTAGAGCACTTGGAAAATCTTGTTTTGTGTAAAGATTTGAAGTTATAAAGTCTAGGGTTCAAAAGCCATTGAAATTATCTTTTGGTCAAAAGTATTTTTTGACATCATTTTGTATAAAGGAGTTATAATGTTAAAATAAAATTTCAAATAATTGAGAAATATGGATGTAATAGGCATTATAAGGTGTAATTTTTGACAAGTCCCAGGTATCCTTGTATTTAGAAACTATTTTTGAAGGCAAAGGCAAAACCTCAAAATAGTATTCCCGTGTCTTATTTTTTGGCACCATGGCAAAAATTGTGAGTTTGATTTTTGCAGATGGTAAATTAACTCCTAAAAATTATAAAGAATGGTCAATGAACATGAAAAATACATTATTATTAAATGACCTATGGGAAGTAGTTTAAAAGAAACAAGCACTAGCCACCGATCCCATAAAGCTTGCATAATTTCAAAAATGTGACAAACATGCCCTTGCTTTATTGAAATCGACTTGCAGTGTACAAGTCATAATTCACATAGAGGAAATCAAGTCTAAATCTTAGAATTCATGGAAATATTTAAAATATTTGTATGATAAATAGCCTGCTTACAAGAAAACTTATCTGTTTATGCAGTTGCTCAACACTAAACTAATAGATGATGAAGATGTTTCAGAATATGTAACACGAATTAAGAATTTGAAACAAGAATATGGCATTACTGATAAGAAAATTGATGATGAAATGCTCATTTATATTTTTTTGAATGGTCTTAGACATATCTACAAGAATTTTTTGGAGATGTTATAGCTTAGTAATAAGCTTAACAAATCTACTTTTTATTCCATTTATGATTTACTCACTCAACATGAGTGACAATTTTAAAAGAAGAAATCTACTGAGGAGGCACACTATTACAAAATAGGAAATCCATTGTATGAGCCTAATATAAGACATAAAGAGAAACATAGACACTCTCAAAAGTACACTTCCAAGCATAAGCATCATTTTAGTTCTTTGAGACATAAGAATCACTTTGGACATATGGACCATTCAAGTTCTCCTATGCTAGACATCATTCTGGTTCTCTGAAGCATGAACATCACCACAAACATTCACATGGACACAAACACAAGCATAGGAATTATTCTTCATGTGGATATTATTCCTCTAGTTTTAATGGAAATGAGAGAATATGCTAAAATTATGGTGGCATAGGACATCTCTCTACAAAATGCCCCTCCAAAAGGAGGTCCTCTCAACATCGACAAAAGGTAGAAGCAAACATTGTTGGTCACTCTAGTCACTTTGGGTCTTCTTCTATCTATTCTTCTGCATTTTCTTCCGATGGATGGGATGACTAAAAATATACTTGATCTTTAGTTTATGACTATATATTCTAAGATGGTGACTCACCCATCTTGTGTGATTTGTTAGGATCAAGATTAGGATTTGTTGCAGTAGTATTTTCTGGCTTGTGTACTTTGCTTTCATAGATGTAGTGTTTTTATGATCTTTGATGTGGAGCATTTTAGTGGTTTGTACTTGATTTATTCATTGCATAGCTTCTCACCTCTCACCTAATAGGGCTAGAATATATTGAATATTAGATTTTGATCAATCATTAGTGATTTTTGGTATGAGTCAACATTGAGTTCTTAGGATTGTTAGTGCTGAGCAAAGGCTTGTAGGAGATGTTGGTAATTGTTGGCCATTAGTTTGAAATGTGCCATATATAGTATGGAGGTAGTCACTTATTATATGGATTCTATATGAGGATAGATGTAGTTGGATAATGTGTGTTCATGTTCTACTATAGTGTGGTGATGATCAAGATGTGGATCAGTCTAGGATGCACAGTGTACTAGTTGTAGTTGTGACAGAGTCTACTTGGATGACTCACAATTCATTGCTTCAGTCTTTTTATACCTCTTTAGATCAAGGGGGATTTTGTTTAGATCATTTATGATCTAAAATAATTTAATTTTTTATTTTTTGTTTAGTTTTTATTTACAGGTTGGTTTCACCCATTGGAGGTTGGTTTTGTAACCACCTTCTTTTCATAAGATTTATAAGCTTATCATTGTTAAAAAAATAAAAGTGTGAGATTTTATATTGAAAATCCTAAATATATATTTTTATATTCCTCCTATTCCTAGCATATCAATAAAGAAAAAAGGTATAGATACTACTCAAGGAGAAAAATAATACATCAACATCTTAGCACATGAGTGGATGTTCTCACTCCATAAGCAATACATGATTACGCTCCACTCAACATGTGTGAATACAATATCATGGGAACATGATGATAAAATAAGCTTCTCCTCTGATCTAGGAAGAGGAAGGATTGTCCAGTTATTTTTAAATAGTTTTTTTCTTGTTTTTTTGGTTCTCAATAAGTGTTTCCAACACAAGTGTAGTGTGTTAGTTGCCTTAGTTACTCTGTTGTCTTGTCTTATTAATTTTTTAGGTGTTTAGGTGTTGTTTCCTTTTGAGGTTGTTATTGTAGTAATTTAAGGTTTTTTAAGGTATTAGTATTATTATCAATCCAAATAGATAGATCATCTTAGTTTGAGTCATGATTATCACAAGAGAGATAGTGGGTTACCTTGACTAGTAGGCTAGTCAACCCTTATGAGTCACCAAGAATGTTGATAATTTGACCTCCCAGGCCAAATATCAACCCCTATAGTTCAAAAATTTATTTTTCATGTCTTTTGATCTTGTGTATGTTTATCTTATGCCTTTTAAATTCCTCAAAATAAACCTTTCAAGCCTTGGTTAGCATTGCTTAAGGTTGTTTTGATGAAATTAAGTTAAATGTCATTTTGACCTTATGGTTATATAGTCATTTCTAGCATAGTGAAATAGGTCAAAGGGGGTTAAGTGGTCTAAGGGTTATCTTTGATGTATTTCATGTGGTGTCCAAGTCATATCAAACCTCCTATAGTTAGTATAACTCCTAAGAAGATGAAAAATTAACTTCATAACATTATATTCCATTCTTAAGGTGTTTTATTTTCTATTTTGTAACATTCTAAAGGATTTTTTGCAAGGGATGATAAGTGTAAAATATTTATAAAAGATTTAAATATCAATAAACATTTGTATAGGTCAATTAAAAGTTTTAGAGGCACCTAACATATCATCTCCATCAATTTTCAATAAGAATGGATGGTTTTCATGGTAGAAAGTGGAGGTTTTCAAGTGATCTATATAGGTCTGTTAGAGGAAGCTCATTTTAATGCATACACATGGATTAATTTATGCCTCATAGGACTATATCAATTCTTTGATGGGATTTTCAAGTTAAAACAAGCCAAAAAATGATCCCCTTCCTCCATCAAGCTCATTAGCACCTCAGAAAATCCAGTCAAGTTTTTGAATAGTACAAACAAGAGAGAGAAGGTGAGGACCTAAGGTTTTTGGGATAGGAAGGGACCATATATGGATTCCATTTTTTGGTATTATTTCTTATATTATAAGATGAAGGTCTCACAGTGTCATATCCATCCAGGTAGGGTTCCAATTTGCTTTATTTTCTTAATTTTTGAGCATGATGAAATAAGAATTAAAGGCTAAGAGATTTATTAGAGGCATACACAAACCTTATACACCATAATAAATACTCACCTCACATGTGTGATCCATCAGGATACAAAAACCCTTCTTATGGAACTATCTCCATGTTGACAATAGTAGCGTTCTTGAGATTTTAGGTTCTCCAATAGTTGCAAAGTCTTTGTGAGGTATAATAACTCTTATAAACATCCTTTAGGATTTATAAAAATGTCTATTAAATAATTCCATTGACGTAAATCCATATAATGTTCATTACCCATAGTTCTACATGTATTCAAGTGGTCTAGATCAAATCAATGAGTTTGTAGACCTACATAAAGGTTTCCCTTATAATGTTTCTAGGGTTTTTTAAATTATAATGGGATATTTTATGATTTTTTAGGTAGTATTAAAGATAATACAATATTTTGGACATAATAGACTAGGTTTTGGTAGGGATTTGTATACTTTTGAGTTTTCATGATAACCTAGTTTCAATCAATGAGTCTTCAGTCCTATTTGAAGACTTACAAACATGTTTTCAAAGATCTAACTGAGTGTCAAGCCTATATAAAGAAATATTTATACTAGCTATAGGAATGATCCATCTCAATTTTATGATTAATCATGTTACTTGTTAGCTTCAACATCATTTGCAGTTCAATTGCAGATATTAAGGTTATTGGGAGGTTTAAAATATTCCTTGTAAAGTGCATAAAATCCCCCAAGAGTGTTATGCCATAGTCATGTCATGAGATTTAATATGTGAGGGTTAAAATAGGTATGTATACCTGATGATAAGGTTGAGAAAATTGAGGTGATATGGAAGGCAAAAAAGGCATCAAGATAGTTGAATAGACCTATTTAAGAGACCTAATTACTTTGTGGAGTCTAAAAGAGATTTTAAGTGCCCTAAAAATTATGATTTACAAAATATTAATGGAGTTTGATCCTTAATAAAAATGTTTATTCATTATAAATTAAATAAATTTCTATAACATAATCATCTAAATACATTAGGAGCACTCCAAGAAGGCAAACATGCACTCAGCCATACACAGGAAACTTAGTGAGGCTCAAGACAGTCTAGAAGGCAAATTTAGAGTTGAAGAGACAAGATGAGTTTGGAAATAATAAACCCCCTTAAAATTCTCATTTAAATAAAATAAATAAATGTTAAATGTTACAATATAAGTTTTGATCATCTCATAGCAATGGGATTTTAAAGCACTCAGTGGGTTATGAACAAGGTGAGGACTAAGTGGTTGATCAAGTTATTATTGATGAACTAGAATACATAAAGAATATTATATAGAGGAAAATATCACTATATACTAGGTCATAATGGGTCAGATTTAATCCAATAAATTTATAACCACTCACAAAAGGAGACTTACCTTCTCACATAGTTATAAAACACAAAGATTTCCACCTATAAGTAGGATTGTAAGGAACAAAGTGCAAGAGATTTGCATGAATGAGAGATAAAAAGTGTAATTAGACATATTAAATTCTTTTATAAGGTTAATGATCTTCCATTTAATGAATTTTTTTCACTAAGACATGAGGATCCTAATAAACTAGCTGATCCTAATAGACTCAATTGGGCATGTGCATGCCAATTAAGGGAAAATAGGACTATGACTGATTTATTGAAGAAACATGGATGGGGGATAATTTTAAGAGTATAATAAAGTTTTGGTAAAATATTAATAATTTTTTTTCATGATTAACCACTCAATGATGTCTAAATGTCTAACCAAGAAGGGGATGTCTACGCTTACATATTAGATAGACCTAGTTGCCACCTACAGGTAAAGTGCCTATGAAGAGTTAAAGTAAATTTGAAACCTACATAGAAGTGAGGTGGATGAGTGAAAATAATTAATTTGAATTTTTTTATAAATTCTCTCATCCCACTTTGAATTCGTGGGTTCATTGAATGTAAAGGATAACCTTGATAGGCTAGTTAGACCTATTAGGCCTAAATAGGCAGATAGGTAGGCAAAGTAAAAGAGTTTTGTTGAAAACTACATAAAAATGAAATATAAGACTAAAAATATGGTCTATCACTTTTTCTATAAATTTTCATAGTGTTTCCATTGAATTGGTTTAGTCCTTTGAGATAATAAAGAGCCTAATGGCCTAAGTAGACCTATTAGGCCTAAATAGGTAGTCACAAGCCTGTGACTAAAAGTGAAGAACATTGGCATGTTTTGGAAAATTTTATGTTGGGAAACATTATAATAATGGGATAATAATGTCATAATGTAATTTATTATGTTATAAACTCAAAAAATATGAAATAAAATGCATTTACAAACCTCTAGGGTCAAACTGACCTAGAGACCCAAGAACCCTAGGCTAGAACTAATGAGATTGAAGAGAACCCAGAAAGAGAGATGGAAAATAAAATAAATTTTAACCTGATTGGTGGGTTATAATATAACTATAGGAGGTATTATAAGTGAAAACTAAACAAAATTTTTGCTTTTGTACCATTTTCTTTCCCTCGACCTCTGAGAGCGCAAGGTTTTGAGACTGAGAGCAAATTTATTCATGTTGGAATATTGAGGATTAAATTAATGGGTAATTATTAGATATGGAAGGTTTAAATGGGTTTTATACTCAAAATTCTTGGCTTTTGTTTTTCATTTCAATACCTTAGGGATATGAATAATCATTAAGAGTTCATGACACTCAAAACCTACCTAAACTAGTCTTAATGGCCCAATAGAGGAAATCTTGGGAAATTTTCACTCAAATGCCATAAATTGATTTGGGATACATATAAATATTATTTAATTATAAGGAGGTCATATTCATGATAGTATTTTGTATGGACACCTGTACAGATTCATCAAAAATAATAATTTTGTGGGGTTTTGGATAGAAAATAGGGTTATAAGAATATTGACTTATTGTAGATTATTTAGGAGGGTAGTGTGAATCATATTTCATATTTTTATATCACAAAATTCTCTTAGTTCATCCTATAAATTCTCCTACAAGTCTACACTAAAAGGCTAGTCTAGAAAATCTAGTAAAAGGTGACCTAGTCACCTAGATGGGTAAAGTTGTAGGTGTGCACTATTTGAAAGGCATAATTCATAGCATGGTATAATTTATTGGATCTAAAACACACTCACTAATCCATCCTTTAATTTTATATGTGAGCTCATCATCATAAAATTAGCTAACACTAAGTGACTATGCCTAATTGCCTAGTAGGCCTACTTGGTCAACAAGGAAGGATGACTATTGGCATAGAGGGATACCAAAGGAGAAATTTTAGGGCTATGAACAACCATGTAACTATCTCATTAAGGTGATAATGCACACTTATCATCCCCATAATTTATGATGGTTTAGTTTCTTAATCCTAGTCAACATGCACAAGGGGAAGGACTTAAAGGAGGTTGCTTAATGATTTGTGAAGGTAAATTAGAGCATGATGCCACCTTTGTAATTTTCAAAAGGAGATATTATTGACTAGGTTTGCATACTTAAACTTTGAATGTGGTTAACCAAAACTGAATTATCTTCCACCACTCCATCTCAATGCCCAAAAGGCTCATTAAAGACCACTTACCACCAAGACAATGCATGGGAGGAGTTATAAAGCTGCTTATAACTACTCATTGAGTAGATTATGGCCATTCATGGAATCCGCATGCCACTTCCATGAAATATTTACCTCTCTTACCTTATCATTATTATATAAATTGAGACACTAAGGCCATTTTACCCATCCCTCTATTGGGTTTGAAGACATTTTGCCCTAATTTGTACTTTGTAACCTCTTAAACTAAAATAAAGGATGGTTTCAACTTCTCTAATACTAGTTTAGTGTGTTTATGTTTGTTTGATTTGCATAAGTGGTAGGTTTATCTCCCTTTTTAGGTTTATTTTTCTCACCTAGTTACTAGTACATGGTTCTATGCACGTCACATAATGTGTGAAGGTGTTAGTGGTTAGGATTAGAGTGGAAGATGATTGGTAAGTGTCTTAAATCAGACCTTTTATTCATAACCCTCAAGTTTTTATCATATAGTATAGCCTATATGTGAAATACATATGCTTATAAGCCTTTAGAGAGAGTGGTCTAGTACTTTTCTTATTCATTAGTGTTGTTTAAAGGTCAAATAGAGTGTCAAATCATATTGGTGCATCACCTCCATTAGCATAGGTTTCATTTCATGTTTTCATTCTATCCCTTTTCATCAGTATGTTATTAGGTTTGGGAATTGAGCTTAATTTATGCATTAGGGGAGCTATTCCCATAAACTATAGGTTTATTCTATCCATAAGTCACCCATAGCCTTGGACTAATCCCATGTTACCCCAATCTTGGAATGGTCTAAATAATCCTCCCCAAAAAGGGTACAATTTGGTGGTTAACACTTGCTTTATAAATATGGTCAATACTTTTGGTGTGAACCCATAATATATTCACCATACTATGTTATTTTAAATTATGATAATTTTATCTATTTTATATTTCATCGATAAAATACAAGCCGGACTCTATTTTATTCTATCATGCACAAATGTAAAACTATGGTTTACCAAGATAGCTTTTTGTGTTTTGATAATATATTTCTCAAATAATATAAAAATGAGTATCTGGGTCATGTAAGTCTTGATCTAATTATATATTTACAATTTCATTAGTAATTTTCTTGAAAGTTAACAATAATACATCCCTTTGAAGAGGAATTAGCTTATATAACATTGAGTAAAATAATTAGCTAACACTCTCTCTATCAAGAAATCAGTTTTGATATTTATAAGGTTTAAATATTTTTCATTGAAAAAAAAATTTGAATCTTCTAAGTTGTTTAAGACTCGCTATTTTTAAACTCTTTTTTAACATGTTTTAAAATATTCTTCTATCATGCTAACAATTTTAATTTAATTTTTTTAATACTAGTGTATATTTTTCCAAATTTACTAGCTTATGCCTCCTCATAAAAGTAAAAAATTTTAATGAAATTTTATTATACCAAATTCCTTTTCCATATTAAAATGATGAGTAATAGATTACCTAAAACCATACTAATTTTTTTTTTAAAAATTTTACCATAATTCCATTGTAATTTCTTTGACTAGTTTCCACACCACATGTATCGAAATCTGAATAAGGGTCTATCTTCCATCCATAGGAATAACATGAATCCTTTTGAAATTTGGAAGAATGAACCATGCCAAATTTTATATACACATCCACTTCCAAATTCATTTGAATTACTTGACATAAATGTTCAGAGTTATTTATATACCCCAGTTGAATAAAAATGAGATGTTCAAAAATATATTTCAAATTGAATACAATTATAATGGATTCATGTGCCTATGATATTTAAATAAAAAACATAATTCATTGTGGTATTTATGTAGATAAAATTATCTACAAATCATTCTTCATCACTTTTATCCTAGTCAATGGAGACATCTATGAATACGATTGTTGAACACACTTATCTACTGAGAGGTGGGGTGAATCAATAGATCTCAAAACTAGTTCCTTATAACTTTTAAAATTAATTTAAAACAAATTAAAAATTAAAGAATAAAATAAAGATTCACATGCAAAAAAGAAAAGCTCATAACACCAGATTTATACATGGAAACTCAAAGGGAAAAACCATGGTGAGAATGCTGCTAAAAGATACCATTCTAATCTAGCCTCACAAAAATTTGTTACAATGACTAAACCTCATTGGTTAAATTTTAGAACACCAATCCTAAGGAGACACCCATCCCAAATTCTAAACACCAACTCATAATGACCTCACTAATCATATATTTAAGGGATACAACCCTAAGGAAACACCAATCCCCTAACTAAGCACCAACTCAACCTCATTGATGGTACCAACAAAATAGTCGTGTGAAGCTACAACTCCATCTAATGAAAAATAGATTCAAAATAAAATCTAGGTATATTCCTTATTCCAAGTATAGTCTACAACCACTCATACTCTACATAATACTTGTATGTGCATTCATCTTCACAATCTCTCTTTTTGTGTCTAGATTATTCTATTCAACACACTTTCTAATACCCTTTCTGCCCCCTTTTTCTATGTCTAAATATGTTTAATTGATTCTCTAAATAATTATTTTTTTGTGTCTCAATTTTTTTATTTGACATAATATATGGCTCTCATATTAGACCATATCATCAATCAATGCTTAGATGAGTCTCTTAACTTTATACACTACACTCATGGCTTGAATCTTCTCATTACAAGAAAATGAATATTTGTATTCATTTCTCTAAGCCTCTTGTAATTCTACATATGCCATTTTAATTAAAACATTTGTATGATCATAATGATGCTATGATTAGCTATTTTACTTCATAGTTCTAAAAAAAAACTGATTGTTGATTCTCTCCAACCTTCACACTGTGACTAACCATTTGTATTTAAAATTTTAAATGCTAGCCTTTGATATCCTCTTTCTTACCATCCTTGAAACTAACTCACTTCATCAAATATTTGAATGCTTTCTGACTTTACCTTTGGTCATTTTTAATATTAGTTCATTGATCTCAAGACTCTAACTCTCATGAGCCATTGGATCTCCATAGATGCATAGTATTTACTTAAGGCATTGGTTAAATAATGATCTCCTTACATCACCTCACTACCTCCTATGTATTTGTATTCCTTTCACTCCATCAATGTCCTCAAAGATGCTCAATCCTTAACTAAACACTATATCACTAAATAATGATCAATTTGTTCCATCTAGGTCCTTACACTTTATTGGATATTTCCTATTCAAGATCCTACATATTGTTTAATCTTAGCAGATGCATGATCCTTAACTAATTTAGTCATTAACCTTCAACATGTTTGACTTCATCTCAATTACCATGACATTCATGAGAGCTTTTGCTCCATTAGATCTTACCAAACTTGCTTTAACTACATCACTGAGTCATTAACCCTTGAGTACCTTTATGCCTCAGATCCATTCACTTCATTAGATATTCTTTGTCCTAGTTTTTGCACATCATTGGATCTTTAAAAATTCATGTTCTCTAGTTTTCAAGCATCTTAATGCTCTTAAATCATATCACCCATTGGATATGAATTACACAATCATCCATGCATCATCAAATTCTTATAACAAACTTGTGAGCCTTTGACACTTGTGATCTGTGCATTCACTAAAAGGTTCCTTTGACATGTTGACTCAACTTCACTCCATTGGATCATTTTATTTGATCAAGCATGAATCGTTGATCTTCAACTATCATGAATGTGACACTTTTCACTTGCACATTCACTCAGAGGGCTCTTTGAAAATCTAACTTTGCTTCAATCTATTGGATCATTTACATGCGATGCAATGGGAACCATTGATATTCCAACAAGCTCAGGAATTTTTGTATACTTAGAAAAATATAAAGTCTTGTGTTGTTCCATAGCTGATAATATCTCTATCAAGGGGCTAGTTTCTTGATAACAAGGAATGCTTAGTTTATAATGTAACCAATCGGTTCCCAAATGTAGCAAGTCAACTACAAAATAGAATGTGTCTTTTAGATCTTTAACAAAGTACCTTTTAGAATTTTTTTATGGGTCACATGCCCTTCAAAAATTTGGCAAAGTATCCTTTTTTTTGAAAAGATCCCTTTAAAAATTTTGTTTGGAATAATGTTTTCAAAAAAGACATCCATTTTTTGAAATAATTTTTTGAACCACTTTTCTTGAAAGAATTCCAAATTGCCCTCATTTCCTTTGAAAACTTTATTGCAGACATTTTGTTCAATAAATTCTAAACCATTTTCCCAAAAGAATTCCTTGGAAAAATGCAAAGGTGAAAAATTAACTAAGTATAGAAACTTAGTAGACTTTTAGCTGAGGAACAACCTTATGCATTTGTAACATTTTCTCTACTCATCCTTATGACTTAGAATATAGACCAAAAATAGATATATGCAAATGTTGTTAACATCCACCTATGTATTGAGCCATATCTATCAAGATAAACATGCTAGTAAATATATTCAAATGACCATTCTTATATTTTTCATAGTCATTCAAATTACACACACAACTCCATGGAGCTCTGCAACAAGTCTATCAACTCAACATCTTTGTCATTAATGATTGAAATAACATTATTCATTTGAAATCAATGAAAAACCTTTATACATCAATGCATATGCCAAACAATCTCCCACTTTGTCATTGATGGTAAAAACATCCTCTGTAAAGTAGCACAATCTCTATTTTATACTTGAATCTTGATCTTTTCTCCTCCTTTGAAATTAATGACAAACCATCTCTACCACAAAGTCAACTAGCTCCACCTGAAGTAAACTTCTTCAAGTATGACATTGTTATGATCCTAGAACCTATAAGATAAGAATAATTTAGGAAAAACTCCCCCTTTGGGCCATGAAACAATTTCTAAAACTCATCCTCTTCTAGGAGTTAGTGATGTTCCTTTTATAATCCCCCTGGAAACATGCCTGATCACTGGGAACTAGTGATGTGGTGTAGGAGTTACCACTCCTAACTATTGTCTCAAATTTTCAAATTGGTTCTTAGGCAAAGGTTTAGTGAATATGTCTAAAATTTGATCTTTTATTGGAACATATTCCATTGTGACCTCTTGATCACCAACCTTCTTTCCCAAAAAGTGATGATTGATATGTGCTTTATTTTGGAGAGTATCACCGAATTCTTGGATATATTTATAGCACTTGAATTGTCACATAGAATGGGAATTAGTGAACTCCACTTAAATATCTTTTAGTGGCTACTTCATCCATAACACTTGAGTGTAACATGCCACTACTATAACATATTCTTCTTATATTGTAGATAGTGTAATTAACTCTTATTTTTTACTTAGCCATGAAACAAGTCTGTTACCAAGGAAGAATGCACCACCACTAGTACTTCTTCTATCATCTATGCTTCCTTCCCAATCAACATCTGTGTATGTTGTCAAAGTGAAATCATCACTTGAAGGATACCATAAGCCATAGTATACTATGATTTTGATATATTTAAAGATTCTCTTTACTACATTTACATGTGTTTTCTTCGGTGTAGCCTAGAATCTACCAACCATGTATATAGCCTGCATGATGTCTAGTCTTGATGCAGTGAGATATAATAAACTAGTAATCATAGACCTATACATTGTATGATTCTATTTCTCTAAATGTTTTCTATTTTACATCTAAAGGAAAATAGAAAGAAGGATGGGGATAAGTGATTAGAATGAACCTAGATTTTGTTTGTACATCATATCCAAAAATTGTGAGCACTCTTCTTTGGCTGGAGAGGACTACCTACAAACATGAAAGCACTACCACAAGATATTTGTTAGCAGATAAATGAGTGGGCTACCAAGCTATGCATTTTTTCAAAGAAGTGTGAAAATTACCTAGAGATGATAGTCCACTTTTGAGAGACAAAAGAATAATCAATGACTAAAAAATAGGTAAAGAGAGAGTGAAAAAGAGATAAGATTATTGTTATTAACAACCTATATGAAATAGAGAGTGACAAGGTGTAGGTGAGGTACTCTGTTTATGTTTTAGAAGTTGTCTAGGAAGGTTTTGAAGAGGCTAGGGAATTCATAGCCACTGACGTCGTTAGGGGAGTGACTGATATCAGTTATACTATTGAGGTTGGTAGTGAGGTGATCAATGTTGGTTAGGCTATTGAGGTCGATAGGGGCAATAATTATTTGAGATCTTGAAGAAGGCTTTCCTACATCTAAGAAATGGTTTAGATCACATCAAGGAGGTTGGGAGAGTTATGAGAGGGAGATTATGGCTTGGTTAAGTTTGGTAAGAGGTTTGGTATGTCAGGTTAAGGGGAAATAAGCAAGGAATCTTTATAAATCCCTCATGGGGGTACTATCAAAAGTACATAAAGTAATGCAAAGTAGATATAAAAAAATAGTAAAATAAATATTTAAATGACCTATAATATCAGTGATGTACTTAGTTATGGTGGTCATTAAATGATAAGTGTCAAGTTGATGGTCCCTATCAAGGAGTCTGAACTTGAATGCTTGAACAGAGAGAACAAGTGGGTGTTGTTGGTCCTCAAGAGCTTAGTTGTTGATTGTGATTGACTTACATAGGGTGATTATAAACTTGGATGTCAAAAACTAGAATTTTGACAGCCTCAATGAGAGTAAGAATTGATTTTCTTAATTTTTGGTAACCTAAACTATAGGTTGGAGGTTGGCTTATATTGCCAATGTCGGTGATATTATTGATGTCAGTTGTGGGTTGACCAATGGTGGTGGCCCTAGAATAGGTAAACCTTAATATTTTTGGCCTAATTTTTATTGTTATTCATGCCAAGTGTGACACCCATTATAAAATGGTAAAAATAAGAGGTTAGGAAGGAAGTAGTTGTTTAGGAATTTAGTTTGGAACTGGGAATAAGTCTTGGGTAGTTAGGATGAGGGGACTAGGTCTTGAGGTGACTCATTAGGTGAGAATTAGTCATAGGGTGAGGTGGATAGGAAAGGTGGCAATAAGAGTTTTTAATTAACTTAATTAATTATTTTAAATTAATTAAATGTGTGAGGGGTAAAAATATGGGTTAGGGAGATTAATTGTTATTATTAAAATGGACTTAAGGGGAGTTTAAACATAGGGAGTTATGCATGTGTGTGTGATGTAATTTTGGTGTCTACATTTTCTCCTTTTTGTCTTATAATTTATACTAACATGTTGCAAGATAAAAATAGGAGTTAGATGTTCCAATTATTGGATGAGGTATCAGTATCCCCCCTTAAAATGGGAATCAATGTAAGAGAAACCAAAATCAGGTACCAGTTTGATTTATAGGTAATTATGTGAATGGTGGAGAATTGAGCATTGCTATATATGCATATACCACAATGAGTTATAGTCATTAAAGTCAAGAACATGCAAGGTTAAGGAGTGCTCAAATAGAAGTAACCAAAGCACAACTTGTAAGTGATAGCTAATAGATTAAAACAATCAAATTTATAGCTCTGATGGTTAATGTGTCATATGTATCTGAGGTAAGAAGTACCCCTAGGAAACATAAAAGGGTTGAAGGTGACAAGATGGGCTTGGTTGCCATCTAAAAACACTTAATATACCTACATGTGCAGAATAGCCAACTATAGCAAAATAACATATGTGGTGAGGACAAACAATGCAAGGTTGGTGTAAAAGGGTCAATGAGCAAGGAAATATTCATGATCTCCAAGTAAAGTTGTCATGGGTAAAGATTTGAGTGATCTTCAATGTCATTTTGTCATGGGTGGGGGTGATATATGTGATCTCTAGTTACCCCAGTGTATGGGTAAGGTTTGAAAAGTTGGGGGTTTTATGTTGGGGAAAATAGTATTGGAATGGTGTTGATGTTGGTTACATTTGTTGATATTAGTAATATAAAGTGCCTATGTTGGAAAAATTGCTGATTTTAGTAGGCATAATCACTAACATCGGTAGATTAGGTTAAAAATGATGATGTTTGTGGCTAACCAAACCTAACAAAAGGGGGTTTATTAGCCCACTAAACTCATTTACAACTTGGTGATTGGTGAGAAGGAATAGATCTTGAGAGCGATTTGAGATGGTAGATCAAGGAGGGGACCCAGTAGGGGGCACACAACCATAAGAGCCTATGGTGCCAACTATAATGTCCCCAATTTTCTATTAAAATGGTTTAATTAATTAATTAAATTATTATGGAAATAAAGTTGACTTCTTCTAGAAGTTTCCTGGAAGGCTTTAAAAGAAGGGGAAGGCAAAGCATTTGGATCATCTAATATCTTTGTTGCAAAAATTATTTTGAGTATTGTGAAGCTTGAATCAGTGATTCAGGTGAAATCTCTGAGGACGCAAACCTTCAATAGATTGGAGAAGAGTTGGATGAAAACCCAGCCCTTTTTAGAGGTGGATTCGTGACGGAATTCAGATTGGGCATATTGATCAGATCTGGAGCTTCAGAGGCCATTCACTGAGTATATCAGGGTTCAACCTATGCAAAGGTTTCCAGGTATTTATTCATTATTTTGATTTCAGATTTATATATTTATATCATCAGATTAGGTTCGGTACAGAATTTGTATAGATCAGCACCAGGCCGTACCAGTAGATCCAGAAAAGGAAAGGGCACAATTCAGCTGTAGGGTATTATAGAGGCTGAAATCGGCAGTTAAGTGACCGGCATCGGCATATAGACCAACATCGGCCGATCATCGACCGATGTCAGCAGTCAGGCAGACACAGGCAGTCATAGGCAGGCAGAGATCGCCACCAGATGACTGACGGTGGCAGTGTATCGACCGACGTCGGCATTAGCATCACTGACGTCGGTGACTGTGTTTTTCTTGGACACAACAGGCCAAGCACGCAGACCCAGGTTTTTATTTCTAGTTTGGTAGTTTGATATAATAATTGGGTTTTGAGACCACATCTGTAATAACTGTATGACATCTGGACTATATTATCAATTACATTCAAATTTATATCTTTGTCCATTTGATTGAATGCTACAAGTAGTTGAAATCCATTTTATTTGCATTCAATTCTAATTTGGGATCTTTCAGTGGTATCAGAGCCATGCATCTTGCCAGCCTATAGGGGTGAATATATTTTATTTCTATGCATCCTAGAAGATTTGATAGAAGCCATAGATATTTTACACGTAGTAGAGCTCAGTACGAGCGAGAGTTGGGTTTAGGACAACAACCTATCATGGCCGAAGAATAGAGGAATGCCCATAGAAACTAGGATGAGGAAGAAAGAGAGATGATGAGGACCCTCATCACTACCCAGCCCAGGATTTTTCAGGCTCTAGACCGATTACAAGATACCATGGAGCGTTTAGAGGTGGATAGACACAGAGGTAGAAGGAATAGATCAGTTTCAGTGACAAGTAGTCATCATACCTATCAGTCTAGTCAACATAGTCACCATTCCCATTCTTCAGTGGGGAGCTCCCGTCATTCCTCTAGGCGAAATCATCATCGTACACCTACTACAAATAAACCATTACTGCCTCAGTTTGTCCCAGGTGGACAACTAGTACAGGTGGATCCACCAGAGATGGTGTTCCAAGAGTCTGTTTTGGTAGCCACAGCAGAGTGGAGAGCTTTACCCCCAGAGGTTAGGGAGGTTTTTCCTCTTCCCCAATATTGTGCATAGCGTAGAGGCACAGCCAGACTCAGGGGAGATCAGGGTAATAGACCACCACAACAGCAACATAATCATGACCTCAATAGAGCTATGGGGAAGATTACATTGGCTTCATATAATGGCTCTAGAGAGACTAGTGCAAGAGCTTGGGTCCACAAGTTGGACATATATCTTTCTTTGAGGCCCATGCCTGAGCATGAGGCCATTCAGTTTGCGGTGTTGCATTTAGAGGGGATTGCATATGATTGGTGGCACCATGGATTGGTCACCTAGGATCATGCTTTAGTTCACTCCTATGCTGAGTTCACTGAGTGACTTATTACATAGTTTGACTGTAAGGATACAGAACTTTACTACAGAGAGTTAGCTCATCTTAGATAGAGTGGTCATGCAGAAACTTATATTAATGAGTTTCAGTGTATTGCGGTTATGGTACCTAATATGCCTCAGAGACGGAGTGTGATGTTATTTATTGAAGGATTACAGGATAGACTTAAGGGACTGGTACGTGCTTTCCAGCCAGCCACTCTTAAGGATGCCATTGATGTGACATTGAGACTAGATACTGTTCCCACTTCTTATTAGGGTGATAAGAAAATAGCCGTGGACTCTCGGCCTTTACAGAAGGCCAATGCACCACAAAATAAAGAAGGGTCATCCTCTATAAATCCTTGGATGAATCAAGAGACTAGGAATGACTTGAGGAGGAAAAAGTTATGTTTTTCCTGCAAAGACCCCTGGGAACTAGGACACCGTTGCATGGGTAAAGGAAAGGTTCATTTGATTGAGGTAACTTCTGAGTGTGGAGATGAGGAGGTTCCTAATACGGACATTGAGGATAATATTGAGCAGGTTCAGACACAGTTGGAGTTAGACACCCCGGAGCCTTTGGCATTAGCCAAAGCAATTATGGCTACTCTCTCCAGTTATCCTAACTTTCATGCCTTTCAATTGAAAGGTACACTTAAGGGTAAGTGGGTCATGAGCTTGGTAGATACAGGTGCTACACATAACTTCATTGATCGGAAGTTAGTGGGAAGGTGTGGATTACAGTATGAGAAGTTTGGTGGTTTTGGGGTAAAGGTGGCAGATTGTGCAGTTTTGGGTTGTACCAAATGGATTCCACAGCTTAGCATTCAGATGGGGGATTACACTCTGACCGATGATTTTTATGTATTTCCTTTAGAGGACTATGATGTGGTCTTGGGCATGTAGTGGTTACAGGGTATTGGGCGCTACATTATTGATCACCACCGTATGCAGTTAGAATTCCTTTCTGGGGGAAGGAAGATTATCTTGAAGGTAGCACAAGATGGAGGACCTAAGGAGGGGTCATCTCACAGGATGGAGTCTCATTTTATAGGTGATGTGGTAAATAATTCTATTTGTTGCAGGGCATTTTCCTTTCCAATTATAAGTCAACATCCTTATGGGGATTGTGAGAGTTTGTTAATCAGATTAGCACAGCGGCCCTTTTCTAAGTCTAAGGTATGTGATGGTGAATTTGCTAATTACATATTGAGGATTATAACACTACTCTCTAGGAAAAATAAGGTGAATGTAGTCATAGATATTTTCCAGCATGGTGTTTCTGACAGAAGAGTTTGCAAGTTTTTGAGAATAATATGGGATCCACGAAGTTGGTGTTGGAAAGAATTGCTTGAGGACAAGCAATCTCCAGGAAGGGAGGACTGTAATGTCCCCAATTTTCTATTAAAATGGTTTAATTAATTAATTAAATTATTATGGAAATAAAGTTGACTTCTTCTAGAAGTTTCCTGGAAGGCTTTAAAAGAAGGGGAAGGCAAAGCATTTAGATCATCTAATATATTTGTTGCAAAAATTATTCTGAGTATTGTGAAGCTTGAATCAGTGATTCAGCTGAAATCTCTGAGGACGCAAACCTTCAGTAGATTGGAGAAGAGTTGGATGAAAACCCAACCCTTTTTAGAGGTGGATTCGTGATGGAATTTAGATTGGGCATATTGATCAGATCTGGAGCTTCAGAGGCCATTCACTGAGTATATCAGGGTTCAACCTATGCAAAGGTTTCCAGGTATTTATTCATTGTTTTGATTTTAGATTTATATATTTATATCATCAGATCAGGTTTGGTATAGAATCCATACAGATCGGCACCAGGCCATACCAGCAGATCTAGAAAAGGAAAGGGCACAGTTCGACCACAGGGTATTATAAAGGCCGACATCGGCAGTTAAGTGACCGACATCGGCATATAGACCGACATCGGCCGATCAGCGACTGACGCCGGTAGTCAGGCAGACACAAGTAGTCATAGGCAGGCAGGGATCACCACCAGACGACTGACGGTGGCAGTGTATCGACCGACGTCGGCATCAGCATCACTGACGTCGGTGACTGTGTTTTTCTTGGACACAGCAGGCTGAGCACGCAGACCCAAGTTTTTATTTCTAGTTTGGTAGTTTGATATAATAATTGGGTTTTGAGACCACATCTATAATAATTATATGACATCTGGACTATATTATCAATTACATTTAGATTTATATCTTTGTCCATTTGATTGAATGCTACAAGTAGTTGAAATCCATTTTATTTGCATTCAATTCTAGTTTGGGATCTTTCACCAACCAAGAGGAGATAGAGAGATGAGGTAAGAGCCTACACTAGTTTGATTTGGTATTTGTAATTTTTAGGTTAAATGATATTTGGGGGTGTAGAAAATGTTAGTGAGGGGGCAAAAAATAGGATAGGGTAGGTGTAGGATAAGTTAAGGGGTTTTTTGGGTAGGTTTTTAGGGGAAATGGGAAAGTTTGCATTTGGGTTGTTCAGCCCTGGGGCTAAACCAGTCACCAATGTTAGTGAGGTCAACTAATGTTGACCGACATTACACTAAGGTCAATAGTTTCTTGCCAACATCAGCCATTATTTAGGTTGATAAAGTGCCAATGTTGACATTAATGTTGATGTCAGTGACTATTAAAAAGTAGTAAAATAAGAGAAAGGGTGATTTTTTGGATCTCCAATAGAAGTGGTCTACTAGCCTAATGGCTAATCTAACCTCAAAATACCCTATGTCATTTGAGTTCTACCTATGTAGCCTGATTTAGGGCCTCAGGCCAATGTAGTTCTCTTAGAACCTATGAAAAAGATATAAAAATGTGTGTGCAAGGAAAAAGGTAAGTTGAGATAGTTTGAGAGGTCTAGGGCTTACAAGATAGGTCATAGTGTCAAGAGTCAAGAATATAGGCTATGAATCCTAGAGTTGGGATAAGCAGGTAGGCCTAGGGTAGAGAGAAAGAGGTAATAAATCCTAGGGTAGAGAGAGAGGTAGTAAAGCCTAGGGTGGTTAGTAAAGTGGGATATGGCTGAGCTAACCTTAGAAGACCCCATGTTGACTAAGTGCTACGTACATATCTTAATTTAGGGCCTCAAACCAATGTAGTTCTCCTAGTGGGAAAGGAAAAAGGTGGTGATAGAGTAGATTAAAAGGTATGTGACCTAAGTTGTTTATGTGTCTGGATGTAGACAAGGATGGAGCTTACACTATGAGATCATCTATCAAGGATATTGACATGTATGAAGAGGGATGTCACTCCAGATGAGTAGGATCATATGGCAGCCATGGGATTAGGAGGAGTGTGATGGTACTATCAATTTATATGAGATGTGTCTCTAATGATAGCTTTGATTGAGAGGTGGGATCATACCAGCAACACCTTCCATCTATCAACCGAAGAGTTGACAATGACATAGGAAGATGTGTATAGGATTTTATGGCTACTACTCTAGGGTGAGGAGCTATTCACATGCTTGAGAGAGGAGCATGATATACACATGGTCACTTTATATGAAGAGCATGTTAGTGAGGTGACTTACCACTTTGTGAGTTTTACATATGAGCCATTATATATGGTTGATGAGGAGCAACATCATTTGATCATCTTAATGATGATCAGGATCATGGTGTATGCATTACCAGATGTAGATAAAGGGAGATTTTTGATTACTTGGATAGGTGTGGTTACATAGATGGTTGAGTAATAGACCATTTTTTCCTAGGGTCTAGTATTCTTGGCATAATTATATAGAGATCTATGGGGTTTGAGGCTATAATGATGATATAGTTTATGTGTCAGTCATCTACTGCACTATTGGGCATATGAACACATAGTGGTGACATGACCACTAAGATTACCTAACATTATTATAGCTAGCTTCAAGGTTGGTTTTATATGGTAGAGAGAGGGGATGGCACAAACCTAAGTGGATGGCATGGTGTGAGATATTACCTACTATAGGTTCATGATCAAGGGCTTGATCCCTATAAATATCTTATGGAGATCATATTTGATATACCAAATTTTCAAAGGGTAGGTAGAGCATCTTGTTGGGTTATAAAGCTCATTATGAGTTAGGGGGAGATGGGATGATGAGTTAGAGATGGTACCCATAGCATGGGTCAAGAGGTAGTTTAGGCTACTACAAGATATTCTACCTACCTTCCCTTGATATAGGTAGGATGACATAGAGGCACCCCTACCATTGCCTCGAGACAGATGGGATAGATTTTGAAGAGCTACCAACAAGGCCAGGTGTTGGGGACCTAGGGTGTATAATGACTTATACATCTTGGTGGGTAGGGTTACATCTAGTAGTGGAGGTTAGGAGACTAACACCATATTTATAAGGGTTAGTTAGAGAGAGGGATGTAGTGCTATAGGCTTGAGATACAACAATACAAACTCAAGATTTAGTAGTGTCGGATTGAGAGATAGTCTAGGCACAATTTTTAGCCTTACAAGGGTAGGTGATGATGTTTTAGGATTAGATTAGGGCTCTACAGGGTCAAGTTGTATCACTATAAGGCTAGGTGATCATTTTACAAGGTCAGGTGACTCCAGTGATAACAGATAGAGATAGTTTGAGAGTAGCAGGCATGCTACTCCTCCTCCACCACCATAGGGACTAGTATAGGTTGGGCCATCATCAGGTGCTATGGGTCCTCCACATACTATATCTATGGTGAGATATTTGACTACCTTAGATGAGATTATTTACTATGAGAGGGTGATTAGAAAGTTTCCATATATATAAAGATATTTAGTGTTTAGAGAGTAGGAGAGGTTGATGTCATGTGTGATAGATTTTAGCAAATGTCAATGTAGATGGATAGAGAGTGGTGATGACACTACTTCCTCATGACCATGTGGAGAGCCTTGAGGACCCTGAGTGTCAAAGGTTGCTAGTTTTGATTATATATGTTAAATGTATACCGGCCTATGAGTCAAAGATGCAAGATGTACATTTTGAGAGAGAGATATGATGATATGATGATGTAGATGATGAACATGTACTTTGATTACATATTATATATATATATATATGATATGTTCATTATTTTGTCATGTGTTTATTTGAGATGCATTTCTTGTGATTATAATGATGATATGGATGATGTTTATTTTATGCTATGTTAATTTGGATGTTAATGTTGATCATATTATTTGAGTTAGACTATCCTTTCCCATTTATGTGATAGTAGATGCATAGTTGATTGGTTAGTTTCATCTTATCATTTTTATATATTTATGATGGTGTATGGGTAAAATAAATAGACTAATTATGTTAGTTTATTTTAGCATTTTTCTATATTTGTGATGGTGTATGCATAAAATACATAAACTGGTTATGTTAGTTTATTTCAGCATTTTCCATATTTGTGATGGTATATGTGTAAAATAAATAGATTGGTTATGTTAATGTTGGTATGAAATTGTTTCTTCATCTCAAATAGAGATATCAACATGTGATGTGGATGGGAAAATAAAGAGGCAAAATGCTTATGTATGGCAAAGACCATAATTTAGAACATAAATAGGCTCAGGAAAATGATCCTCTTTCATGCCTTATATCTTTGAACCATTGTGTTTTTTAGAGAAGCATCATGTTTACCTTATGTTAAGTGAGATTCATAGTCCCTTGAAAGAGTATGAGGGGAAAAAGGGTAGAATGAGGAAAAATGTTTAGGTAACATAACCTACTAAGTAGAAATGATATGTCCCTTTTGTAGGTGACCCAAGAGCTAATATAGGTAAGTCCATGACTTAAAGTTTTCTTTTGTGTGTGTGTGTGTAAGCTGATCAATGCGGGAAGCTTAAAATGGGATTTTGTATGGGTTAAGTTTTTATAAATCTATGAGAAGCCTTTTGTACTTGTCTTTCCCTTTGAGAATATATATTGGCTTAGCCATCTTTCAAGGGAGTGGTCTAAGTATTTATTTTTAAGTTTAAATAGTTGTCCTTTAAGGGAGTAGTCTATTGATATGAGCAAAGGGAAGTTATGTATCTTCCCTTCGAGGGATAAGTATATGTTGAAAATCATGACCTAAGATTTTATAACTTTTTCAAATATCCTATTTTTTTTTAACTTTTAGTCATGGACAAGACTATAGAGGCTTAGGAATTTTCCACTGTGAGGATAAAACCATACCATTGTGTAAGTTATCTAAGTGTATAAGAGTAAGGGTGAAGAGGAAGGGAAATGAATGCAATAGGGATGCTTCTATATATCCATTAGCTTTGGGATATTATGGTGATGAGAAGCTTAATTTGATTCCAAATGCATCACAAAGACTTTGAACAGTCTTATTTTTGAAAGACTTGCCATTATCTATTATAATCTTGTGAGGGACACCAAAATGATAGATGATGTGATGGTTAATGAAGTCAAAAAATTTTTTAGCTTTAGTGGAGATGAGAGGGATGGCTTCAATCCACTTGGTGAAGTATTCAGTGGTAGTAATGATAGAATGATGATGGAGTGATGAATGGGGGTTAATCTCTCTGATTAAATCTAATTCCCATTGGGAGAAGGGCCAAAAGTCTTTGGTGACTTACAATTCATGACTGGGAATGTGAAGGAGGTTAGCATTTTGTTGACACTTAACACAATGTCAAACGTAATCAGCATAGTCTTGATGAAGTCTGGGATAATAATAGCCAAGTTGAAGGATACATTTAACAACCGTGTGACCATTGAAATGCCCACCACAAATCCCATCATGGACTTCCTTAATAGAAAATGGAGTCTTAGTACTAGCTAGGTATCTAAGGAGAAAACCATCAAAACTTTACTAGTATAGAAGTCCCCCTAGTATAGTGTAATGAGTGACACATTTTATGAAGGCCTATTTCCCATTATTAGAAAGATCAGGAGGGGTAATAGGGAAGGAAAGATAATCCATGAGTTGTTTGTACTATAAGTATAGTGGGTTTGTTGTTACATTTATGACAAAGAGGATGTTAGCTAAGACATAGGAGTGTAATGTCAAATGATGCATGGTGACATAGATTCTTGAATTAGAGGATGAAGAGGGTATGTGTGAAGCAAGTGAAGCCATTGTGTCAGCAAACTTATTTGTAGATCAAGGAATAGTTTGCAAGAGATAAGAATCAAATGATCCCAAGAGTGTATCTACACAATGTTTATATCACTATAGAATTTTGTTTTTGCATAGGTAGGAACCATTAACTTGGTTAACCACTAGCTGAGAATCACCAAAAATGGTTATGGATTTGATACTCAAGAAGAGAGTTGTTTGAAGTTTTAGAATCAAAGTCTCATATTCAGCCATATTGTTATTGCATTCAAAATCTAGTTTAAATGACAAAGGCATAGGTTAATCATCTAGAAGAATAAGAATGACCCCCATACCCCCACCATGTTGGCATTTAGATTCATCAAAAAACATCATAATTTGATAGGAGATGTCATCGGTGGAGAGCATTGCAATAGATTCATCAGGGAATTCAAGGTTTGAAGATTGATTATCAGGTAAAGGGGAAATAACTAACTGGTCATTGATTGTTTTCCCTTTAATAGATTTTTGTTGAATGAACTCTAAGTTGAATTAAGCAAGAAGCATGAGCCACTAAGCTACACATTGGTTATGATAAGGTTTGGAATGCATGTATTTAAGAAGATCAGTATGGGTGACCACATAGGTTTTTTGATTTAGGAGATAATGGTGAAGCTTCGAGGTAAAACATTCTAATGTAAGGCAATGTTTTTTAGTATGGGTATATTGAGTCTCATAATCAATAAGTGTGTAGCTTATGTAATAAACCACCTACTCTCAATGTTGGTCATCTCGATGTGCAATCATAACACTTAAAGAATGGTCTATTACAGAGATGTATAGGTAAAAAGGCTGATTTTCCTTTAGTGGAATAAGAATTGATGGGGAAATGAGGTATTGTTTAAGTGCATCAAAAGCCTCCTAGAAATATGTGTTCCATTAGAAGGAGACATATTTTTTGAGGAGATGGTGAAAAGGTTGGTAGTGATCTGACAAATGGGAAATGAAGTGGTGAATTGATTGAAGTTTATCTTGTAGGCTACATATTTGTTTGATATTAGTAGGTAGAGGCATCTCTAGGATTGTTCTAACCTTAGTAGGATTGACCTCGATACCATGGAGAGAAATGATAAAACCTAAGAGTTTACCAAAAAGAACACCAAAGACACATTTATTTGGGTTTAATTGAACATTATATTGGAGAAGATGAGTGAATATAGTTTTTATAGTTATCAAGTGTTCTAGATGAAGTTTATACATACTAAGTCATCCATGTAATCTTCCATAATTTTGTGTAGGAGATCATATAAAATGTAGGTCATGACACGTTGGTAGGTTGCACCAGCATTCTTTAGGCCAAAAGGCATGACCTGATAATAGAAAGTCCCCCATGGGTAATAAAGGTTGTCTTGTGTTGATCCTCAAGAGTGACTAGGATTTGATTATATCTAGAGAATCCATCCAAAAGTGATAACATCTCATAGCCAGCTGTTAGATCAACAAGTAGGTCGATACTAGGCAATGAGAAATCATCTTTTAGACAAGTGAGGTTTAAATCATGATAGTCAGTGAAAATATAGACTCCCCCAGTCACTTTTATGAGAAGAAAAATATTGGAAATCCATTGTAGGTAGTCGATGGGTTGGATAAAATTAATAGAAAGGAGGTGTTGGAAATCTTCTTTGACAAGGAGAGCAATGAGTATGCATTTTGTGAAGCTTCTACTTAATAGGTTTAACAGCTCGATTAGTGACAATGTTATGGGTGATGATAGAGGGGTCAATACCAGGCATGTCATTGTAAGACCAAGTGAAGGCTTTGCTATGGTCATTAAGAAACATGACATAATCAACTTGCTCAGAGGAATCTAAAGATTGGCCAATCTTGAGGACATGAGGGTTATCATGGGAGGGCATGTTGATGTCAATGGTTGATTAATTTAACATAGCTTACATTTTGAATGGGACTGATCACTAGATATAGGAATCATCTACACCCATGTAGGTGAGAATTACATCATCATCTTGACATTGGATAATGTTAATAGTGGGAGAGTCTTCATTAATTATTTTAGGATGAACGAGAGGAAGGGACCTTGTTTCCTTACCTTGATGATAGGCGATAGGCCCCAAATGGATGGTATTTATTGAAAAAAAATTAGGAGTTATAGATACCTCTAATTTGATAGGTGATGGTGGAGAAGAAAGTGGATAAGGAGAGATTAGTTCTTTAATAATTGGTTCATGGGAGGTTTTAGTGAGTTATTTAGTTCATCATATCCCACCCCATGCCTCTTTTTGGCATTTTCAATGGTGTTTCTAGTAGGATAGTCAATAGGCACATTGACATCTTATTCATAATGACCCAAACCAAATCCTTTCTAGTCACACCTATAGAGATAAGTATGAATGAATCTAGGGTTACTCAGGAAAGAGAAGTCATAGGTAAATGGTCATGGTGAAGAAGATAGATTGTTGATAGTGGGATCAATTCTCCCATATGTGTAATTGGTTCAAAGGTTAGGGGGGGGCATAAGGGATGACCATCCTAATATAGGGATCATAATTTGGGTGCATGTGAATCCTTACATACTCTTGTGGAATATAGAACATGTCAAGCATCAACAAATGATATTCACTGAGTGACAAACATTAAAAGGTCTCCTCCATGGGATCTTTGTCAAGAATTTGTGTTGCCAATATCTATGTAACCATAGGAGTGGAGCTTGTAGAAGCTTCAGAAGTATCATGATAATAAGATGATGTTTTTAATGGGATGAGAACATCATTGGGATTATAGGTCATATTACGTGTTTTAAATAGAGGTGGGTCAGTAGGTATAACATGTACTTGTCCATCATGTTCAAACTTGACACAATGGTGCAAAGTTGAGGGTACACATGCCATAGCACATTTACAAGGTCATCCAAGTAGTATGTTATATTATAAATATCCTTCCACAACATAAAAGAGCTTAGGAATTGTGTGGGGACCTACATGAATATGTAAGACAACAATGCCCCTCATAGTAGCTATAGTATCGTTAAAGGAATGGAGTACCAAATCAATTTGAGACATGAAATTATTAGTAAGGGCTAGCTATTTATAGGCATGGGTGGAAATAATATTAATAATAGCTCCCCCATTGATCATAACTCTCTTGATATGAGTTTGATCAATATATGTGGTAATAAAAAGGGTAGAATCTTGATCTTTAGGGTGAAGTGGAATTTTTGAATCAATGAAAGAAATTAGGGAGATAAAATTAAGGGAATTGACCAAATCTACAAGAGGTTGGGGATCATCTGATCCTACTTCAATCACTTGAAAAGCACTAATCAAAGCTTGATGATGTTGGGATGAGTTTTAGATTAACTCATACAAAGGCATTTTCATAAGAGTTTAGTGAAGTTTTTTCAGCATTGAGATTTGAATAACGTCTGAAGATGTTGTTTTAGGAACACCCAAAATGGAAATATTAGGATTAGTAGGGGGAGTGTCTTTCGTGAATGGATGGGTCCAAGGAGTAGTGACCTTTTCCTTAGCTTTATCTTTTTGGTTTTGTGATTGTGTGGCCACATTAATTATGTTGATTTGAAAATTTGGTGAAAGAGGTGGTAAAGGGTTAACAATGACATCTTTGGGTTTGAATTTAGGTGGAATAGTAGGAGGAACTATAGATGTCAAAGGTGGAATAACAAGAAGGTTAATGGTAGTGTCATCAAATAGATTATCAACATCAAAGTGTTAATGAATAACCATTGTGAGGGCTTTATAACTCTCAGTATCATGTCCAAATTAATGATGATATAAACATACTTGTGTATCATCAAACCAAGATGGATTCATTCCAAGAGGACTATAAGGCTTAATGGGAGGAAGAGTTATTATATAATATTAGAATAACTGATGTAAGAAAAAGCTTTGAGAGCCTGCAAGTGGACTCACACTTGTTGTGCTAATATGAGTGGACACCTTCTTTTATTTTGATGTTGGAAAGGTAATTTTACATGGTGCCTTGTTTAGTGAGGGTGGAGTTACATGTTTTGTTGTCACTTTATTAATGTCAAATATGAGAGGCCTACCAGATGGAAAAATTAGGAGTGGAGGTAGCTTAACCTTTTTATTTGGCTTGGTTAGATGATATTCCAACTAAAGTAGAAGGGTGTAGCCCCAAAGTGGATGTTAAAGTTGAGGGTTAAAGAAGGGATTGGTGAGATCTAGGAGGCTTAACATTATTCTATATTTTAGGGTGAGAAACTCTAACTTGTGATTGAGGAGTTAAATCTAATTTCACCTATGGATAAATTAAATTAGAAATGGGGCATACACCTAAGGGCTTAATCTACTTTAATGTAATAGATTCCTATGAGGATGAGGGTTCTAACATAGATGGATGAACTTTAGTTACTTTTGGTGAAGAAGCTTTAGATTTATCAAATACCTTAGGGTAAAGGGTAGTAAGGGGATTGGCAGTAAAGGTTGACATTAATTGTGCTAGATAGGGAGTTTTAAGGTTGTCCCAAAATGCTGCATGGTATAGCTTCATAGAGTCAAGAAATTCTAGACTTTTCACCAAATGTGAGAAGGGTTTTGATGAATTTGACGTAGGCCTTATGGTTATTTATTTATAAATATATGGTGTTTGGGAAAGAGGGAAATTGTTTGTTTCTAATACTTTGGGGCAAAGATGAGAAAGAACCACAGCAAGGTCTTCTTCGACAGAGATAGGAGAAGAGACTTGTTCTGCCATGGGTGGAGGGGAGGTAGGTAAAATAGGTTCCTCAAGAAGGTAAAGCATAGGTATTAATGGTCCCTAAACATGTGGGTGAGGCATGGGTAAAGTATTATCCTCCATAGGAAAAGAAGGGGTAAGAGTGGTGTAATTGGAGTAGGCACGATAGGTCTCTCGTCTATTATGTGCATAGATGATATAGACTCTTCTAGGTGCAAATGTGAAGTGGGTGGGGTACCACTCTCTATAGGTGGAGGAGAAGTAGGCAAATAAGGTTCCTTAAGAGGGTATAATGAAGGAATGATATTCCCTTCAACATGTGGTTGAGGGATAGGTAAGGTGTAGTTTTCAAGTGGTAAGAGGATAGATAATATTAGTGCAAATAGAATTGGCATTATATGCTCCTCAATTGGTAAAAGGAGTTGTAAAGGATGATCTTCCTCTCAAGGGATTGGATGGGTGAAATAGGCTCTTCTACTTGAAGAGGGAGAATAGGAAAAATAGATGCCATAGAATGTGGGGGAGAAGTTGATGAAATAAATGTCTCCAATATAGAGGAAGGTTGAACTAAAGGTAAAGGAAAGACCATATTAACCATATGGATATTATGATCGCTTGAGTTAGTTTTGGACTAGAAAATATTTTGATTCAGTGAATGGTTAGGAAAAGTGTGTTTAAACACATCCATACTAAGATTAGGAGGTACATTAGGATTATCCAAGATGAGATCACCTCTATCAAGCATATCTTGAACAATGTTCTTGAGTGTCTTAAAATTATTAGAGTTGTGGTCTTTAACTTGATGGTAACCATGAAACTCATCTTCCTTATACTGAGTTGGGATAGGATAAGAAGGGTCAAATTGCATAGGAGGTTTAATCTAAGGAAGGGTTATGACACCTTGTTGCAATAGTTTCTCTAAGATGGATGTATATGATTCCCTAATAGGAGTTTATTGTCTTTGTTCATACCATTATTGGAATTACTTGGTTGGATTTTGAGAAGTTAAGGAATTGGATTGGTTTGTGGTTATGGAATATGTTGACTTAATGACCATCATGTTGTTAGATCCTTTAGCCTTTTGGTTGGAGGGATAATTTTTAGAGGAGGAGGAGTCATTTGACTTGGTATTAGGATTCTTATTGCACAACTTAACTTTACCATCATCTATAGTGTAGACCTCAAGTTTCCATGCCATTGTAAAAAATTCATCAAATGTGCAAAAAATTTATACATGGAGTGTGGATGAGATGTGCTTAGCACATGCCCTTGAGAAGAGATCAATAAACTCAAGTTGGGGTAAGGAGAAGGAGAGTTGATTGATCAAACTTCTCCAATGAGTGACAAAATCTGCAATAGACTTGTCATCAAATTGTCTGATATAGTAAAAGTCTATTATAGAAACCTTTTTAGACATATTAATAGAGAAATGGTCTAGGAATATTTGTGCAAGTTGGGTAAATGAGAAAAGGGAGTGCTAAGGTATAGAGCTATACCAATCCAAGGCAACACCTAAAAAAATATAGGGAAAGTGTGAAGTAGTAATGCATCATCATGCCCTATTAAATAACAAGCATGTCTAAATGCTTGCAAGTGTTATTGTGGGTAATCTTCACTCTAAAAACAAGTAAATTTAGGGAGTTCCCATTGACTTGGATAAGGGCAAATAGGCACAAAAATATGGATTGGTTCATTACATATCTGAGCATAAGATAATACATTCTTTAAACCAAAAATGGATGTTTCTAGATTAGACATCTTGTCTATTAGCATCTTAATGAGGTCTAGAGGGGGATTAGTTTGGGGGATATCTCCTAAGTTATAGGGTTAATCGATGTTGAATAATTGATGTCAGTATGTAAAATCTACTAATGCCGATAGGGTTAATCGATGTCAGTCATTGTGAAATCCTAGGAGATGGAAAATCTAATGTTTTACGAAATAAGAGGTTACAAGTAGGTAAAATAGTGGATGTAGAAGGTTTGTCTAAGAAGGGAGAACACTCATAAAACCTGAGATAACAAGTTATACAAATTAAGTTATAGAAATAGTATTGATTTTGTGAATCAATAAAAAAGTGTCCTTACCAACTCAAAAATATATAAGGTAATTGAAAAGTGGAAAAAGAACATTCAACCAACAACTATTAAGTCCTAGAGATTAATTTTTAGTCTCATGTTAGCTTATGCCTTAATCAGATAGTGAGAAGAGAATTTGGTTATCGAAGGTACTAAAAAGCAATCTAGAGTTAGTTGTAAGTTAGTTTTGGTACTCAAGAGGAATTTGTGTTAAACTAGGTACGTGGCTTGTTATATGATCTTGCTCTCTACACTTCATGAACATAGAGCTAAGCTAGGCTACTTAGACAAAATATACCTTTTGTCTAGAGAGTATACTTTGATAGAGAATGGAGTGGGTTCTCCCCTTGGTGATGAAATCTAAGAAGGATAGTCGGGTAGGGTAAGGTGATCCATTAGGTGATGAAATCCTAATGGGCCTTTTCTCAAGTGAGTTTAGATGCTTGTTTATGTGAATGTGATTTGGTTGTGTAACATAGGTGTACTATGATTTAATCAAAATGCTTGTAATTAACTAGGTGGGTTAATATGCAACAAGCAAACTATGAAATGCAGTAAGTTTTAAACCCAAATTTGAAATGTTTAGATTCGAATGAAAATAGAGAGGAAATAGGAATATAGTATGAATTTCACTATCCTAATGTGCATGCAAGAGGAAGTAAATAAGGGATTCTCATCCTTTTTTTTGGTGAAAGAAAATGACAAATTGCTTTTAGAGGCAAGGAGAAAAGAAGGAAAATTTTAATTTAATGCCTTTTAAACAGAGAATAAGATATCAAAATTTTTGTTTTTAAGAGATAAGAGAAGAAGGAAGTGCAATAAATGAAAATTTCACTATAATTCACCTATATGAATGTTTAAAACAAGAAATAAACCCAAGGAAAACACCAAGTTCCCACCACGCATGCCAAAAATGTTTCTCTAAATTTTGTCTATTTTAAGTCTAAAGGAAAACAAAAAAAAAGATGGGGATAATTGATTAGAATGAACTTAGATTTGGTTTTCACACCGTATCTAGATGTTGTAAGCACTCCTCTTTAGCTGGGGGGACTACCTACAAATAAGAAAGCACTACCAAAAAAAGTTTCTTAGTAGATACATGAGTGGGCTACCAAGCTATGCACTTGTTATAAGAAGTGTGAAACTTCCCTAGAGATGACAGTCCACTTTTGAGAGAAAATAATAATAAATGACTGAAAGAGAGGTAAAGAGAGAGTGAAGAAGAGATTAGATTACTATTATTAAAAACCTATATGTAGTAGAGAGCGACAAGGTGTAGGTGAGGTACTCTGTTTATGGTTTAGAAGTTGTCTAGGTAGGTTTTGAAGATGTTAGGGAATTCACAATCACTGACATCAGTAGGGGAGTGCTTGATATCAGTTATACTACCAAGGTCAATAGTGAGGTGACCAATTTTGGTTAGACTATCAAGGTTGGCAAGGGTAATAAATGTTTGGGATCTTACAAAAGGCTTTCTCGAGTCTAGGAAATGGTTTAGATCAAGTTAGGGAGGTTGGGAGAGTTATGAGAGGGATATTAGGGCTTGGTTAAGTCTAGTCAAAGGTTTGGTATGTCAAGTTAAGGGGAAACAAACAAGGAATCTTTACAACTCCCTCATAGGGGTACGGTCAGAAGTGAATAAAGTAATCCAAAGTAGATATTAAAAAATAGTAAAATAAATATTTAAATGGCCTACAGTATTAGTGATTTACTTAACTATGGTGGTTTTTGAATGATAAGTGCCAGGTTAAAAGTACCTATTAGGGAGTCTAAACCTGAATTCCTGAATAGAGAGAACAAGTAGGTGTTTTTGGTCCTCAAGAGCTTAGTTGTTGATTGTGATTGACTTACGTAGGGTGATTGTAGGCTTGGATGTCAAAAAATAGAATGTCAAGAGCCTAAATGAGAGTAAGAATAATTTTTCTTAATTTTTGTTGACCTAAAATATAGGTTGGAGCTTGGCTTATATTTCCAACATCAGTGATCCTATCGACATTGGCCATGGGTTGACCAAAGTCAACAGCCTATAATAGGTCAACGTTACTATTTTTGTCTTGATTTCTGTTATTGTTCATGCCAAGTGTGACACCCATTATAAAATGATAAAAATAAGAGGTTAGGAAAGAATTAGTTGTTTAGGAATTTAGTTTGAAAGTGGGAATAATTATTGGGTAGTTAGGATGAGGGGACTAGGTCTTGAGGTGACTCATCAGGTGAGAATTAGTCATAGGGTGAGGTGGCCAGGTAAGGTGGAAATAGGAGTTTTTAATTAACTTAATGAAGTATTTTCAATTAATTAAATGTGTGAGGGGTAAAAATATGGGTTAGGGAGATTAATTTTTATTATTAAAATGGACTTAAGATGGGTTTCAACACAAGGAGTTATGCACATGTGGGTGACATAATTTTGATGTCTACAAATTCACTTCAGGAGATTCATCACCTTTTCTCAATTTACATCTAGTTATCATGGGAGTGCTAACTGGTATATTGTCCTCCATACAAAATTTCTTGAGCATCTCCTTTACATACTTGGTTTGGGATATGAATATCCCTTCTTTGGATTGTGTAACATGTAGACTAAGAAAAAATTAAAGTTATACTAGCATGGACATTTCAAACTCCTTTTGCATTTGATTTGCAAATTATTTACACATATTATTGTTGCTACCACCAAAAATGATGTCATCAACATAGAAAACTATGATCAACATATGGCCATTTTTAGACTTAACATACAAGTTACTGTCTACACATCCTTATTGTTGAAAATATTGATTTAGGCTTGAATACCATGCTCTAGGTGCCTCTTTTAGACCATATAGTGTTTTCTTTAGTTTTCGCACATAGTCTTCTTCATCTGTCAGCTGAAAATATTTAGGTTGCTCAATATAGAGTTCTTCTTCCAAGGTTTCATTCAGTAAAGTTGACTTAACATCCATTTGATAGACTTTAAACTTTTTAAAGACTGAGAATGCTAAAAACATTCTGATGGTTTCCAAACTTGCCACTGGGTTAAATGTCTCCTCAAAGTCTATTCCTTCTACTTGAGCATATCCTTTTCAAACAAGTCTATCTTTATTTCTCACAACAACTCCATCTTCATTCAATTTATTTTTAAAGACCCATTTTGTGCCTATGGCATTCTTGTCTGTGGGTCTTGGAACTAGCTGCCAAGTTTTGTTATTTTGTATTTGATGTAGTTCCTCATCCATGGCCTTTTGCCAATTCTCATATTTTCTAGCCGTAGCATAGCTGTTAGGCTCAATTTCATATAGTAAATCAAAAAATACATGTTCTTTGCTCATTTTTGCCCTTCTCCTCATTTGGACTCCTTCATTCATTTTTCCAATGATCTACTCCTTAGGATGATCCTTTTGAACAAACCTTGAGGGTGCCTTTTTAGTCCTCTTTATCTCTTCTTCATTATCTGATATTTCATCCTCAACTTATTTTAGTTCCTCAATTGTGATCTCCTTTACAGGTTTAGTTTTTTCATTGAGAACCTCTTCAACTTTAACATGGATGCTCTCCACTAGCTTATGCAGTCTTTTTATGTAGAAAGCATAGACTTTGCAATGAGTGGAATAACCAAGGAATATTCTCTCATCACATCTTGACTCAAAACTTCCTAGCTTTTTCTCCTTCCTTCAAATGTAGCATTTGATTCCAAACACTCTAAAATACTTGATTGAAGTAGGCTTTCCATACCATGGTTCATATTGAGTCTTATCACTATTTAATCTTAATTAGACTTTGGTCAAGATGTATAATACTATATAGACTACCTATCTCTAATAAACATTTGACAAGTTGGCTTCTTTCAAAAAAATTCTATCCATCTCCTTGATGGTCTTGTTCTTCCATTCAACAACTCCATTTTGTTGTAGAGTTCTTGTAGCAGAGTAGTGTCTCTTAATTCCATGTTTTCCATAGTAGTCTATGAATTAATTTGAAGTGAATTCACCACCTTTATCAGATCTAAGGAACTTGATCTTTCTACCAATTTCATTTTCAACCATGGCTCTAAAAATCTTGAATCTCTCAAAGGCTTGAGACTTGTCCTTTAAAAAGGTTACCCATGTTATTCTAGTGTAGTCATCTATGAACAACATGAAATAATACACTCCTTTGGAGCCTCTTGTCTTGGTTGGTCCACAAAGATTAGTATGAACTATCTATAGAGGTTTTGTAGTTTCATACTCTTTAGTTTGAAATGAGACCCTAGTTTGTTTACCAAGCTAACATTCTCTACATGTTGTGTCAGTAGGCTTGGTTATCTTAGGCTTGTGTCTTACACACTTGTTATAACTTACTATGACTAATTTTTCAAAGTTAACATGACCCATACTTCTATGCCATAACCAACTCTCATCAATTTTTCCTATGAGATAATTTGTATCATTTACCTCAATCAGATTATATATGTTACTCTCAGTTCTTTTTCCTTGTGCAATAGTTTTTCTAGGTCTTCTTAGTTCACAACCTTCAACATCAAATATGACTTTAGAGCCATTGTCACACATCTGACTGATACTCAAAAGACTATGTTTTAGTCTCTTTAAATAAATGACATCATGTGTAGGGAACTTGCCATCAATATGCAAGGTTCCTTTGCCTCTAATTTTGACTATAGTATTATCTTCCAAACTGATAGTCCCTTCTTTGCATCTACTTAAATTGATGAACTTGCTCTTGTCACCAGTCATATATTTTGCACATCCACTATCTATGACCCATAGATTTTGCTCTTTAGCATGTGGCATAGTTTGAGCAATTATAGACTAATTCTTCTTTTTTCAAATCTCCTTTGGCTTCTTGATTGTACTTTCCTTTGTAATGTCACTAATTTATGAGCCTCTATTTACTTTAAGAGTCTCAACCTTTTTAACATTGTTAGATTTTGATTTAATACGCTTTGTTCTACAATACATTACTATATGCCCAAAATTATTATTGTTGTATCATAAAACATCTATATCTAACAGAGGGGCAAATGAATTTCTAATTAAGAATCTTCTCCTTCTTTTAGGTATAACTTTACAATCAATTTCTCTATGGCTAAAATGATTATAGTTATAATAATAACCATAAAATGATGAAGAGTACCTAGTTATCACTTTACTTTGAGAGTATAAAAGAGGTCTCTTGAGCTTTATTTTCTTCATGTTCCTTGTTGTTGTGTTACTTTTTATAGTAGCAACCTTGGTCTTTGTAGGAATAGAGTCATTGCTTTTCTTCTTCTCTTCAGGAATGTAGTTTTTTTTTCTTTTTTGATTCTTTACTACTTCTTTGATGTTTTCAAACATATATCCATTTGTTCTCAACATGGGACTCTTACCTTCCTCATACCCAAGACCTAATCTTTCATTGGAGGGCTTTTGTGAGCTGATCAATTCATCTAGTATGATAGATCCTCCTTTTAGTTTCAGGCCTTTGTCAACATGTTCTTTAACCTTTTTGAGATTTTCTCTTAGGTTCATGATTTCCTCTTCCATCTTCAATAATTTTAAGGACTTCACTTGCGCATTAGTTTTGACTACATCCTCTATCCTCTTTGCCTCCTCAACTTGGGTCTTCAAGTTCACTATCATTTGATCTATTTCCTCATTTATTTTAGTCAATTTATCAAACTTCTTTTGAATAAGATTATTTTTTTTATAATTTTCTTTTCTAATCTTTTCAACTTATTTTAAATCATAGATGACTTCACATTCAAGATTTACTTCTCCTTCATCTTCTTCTAAGTCCTCTTCATCTTGGTATAAAGAAGTTGACTCAAATGTCATGAATAGGACTTCATTTTGTTTAGATACAAAAACACTATCATGCTCATCACTTGAGCTACTGCTATCATCCATCCAATCACTATCTTGTTTTAAATACAACCCCTTTTTGTTCTTAAAGAATATTTTCTTCTTCTTGGGATAATAGGATTTATTTTTTTATTTTTCTTAGCTAAATCAGAGCCATGCTTCTTTCTATGTGGACATTTAGTAGCAAAGCAACCTATATTTCCATAATTAAAGCATTTAAAGCATAGATTACCTTTATATATACATGAACCCTTCTTCAATTTTCTAATGAAATTGGCCTCTACATCATCAACCTCCTCATATTCAAAATTAAGAGCTTCTTCTTTTTCTACCTACTTAGAAACCTTGAAGGTAACTTCTCTCTTGGATGAGTCTGCATCTCCCAGCCTCATCTCATATGCATTAAAGGTTCCATGTAGCTCATCTACTATATGCTTGTTCAAATCTCTTACCTCCTAAATTATAGATATTTTAGAATCATACTTTAATGTCAAATATATCAAAACCTTCTTGACAATGGTTGACTCTTCCATTGTCTCTCCAAGTCCTCTGATTACATTTACAATATCATCTACCCTAAGGAGGTAGTCTAAAATCTTCTCTTCCTCACTCATCTTGAGGCTCTCAAACTATCCTTGATGTATTTAAAGATTGGCTAATTTTACTTTTTCATCTCCTTCATATATACTCTTTAATTTGATCCATATGTCCTTTGAATTTTGATAGTGCATGAATTTGACAAACTCATTGTTTGAAAATCCATAAAGAATAGAATTCTTTGCTTTGGCATTATTTTCACATGCCTTCTTTGTTTCCTAATTAGTAGGAGAAATAGCAAGGAGTGTGTATCTATTTTGAATATACATCTAGACATCAAACCCCAAGGAGGTCAAATACTCTCCCATCCTTATGCTCAAAAAGGCATAGTTAGACCCATCAAAGAAAGGTGCCTTATTTGATGAAGTTCCTTTGTGATTAGACATTTTGTGTTCAGAATCCAATATCAACTTGAGCTGATTAAGCTTCTCTTTTAGAACCCTTGGCTCTGATACCAATTGTTGAACACACCTATCTACTAAGAAGGGGTGAATTAGTAGATCTCACAACAAGTTCCTTAAAACTTTGAAAATTAATCTTAAACAAATGTAAACTTACATAATAAAATAAATATTTACATGTACAAAATAAAAGATCATAACACTAGAATTATACGTGGAAACCCAAAGGGAAAACCCATAGTGTGAATGGTACTAGAATCTACTATTATACTCCATCCTCACAAAAATTTGTTACACTGACTAAACCTCACTGGTTACATTCTATAACACCAATCTTAGGGAGACACCCATCCCATATTTTGAGTACCAAATCATAATGACGTCACTGATCATATATATAAGGGCTACAACCCTAAGGAGACACTAATCCCCTAACTGAGAACCAACTCAACCTCACTAATGGCACCAACTAAATAGTTGTGTGAAGTTACAACTCTATCTGATGAAAAATAGATTCAAAATAGAATTTAGGTCTATTCCTTGTTGCAAGTTTGGTCTAAAACTGCTCATTCTCTACATAATACTTGTATGTGAATTATTCTTTATAGTATCTCTTTCTATGTCTAGATTATTATATTGAAGACACTACCTAATACCCTTTTTGCCCCCTTTTTTGTGTCTGAATATGTCTAATTGAAACTCTACATAAATCTTTTTTTGTGTCTCCACTTTTCTATTTGACACAATAAATGGCTCTCATATTCGACCATATCATCAATAAATGCTTAGATGAGCCTCTTTACTTTATACGCTCTACACTCATGGCTTGAATCTTCTCATTCCAAGTAAATGACTATTTGTCTTCCTTTCTTTGAGCCTCTTTTAATTTTTCTTGTGTCATTTAAATTACAACATTCATAGGATTGGAATGATTTTGTGATTATCCATTTTATTTCATAGTTCTTGAAAAATAAATCAACTACTGATTCCCTCCAACCTTCATATTGTGACTAACCAGTTTCATTTAAAACTTTAAATGTTGGACTTTGATCTCCTCCTTCATTCCATCCTTAAAATTAACTCACTTCATTAGATCTTAAAATTCCTTCTAACTTTACCTTTGGTCATCTTTAATACATGTCTATCGATCTCAAGACTCTAACTCCCATGAGCTATTAGATCTCCATAGATGCATAGTCTTTACTTAAGACATTAGTTAAAAAATGAGATCCTTACATCATATCACTACCTTCTATGTTTTTGGATCACTTTCACTCCATAAATTTCCTTGAATATGTTCAATCCTTAACTAATTGTTATGTCATTAAATAGTGATCATTTTGTTCCATCTGGGTCCTTATGCTTCATTGGATCTTTCCTATCCAAAATCCTATGTACCATCCAGTGTTAGTAGATGCATGATCCTTAACTAAGTCAGTCATTAACCTTCAACATATTTGATTTCATCTCGCTTACCATGACATTCATGAGAGATTTTACTTTGTTAGATCTTTCCAAACTTGCTCAGACTTTAACTATGTCACTGAGTCATTAACACTTGAGCACCTTTATTCCTTAGATCCATTCACTTCATTGGATATTCTTTGTCTTATCTTCCATGCATTTTTGGATATTTTAAGATGCATACTCTTTATCTATCGAGTAACTTAATACTCTTAGATCATATTGCTTTTTGGATATACATTGCACAATCATCCACACACCATTAAATTCTTTTGACAAACTTACGAGCCTTTGACACTTTTCATATATGTATTCACTTGGAGGGTCCTTTGACATTTTGACTCTAGTTCACTCCATTAGATCATTTTATTCGATCAAATGTGAACCATTGATCTTAAACTAGCATGGATATGACACTTGTCACTTACGCGTTCACTCAGAGGGATTTTTGACAAACTAACTTTTCTTCACTCCATTAGATCATTTACGCATGATGAAATATGAAACATTGATCTTCCAAAAATCTTAGACATTTTCTTAATTCATATAATTAGGAAAATATACAGTATTGTGATGTTCTATAGCCAATAATAGCTCTATTAAGGGGTTGGTTTCTTGATGACAAGGAAGGATTAAGTTATAACTTAAGTGACCAGTTCTTGGTTGTAACAAGTCAACTAAAAAATAAAATGTGCCTTTTGGATCTTTAAAAAGTACCTTTCAAAATTTTTTTTTGCTTCACATACCCTTCATAACTCTGGCAAAGTACCCTTCAATATTTTTGAAAAGATCCCTTCAAAAATTGTCTACGATAATTTTTTTGACAAAGACTTAGACATTTTTTGAAAGAATTCACCAAACCACTTTTCTCTAAAGAATTCCAAATTAAACTCATTTCCTTTGGAAACTTTATTGTGGAAATTTTATCTAACAAAGTCTAAACCATTTTCTTGAAAAAATTCCTTAGACAAATGTAAAGGTGAAAATTGACTAAGTATGAAAACTTAGTAGACTTTTAGCTGAAGAACAACCTTATGCATTTGTAACATTTTCTCTACTCATCCTTATGACTTAGAACATAAACCAAAAAGAGATATATGAAAATGTTGTTAACATCCACCTAGTACTTAGCCATATTTTTCAATATAACCATGCCATCAAAGACATTCAAATGATTGTTCTTGTATTTTCATAGTCATTTAAATTATACACACAACTCCATAGAGCTCTGTAACAAGTCTGTTCAACTCAACACCTTTGCCATTAATTCTTGAAAGAACATTCTTCATTTGACATCAATGACAAACCCTCATACATCAATGAATATGTCCAACAAAGATGTATCTATATGAAGTGTGTCCAATGAATGCCATTATTTCCTAAATTATAACATAATTAACGATTTTAAAGGAAAGTAAATTTCATACATTTTTCATTGACCAAAATTAATTCAAGTTGATCACAAAATGTAGATGTAAATTTAAAATAATCCTAAATATAGCTTGATCAAATATAGTGTAAATTATCATTAAGTCACTATTGTAGGCTCAATTTGCACCCTTGGAGAGGGTTTTTCAGGCCTTTTCCAATTGAGATACACAATGGGAACAACCCCAAGTTATGGCTATCCTATGATGGGGTTGGACCTCTGGAGAAGGTTGAATTCCTCTTGATGTTCCCCTAAACTAATGCTCAAATCAATGCTTCATAGGGAAAAGGGTTAGAAAGATGGTTAAAGGCTCCTAATAAAGTTAACTAGGTGATGCACCAAATATAAATTAACACTCATCTATGCTTGAACCCATGCTAGATCAAACATAGGATAACTATGGATTACATGATCTCAAGATCAAGTTAACACACTAGAAGAGGTTTGGGCAGAACACTAATCCAAACTTGCAAGAGATTGAAAATAATTTAAAGAGGTAAGAAGAAGGATAATGGACTAGGAAAAATTTCCTTCATGAATCCACTAAGCACCAACATACTAAATTACTAATCAAAGATAAGAGATAGGAAGAGAAATAATCTCATTATATCAAAAGGTAGTTCTTACAATACTTTGATAGGGTTTAGCCTAGTCAAATAAGCACACTTTTGTGAACGTCTCAATGAGCATCTATCTCCCAAAAATATGAAAAAGTCTAAAAAAATGGGAACCTTTATAAAATAGAAAGAATGGGATGATATAGAGAAAAAGAGGATAGATAAATATGTCCTCTTAGATCATAAATGAGTCATACTCCTTTTTGGATCAATCAAGAACAATCTCCCATTTACAAAATTTACTTCATTTTTACCAAAATACTTTGAGCTTAGATATTAGTTGAGAGAACAATCTAGAAGATAAGAAAGGACCAAAGGTAGTGAGTCATGCTTGGGAACTATGCAAAAGAATTAAATGCTCCAACTACATTCTAACCACTAGATCTCTACTTTATGCCATATTTATCATGAATACCAAATACATATACCTTGGAACTGATAGGGCCATGCTTGACCTACCTTAGGTAGCTAAAAATATCTATTTTTTGAAGATGTGATGTTACTTTCAAAAATATACCCCTATTCCATATATTGAACATAGGTTTATTGTAGATGAAAACTAATCTCCTTTATTGGTTAGATTTTCCTTCATTCTTAATGATTCCATAATGTTCCATCATTGCTGCAATAACCCTAGTACCTTTGGATTTAAACTTTATTTCCTCAATAAGTATGGATACTTTGGTAGAATTTGTAGGTGTTTGGAGAACTAATACTCTTTGATGGAACTTGAAGGTGCTTGAAGCATGTCGGGCCTCTAACAAAAATGCAAGGTAATCAAAATACATCCACTCTTTGTGAATGCTTAAGAGCTTATGGGAATTTAGGTTCTTGAGGTAGGTCCAGTGTCTATAGGGTGATGGGGAATATTTTGAAGGGGATATTCTCTAGTTTGAATATGAAGTATATACTCGAGAATATTCATTTGATTTTGAAGTCACCTAGATTTCAGTTGTAAAATCTTTGAAGGGTGGCAAAGGTTGGACCTGCTTAAAGTAAGTCCACTTTCCATAGGAATGAATGATAGATTTAGAAGAATGTAGAACCTATATGTCACTTTTCATGTTTAAAAATTTGCAAATTGCACTCAGGTTTCTACATCCATTAGCTTGGTGTTCTGGTAGAACATGAAGACTATCATACACTTTACACATTGTACAATGTGCAATGTACACATAGAGTTCTAGGTTCCATGAAAAAATGGGGATTATAGGTTTAGCAGGATCCAAATCCCATCATGCATCTTGAACATTTTGAAAACATACAAAGTGCATGATGTGTCCCAGATTATGTTGACTAGGTGCATGGTAGGATTTGGAGTATACTATGCATTTTGCATGTTATAAAAATGTGCAAAGTACATGGTGAGTTATGTATTCCACCAATATTAGATATTAATGTTTGTAGGATATGGATCTCAAAGTGCATTTTGCATGTTGTGAAATGTTCAAGGTGCACCCTGGGTTTTGGGTTATACCATTTCAAACGATGGGTTTTTTATGGGATCCAAAACCCATGAATCAATTTGTAGTAGTGAAAATTGTATCTAGAGTTTTGGATTCTACAAAGCAAAAAAGGGAAATATGGGTTTTTTTCACTTTGCCTTTTTAAATCATGTAGGCTCTTTTAGACTTGTTCTTAAAACTATTCCTTGGACTTTGAATTTTCTAAATAAATTATGAAAACCTAAAAATTATGTAAACCTATTCTATGACCTTGAACTGCTTTGACCACCCTATGAACTTGATTAGATCCATTTATTTGATCTATAGACTTATCCTTCAATGATCAAAAAATTACATCTTAAGCAAGCTTAAAGTGTTTCAAAAGTTTTGTGAGAAACATGAGACTCTAAGACCTCTCATTCCATCCATAACCCTGTTCAATCCATTTGATCATTCTTTCTCTACACCAAGACCTCTAGAGACTACACTATATCTGGGCTACTTTGTCTGTGGGCCAAATATGGCCAACATTTTTGGTAACTTACAAGGAATCATGCCTAATATGCTTGAGAACCCAGATGATTTGCCTAGTCTAATCTATTAGGCATGGAGTCATTAGTCTATACAACTAATATAAACCTCTCTTGAAGTAATAAGGATCAAAATAAATAAGACAAAGCAAAATGTCCAAGGCATTTTCGAAAGGGAAACAACATAACAGAAAATAAATGTGCACAAGACACTTAGAGGAAAGCATAAAAGCTACTCTAATATGTATAGTATGTTACAATAGATGTAATACTTATTCAATAATAGGTCTTTAAATGAATTCCATTGACTAGGATAGGTTATACTTCTCCATCAAGTTGGGTAAGATGAAAAACATTATGTTCCTTGCATCCATGGATCAAATAAGGACCACTGCACAAGCTATCAAATTTAGTATGGTTACCTGGTTTGGCCTTATTTGAGTCCTATTTGATGACTAAGTCCCCTTCCTTAAAAATATTTGCTATAGATATTTTATCAAAGGCCTTTTTAACCTAATTTTGATGTGATTCCAACATTTTCATAGCAAGGTCCCTCGTTTCTCCCAGCTCCATGAGTTCTATCATCCTCACATTCAAGGGCTCATCCTCTATCAACTCAAGTTAATAGGCTAACTCTAATGCAAGAAACTCAAGGGAGATAGGAAATTTGGCTTTCCTTACATACATAATAACATAGGGAGAATTATCAATGGAAATTTTAGCATTCATCCTATCAACCCATAAGGATTTCATTAGCTTGGTGTGTCATGTCCTTTGATTCTCCTCCATGGTCCTCCTAATGATCCTTAGAAAATTATTGCTTATGGGATCTGCTAGTCTATTTCCTTAAGGATTGTATTTGGAAGAGGTACTAAGATAGTTGCCTAGATTAAGAGCCCACTCACTTGTCTTCATACCAAGGAATGCCAATCCATTATAAAAAATTATGGTGTTTGGGACACCAAACCTAGTCACAAGACTATCATAGAAATTTATAATTACACTTTCACTCACGTATTTCAAAGTAATGGCTTCCACCCACCTAGTTAAATAGTTATTTAAAGTGAGCATCCATTTATGCCCTGCACTTAATGGTGGATTGATCATCCCAATTAAGTCTAGACCCCATTGGATGAAGGGTTACTCTACCTGTAGGATTGAGTGGAAGGGATACTAGTTTTTATTTTCCTACAAAAAGGGTAGACTTCTAGAATTTTATAATTCATGCATAAGCATCCTTGAAAATATTGGGCTAGTAATAACTAGACTTCATTACCCTTTTTATGGTAGTTCTAGGAGAAAAATGACCTCTTATAGGTCCATCATAGAACTACTCCAAGAGTTTGGTCACCTGGTCATCATCTATGCATCTGAGTACCCAATTGAGGTATTTTCTAAAAATAACACCATTAACTAATGTATAAGGTATAGATTGAAGCTTGGAATACCTTCTTTTATATTTATCCAAACATTGGGGGAATTCTCTTATTGCCAGGAAATGAGCCATATCTTCAACCCAACTCTTTTAAAATGGAGGTGCACCTACCTTTGAGTTGTCTTGGGTCACCAAAACAACTTCCTTGTCTTCTTGGAGGTCATTCACCATATGTTTACATAAGCCTTTATCCTTAACTAGCTTGGTGACCTTGATATCTATGTCATATTCCATGACCTATGTGACTCATCCTACTCTTTTCTCATTTAGATCCTTGTTAAGGAAGAAATCACTAACTTCAAGATAAGATACCATAATATGGATCCTATTATTGGAGAGAATGGATATAAACTTCTTAAGGATTCTCAAGGCTTCAAAAACTTGTTTCTCAATGAAAGTGTACCTAACCTCATATCCTTCTAGCCCTTGACTAAAAAAGGCAATTGGTTGCTCCATTATTTCATTATTCTTCTACATTAGCATAGTTGATATGTTTTCAATGTTAGAAAAGGTGTACAAGATCATGTCCTTGGAGAAATTAGGATTCAAGAGTGAGGGTGCTTGGGCAATGGCCTAATTGATGACCCCAAAGTTTGCCTTGACTTCATCTGACCAAGCAAACCCTTGGCTCTTCTTCAACATGGTAGTGATAGGTTTGACCATGTTTGCAAAACTATGTATGAATCTTCTCATAGAGTTTATCTCCCCAAGGAAGCTCTAGATCCCCTTTCTATGCTTTAGTAATGATAAGGATAAGATAACACTTACTCTGCTAGGGTCAATGGATAATCCCTCTTTTGAAATAATATGACCCAAAATTTTTCCTTCGTGCATAGAGAACACACATTTTCTCATATTTAAAGAGATCCCATACTTTCTGCATCTTTAGAAAATCAACCTCGCATGGTCCATGCACTCACTATAATTCTTGGAGAAGATTATTCTTTTATCCAAATAGACCATCACCATTTGATTTATTAGTCCTTGTAATTTCATATACATTTCTCTTTAAAATGTTTCTCTAGCATTAGACAATCTAAAAGGCATCTTTTAATAAGTAAATGTCCCCCACTTGGTGGTGAAGGTAGTCTTATACTGGTCCTCTTCTCTCACTAGAACTTATTTATATCCTAAATATCCATCTATGAGAGATAAGCGTTATGAATTGAGAACTACTTGTAGGAGTTAGTCCATGGATGGTAGAGGGTAATGATCCTTCAAAGAGACCCTATTAAGATACTTGAAGTCCACACATAGTCTAATTTCCCCACTCTTATTTTTGACAGGTACTAGATTATCTACCCATGAGGAGTGATTTATAGGGAAGATGATCTTGGATTCAATAAGATTGGTCAAATCCTTTCTCATGAGTTCTTCAATCTTGGAATTTATACGCCTCTGCTTCTTCTTAACAAGTTTGGCATTAGCCTCTAGCTCTATTGTGTGTTGGGATAGATTAAGATCAAAGCCCCTTAGGTCACTATATTACCTAGCAAATATGTTTGCATATTCCTTATAGATCTCTATAAAATTATATTTTTTAGCTTTAGTTCTTACCTTTCCAATCTTGAGGAGATTGTCTTCAAAGATAGTAACTCTCTCATAGTTCTGTTCATTAGTTGACATCACTTATTTATCCTTCCTCATATGGTCCCCTTCATGAAAGATAAATTATAGGGTGACTATCCCTTTAGGAAGATTATTGAACCTTAATTGAATTATTTTCTCCTCATAATGATGTTGTAATTTTCCTTGGTTGAGGGACGAGAACTATGCTTCTTGCTGAAAGAAACATGCAATCTTTTTATCATTTTTAAAGACCTATCAATGAGATTATTTATCTAGAACTAATGGTATTATTACCACTTTGACATGTGGTTGAATTTTGGTCCTTTTTAATTCATTAGGTATGTCAAAATGAGTCCCCATAGTTGCTAGTCTATCAGCATGTTGATTTTGGCCTCTTGACATTGATTAAATATTAAAGGCTTTAAAGTCCTCAATTAGGTCTCATACTCTATGTTTTCATGACTTCATTAAAGGGTTATTAGTGGAATTCTAACCTTTGAATTGGTGTACAACCAATTCACTATCCTCATAGACTTGAAACTGCTTGATCCTTCTCTTATTATCCCATTGAATGCCATGGGTGAGACCCTCATATTATGCTACATGACAATAGTAGATAAATTGGAACTGATATGAAGAGAATTAATTATCATTTTAAGGGGAGATTAACATAACACTTTCACTCACCCCATGATTTCTCCTTGAACCATCAAATAAAAACTTCCATAGACCATTAGGATCTTCTTGAGGGTTTTCTTCATGCAAATAGTAGACACCCAAGTCCCTTTATTCAACACCTTCTAAGGGATCCACAAATTGGTTCTCATTCCATAGCTCATTTAATAACATATCTATTACCTCTTATGGCTGAGTGTTTAGCTCCTACCCCATTGTAAATTCATCCTCATCAATGATGGTGAAATTGATGTTGACATTCTCTGGTCCATAGAGATCTATGTGGAATTGTGCAATGGACTCAACTTTAATTGACACTTTGGCCCCATACCTTGTCCTAAATATCATATAGGACTAATATATTTCAAGATAACTCCATATATTTTATGTGAACTCTATAAATAAACATAGTGAAAAGTGAAGAAGCACATCTTAAGATCAATACATCTTGAGCCATCAAGACACTTATATAAGTGTCTAGGATTATATTGAGGTCCTTAATTATTCAAGATGGATTGGGAAAATAACCATCAAGTTTCATCACTCCTTTGGACTATGGCTTATATTTTAGACCAAGCTGATTGGATATGGACTTTGGTATCACTAAGGTACTAGCCCCACTATCCACTAAACAATTATGCACCAGAGAGTTGCCAATGATCACTGAGATGTATAAGTGGGGAGGATTGAATGATTTACCTAATTTCCCATCATTTTGACCTTTGGTTTCATTGGTGATAACCTCATTCACCTTGTTTGGTGGCTTATCTGTAACATTGATCTTTGATAGTCATTCTTGAAGGATGTCTATCCAGTTAGGCATGGAGAGTATATCCCATATGGGAACACTAAAATTTGACTTTATCATTTGTTTAATGATATTTATGGGTGAACCAATAACCTTTTATTATTCTTTGGGAGCCATCACTATTAGTTTTTGAACTTGTGAGCCTTGAGGGACAAAATGGTTCCCTTGGCTCTAATTTTTTAGGAGTCTTGAAACCTTTGGAGTGATAGCAGGTTCATTTAGCTTTGTCAGTGAAGGAGTAATGGTAGGAATCTCTTTGAATGCTTATCTATTACCATCCATATTCCTTATTTTAAATCTAATGTTTGTTGCCACTAAAATATAGGCCTGACTAGAACTAGCCTACTGGTTGGATACGTAACACTCTTCTTGTTCAAAGTTCATCATTGTAACATCTAGTTTATTTGGTCCCTGATTAGACCCTTGACCTTGTGGAGGATCTTTTATCTTGTTAATTTTAGGCACCTCTACATTTTGGGCCATGAGAGCTTGTTTGTACCCAAAATTAGCATCTTGTTACCATTGATCATTGAAGGCTTAGTTGAAGCCACAATTTGGGACAATATGTTACACAAAATATTGGTTCTAAGGAATGGTAACCTCTACTTATTTAGCCACATTATTTTGAATTGGTACCAAGGAGTTGAAAGAGCTAGCAACATTAGGATTTTAGTTACTTTTCCTATCGTATCCATGATGCCCTTGTCCTTGGTTTTGGTCTTGGCCCTAACCTTGGTAGTTCTTTTTGTATGATGGCTTATTTAATTGAAACACCTATTGTTGGGGTTGATATGAATTTTGATAAGGTCTATTGAAATCATATTCCCTTTTGACATTTACTATCTCATTTCCCAAGGACTAAAACATGCTTTTGAGCTCTTGAAAGTTATTTTTCTCTAGTGAATGACTAGATACAATAGTGTAAGCTTTCTCTTTTTTTGGTGTAGGGACTAAAATAATTATTGGTGTAGGTTAAATGACATCCAATGGAGGGATAAAAATGGGAGGTAGTTTGATTTAATGAAATAAGGGCATTCATAGTCTGGGTGTAATCTTGCCAAATTGAACAACATAATTTTATACTTTGATGGCCACTTCATATGCATCTAGAAGTATATTTACTCCCATAGATTGAATCATCACTACTATGTAACTATTTAAAGCCTTTAAATAATATAAAAAGGAAAATTTATGGGTTGGTATAATTGATACTAGGATTTTGTCCCAAGTTTTTTGTAACCTTGTGTTGAATTCTTGCATGACTTCATGAGGAGATCTCTTAATGGTAGTTAGTTGCTTTTCAAGTGATAAATGAGAACTTTTATCCTCAAATATTTTACACAAGGCTTCCCATAATTGGTCCATATTTGAAAGGAATTGACATTAAGACCTCTATACCAATCTAAGGCCTTTCCTTTGAAAGTAGTAGTTAATAGCCTAATCGTTATATTCTCTTGAGTGATATTATGAATATTACAAAATTTGGATATGTAAATGAGGTGCTTATAGGGTATCATAGCTTGGTCTTAAGTGTAATAGGGAACACTTTTAAAGGATGAAAATGGGATATGATCATAATTAACAAGGGATAAAGGGATTTGGCTACTGAAAGCCACAAAATCTATACGGATTGCCATGGCTATGGTAAGGTTTAAAAAAGGTCTTCTTATAGGGGTAGGTCTTGGAAATGACCTAGGATAAAATTTTATTTGATATGGATGTGTATTTACAAACCTTAATCTTTTTGATGAATTTAAAGGTACTTCAATAAAGTCACAAAGAATACCTCTTGAAGCCAATATTTTTGTCACCTTTGGCATGAGATGAAGTTATTTCTCTAACTAGAGTATTGATTATTCCTTTTGGAGTTACTAGATTTTGTTGTTTGGGAGCTTAACTATTGTAAATTTTATCAGACTAACATCAACTTTGATCAATCTTCCTTTTAAAAGAAGTGGGTCCCACTGAGCATGATAAAAACTATTGTAGGATCAATTTTCACCCTTGGATAGGGTTATTCAGGCCCTTTCTAATTGAGATACATAATGGGAATAACCCAAGGTTGTGGGTATCCTGTGATGGGGTTGGATCTTTGGGGAAGGTTGGATTCCTCTTAATGCTACCTTAAACTAATGCTTCATAGGGAAAAGGGTTAGAAATATGGTTAAGGGATCCTAAGAAAGTTAACTAAGTGATGTAACAAATTTAAATGAACACTCATCTATGCTTGAACCCACACTAGGTTAGTCATAAGATAGCTATGGGTTTCACGATCTCAAGATCAAGTTAGCACACTAAAAGAGGTTTAGACAAAACACTAATCTAGACCTGTAAGAGTTTGAAAATACTTTAAAGAGGTAAGCATAAGGATAATGGACTAGGAAGAATCTCTTTCACAAATCCACCAAGCACCAGCATATTAAATCACTAATAAAAGAAAAGAGATAGGCAAAGAAATCATCTCATTACATCAAGAGGTAGTTCTTATAATATTTTGACAAGGTATAGCCTAGTCAAATGAGCATGATTTTGTGAATGTCTCAATGAGCATCTATCTCCTAGAAAGATGAAAAAGTATTAAAAAACTAGGAACCTTTACAAAATGGAAATAATGGGATAATATAGAGAAAAAGAGGAGAGAGAAATATGTCATCATAGATCATAAATGAGCCATCCCCCTTTCTGGATCAATCAGGAACAATCTCCCATTTTAAAGAATTACTTTATTTTTCCCAAAATACTTCAAGATTCTTTATTGGATGAGAGAACAAGCTAGAAGACAAGAAATGACCAAAGGTGGTGAGTCATGATAAATAAATTTAAAAGAGAATTAAATACTCCAACTAAATTCTAACCACCAGATCTTTACTTTATGCCATCTTAATCATGATGACCAAATACCTATATCTTAGAACTAATAGGGCCATACCTAACCTACCTTAGGTGGCTAAAATATCTATTTATCAAAGATGTGATGTTCTTTTCATTAATAAAAAATATACCCCTATTTCATATTCTAAACATAGGTCTATTCTAGATGAAAAAGAATCTCCTTTATTGGTTTTCCTTCATCCTTGATGATTCCATAATATTCCATCATTACTGCAATAGCTCTACTACCTTTGGATTTGAAATTCATTTCCTCAAGAAGTATGGAAACTTTAGAAGAATCTATAGGTTTATGGATCACTAATAATCTATATGGAACTTGAAAGTGCTTGAAGCACATCAGGCCTTTAAATGAAGTGGAAGGTGCTTCAAACATGTCCACTCTCTGTGAAGGCTTAAGAGCTTATAGGGAATTTAGGTGCCTGAGGCAGGTCCAGTGTTTTCAAGGTGATGAGGAATATTTGGAAGGGGATATTATTTGGTTTGAATATGAAGTGTATACATGGGAATATTTAGCTAATTTAGAAGTGACCTAAATTTTGGCTATGAAATATTTGAAGATAAAAATGAAGGGTGGTAGAGGTTGGACCTACTTAAAGCAAGTCCACTCCCCATAATAATGAATGATAGATTTAGTATAAAGTGAAACCCATGGGGAAATTTTCACATTTTAAAATGTGTAAAGTGTACTCAAGGTTCTAAATCCCATGGCTTGGTGGTCTAGTGGAAGGCAAAGACTATTGTTCACTTTACACATTGCAAAACATGCAATGTGCACATAGAGTTTTGAGTTCCAAAAAAAGGGGGGGTTATAGGTTTATCAAGATATAGAGTCTATCATGCATTTTACATGCTGAAAAAACATAATAAGTGCACACTATTTTATGGATTCCATCGGCTGGGTACATGGTGGAATCTGAAACCCACCATGCATTTTGCACGTTGTGCAAATGTGCAAAGTGTATGGTGAGTTCTACATTCCATCAATCTTAGATATTGGTGTTTCATGGGATCTAAATCCTAAAGTGCATTTACACATTATGAAATGTGTAAGGTGAACCTAGGGTCTTAGGTTCTACCATTTTAGAAGATGGCCGCTTTGTGGGATCCATAACCCATGAAGCAATTTGCACTAGTGCAAATTATATCCAGAGTTTTAGATTCCACAAAGAGAAAAAGGGAAAGATGGGTTTTTTCACCTAGCATTTTTAAATCATGTAGGCTCTTTTGGACTTGTCCCTAAAATTATTACTTGGCCTTTGAATGCTCTGAATGAACTATGAAAACTTAAAACTTATGTAGACCTATTATATGACCTTAAACTGCTTTGACCACCATGAAAACCGTCTTGAATCTTGATTTTTGATCTGTATACTTCTCCTTAAATGATAGATAAATTAAATTTTAAGAAGATTAAAGTGTTTCAAAAGTTTTATGAGAAACATGAGACTCTAGGACCTCTCATTCCATCCAGAACCTTGCTCAAGGCATTTGATCATTCTTTCTCTGCACCAGGACCTCTAGAAATTGTACTGCATCCATGTTACTTTGTATGTGGGATAAAGATGGCCAATAGTCACATTTATAGTGGTTAAATGCTAGACATAGTGTAGTTATTCTCATTAAGTTATAATGGTTATCCTCATAGTCTATGAACATGTGATAAATACTCTATTTCTATGTTGAATTTGCCTTAAAGTGATACTTTAACATCTACACACCAATTTTTTTACAACTAAGAGTCCTTGTTTAATGGTTGGATTCATTTTGATGACAATAAATTAATCCCACATTAACATATCCAAAATATTAGAGTGGGAAGCCACCCATTCTATAATTTAGGTCTTTTATCAATTTGGATTAACAATAAAGAAAAATGTTGACATTAATATCTATTAATTTATCTTATAAAAAAACAAACAAAATCAATATTTTAAAACATGTATTTTTTTTGTTTCTCCTTAATTTGAATGTATCAGATCCTATACAATCATAATCTTAAAAATAGTATCTCTATATTAATATGTATTATTTGACACAAATATAGTCTATAATATATTAAAAATAAGTGAAAACCTTCTTGAAATTAATAAATTGGAGTGGAAGGCTTCCTAGTCCAAATGAGAACCATTGAAAGGACTTTGTCATTTGGATGAGTAAGCTTAAAAATGCATGTGACATAATTTTTGTACTTGTCTTAATTCATTTTTATTTAGATTGGGTGATCACCCATTCTATGAAAGAACCATTTTATTCTAATGTCTCTCATCTACAATCATGGGTGGTCTCACACTAATATGTGAAGTGACACAAATATAGTCTATAATATATTAACAATAAGCAATCACCTTATTGAAATTAATAAATTGGATTGGGTAGCCACCCAATCCAAATGAGAACCATTGAAAATACTTTGTGAACATTTGGATGAGAACGCTTGAAAAATGAAAGTGACACATTATATTTAATTGGTTTGATTCCATTTTATTTAGAGTTGGTGGTCACCCATTCTATGAAAGAACCATTTCATTCTAATTTATTTAATCTACAATCATGGATGGTCTCACACTAATATATACTAACATGTATGAAATAACACTAACTTGGATATTATATTAACAATAAACAATAACACTTTCTCATTGAATTGGAGTGGGCAGCTGCCCACTCACAATGAGAACTATGGAAACTAATTTGTGAACATTTAGGTGAGTAAGCTTTTAAATCAAGAGACATTATTTGGAATTATTTGGATTTAAGCTTACATTATTAAATCTTAATCATCCTAAATTTTATAAAATCTTAATAGTATTAAGCTTGCATATTGTAGCTAAGATATATTTAATAAAATATAATGTTGGTAATGTAATTATTACTTCTATTTAGCATTTAAAAGTTAGATTGTATAAATTCAAATCTTAATATAATGAATTTCATGTCATGTTTAAATGGTTAGTACATATGATAATATTGAATATCAGTTCACAAAATAATATGAAACAAATTTAATATTTTTAAATAATTTAAATTTGCATTTAATATTGTAAGAGAACTCTTGCATTTTGAAAAATTCTAAAAATTTAAATAATATAAGAAATATAAATTTATTATGTATTTTAATTTAAAATAATAAAAAAATATTTAATTATTTATAACTATTTATAAACTTTTTATATATAGCTAAATAAATATATGTAACTATAATTAAATCTCTTATATAAATACTTATACACATATCTAATTAATTGATTCACAAATATATATTTAATTATTAATATTTAATAATATTGTAAATAATTTAAAAATATGTATATATCAAATAATATATATATTTAATTATCTACATAATTTTATACTTAAAGAATAGAATTATGTTTTATAATTGTTAAATTTTATTAAAATATATAAAATTTATTTAAAACAATGTTTCTTAATGTAAATTTAAAGTCTAATAATATTTATTTCTTGAAATGCTAATATATAATTATTTTAATCATTTTGAACAATATTATTTACATTCAATAGTGTAAGAGAACTCAATAATAAGTTCAAATATTAGTTAAAGTATTTTAAAAAGTATAAACAATTAAAAAAATTATGTGTATAAATTCATAATGTATTCTTATTTAATATAATGTAAATATAATTATTTATAACTATTTAGAAAATAAAATTATGAAATAAAAATGGGCCACTAAATTTTTCAACTCCGTCAGAATGGCTAAAAAGTTCACCAAGAGCTTTAGGCGTGTTGATGTTTCAAAAGCTTGGCCCAAAGTCTACAAATAGATAATGTTGTATCTCACTTTGGATTCCAAATTTGGTTTAGTCAAGTCAAAACATTTCATGCTCTTAAATAATTTCAAGGATGTTTATAAAACCATGCTTCCCTTCTTTTTGTTATGTTCCCTTGAGGACTTGATTGTAGTTTTCTAAGGAAATAACAAGGTCTTTATTGCACATCAATCCCTTTTTCTCCTAATATTCCAAAATACCACTCTGGTGATAATCAAGGAAATGTAGCTAACCCTGGGTTCCATCTTAGTTTTTAATAAGGGTAAGAAATGAGTTAAGGGTGAGGCCAACATTGACAAGTTGAAGAAGAAGTTGATTCTAGAACTCAAGGAGTCAGAGGAATTGGAGGAGGTGGAAACTAGGACCCTGACACTAGACAAACATGTAGCAAAACTCTTAGCCCCAATTCTAGATGCCTCAGATGACCCTAAACAAGAGATTAAAACTAGAGTTGTGACTTGTTCACATAGATAAATATTTTTTCTCTCTTAAATTGGGTCTTAAGAGTAAGGCCCTAAAACTAAGGGTTATGAGAACTGAAATTAGGGAAATTTAGGGTTCCCTCTTTTCTAAATTTGACTTGGTGATGAAAGAGGGCCTTATTTCTACTTCCCCCATATAAAATAAATGGAAAATCCAAAGTATATTCCATTTCTAGGTTCTTAACAGAATTTTTTTTGAGGGGCTAATTATGCTCTACCAATCCCCAAGAGTACTCCTTCCCATTTTGGAGCCCTAGGTCTTAAACCTAGGGGAAAAGATGGACCTAGTTCTAGGACTAAGGGGAAGGTAGGGAAGATCCCCTACTAAGGCCTTTAGTGTTACTCCTTAATCATTTTTTGTTTGGATATTCTCTTTTTCCCCATTGATGTATTTTTTTTGTTTTGTTTTTCTTTATCTCTTTGGTTTTGTGGTTGATAGGTCCTCTTTGGGTCGGTATGTTGTTCCCTATTTTTTTTTGTAGGTTATTCTTCTATCCTTTTTTGTATCTTTCAAAGGGAAACCTAGGCTTCTCATTATGTCTAGGTTGTGTTCCACACCATTCAAAGTTGATTTTACCTTAATCTAAACTATTTAAAAACTTTTTCTAATTAACAATGAAATAAATATATAATATTATTAATTATAAATCTCTCTCTTTGTGTGCATGTGTGAGTGTGTGTATAAAATAAAATAAGAGTTCACAAATATCAACCCCTATATATGTATATGTATATGTATGCATGTATGTTTGTTTGTTTGTATAAATATTTAATATTGTATCAAAGTCTAGATAATATTTTCATAGTTAAAGAAGTAAATTATAACAAAGATATCTCAAATAGTTTATATTTAAAATTTGAGAGATTATTATAAATAATTATGTGTATAAAATATTCAAAAGTTTATTAAAAAAATATATGCATTACATTTTATCATTTTTAAAATTATTTATTAACCATGCATTATATATGTAAATTTAATTCAAAATTTTAAAATAAAACATTAAAAGGTAGGGAAAATCTCATTATCATATTGAAATGAAACCCAAGACAAAAAAGCTTGCTCAATCCACACTATGGCATTTTTATAATTTGAACCTATCACCATAAAACCTTATAACATTCAATCCATGGATTTTAATGTGACCCTTTTAATATTTAAATTTTTAAAATGAAGTAGTTTAATTTGAGTAGGATATTTTATGGTGATAGGTTCAAATTATTAAAATGTCGTTGTGTGGATTGAGAAAGCTTTTTTGTCTTAGGTTTCATTTTAAAAATATTTATTTTCAAACAAATATGTAGGGTTTAGATATTCATTTTTTACAAATGAAGGAAAAATCAAGGGGATTAAGGGAAACAAATACACAACATGGTATTCATAATAACTAGAGTAGGAGCACAAGAAGATATATTTGAATGCACTGAACATGAATAGAGACATGAGATTGATAATAGTAAATGAAGTATGAGATCCATAGTAATATAAACTAGGGCATAAAATTCATAATAGAAACTAAGGCATGAGATTAAAAGTTATACAAATGATAATGAATAACTTAGTGGGTGGTCAATGCTAATATTTATATAAAATCCATTCCATGCTTCTTTCTTAGAGTGGGTGTATAATCACTCTAAGAAGGAGAACAATTGTTTCTTGTTATATCTAGGTTTTGTATTCAAAATTAAACCAAAAAAATGTAAACAATTTGTCAATTACATGTTCATAGAGTGTGAGGCCACCTATTGTAGCTGAGAACCATTGCAATACAAAATAAAATGTATACTTTTTTTATTACAAATATTTATACAAAATGCATTACATGTTTATTCCATAGAGTGTGTAGCCACCCACTCTAAAAATGAGAATCATTGGTTCTTGTTCTATCCTATTTTTATAGTTAAAATTAATCTAATCAAGTGCAAGCATTGTGTCACATATTCAAAGAGTGTGAGGCCACCAAGTGTAACTAAGAACCATTACAATGTATAAAAATGATGTTATGTTTTCTAGTCCTAATATTTGAAAAGAAACAATTCCATATGTCTTTCATAGAGTGGGTGGTCTTTGAATAAGAATAATTAGTTGTTATATCTAGGTTTTATAATCAAAATGAATCATCCACTCTCAGAATGATAATCATTGTTTCTTTATATATCTAAATCAAAATGAATCCATCCAAGTGCAATAAAAGCAATGTCATGTTTACTGTAATATCCCTTGTCCAATAGGGAATATTTTTAACTATTTCTCTGTATTTTGCCTTTTGATGTTTTTTGCATGAATAAATATGTGATTTTTCAAGATAAATTCAAATAAACAAATAAACCACAGTAAATCTCTTAACTAGAAAATCACTAATCTTATTATTCATTCAGTTGATTACAAATAAAGTCCTCTATCATGCACATAAAAAGAATATTAAAATACTATCTTAAAAACTTGAATTTTCCACAAACTGAAAATAAACCTGGATCTAGTTCGTCTCGAGTTGCTTTGTTAAAAACAAAGTCACCGTCGTCGGTTATACTACTGCTATCAGTGGTATAACACTCTAAAAACTACCGACATCAGTCTCTGATGACTTGGTTTAGCCGATGTCGGTCTATATCCTGTCGATGTCAGTTTCTTAGTCGACTGATGTCGGTCAATGGACTACCCGCAGATGCGAACGGCCTGATGCAGAACTATACGGAGTTGTATAGATTTGTATGGATTCTATACAAGAGCTAATGGAAAATAGTGTGGCCTATATGCTGTACTCCAAATCTGAAGAAATATAGCCTAATATATAAGATCTTTATTCTAAACAATTACTCAAACAAAACCTAATGAAATAAATACCTGAAATACTGTGATAACAACTGTGTGAAGTTATCTCTCAAACCCATAAACCTCTGTGATAACTTATGTATGAAGCTATCTCTCAAATTGGCAATAGATCAGCTGATATCTCACAACCTCTAAATTGCACACACTGAAGAGTGGACGTTCTCCAAGGCAAATGGAATCCTGGAACCCTTGGCTCAGTCTTCATATAAGAATTCTTCAATATCAAAATCAATAATCATTCATCAATGGATTCTCTCCCATGCAAAACCCTTATACCCTCCAAAAAGATATGCTTGCCCTAATTAGGGTTTTCTTAAATTAGAATTAGGGTTTCTAATTAAAATTAGACCAAATAATTAATATTTGATTAAATCAATCAAATATTAATATCTCCCTCAATACATGTCAGATCCTCAAACCGTCTGAAGATGGTAACCCAGGGAGTGATTTCGCACATGATCATGCCAAAATAAGAGTGTTTCACTGCATGTCAAAAGTCCCTAAATAATAGGAGCTCTGGCAAACGTGTCTGAAAGAACTCAAATGAAAACCAACTGTAGAAATTTTGCAAATCAAAGCCAAGCCAAGCTCCATTATGACCCTCTATCCATCCTATCAGCCTACGAATGTCGTATAATAGGCTAATCCTCAACTCTGAACATGTCAACTGAAAAGGGGACATGACAATCCACCCCTCCTGAAAGTGCTTGTCCCCAAGCAATCTCAGAACAACAAACCAATCAATCCACCTAGATCCCCTATGTAGTTTTGATTTGCACTACTGTTAATCAATGCAAGCTCCTAAAGTATCCTCTGAAATAGAACAAAGAGGAATCCATAATCAAACTAGTGAATGCAACTCAACCAATCTCTATAATCACAACTACCTTGGATGTGTCAATACTACAGGCTGTGTAACTTGCAACTGCCAATCCATCCCATAACTGATCCCTCTGTAAAGGTGGCACGACCAACTATACCACACTATCATTGATGTGAGAAGAATCAATCTGGAGACTCAACTCCACTGGTATGCCAAACTCATCAAGACCAGGTACTCCCAAATCCTGAACATGTGTGTAAGTGACAACAACATGTTCCTCAGCAACAACTGCAGGAACGTACTCACCACCAACCACCTCAATATACAAATGAATTGGGTCTGGGGTTGGTGAAGATTGCAAATGCTCCAACTCCACAGTCACCTCCTCTGGTGCATTGTCTAAAAGAGTAGACTCAAAATCACTGATCTCTGGAGTACTACCATCCAAACTCTGTGAATCAACTCCAAAGCTCATATCAACATACGGAGTATCAAAAATTGTAGCATTGTTGTCTAACTCCTCCGTACCAAAAGAAACTACCGGTGAAACTAAGTCCTTAAAACTGTCCACTACATTCTTCTGGGTGTCATCTACAATGATCAGATCTTGGGAATCTTCTACAATCTCTAAATCTGGAGTGTGAATGCTAGACATACTCACATCATCATCAACATGTGACTTGACTATAAATGAAAGTTGAGTCCCTGCCACATGTGCTAACTCCTAAACTAAACTCACCTCAAGACCATCAACACTCAGTGTACTAACATTTGAGTACACCTCCACACTCTGAATGCAAGCATCAGACTCATCCTCATCTAACTCTGAAGAAGGTGCTGCTAAAACTATCTCATCATCACTATCTCCTATCTCATGAGAATCATGGGACATGCTACTATCCTATCTAACTGATCTGTAGTGCTCTCTCCTTAGATTAACAAAGTGATCAAAAGACATCCTCTTCTGAACCTCAGGTGATAATAAGTCCCACTCCTCATTTACTGCCATAAGTGTGTTAGCAAATAGGGGCTCTCCTACCGCCTCCTCTGCTAGAGCCTCTGGTTCCTCTTGAACAAACATAGGCCGTGTAGGCCTATCAACTATCTTGGAATGGGTCAGCGGTGGTCTCTGATTAACAATAGCACTCTTGTTATCTCCTTGCTTTCCACTTTGTGTTGTGGACCCTTTAATAACGAATGCAATACTCTGTGTTAATTTGTCTTCGAATGTAGGGTCTAAAAAAAATTCATTTAACCTCTTCAAAATTTGTTTCAGCTTCTCCATATCCTTGTCCCACTATTTCTGAGTACTTGAAGTACCCATGATTTACTAGCCAGTTCAATGTCTAAACTACCCAAACTACCCAACAGGATGGCAGGAATTTAGCTTTGATTTGCCCAACAGGATGGCAGGAATTTGGCTCTGATACCACTGTAATATCCCCTGTCCAATAGGGAATATAGAAAAACAAAAGCTCTGATACCACTGTAATATCCCCTATCCAATAGGGAATATTTTTAACTATTTCTCTGTATTTTGCCTTTTGATGTTTTTTGCATGAATAAATATGCAATTTTACAAGATAAATTCAAATAAACAAATAAACCACAGTAAATCTCTTAACTGGCAAATCACTAATCTTATTATTCATTCAATTGATTACAAATAAAGTCCTCTATCATGCACATAAAAATAATATTAAAATACTATCTTAAAAACCTAAATTTTTTGCAAACTGGAAATAAACCCTAGATCTGGTCTATCTCGGGTTGCTGTGTTAAAAACACAGTCACTGTCATCAATTATACTGCCACCGTCGGTGGTATAACACTCTAAAAATTGCTGATGTCAGTCTCTGATGACCTAGTTCGGCTGATGTCGGTCGATATCCTACCGATGTCGGTTTCTTAGTCGATCGATGTCGGTCAATGGACTGCCCACAAATGCAAACGGCCTGATGTAGAACTATATAGAGTTGTATAAATCTGTATAGATTTCGTACAAGAGCTAATGGAAAATAGTGCGGCCTATATGATGTACTCTAGATCTGAAGAAATATAGCCTAATATAGAAGATCTTTATTCTGAACAATTACTCAAACAAAACCTAATGAAATAAATACCTGAAATACTATGATAACAACTGTGTGAAGTTATCTCTTAAACCCGTAAACCTCTATGATAACTTTTGTATGAAGCTATCTCTCAAATTGGCAATAGATCAGCTGATATCTCACAACCTCTAAATCGCACACACTGAAAGTGGACGTTCTCCAATGCAAATGGAATCTTGGAACCCTTGGCTCAGTCTTCACAGAAGAATTCTTCAATATCAAAATCAATAACCATTCATCAATGGATTCTCTCCCATGAGAAACCCTTATACCCTCCAAAAAGATATGCTTTCCCTAATTAGGGTTTTCTTAAATTCAAATTAGGGTTTCTAATTAAAATTAGACCAAATAATTAATATTTGATTAAATCAATCAAATATTAATATCTCCCTCAATACATGTCAGATCCTCGAACCATCTAAAGCTGGTGACCCAGGGAGTGATTCTACACATGATCATGCCAAAATAAGAGTGCTTTGCTGCATGTCAGAAGTCCCTAAATAATAGGAGCTCAGGCAAACATGTCTAAAAGAACCCGAATGAAAACCAACTATAGAAATTCTATAAATTGAAGCCAAGCCAAGCTCCATTATGACCCTCTATCCATCCTATCAGCCTACGAAGGTTGTATAATAGGCTAATCCTCAACTCTAAACATGTCAACTGAAAAGGGGACATGACATTTACTCATCCTAATATTTACACACAATTAATTACATGATTCTTTATTAGAGTGGGAACTTACCAACTCTTAATATTTAATCAAATTCCATCTTGATAAAGTTATTAGATGGAGTGGGTGGTGACCCACTCTTAATATTTATTTATAAAGAATTATGAATTCATTTTGAATGACTTATTTTCACTAATGTTTCTCCAATAAATCTAACTAGCACTTGTTTGCACATAATTATTCTCATTTTACATGGGAAGCTTGTTGGGATTTATGGTAAACCACCCATGCCTTCAAGATTCATGATAGCTTAGACATATCCTAGACTTTGTGGCTACCCAAGAAATCACTAGGATCCATGACCACTTAGGTAGACTCTAGGCTTTGTGGTTGTCATGAAAGTTGTTGGGCTTCACTGCTAGGTTTCACACCTAGTTGTAAAGCCCAACAAATACCGTGGTATCCATGGATCATGGAAACTTCCATGGTGATATTGAAGTTATAAAATGATTGTTCCCAAAACCAGCCATGCTCATTTTAGTGACAACCCCTATGAAACTTGTCTGTTTCATGATCTTCACTCTAAGTTTGTTGTTTGAGGCAAGTTTCTTTTGCTCTCAAGTGAAGTTGACTAACATCCTAGAAAAGGTTTTAACACTCCCTCATCATGATTTTATTAAAAAACATGAAACTCATTGTAGTGTTGATTTGATCAGATGTCAGATTTTGATAGTTTTCAAGGTGTTGGAAAATTTTGGTTTTTCCATGCAAGAGCGGAAATTTTCACCACTTTTTCATGTTTTCAATCTTTAAGTGCAATAGTGACAAAAATTGCTGCTCTTGTAGGTTATTTTAGTTTTTCATGTAGGAGCAAAAGTTTTTGCCACCCTTGCATTTTTATTTCCTTTTCCATGCAAGAGCAGAAAAAAATACTACCCTTGCATACTTCTTCCCCTTTTCATGCATGGGCAGCAATTTTCACCACCAATGCATATTTTTTTCATTATCATGCAAGGGCGGTGATTTTTATTGCCAATGCATGATCTTAGTTTTCACATGACATTTATGGCCACATGCACCGAGTGGTTGGGGCTTGTTTTAGAGCTTTTTATTGCCATTTATTGCTCATTTTATTCATTTTAAGTTGTCTGCTCCTCCTCCCTGCAATCATTTGACTGCGTGAATGAGTAGGATTAACAATTTTCCAACTTCAAGCTTAGGATTTCAAAATTACCGAGTAAGTTTTGCTTTTTAGTTTGTTTGCTTCTACATTTTTTTTCTTTTCCTTTAAATTTGGTTTTTTCTTCTTTCTTTCTCTTTAGGTTTTGTTTTATGTAGTTCAATTCCCCCTATTTTTACCCTAGTGAGCCTTGACAGCTAAAAATGTCTAAACCCTAGTGCATGTAAAAGCAATTTCTACCCAACCTATATTTTCTCATCATCTGAAGATAGCCGCCCTCACTTCTCCAAACATGTCTAATAGGAAATAGCCTAAGAAATAAAAATTTTGACCCTACATAAGTGTGAATTTTTGCCTACAAGAGTGGTGGATTTTATCACTGAAACATTCCCTACATGCATCAACCTACAAGGTGAGTGATTTTCACCACCCTTACCAATTTTAAACCTAGCTTTATGTAGAAGCAATGCTTTTTGCCACCCTTGTATAAACCCGACTTGCAAGGGTGGCAAAAATCACTGCCCCTGCATAAGTGTGGATTTTATCTACCTGCAAAGGTGGCAATTTTTGCCAATGATACCAAAGATAATACCCCCCATATGTAAGGGAGGAAATTTTTTCCACCCATGCAAACATTCCTTCAAATTTCTTAACTCTGGGAAATTTTTAGTTTTGTTTTTTCAAACCCAAATTTTTATGGTTTTTTGGCCTACTCGCACTTTAGCCCTTTCAAGTGCATCCCCATGGTCATGATCATTGACATGTGGTTTTTCCAAATTGCTAGTATTTCCCCTAATTACATGATCATGACTTTTATTGCAATTTATCTTGTAGGTCCTTCTTCATCTACATCCTTTCGACAAAAAGCTCTTCCAGATGACTGAGGTTTCTCTGAAGAAGTCAAAGATAATTAAGTATAAATATCAAGGTGTTTTTCTAATCACCTTGGTTACTTCCAATGTCGATGACATTAGAGATATAGAGATTGGTCATGTGAATATGGCCAAGTTCTTGGAAAGAACTGAATTAAGCAATCCCAACCATTAAATGAAGAAGATAATTGATAAAAATATTCATTTGGTATCTTCTTTCCCTGTAGCAACTCACAACATAGAATTTGTTCTCTAGTGCACTATGTTCTATAATAAGGATACTAGGGCTGTGTTAGATGCTAGTGGTAATGTGGTAATTATATTGGATCTTAAGTTCATCAATAAAGTGTTCATGTGTCCTCCTGCTACCAATGTCATAAATCTTGATGTTATCAGAGCACAAAGAGAATATGATAAAGATATTGAAAAAGCAAAGAAAGTAATCAATAATAAATGTCTCAAGACTCCAAGGGAAAATTTGTTAAGATGGCCATGAAGTTTTCTAAGGAGTGACTTTTCAGAAGAAGTCGGTGATCTGATCACTCTTCTCAGCAGGGTAAGAGGTTTACCTTCTTCTTCATAGTTTCATGAATGGATGTATCCTTTCATCAAGATAATTTTCCAAGGCGAACAAGTCATCTTCTATAGAGAACAAGTCATCAATGCTCTACATGAGCAATTGATGAAGGTATCCACTACCTTCAAATTATACATGACTTCCTATCTAGTGTATATTGTAGCTTTAATGAGAACCTTTTTGGGTTTAACATCAGAAGGAGATAGGAGAGTAACCCTGGTGCATCAATACTACTCTTAGTTAACATTGAAGAGTTCTATTCGTCACTTCAGGAGAGTAAATGATGCTTTCTTTGTAGTATTTTTGTATCTCTTTGATCCTCAATTAGAACAAAGAAGAATGTCTGATGAAGCCTAGGTAGTTGTGAATGATTATGGATATATGTCCTTACAATTTCCTTCTTTTTCATACCTATAGGTTGGATTTTTCCAAGGTCATCCTTATATGCTTCCAATATTCCCTTCAGACAAATTGGTCTTGATGGAGCTATGCAAGCAAATAATTTTAGTACATAATAAATAGATGGAACTCAAGAAGCCTAATTTCAAGTTCCCAATTGAAATTGGTAGGTTTTTAGTGCTAACCATTGGGAAAGCTAGGGTTATAGAAAGCTCATAACCATGAAGCGGTTCAAAATAAGACCAGATTTTGATTACAAGGGTGTCAAGGACATAATTAGAAGAAAAAACCAATTTCATGAACCTTTGATTGAAGATGTTTGGGTAGAATTGAGGATAATGGAAGATATCATGAAAATGAACTATAGTAGGTTATCTATTGAGCAGATATAATATCTAGAACTTGCTAATATCCCTAAGAATTTAGTGGATGATGGAGATTTGATTAATGATAGATAAAATGTTGAACAGGTTGCTAATTCCCCTCTTCCACCAATCTAATGATCTCAAAAGGAGATGACTTCTTTAAGGAAAAGATTTAAACCAATAATGGCAAATAGCAATAATTGTTTAGCAAATAAAGGAATCACTTTGAAAGAATTCATCACAGGTTCAAAAGACAAATTTCAAGAGGAAAAAAAAGAAGAGTAAAAAATAGAATGAAGAATAAAAGTGATGTTCCTTCTTCTTCCAAGCCACATAAGTTGAAGATCATATTTGTGATGAAGTCAAAAGTTATGGAAAAAGAGTCAAAAATAGAAGATGTGGAGGTTGAGAAACAAAGTGTTGTCGAACATGTGATAGAATAGATGGAGACTCATGATAGGCCTGCAAATAAATGAGGAAAGGAAGCTTCATCTCCACAATAGAATGTGAAACAAGGAACATGAATCTCTTCTCCCCCACCTAACTCACCCGTTGTAATTCATTCACCTATTTCTCCAATTAATGTTCCCTCTTCTAGATCACCCTCTCCTTCCAAAATGGTTTTTGATATCCTTCATGGCACTTTTGAGGACATTCTTCATTCCTCAGGGGCAATTCCTAGTTTTTCATCCCTATCTTTTGATATTGGAGATGGTTCTACTTTTGATCACTGAGTGAAAGGTGTAGTTTTTACTGATACTCCACCCATTATTTCCACTACTTGTGCAAGTATAGCTCTGATGATGCAAATGATAGAGATAGATCCAAATGTAACTACTTCCATGCTCCCACCATGGTTATCAACTTACATTCCCAAAAATAAGAAAGAATCCATCTCTCTAGATGAATTTGATTTTAATAAGCTGATGCTAGTAAAATCCAAGGCCCCAAAAAAGTTGAGGATTCTTTCAAAGATGATTAGGGATAAGGGACACAAATTTTTGGAAATTGTAAGACCTCTGCAGGATGTAGCCATTGAAAATTTAGATATAATTGATTACTCCGTCTCTAGATTTGAATTAGGTAAGATAACTCATGAGAGTGCCAAGAGTGATATGTAGTCAACCATGGACATCTTGATCTAGAAATTTGATAGAGAGAAAGAAATGAAGGATCGCTACAAAGCTATGGTGGAGTAATTAATTATTGTGGTCAGGAGAATCAATTTCACTTTAGAAATGGTAGCTCTTGAGGCCATTTCTATAGAAGACCCCATTATTTAAAAATCATAAAATAGCTACCTCAAGGGAAATTTTACATAAATAGTACTTGGACAAGATGCATGCACAAGGAATTTCCCTACTCACAGAGTTATCTAAGAAGATAGATAAAATGAGAAAAATAAAAGAACTTGATGATCTCATCAATGCTATTTCTCATGACATTGAAAGCACTAAAAAGTATCTTGATAAATGGGTGGATATGAGGAAACTAAAAATAAGCACCCTAATATCCATTAGGGTCATTACTGATAGAGACTCTTTAAATTGAAACTAAAGAAGTATTAACATATAGGAGTTAGGTGCTTAGAGAGCTGATTGGTGACCTTAAATCTTCAAGGAAACTTAGTGATCAAAGTGATGTTAGTCTTTTACAAAAATTAGAGGAGCTAATTTTTAGACTTACATCATAAGATAACCAATTCCTTTCAGTAGAATAAATGATTTAGGAATTCGAAGGTATGTTCCAAAAACAATTTGAAGATAAGACATTTTCAATAAACTCTATGCACAACATTTTGGATAATCAGTTAACTTTGGATAATCTAAAGACCAAGTTGGCTAGTCATGCCAAATCAGTCACAATAGTAAAAGATGCCATGGTTAGAGCTAAGATGATTTTCAGAAACACTATTAATCTAGATAATATCAGCATGCAGGCGACTTTCACTATGTACGATGCTCACATAAAGAAAGATGGAGATAAAAATTGAATCAATTTTCCTTTGATTTAATTTTCCCTTCTTAGATGCACTTTTTCAACTACTCTAGACATTTTTACATGTACTTTTTGCGTATGTAATTACGTATAATAATATGGAAAGTCAAAAGTCAACAAAGACTCCCATATTTGACTAAGTCAAAGTAGTTGAGTTTTTTAAAAATTATTCAAGGCCTCTCCCTATAAATAAAGAGGGCCTCTTTTGTATTTGATATCTCTTAGTTATTGGAAGAAAAACTCAGCCAAAATTGAAAGGCATTTGAGACTTTGAGCTTAGATTGTAAATCAAATTTTATCAGGTGAATGAGAAATCAAGTGACCTTTCAAACTTAGTGTTGAAATAACTTGTGTTATGTAGGAAATTCTTCTTGTGTCCTTTTCCTAGTATAATCCTATCTATCTGATCAAATAAGTAGAGTAAGTGAAAATAATCTGAGAGATGTTCTGAAGTTAATTATGGAGACTTTGTGCTACTATAATTGTCTTTAGTTTGTGTTTTAGAACAAAGGATATTGGAAAGGCTTTGAACTACTTTTATATTTTTTAATTTTATGCTTTGTTGTATTTTTCAGTGAAGAATTTGTGTTGCACCTCATTCTACAGTGATAATTTAGTAAGAAAAGTAATGATAGACTTTGTGCTCTCATGGATTTCTTTTGGTTTCAGTTAATATCAAGGAAATTTTCCTTTGTTTTGTGAACATCATTTCTAAAAAAGAGAAATAGATGATATGATATCACCCTTGAGTTAATATTTAGTATAAGTTAAGTTTGTGATAGTCTATAGGGATCTTCTCCTTGCTGAGAGGAGAGATTTATCTCGTTGCACTGTGGTTGATATAACCATTTTGTCTTCAGTTAGTTGGTGACAAAATATTCACCCAACAAATTTTGAAAACTCTATTGGGGAAGAACATGTAATTTAAAGATTCACGCTTCAAATTGAAATATTTCTAGTTCTTTTCCATTCTACATACTGGTAGACCCACAGTATACGTGAAGTCAGAGAGCTCAAGGTATTGTTGATCATATATTTGAGTTGGTGAAACAAAATAATTTTGATCTTTTTCCTCCATGATCTTGCCTTTAGTGAACTAGGATTTTTCCTCCTACCAATGTCATATCTACTATACCAGGCAAAGCTTATAGTTCTAGTGCTATCAAATTTTTATCTATACATACCCCACAAAATTTTGTTATCCCTCCTTTCAATCATCACATCATGGCAGCCCAAGGCCCTTGGGGTAACACTTTTGGTCCTCTCAATCTAACCCCACCTTTACATGAAGTACCTCATAGTTCAAGAAAAAAAATTCCCAAGTTCTATGGTGATGGAAAAATTCATCCTGATGAGCATATTGCCATTCTATGCATATCCTATGGTGTGATAGGCATTGAATATGTAGATATAGTAGTAAGAATTTTTGTTGAAACATTGCAAGGTCCTACTATAGATTGGTTTTATCATCTTCAAGCTCAGACTATAACCAATTGGAATACTCTCAAGACCAAGTTTGAAGCTAGGTTCAAACTCGTAGAAGATGCACATGCCTTGTTGGCTCAGCTTACATAGATGAAGAAAGAGCCTCATGAGCATATGTGAGACTTCATTGCTAAATTCAATAAGCTGAGAAATAAGATCCCTACAATTGCTTAGCTAACACCAAAAAAATCTTAAGTGTTTCTTCATCAATTCTCAACTTCCCAAAGTGAGTTTTATGTTAAGGTAGGCTGGCCCTATATATCTTTCTTCAGCTCATATTTTGGCTACGAAGGTCGAAGATGATCTTATCCTAATAGGTAAGATAAGAAAATATTCTAATAAAAATAAATTTTCTTCAACTGCTGAAAGTTTTTCCACAAGCACCACCGATCCTATGGTACAAAAGTTAGTAAATGAATCACTAGATTTAAAAAGGCAAATGTACCAAGGTGTGTCTACCCCTCTTTTCTATAGAGATATACCAAGAAGGACATTTCCCAACAACTCATATCAAGGTAATGCTACCAAAAATCAAAGGCAATCCAATCATCTTCCTCCCACATAGGAGAAGCTTGTCATTAAAGCAACATTATTCAACTCAGTGGTTAGTTATCATGAACCCAAACATGATCTCTCTTTCCAACTTGAGTTGGAACAAGAAGATGATGTTAATTTCTTTGCAAAAGGAGAAGAATTAGCTGGTGACTACTATTAGTTTTTTGAATTACTAAGATGAAGCTACAAAAAAGGGAGAAGTGTTTGATGGATCATATGTTATTTTTACTAGGTCCCAAAACTAGCCAACTCAACAAGTTGATAAGGGAAAAGTAGGAGAAGAACCTCAGCCAGTGATCTCAATTGCTAAACGGGGGACTTCACTACCTTTCCAATCAAAGGACCTAGTGACCAATAAGAAAGTAAGTACCTCAAACATTATTATACCTTCTACTTCTATTTCTCAGACCAGTACCATATCAAATAAAGACTAGAATAATAGACTTCCTTCCTCTGTTTCTAGTTTATTTTAGTTATTCAACATAATTGATCATGCTAAGAAGACCAAGATCCAAATGTTTGAAGTTGAGTACTTACAAGCCAATCTTGAATAGTTTGATAGGTTAGCTGAATACATAAAAAATAAAACCATCCCTACAGGACAAGATTTTCCAAAAGTGACTCATGATCCCCCAAAAAACAAGCCCACCCAAAATAATCTTATCACTACTCCTCTTATTACCTCTGAAAAAATAAAACCTTTCTATGTTTCTCTATTGATAAATAGTCATAAGTTAAACAACTGTATAATAGACTCTAGAGCCTCTGATAATGTCATGCCCGCTAAGGTAGCAGATTCTCTATCTTACCTTAACTAAGAATTTTGGGAGATGTTTCTTCATGGAAAACAAGTAAGTACCACTTTTGGGTCAAATCAAAGATGCCTAATTTGCATTTGTGGCTTTTCTAGATAAGAGGATTAAGATGACAATCTTAGTGGCTGGTGTTCCAGCTTCCTATGGCATTCTTCTCAAATGTAATTTTTACAAGAATGTATGTGGAGATTTGAACATGGATCTATCTCAAGAAATGATACCTTTTAAAGGCATCATGCAAAAGTTGCTTCCTGAGAAAGAGTCAAATTATATTGTTACCCAAATGTTAGACCCCAAAGCTCAAATTTTATTTGAATCCTTGGGAATGTGCAATTATTTTTTGTCCACTGAAGATGTTTATAGCTCATCAGATGAAAGTTCATTAGGTGACAATTCAAAAAAATTAGATAGAAAATTAGAAGAATTTTTAGAGCAAAGTTTAGATAAAAAGGAATCTTCCCTCACTAACGAAGAGAAATCTTTAAGAAGATCAAATTCTAATGATGTTTGGATTTTAGAATTTGATGGCAGCTTCTCTTCTACCAGTTCTAGAGATGGAATTGTTTTGATATCCCAATAAGGAGATATTTTCCCTAACTCATATAAGTTATAATTCAACAATACCAAAAACACCATCAAATATGAATCATTATTGCTTGGATTAAAAGATGCTCATGCTAAAGGTGTTAAAATTCTTCATGCCTGAGGAGATGATGAATTGGTGGTTTGTCAAGTACAAAGTCTGTACCAAACCAATAATGAAAGACTATGACATTATCACAATCTTGTATGGGATAGCATTGAAAGTTTTGATGCTTTCAATATTTCTACAGTACCAAGAGAGTTTAATAATCATGTAGATTCATTAGTTGTCTTTGCAACCCTCATGATTCCTCATAAATATTTCAAAAGGAACAAGTACACTATTGAGCTAGTCTTTTGACCAAGTGTACCTAATATTGCCAACCATTGGTAGGTGTTTAATGGTGACAATCAAATTATTACTTTTTTGGAAAATATGGATAGCTTTGAGGAGCTTTACTTTGAAGGTAGTGAATCTCCACCATGAGAATCAGTTTCTAAAATATATTTAAAAATTGGTGAAGAGTTTCTTCAACTCAAAGGGAATAAAATTCCAAAAGGTTTGGTTTATTTTGAGAAGTTATTGGATAAGCACGATAGGTATATCAACTAGTGACAAATGGATTCAAGTTCCTTTAAGGAGTTTGATCAAATAAATTTGAGTATGAAAGAAAATCCTAAAATGGTCAACATTAAGAATTATTGCACTTCTAATGAAAAATTCAAATTCATTACTCTTCTTCACCATTACATTGATGTTTTGGTGTATTCTTATGATGATTTGAAATCTCTCAGGCCTAAATATATTTAGCATGAAATTTTCCTTGAAGTTGGGTCATTACCTCACAATCAAAAATAAAGGAAATATAATCCCAAAATATCAGGTACTATCCTCTCAGAGGTTCAGAAGATGTTGAGTGCAAGAATAATTTTTCCAATTCAACACTCCACCTAGATTGCGAACATAGTTCCTGTAAGAAAAAAGAATGGAGAGATTCATATTTTTATTTATTTCAAGAATCTCAATCAGTCTTCTCTAAAGGACAAAAATCCTCTACCTATCATGGATCAAGTATTGCAAATGGTAACTGGCTCAAAAATGTTATCTATGTTAGATAGTTTTTTTGAGTATAATCAAGTTGAAGTTAATGAGGTAGATCAGCATAAAACCACTTTCACTACACCTTAGGGCACATTTGCATATCACAAAATGCTTTTTAGTCTGATCAATACTAGTGACACCTTCTAAAGAATAATGGATCTAGGATTTAGAGATGAAATAAGGAAGTTTATTATGGTATATCTTGATGACTTGACCATTTTTTTCCAAACATCATCTTGATCATGTGCATCATTTACAACAAGTGCTAGAATGTTGTCGGTAAAATGGTATTTTTTTCAATCCAAAGAAGTCAATTTTGGGGGTTACAGAAGATAAACTTCTCAGTCACATTGTATCCTAAGAAGGCATAAAAATTGACTCAAAAAGAGTCAAATCTATCCAAAATCTTACTCTACCTACTAGTAAAACTACAGTTCATTCTTTCTTTGGAAAGATGAATTTTCTACGAAAGTTCATTCTTAAATTTGTAGAGAAAACTTGCCACATTATTGACATGATGAAGGGTAAATCTAATTTCCATTGGACTATAGAAGGCAAAGTAACATTTGAAGATATCAAGAAGGCTATCACCCATGCCCCAATCTTAGTTTGTCTAGATTATACCAAAGACTTCGTAGTATACAACTATGCTTCTGAACATACACTTTCAGCCATTTTGGTTCAACAAAATGAAGGTGTGGAATCTCGCATATAATTTATGAGTTGTCATCTTAAAGCTCATGAATTGAAATATTCAAACATGGATAAGCATGCTTATGCTGTGGTGAAGGTGGCAAAATATTTTTGATTCTATATCCTGAATTCATATACTACTATTCTAGTACCTGATACAAGAGTAAAGTCTATTTTGACTCAACAAGAGTTTGGTAAAAAAAGGGGCAATTAGATTGCTAGAATTCAAGAGTTTGATCTTGATATCAAATCTACTAAGCTTGTGTAGGGAAGATGTCTCTATAAATTAATTGTTGATAACATACCAAAAGAAATAGGACATGAAGAAGCAGAGGTTGAAGATATGCCTACAGTTCTCTGTGTCACTACTACTGATGAGTGGTATTCTAATATCAATCATTTTTTTACTTATGGTGAGTGTTCTACCCATCTGTCTTATAAAGGAAAAAGAATTTTTAATTTAAAATATGTTAACTATGTCTTGTGGGACAATGGTTTGTACAAAAGAAGCCTTGATAAGGTATTTATTCATTGTGTGGATAAAGCGCAACAAAGTAAACTTTTGGAGTCCTTCCATAATTTTTCTTGTGGAGGACATTTTTCCACACCCATGATGGCTAAAAAAATATTATGAGCTAGATACTATTGGCCTACACTATTTTAAGATGTGTACAATTATATATGTAGGTGTGAGTTGTATCAACAATTCATTAGGAAACCCAAGTTGGCCGCATTACCTCTCAAGCTGGTCATGATTGAAGAACCTTTTCAACAATGGGGTATTGATTTCATTGGCACTATGAACCCATATTCAAGTGCCAAACACAACTATGTTCTCACCATAACAGATTATTTTACCACATGGGTGGAAGCCATTCCAGTTAAGCATGCCACTTCGAAAGTAGTATGTAATTTTCTTAAGAAAAATGTTGTTTCCCGATTTGGAGTTCCAAATAATATTATAGCAAATAATGCCACTTATTTATCTTCTCATGAGATTAATGAATTTTACTACAATCACAAGATTATTCTCTCCCACTCCCCATACTATTATCCATAAGGAAATGGTCAAGCAAAATTGAGCAACAAGAATTTGGTTACTATTATCAGGAAACTAGTAGATGACAATTAGAGAACATGGCATAAAGTATTGTTTGATACTTTATGGTCAAATAGGATTATGCCTAAGAGGGAAATAGGTATGTCACCATTTCAACTTATATATGGTTTGAATGTGGAGATACCAATTACCCTGGAACTACTAGCACTGAAATTGGCAAAGGCAGTAGAAGATCAAACTTTTGAAAATTCTCTTGATAAAAGGATCATGTACCTAACTAAGTTAGAAGAGTAATGAATTATGGTGGTGGAACATATTTCTAAACATAAAAATCAAGTAAATAAACTCTTTGATAAAAAATCAAGGATTTATGAGTTTCAAATTGGGGATCAACTCTTGTTGTGAGACAAGAGGAGAGAACCAAAAGGAATGCATAGAAAATTTGATTCCTTGTGAAGAGGTCCATTCGCCATTCATCATTTCTATGGTGAAAATAGTTTATTATTAGAATATCAAGATGGAAAACCATTCTCATTGCCTCACAATGGGTAGTATCTAAAACACTTCAATCCTTGAAGTATAAGATAAGTTTATTTGTACATTTGTATAGTTTTATGTTTTTATTTGTCTTTTTGTTTAGTTTTTTTGTGTCTTTTTCTATTTTGGCAGCCTGAATCCATGGACCAATGGCATGGATAAAGGCACTTGGAGAGTGTATTCTACTCCCTTTAATCATTTCAAAGTTCAATCGATGGAAGTTCCCCAGCTAGAGCCAGTTGTTGTTCCCAAAATTAGCCATGCTTGTTTTAGGGACAACCCCTATGAAACTTGTATTTTTCATGATCTTCACTATAAGTTTGTTGTTCAAGGTAGGTTTATCTTATTCTCAAGTGAATTTGAATAACATCTTGGAAAAGTTTTTAACGCTCCCTCATCATGATTTATCAAAAAATGTGAAACTCATTGCAGTGTTGATCTAATTAGATGTCATATTTTGATAGTTTTTAAGGTGTTGGAAAATTTTGTTTTTTCCATGTAAGAGCAGCGACTTTCACCACTTTTTCATGTTTTCAATCTTTAAGTGCAATAGCAGTGAAAATTGCTGCTCTTACAAGTTATTTTAGTTTTTTATGTAGGAGTGGCAATTTTCGCTGCCCTTGCATTTTTCCTTCCTTTTTCATGTAAGAGTGGCAAAAAGTGTCACCCTTACATACTTCTTCCCCTCTTCATGCATGGGCAGTGATTTTTGCCACTAATGCACATTTTTTTCATTATCATGCAAGGGCAAAGATTGTTGCTGCCAATGCATGATCTCAATTTTTAAATGGCATTTATGGCCACATGCACTGAGTGGTTGGGGCTTGTTTTAGGGGTTTTTATTGCCATTTATTACTCATTTTGTTCATTTTAAGTTGTCTACTCCTCCCTACAATAATTCAACCACATGAATGAGTAAGATTGTGAATTTTCCAACTTTAAGCTTAGGATTTCAAAATTACCAAGTAAGTTTTGGTTTTTAGTCTGTTTGGTTCTAGGTTTTTGTTTTTAGTTTTCTTTTCCTTTAAGTTTAGTTTTTTCTTCTTTATTTCTCTTTAGGTTTTGTTTTTTTATTTCAGCTCCCCCTTATTTTGTTTTATTTTTTTACCCTAATGAGCCTTAGCGGCTAAAAATGTCCAAACCCTAGTGCATGTAAAACTAGTTTCTACCCAACCTATGTTTTCTCGTCATCTAAAAATAGCCACCCTCACTTCTCCAAATAGGTCTACTAGGCAATAGCCTAAGAAATAAAATCACCACCCCTACATAAGTGTGAATTTTAACCTAAAAGAGTGATGTATTTAACCACTGAAACATTCCCTACATGCATCGACCTATAAGGTTAGTGATTTTCACCACCCTTACCAATTTTAAACCTAGCTTTATGTAGAAGTAGTGATTTTTTCTACCCCTACATAAACCCAACCTACAAGGGTGTCAAAAATCACTACCCTTGTATAAGTTTGGATTTTACCTACTTATAAGGGTGGTGATTTTTGCCACCGATACCAAATAATACCCCCCATATGCAAGGGCAAAGATTTTTTTTGCCCATACAAACATTCCTTCAAATTTTCTAACTTTGGAAAAAATTTAGTTTCACTTTTCCAAACCTACTTTCTTCTAGTTTTTTAGCCTACTTGCACTTTAGCCCTTTCAAGCACATCCCCATGGTCATGATCATCAACATATAGTATTCTTAGATTGCTAGTATTTCCCCTAATTGCATGATCATGAATCTTGTTGTAGTTTCTCTTATGGGTCCTTCTTCATCAACATCCTTTCAAAAAAATCTCTTCTAGATGACTGAGGTTTCTCTGAAGAAGTCAAAGATAATGAATTATAAATATCAAGGTGTTTTTCCAATCACCTCGATTACTTATAATGTTGATGACATTAGAGATACAGAGATCAGTCATGTGGATATGGCTGAGTTCATGGAAAGAACTAAATCAAGCAATCCTAGCCATGAAATGAAGAAGATAATTGATAGAAATATTCATTTGGTATCTTATTTCTGTATAGTGGCTCACAACACAAAATTTGTTTTCTAGTGCACTCAATTCTATAATAAGGATACCATGGCTGTGTTAGATGCTAGTGGTAATTAAACTAGATCCTGAGTTCATCAATAAAGTGTTCATGTGTCCTCCTACTATCAAAGTAATAAAGCTTGATTTTTTCGAAACACAAAGATAATATGAAAAAGATCCTAAAAAAATGAAGAAAGTAATAAAAAATAAATGGCTCAAGACTCCAAGGGCAAATTTGTCAAGATGGCCATGAAGTTTTCCAAGGAGCAACTTTTTAGAAGAAGTCAGTGATTTGATCACTCTTCTCAATAGGGTAAGAGGTTTACCTTCTTCCTCATAGATTCATGAATGTATGTATCCCTTCATCAAGATAATTCTCCAAGGTAAACAAGTCATCTTCTCTCATCTTCTAGGGAGAACAAGTCAGCAATGCTCTACATGAGCAATTGACAAAGGTATCCACTACCTTTAAATTCTACATAACTTCCTATTTGGTGTATATTACAGCTTCAATGAGAACCTTTCCAGCTTTATCATCAGAAGGAGATAGGAGAGTAACCCCAGTGCATCAATACTACTCTCAGTTAACATTGAAGGGTTCTATTCATCACTTTAAGAGAGTAAATGATGCTTTATTTACAGTATTTTTGTGTCTATTTGATCCTCAATTACAACAAAGAAGAATGTCTAGTGAGGCTTGGATAGTTGTGAATGATTTTGGATGTATGTTCTTACAATTTCTTTTTTTTTCATACCTATAGGTTGGATTATTCTAAGGTCATCCTTATATGCTTCCAAGATTCCCTTCAAACAAATTGGTCTTGATGGAGCTATGTAGGCAAATAATTGTAGTACATAATAAATAGATGGAACTCAATAAACTTAGTTTTAGGTTCCCAATTGAAATAGGTAGGCTTTTAGTGCTAACCACTGGGAAAGCTAGGGTTATGGAAACTAAAATGCAACTCATAACCATGAAGCTATTCAAAAGAAGACTAAATTTTGATTATAGGGGTGTAAAGGACATAATCAAGAGAAAAAACCAATTTCATGAACCTATGATTGAAGATGTTTGGGTAGACTTGAGGACAGTGGAAGATATCAAAAAAATGGACTACAGTAGGTTATCTCTTGAGTAGATAGAATATCTAGGACTTGCTAATATCCCTAATAATTTAGTGGATGATAGAGATTTGATGGATGATAGATACAATGCTGAATAGGTTGCCAATACCCCTCTTCCACCTATCTAATGGTCACAAAAGGAGCTAACTTCCTTAAGGAAAAGATTTGAACCAATATTGGAAAACACCAATAATTGGTTAGCAAATAAAGGAATCACTTTGAAAGAATTCATCATAGATTTAGAATCCAAATTTCAAGAGGAAATAAGAAGAAGAGCAAAAAATAGGATGAAGAATAAAAGTGATGTTCCTTCTTCTTCTAGGCCACATAAGCTAAAGATCATATTTTTGATGAAGAAGTCAAAATTTATGGAAAAAGAGTCAAAAATAGAAGATGTAGAGGTTGAGAAACAAAGTGTTGCTAAACCTGTGATGGAACAACTAGAGACTGATGATAGGCCTACAGATCAATGAGGAGAGGAAGCTTCATCTTCATAAGAGAATGTGCAATAATGAATAGAAATCTCTTTTCCCCCACCTGACTCACCCATTATAGTTCCTTCACCTATTTCTCTAATTAATGTTCCCTCTTTTGGATCACCCTCTTCTTCCAAAATGGTTTTTGACAACCCTCATGGTAGTTTTGAGGACATTATTCATTCCTCAAGGTCAATTCCTAGTTTGTCATCCCCATCTTTTGATATTGGATATGGTTCTACTTTTGATCACTTAGTGAAAGGTGAAGTTTTTACTGATACTCCACCCATTATTTCCACTAATTATGCAAGTATAGCTCTGATGATGCCAATGATGGAGATAGATCCAAATGTAAGTACTTCCATGCTCCTACCATGGTTATCAGCTTACACTCCCAAAAGGAAGAAACAATCCATCTCTCTAGATGACTTTGATTTTAATAAGTTGATGTTGATAAAATCCAAGGCCCCAAAAAAGTTGAGGATTTTTTCAAAGATGATTACAGATAAGGGACACAAATTTCTAGAAATTGCAAGACCTCCATAGGATTTAGCCATTGAAAATTTGGATATCACTGATTACTCCATTTCTAGAGTTGAATTAGGTAAGATAACTCATGAGAGTACCAAGAGTGATATGTAGTTGGCCATGGACATCTTGATCTAAAAATTTGAAAGAGAGAAAGAAATGAAGGATCGCTACAAATCTATGGTGGAGTAATTAACTACTGTGGTCAGGAGAATTGATTTCACTTCAGAAATGGTAGCTCTTGAGGCCATTTCTATAGAAGACACTATTATTAAAAAATCAAAAAAGACCTACCTTAAGGGAAAAGTACTTGAAGATTAATTGGAAAAGATGCATGCACAAGGAGTTTCCTTACTCATAGAGTTATCTAAGAAGATAGATAAAATGAGAAAAATAAAAGAACTTGATGATCTCATCAATGTTGTATCTCATGACATTGAAAGCACTAAAAAGTATCTTGATAAATGGGTGGATATGAGGAAACTAAAAATAATCACCCTCATATCCATTGGGGTCATTACTGATAGAGACTCTTACATTGAAACTAAAGAAGCATTAACATATAGGAATCAGGTTCTTAGAGAGTTGATCGGTGACCTCAAATCTTCAAGAAAACTAAGTGATCAAAGTGATGTCAATCTTTTGTACAAATTGGAGGAGCTACTTTATAGACTTATATCACAAGATAACCAATTCCTTTCAACAAAAAAAATGATTCAAGAATTTGAAGGTATGTTCTAGAAAGAATTTGAAGATAAGACATTTTTAGTAAACTCTATGGATAACATTCTGGATAATCAGTTGACTCTAGATAATCTGAAGACCAAGTTGGCTAGTCATGCCAAATCAGTCATAGTAGTAAAAGATGCCATGGTTAAAGCTAAGATGATTTTTAGAAACACTGTTAATGTAGACAATATCGGTATGTAGGTGGCTTTCACTATGTATGATGCTCACATAAAGAAAGATGGGGATACAAACTGAATCAATTTTCCTTTAATTTAATTTTTGATTCTCAAATGTACTTTTGCAACTACTCTAGACATTTTTACATGTACTTTTTGCGTATGTAATTACATGTAAAAATATGAAAAGTCCAAATTCAACAAAGACTCCCATCTTTGACTAGGTTAAAGTAGTTGAGTTTTTCCAAAAATCCTCAAGGCCTCTCCGTATAAATAAAGAGGGCCTCTTTTTTATTTGATATCTCTTAGTTATTGGAAGAAAAACTCTGCCAAAATTGAAAGGCATTTTGAGACTTTGAGCTTAGATTGTAAATCAAATTTCATCAGGTGAATGAGAAAGCAAGTGACCTTTAAAACTTTGTGTTGAAATAACTTATGTTATTTAGAAAATTGTTCTTATGTCCTTTTCCTAGTATAATCTTATCTATCTAATCAAATAAGTAGAGTATGTGAAAATAATCTGGGAGATGTTCTAAAGTTAATTATGGAGACTTTACGCTACTATAATTGTTTTTAGTTTATGTTTTAGAACAAAAGATATTGGAAAGGCTTTGAACTACTTTTATCTTTTGTAATTTTATACTTTGTTGTAGTTTTTGATGAAGACTTTGTGCTGCACCTCATTCTACAGTCATAAATTAGTAAGAAAAGCAATGATAGACTTTGTGCTCTCATGGGTTTCTTGTGGTTTCAGGTAATATCAAAGAAGTTTTCCTTTGTTTTGTAAACATCATTTCTAAAAAAAAGAAATGGATTATATGATCTCACCCTTGAGTTAATATTTAGTATAAGTTAAGTTTGTGATAGTCTATAAGGAGCCTCCCTTTGCTGAGAGGAGAGATTTATCTCATTGCATTGTGGTTGATATAACCATTTGGTCTTCAGTTAGTTGGAAATAAAATATTCACCTAATAAAAACATATAAATATACTATAATTTATGTCTTATTGAGTATATATTAGGCTCCATGGACACCAAGGTAGTTTTTGGGATTCATGATTAGGTATGAAACTCGTCATGAATCTCAATAACTACCATGGTGACTGTGGAGCCTAGTATCTACCCAAATGGCCAAAGAGTTTAATAGCTAGACTCTTAGACCATTTAACTAACTGTCTAAATCCATGTAATATGGTAGTCTTTTCAACTAGGTATGAAACTATATGTGGAGCTTGGAAGCTGGCAAGGTAGTCATCGAGCCTTATAGCTTCCTAGGTGGCCATGGATTTTAGTATCTATATAGCTACCAAACTCCACATCTACCTAGGTAGCTAATGTATTCTAAGTCCAACCACTTTAAATGAAAGTGAATCATAAAATGAGCATGATTGATAGCTAGGTAGGCACATAACCTAATAGCTTCTCAAGAAACTATAATGTTAATTTTTGTAGATCCCATTACCAAACTTAAACCCTTTAAAATTATATTTCATGGAAATGAAAACATAGTGTAATAGGTCAATTGAGATTTATTTAAAGCATTCCATCATGATAGAAAATTTCTTATCAAATTTATATAAGATATTTAAAATCACATCTATTATAATTATATTTCACCTAATTATTTTTTGTTGACAAGAATCTAAATATGGCTAATAATGAAGGACTTGGACAGATGTATTAAGATGGAAGACACCTATCTTTTTTCAAAATTTAAAAAAATTTAAGATGAATAAGAATATGTCTAGAGTGGAGGATGACTTCATTTCATGGACAAATAATAATGAAACATTTAAACCTAAAAAATAAAGAGGTGCAATTTAAGAAGAGAAGTAAAATTTTGGCATTAATTGTAATTTACCTCACAGGATTAAATTCAAACTACCCATTACTATGGGAATTAATTATGAATTTCATTAGCAACCCAAGCAACCGATAGAATCAAAGGCTTACTTAGAAGCTATGGATCTTAGTAGTTATTTGGAAAACCAAGGAAATGAGCATTTTCCTTGGTAGCCTCAAACTCAAAAAAAAAAAAAAAAAAAATAACTAGGAAATTATATGTATTTTTTTTCAAAATCTAAGAAATTATACTATAGGGATGTAGATATAATAAAATAATTATATAACCCAATCCATGTACATTTTTAATCTACACATGTTTCACATTGTAAAACATTCACGTATTGAAATCCTAGATAAAATAATTGATAGAAAATTTAAATAGAACTTATGTAACATATTTATTTTATCAATAACTGATAAACAACAAAGTAACATAAAAAATAGAACTTTTGAAAGACTAGTTACAATAAAGTAACAATAATAAGGTACAACTCAATAAATACCATTACAACAAAGTAACAATAATAAACTACAACTTAGGAAAGATCAATTAAAAAACACAACTATTCCTACATAACTTATCCATTGAGCCCTTCTATGGCCACATTCTAATCCTCAATCATTTTGGTTAGTATATTCTCTATTTCTTCTAGGATACTTTATTTCATGTTGTCAAACTTACTCTTCTCCTTTCCCTTCAATATCTTGCTCATTCTCACACTACTCTACTCTTCTTTTCTCACTTTTACTACATCTTTCAACACATTAATATTCGACCTATAATTATTAATAGTCACCCTACTAAAATGAACCATAGCATGAATGTTTTCATTAATCTTAGAAATTTCTTACTCTAATTTGTTTATTTTATCGTCCATTTGCTTCATTTAATTAACTACATCCTCATATCTGAACTCTCATTAAATTACATATATATTTATTTGAGGGAGTCCTTGAGACTCTCATTCTCCTTAATCATCCACTTTAGAATGCCCTTGTGGAGATCAATATTAGTTACTAAAGCATTGAACTTCTTAGGATTAAAAACATCAATGGATTTCAAAATATGTTTCTTCCTTTTAAGATCAATATTTTCCTACTCAGTTATTAATTCTTTCCAATCAACCTCTTTCCCACCTAAAATATGATCATGCAGAATCTCCAATAACTTGATATCATTATTATTGTACTCCATATTTGAATTACAAGAACCAAAATATTATTCTTCCTTCTTTAACTCTCACTCCATGTAAATATGGGATCTTTCAAATTATTTAGGCATAACAATCTTGATACTTGATACTTTGATAATGATAGTTTTACATTTTTTACCCTTATCACTTCTCTTAAATAGAACATTTTCACAAAAAATTAATTATTACTAGTCTTTAAAATCCTTATTTGTGGATAAGGGATACTATTGAAAGCCTTGACATGCCTAAACAAATTATATATTAAACCTTGGTGGAGAGGTATGTCTATCTTACTAAGTTACACATCGATCAAAAACTCTCCAATGACATCATTAGATAAAATAAATTGCTAATAGAAATTTTATGCCTAATGTGATTAATAAAGGTAAAATGGTAGATGAAAACTACCTTATATCAAGCTTATAGAGTGATATACTTTATAATTTTATTCACCACCTCATTATATGGAACATAAAATGAATCACAAAAATGGCTACCTTAAAAATTTATGATATTTTTCTTGTCCATGATAAATGTCTCATTTTCCCCCTCTTTAATCCTAAGTTGATTTTTAGAACTTCTTCCTTTCCATACTCATCATAGTAACATGAGCGATGACTTCCTCTGAAACTAAAATAGACACCCCCTATATATCCACCATATGACCTTTCCATCCCTGTGTGAACTAAACAAAAATGTGAGTATCATAACCCTCAATTCTCTCCATGAAATTTACAAACCTTCCTTCCTAGTCTTCAAATTTTTGTATTCTTAATTGACGAACCTATATTGTTTGGTTAAATCCTACACATGCATCCTTATCAATGGTAGATATTTTTTGTTTTTATATTTGGCCATAATGTCCAAAAAAGATCTAAGATTAAAAAATTTAAAATTCCATACTCAATCCATAAACTAAATGAAATTATTGATATGAATGGTATATATTCCCATACAAAATGAATAATCTAAGGAAATAGATTTTTGTTAGCTTTTGAGGTAACTGTGGAGACTGAAAACATTTTGGGAATATATGGATTATAAACTCTATAAAAATTAGTGGCTACCTAGGTAATTTTTAGGCTCCATGGATAAATAACTATCAGTTAGGTTCAGAAACTAACAACCTCCAAGGCTTCCTAGGTAGCTATCAAGCTGTGCATTTACCTTGCCAATAGATGGAAATTCATTTCAAAACATCTACCTTGATAGCCATAGAGCCTAAAAACTACCTAAACAACCTCAATTCAAATATAAAAGTGGGCATATTCATAATAAAATTACTTCTTAGGTTCCTAGATATATTTAAGACTCCACAGATACATTGGCAGCTCTTAGAGTATGAAAATTTCAAACATTAACAAACTTACTCTTCTTTTAGTAAGCTTGGGTGTATTCTACACCCATTTGAAGGACTCTCCCATATAATAAATTTATTTCAGTTATGACTATGTTTTTTATTTTGGTCCCATCCAAATAAGTTTTAATACTCAAAAATATAAAAATCCATTCTCAATCAATAAATTAAATGAAATGGTTGATACAAATGGTAGATATTCCCATACAAAATGAAAGATCTTTTTTATACTATATGTGATACCTAGTAGTGATTTATAAATAAAATCATATTTATATTTTAATTCCCACTTAAATGCAATAATATATTTGATTATTTTTTCAATTTATAAACAAGAAGGGAAAATTTTATATGTGGGCATTTTGAATTTTAGTCACATCTATAGAAACAAATGTTGGGCTCACTCAACTATTCACAAAATATTAAAATAAACTCAATGCTAGAGCTATATTATAAATTCACTTGATCCATAGCATGAATTAAAACATCATCTAATTTAAATAAAATTATATACTATTACATGCAGATACCCATAGTCAGTACAAACACAATTTCATAGTATATTTTCCATAGTTTTGCATGTATAGACCTTTTGACATAGATTTATGCATCAATGGCATGGTCTCGCAAGGACCTTTTAGGTTCATGATCCTTATTTTTATTTTATCTAATAATTCATATCTTATTGTTATCAATATTACCCTTTTTTAGTGTACTTTAGAGATCTCTATCTATGTCTTCATCATTTCAGTATTTTAAACCCTTGGACACTACTCCAATGGCTCATGACACTAATGTTGATGGCAATGCCCAAATATAGTGGTAGTGTCACACCTTATCATTTGATTAATTTCTATATATTTTTGTCTTATGACCATTTGTTAAGCCTCATATGTTTATTCTATTATTGGCTTTCATGTGCCGCTAGGTTCTATTTCAAAATCAAAATAATTCCCTATATATACCAATATATGGTATAATTTTATTGCACCAATCAAGCTTCTCAATTTGCATATACTTTGTATTATTCAGAATATATTGAATTACACTATATAAAAAATTATTAGAATTATATGTGAGAAGTATTTAAAATTCAATTTGCATTTGTATTACTTGTACCAAGGCTTGAAATAGAAGAAAGAGCTTATAGTTTCATAATCACCATTACAAACACATACCTAGGAGGGAGAACTAAATGTGAGTCTAAGTCTCTCTTTTAAGTATACGGCTATGTAGGAAACACTTAGAAACAACCATGTTGTTAAGGATTAGTTTGACTCATGTGCTACCCCTTTTTACAAAATTACATGAGGTCAAAGTTAAAAGGAACTAGGGTTTTAATTACTAATTGTATTACATGTGTAATTCTATCTATTTATAAGGATAAAATATGGCTAAAGTTGACATCATATCTTTATGGGAAGTGTGGATCAGTTCTAGTGAATATTTTGGGTAGAACACTTGCATCATATTTGGACACCTGCATCAATCATAATGTCCTAAGGTGATGGTAGTGTCTAGGGGGTGAAAACATCATAATACATAATGAACAAAACATAGAGCTTCTTCACTAGTCTAATACAATTTTGATTCATTTTGGTATTTTACGACAAAATGCAAAACATGATGTGATCTCTTTACCCCTTAGTTGTATATTATTTGTTGTATTTATTGCACATGCTTAAATAGATTAATTTCTAATAAATTGTCATATATTTCTCAAATATGAACTTTAATTTATTATCTTTAAACATTTTTTTGTATAGTGTGTTTATGTTATAGACCCTTTTTAGATAAAATATTCTAGTGAACCTATCCTCTATATTTGAACCAAGTCTTAAATTTCAAAAATTAAAATGAAACCTGAATTTTTCTTCCCTAGGTGATATTTTAATAAAAATATAACATACTTATATTTCTCCCACTTTTACTTTTTTTTATCAAAATCATATGAAAATATTATATAAATAAAATGAAGTCACATAAGCTATTCCTATTATAATGTATGAAATTTCAAATAGCCTAACATCTTGTCATGATAGTGGTATTAACCTTCATGACATCCAAAATGATATTATGATCTTTCTTGAATCATAATGTAACATGGATATTACTTTACATAATATTTCAAAAACATGTGATGATAATATGTTAGAATGTGAGGATTATGGAAAATATCCTATTATGCATATGTTTATGTGTATGTTAAATTAAAATGTATATGAACCTATTCAACCTCTTTACCAATTCCTCCCAGTGACATTCTATCTATGATGACTACTATAGGAGACCTTAGAAATCAAATTAATATCCTTAAATTTCAAGTATCATCCCATGAGGATATCCTTAATTATAATATCCTAGAGGACCAACCCTTTAAACAAGAGATATTTGATCATCCTTATCCTTCCAATTTTGTTATGCCTATGTTTTCTTCCTTCAATGTTCAAGGAGTTCCTACTAGTATTTTGATAAAATAAAAAAATCCTTTGATCATTGGGCCAAAAATGGATTCTTGTTACTCAAAGCTTTCCATATAATCTTAATTTGAGAATCCCTATATTTGTTTTTTATCCTTAAAAATGGTTCCTTTCCAATCTTTCAAAAACTTTAAGATGAATTCTTATCAAAATTCCATAAGAATAATTTACCAAAGATACCATTAGATCATTTTTAATCCTTAAACCTAGGATTTATGAGTAAAATTCATATTAATTATATGTCTTCTTTATCCACTTCATGAAATAGCATTGCATAATCCCTTTACTTATTTTGATAATATATAATTAGATGTGTATAAATATGCATATGCCTCAAAAAATACTGATATTGAATCACCTATTAATTCACCTCAAGCCAAACATGTTACAAATAAATTCCTAAAAAAAAAGAATGGCCATGAGACACCTCAAAAACCTCTTTCCAAACCTGTAGTACATACTAAGGACAAGTAGTAAATGTTTTACACAAAGGGAAGGTATCTACATACATAATACTTCCTATAATTAGAACATATACCTCTACTAAGAGGAAACCACTTCAATTTGATTAGTGAATGGATAGAACACATGTTATATTACATGCACTATTTGGATAAATGGTTGATTAACCTTCACCAAAATTACCACCATCCACCACATATATTTAAAAATGTGAAAGGACAACCCTTTTCACTTACCATGGTATTACCAGACATCATGATAATGATTGTTTCTCATTAATACAAAATATTTCACAACTTACAAATTAAGAGATCATTACATTTAATAAATACACATTAAAATACCTTTCTCATAATTCTTATATAGGTCATTATAAGAGGGTAAATACATCCATTATACTCATTTTTAGGAATGTGTGGTCCATAGACCTTCATATAAATCAACCACTCGATCATCCTAGTGTACTATACTATGAAAATTTCTTCCACCTTGATAATCCCAATTAATCATTGGTTGATCAAGATATCACTATAAGGACATGTGGAGAAGGTATTGAGCTTAACTTGATAGAGCCTACTCACATAAATACACAACACATCTAGGTACCAAAACTAACACATAAAGATACAAATCAAATATATACACTTGGTATACCTTCATATACACTAGTCATAGTGTTAGAACCAATATCAAGAAACTAGTTAACACCTTATCATTATATTAAATATTTCATGTTTCTAATTGGATTCCATTGTATACAATGATTTCTTCAATTTCATTAAATAATAAACTTAACGAGTAAATTTCCAAAATATTTTATGGTAATTACACATACCACATCTATATATTTATTATACAAAGTAAAAATTAAAGCAATCTAAGTAGTAATAAATACAAATACACGTCCATTTAAGATATAATATAACAATGAAACATCATAATTTATATATTAAAGTTGAATAAAATTTTATACAATAAACAACATCAATCACATATAGGTGGATTTTCCCCAGTGTATATGAATCATCATCACTATCTATCTTTAAAAAATCTCACATCCCTAGATGTGGAGACTCCTAAATCTTGTCTAGGCTCATGAGATTGGGATCCCTCTCATAGTATTTCATCTAGTGAACTTGGATGATGTAATTTATGGTCATGCTCTTGGAAAATATCATCCTAACAATCAATAAAAAAAAATCATAATATCAATCAAGCTCTACTTTGGGATGTCTCATATATCCAAATCTACATGCAATTCATCCCACTCAATGACTACTATATGTGATATCAAAATAATCTATCAATAAGTAAAATAAGGGTGCATGAGTACTTACAATATATAAAAAATTTCCCTAAAGAAAATACCTGATAATTTCCATAGGCACACTCTAATTTAGGGTCTATATAGCATGACGTACCATCAATTACCACTCATGATACCTATAACCAATTATCATAAATAAAAAATAGATACATTCATACATTTAAAATATCCCATCAAATAAAAAATAAAATATACATAACATACTCACATATGGATCTAATACGAACCTCATATAAAGCTTATGGACCTATGGGGTCTCCATCATGTCTACCTTCATTGTCACCACCCCAAGAATAAGTACCACAATAGGGGAAAAAATCACTATAAATAAGAATGTCCATAAGTAAACTAACTACCACTATGTATAGGCCTTTGTGCATCCAAAAACATCACTCGTAGATAGTGGTACAACTAAATATCTCTCTCCATGATGAAAAGAGGATTAATCATCTTCTAATGGGGTTGATCTATTAGTTTGCGTATGGCCAACTCTAACTGTGTAATGCCACATATATGGATATAAGGTCACCTATACTCAATATCAAACTATTATAAAACTTTATCATATTGAAATATCTCATATTATACAAAAATTAGATCAACCCAACACATACCAATGTGAACATGATGTAACTCTTATATGTCCTTAGCCAATCTAAAATTTTCTTATATGGCTACCATATAATCTGGTCTAATGTCAATAGATCTAGTATAATGTGATACTCCATCATATTATGTTCCCAACCACATGACACCACCTACCATGTTTTAGAAACATGAAGATGGGCCCATCCTCCTAAAGGCCCAACAATCAGTTACACAACTGAAATGTATTCATACACCAAGACATGTAAAATCGTACCATACCCTAAGTTACCACCCCATTTCTCCAAGTAAATCTTATATAACTCTTTATAAAAATGGGCTACCAAAGTAATCCCTTGATAAAATTTCACTCCCCATTCCTCAGTGTGATGAATAATGTGATACATTAGATATGATATCACTACCCCACCACCATCAATATGTATGAAATAAACCAATAGACAATAGATAAAATTCCATAAATGTAGAACATCATCACTAATAATCATATCCAAATGGATAGGAATGCTCAACTCTACATCTACCAACCTTTGATTAGTATATTAGATATGAGACCTATAAATATAACCAATGATAGCATATACAAATACCTATACCCTATAATATGATGGGCAACCTTATAATCTAGTACGCATCCTCCAAAGTGATATTTATCTCCCCTATTAGGAGATATAAAATGAAAGTTTCCATATTCCATATCTTACTTAATGTTTTCATGATATGAATATCATAGGGGACCTATCCTAACTAAGCCACATATCATAATCATGTCTGATAAATAATACCCCAATCCAAGTCATCTAAGCCAATATAAACAGTGGTAGAGAAAAGTCTATAGTGCCAAAACTCATGAACACACACATACTTATACATAATCAAAAAATAAAAAGCATGTATCAATGATCAATTTTAAACAATATAAAAGGATATTTCAAGATTAAATATCCAAAACTAAATTGGATGGTAGCATCAGACATTACCATCAGTTTAGGATGGTAATGTAGGAAGCTACTATTGAAAGATCTATAGTATTGTCTAAATTAGTAATGGTGGTGTCCTTCACCTTTGAAATAATAATAAAAATAAAAAAATTAATTAAAAAAATATCGACATATACAACATTTATCCTACTTACCAACTCAAGCTCATGTCTTCCCAAAGTGGCCCAAAGTAGTTCAAATCACATTAGTCGTATAACTCATCCATGGGGAATTTTCAAATAGATCTAGATCAAAAATGTTATAAAAAATCAAAAGGGAAATAAAATAAAATTTCATTTTAAAAAATCATTATATATTCATTGACCTTCTAACTATCATAACTTTAAAGGACCAAATATTGAGCACCATTTCCCAAAATTCAAAACTACAAGTTGTGTTAGGATCCATGCAATGAGCCTTTCCATACTATGTCAATTTTGGAACTTATTTTAAGACTTATTATATATCCTATTTTTTTCAATTCAACCCATGAATTTTTTAAATTTAAAAATACCAATGTACACTACTACATTCCATATTAACAAACTTCAAGGCATATAAAGAGTATTCAATTAATTCCATACACCATATTTATATACATTACAACCAATTCATCCTTTTGTGATATGGTGACTATCATATTATACTCCCCTCACCACTAAAGGGGGTGTATTTTAGTTGGGTCATGTCATAAAATGCATGACTTCCACATTTACACAACTTCTAGATTTTAGTGGGGGCATGTCACAAAGACATGACCTCCACACTTATTCAATGTATCCATATCTATATGGGGGTATGTCATAAAGTCATGACCTCCTCACTTAATCTATGTCCATTTCATTTCATGATTAAAATAAATATTTAGGTCCAAAATTTATAGACATTCACATTGAATTTGATATATTTGGGACAAGGTTTCTCATATTTGTGGTACTTTTACTATGCATAAAATGTAGAGAAAAAATATACATTTCTTATATCAGATATGACATGGGGCATGAATAGAGTTTTTTCATTCTATTATTTACCAAATTCACTGATTTATCTCCTAGATTCACCAGATGATAAAATATTTCACCAAGGCCCACCAATTACACTAGGATGTATTGTTACAAAACCTTATCTATCTCTAATAGTTGGTTCCTTTTATATGTTTAAGTGATTAAATAATTTAACCTCACTAGTTTTATAGGTTGTTTTGATTAAATCAACAAACCTCATCATATTTATAGGATGATCTTGATTAAATAACTCACCCTAAATCATATTATATATGTTTACATTTGAGTTACGTTGGTTGGGATGTAATACTTTAAATAACCATATCACCAATCTCTTTATAATAGGTTTTGGGATTGATCACCCCTCATCTCTCCATATTCTAGATATGGTACCTCTAGGGTTTAGACCATAGGACCACTTGTGTACTCACTCATTTTCCTGGCTAGAAAATGGATGAGGTCTCAATTCCCATTCTAATTTTACAATTTCCATAGTGGAGCTGACACCTTAAGATCATCACGATCCATCACACATACATATCATATTATATCCATGGTCTTTATTTATATAGATACTTTTGATTACTAATCATTTTATTGTTATATACACTAATTATATTATGGCACACTTTTGGGTGTAGGTAATATTTAGACAACATGTTCAAACAAAGATCAATCAAACACAAGGTGTGTTATACACATTGAGTATTCATTTTAATTCCTTTTAAATTAGTAATTTCACTTTTATTCATTACTAGATAAAATGGATGGGTAAATTTAGATACTCATATTTAGTACAAGAACTAGTTATTAGTATATTTTTCATAGCTTTGCATGTATATACATTTTGATAGAGAGTTAGGCATCTAGTGGTGTGGTCTCATGTGGACCATTTTATTTCATGTTCCTTATTTTTATTTTAAACGATCACTCATATCTTACTATTATCTAAAATACCATTTTCCAATGTACTTTAAGGATCCATGCCTATGTCATGATCATTTCAATGTTTTTAGCTCATGGACACTACCAATGGCTTAGGACACTATCATCTATGGTAGGGTTCAACCTTATTTTTTTATCATTTTCTATATTTTTCATCTTATGACCATTTTTTAAGTCCCATATGTTTGTTCTATTGTCAACTTTCATGCACAACTAAGTTCTAATTTAAAATAAAAATAGTACCCTATATATATAAAGTTATGGTATAGTTTTACGGAACCAATAAAGTTTCTCAATTATCATGTACTTTATCATATTCAAAATTTATTGAATATAATTATATAAAAAATTACAAAAAATGTAAGTATGAAGTATTCAAAATTCTATTTACATTCTTAATGCTTGTATAAAAGGTTTTAATAGGAGAATGAGCATATACTTTCATAATAACCATTACACACACATACCTAAGAGGGATAACTAAATATGATTTTGAGTCCCTCTTCATAGTATATGGCTATGTATGTAACATGTAACAATAGCTAAGTTACTAAGGTTATCTCGACTCACATGCTAACCCATTTTTACCAAGTTAGAGGGGTTTAAATATAAAATGATATAGGGTTTTACTCATTTCCTATATTTCACACATAATTATATTTTTTTATAAGTAAAAAATAGGGTTACAAGTGGCATTACAACTTATAGAGAATTTTGGATCATTTATAGGCAATATTTAGGATGGGACACCTGCATCAGATTTGGAAACCTACATGAATTGTAGTGCCCAAGTGGTGAAAATAGTAAAAACATATAATGAACAAAACACATAGCCTCTTCACTAGTCTAAGATGAAATGGAGTCATTGTTGTAGTTCAATATAAAATACAAAACAATATATTCTCTCTTCACCCCTTGGTTGTACAATTTTTGTTATATTTATTGCACATGCTTAAATAGGTTAATTTCCAATAAACTATCATATATTTCTCAAATATAAACATTAGTTTATTACATTTAAACATTTGATTTGTAGTGTGTTTATGTTATAGATCCATTTCACATAAAACACATGTGCCTAGGCCATTAAAATCATAAATGCTAATTTTAAGACATTATTAACTTGATCATTAATTTTAATAGCATGAATGACAAGATCATTAACTTGAGATCCATTATGATATTTGAATTATGATATGAGTTGTATATTACAAAGCTTTGAATATCAAATATTTTATATTATAATATTATAAATCTTTAAATGATTTTATATGATAACTCTTTTTAAATAATTTACTTGAATGATGATAATTATGATATGATTTGAATGATGTTATAAAACTTAGCTATAATGAGTTATATGTTAAATAATATAATAATGCCTTGCCTCTAAATAACACCTCTACTTAGTTGAAAAATGTTCATATTTATGTTTATCAATTAATTTTTTTATATCTAATATGGAGAAGTGAATTTTGATGTCTATGTTAGCTATGATATGATTTCAATGTATCATTATGATATGATTTCAAAAAGGGCATTATTATGCCTTAAATCATTAATCAGCCTTGTAATGGGTGATATAGTTGATAATTTTTGTAATCATAATTTCCTAAATTTCCAATGTTATTAAATTATTAAAATTATAGTACATTTAGTTATCAAAACTATTGTAATGCAATAAATTTAAAATGTTAATGTATTCTAATGTATATATTCCAAACAAGGAGATTGAAATACATATTATGATCCAAAAATATGGTGAAATCTTAAGCCAATGCTCATTTCACATTTTTAAATTTTTTTTATCATTATAACCTATTATTATGACATGAAAATACACCCATGGATCTGATATAGAGAAATGATTGTGATAGATATGAATTTTCATTTTTATACACATACCTTTTTGGATAACTAATGTACTTGGTTGTCTCACTAAACAACACTTCTGCCTTCAAAAAAATTATGATATATATATATATCTATCCTTGATAAATATCACTTTATTATTAATGTTCGTAATATAAACAACATATTAGGGATTTAGTGAATACCTAAAACATTTTCAAATGTGGTTTGTTATAAGATGGGATTAGTATAATTTAAGATCTATTGATACATGCAAAATGATATTCAAGGGGTGGTTTAATTTGTCTAGACCCAGTTGAAATGCATATTTTCATCCTTATCATCAATTTAATAACATTGGTATTTATCAAATTAAATATTTTGTTTTTTATGTTATGTTCATATTGTGTGATTTGTCTGATGTGTGTGGAATTAATATCAAGGGTAATGTTATGACTGGTATATACTAAGAGTGACATTTTTTAAAATGAATTTATAATAGACAAGGGTAAAATTAATAGGATGATAACATGGATTCTTAGAATAATTTTTCCTACTATATAAATTAGTTTTACTATTGTCTCTACAAATAATTCCAATACTCCTTACCCGATAAAACAATATCATTAATATTAGACTTAATGATTCATATTACTTATATTTTGGCACCATAATCCATCCATTTTTAAAGTCATTTATTCATTTAAGTTTTGTGTGTGTGTGTGTGTGTGTGTGTGTGTGTGTGTGTGTGTGTGTGTGTGTGTGTGTGTGTGTGTGTGTCCCAATATATTGTAAATCAAACATGGCCCATCTTTTCATATGGCCAATGTAACTTACCATATGCTCATGCACATGTGTTGGACATAAAAAAGGACCTCTAAATATAAAAGAATCTAATTAGGTAAAATTTATAAGGTCATTATACAACTAAAATGTAACATCATAGTAATAAATAATATAGTTTGTAAGTTATAAGAAATACAATGTCCCTACATATTATACTAAATAATATTATTATGAAGTTACAGGTAAAAATAAATATTTATGGTAGTAAGGATAACATAGACCATGGTAATTGGAAAGGTTTTGAATAGTAAAGTATAGAAAATAAATAAATTAAATGGTAAATGGACCACATTTATCTTATAAAGGAAGTTATGTGACTATATAATAGAGTCCTATAAATATTATGATTAATATTGTATATTTTTAAATAAATGACCACTTTTATTTTATAAATATGTGACTATATAATAGATTCCTTAGTATGGAAAGTTTTATTTTATCAAACTTCGTTGATGCGAGTAAAGAAAGAAACTTAAAATATTAAGGTATAAAATACAATATAATTAATCATAGATTTTTGTTTACCTCTATGATAATTGAAGGATTATATATATATATATATATATAGAGAGAGAGAGAGAGAGAGAGATCGATAGAGAGAGATTGGTGAAGTTTTTAAATTTATTTAATAATTAGAAAAAAAAACATAAATACATTGTGTATGGCTTAAACTAGAATGCTTATAGTCTATGTTTGAAACAAGGTCAACGAGAATGCCTAAAATGTAAAATTTAATAAAAGGATATAAAATTAAGATAAATCCATAAATTTATAATTTTAAAAAAATGTTTATTTATTTTAATTAGTTAGTATAAATTAATGATAAAGTGGTTGAGGGATGACAAAATTTTCTTATTAATTGAGTCTTTCTCTCTCTTTATATATAAATTTATAACTTTAAAAAAAATGTTTTATTTTCCTCTAAATATTTATATATTTAAAATTTACTTCTACAAATCTAAAATATTCATTCTTTCATATCATATATCATACATTTAAAAAATATATATCATGTTGCATGTGAATGAGCTATACCCTTAAATTTTTAATTTTGAGTAATTCATGCCCTAAAATTTATAATTTTGAGGGGATGAATTACTCACATGCATGATAAAATAGTGTTCTCCACATTGCATTTTATATATTTTTTAATTATAAAATGTATTATACATTAAATTTTAGATTAAGGTAAGACCACCTTTGACTAATGTGGGAACCAGCCTAGGTCACATTGTAAGGCCTGGGTCTCTAAGGAGATATATAGGGAGAAAAAAGGGAATTTTAGCCTACACAAAAATAAAAACCCAAAAAAATGAGCAAGCATAATAGATAATAAGATAAAGAGTGAAATGAAACTATCAAATAGTACTTAAAACTTCATACCAAAAAAAACCTAGGGGCCTAACAAGAACTTTTAGTGGATTTTCCCTGGGTCTTGGATCCATAACCTTCTTTGGAAATAAATTTCAAATATTTAATAGTAGAGGTGGAAGCAACACTTATATGGGTCCTAGGGCAAGACATTGAAGTATCCAACCCTTCACCTAAGATAACTAGAGTTTGTGGATCAATATGTACATCCTTTTTTCTATGGGTAGGGGTGCCTGAGGTAGAGATTTAGCCCTCCTTAAATTTTCCACCAAATTTTAGAAATAGGTCCAAATAAATCTCTTTTATTTCCTTTTATATTATTATCTCCATGGATTTATTCCTTAGGCTCAGTTTAGTTGAGCATAATCTAGTTTTGGGAAAATTGACTTCATGCTGACCAGACTTGTTTATCATGAATTCTTCCTCAAGAATAGAGATGGATAGGATAGGGGACTCCAAGTAAATTTGGTCTAAGAGTATGACTATGGGATCCTCCTTGTTTGGAGAGAGTCAAATTAGCATTCATCTCTTCTAAAGCTTCCAGTTCTAGAATTAATTTTTCCATGGGCCTGCCAACTTTGGCCTTTTTTGGCCCCACCCCATGATGACATTCACACATGCCCCTTTTATTATTTTCTTCCCTTTTATCTCCTCCACCCATGAAACTTGAGACAAAAATAGTTTTTAACTCCTTTCAAGAGGGGAAAACATTAATAAAATAAAAATAAGAGACTAATGCATAACCAAAACTTTGTTATTCCCTTTAAAAGCCTTCACATAACCCTCCAGAGAATGAATTAGATATAATGGGAGATTCCACATGTAAATAAATTTTAATTTATTTAATAACATGAAGTTATGAGGCTTTACCAGGATGAAATTATAATCCAATGTCATATATAACACCACTTACCTATAGACTTCAAGCCTCTGAGAGATCCATCCTTCTAAATCTATTGGTTACTTCTTCTTTTTTTTTTGTAGAGTTAAAGTACTTTGAAACCCATTAATATTTCATGGTTTTGTCTTTATAATATTTTAGGTCCTAGATAATCATCCCAGTGGCTTCAGATATGGACTCTTTGTACACCTCAATCCTCATGCCCCTCATAAAAATGAGCCTCTCCTTCCAAACCTCAATAAAATTCTTAGCCAAGTTGGAGTCATGGATGACAATTCTTAAAATAAATTGATTAATACCTCCCTTCTCCAAAATTTACCAAACTGTGGGATTATTATTCTTGATGGTTGAATAGGACATGGGCTCTACCCTACTAGTTCCCAATTTGAGAACATCACCCTCAATGGAATCATGCTCTAAATTCATCTCCTTTTATTTTTTTGTTAGTGATTCTTGCAGTGAATCCATAGATTTAAAATAGGTAAGTATGTGTCTTTTAGAAAGCTTGGGAGGATTCTTAGTGAAGAAGAGTAATGCCAAGTGGAACTCATAAACCACATTACAAGTGAAAGTAATAAGTGTTAATTAATGAGGATAATGATGACATAATAAGCCTTGGAAATGATGATTTGAATGGGAAAGAAATAAAGGCAAGGGGGATGATGACACACCTAAAAAGGGAAAGCCTCATCATTAATAAGCATAGGGGAATGAGATGTTAGAGATATTTCCACAATGGAAATCATTGATGGTAGGGATAGGAAAATCTAGTCGGGAAAAAAAATAAATCTAGACAACCTATAGAGATAATCCATCATACACCTACCCTAAAGAAGAAAGAATAAAGAGGTACAATAATAATTTTCATAAAATAAACTTGAACACCAAAAATTAAAAAATTAAAAAAGAAGACAAAATTGAGGAAAAGGGAAGATCCTGATCCATATTGTAAAATACACCCCAAAACCAAAAGATAGAAAATAAACAAAATATGAAGGTCTGATGAACAAAGACCCAATCAATAAACAATCTAAAAGGCCTCAAAGAAACCATCATTAAAAACTAGTAATGTTTCCCCCTGAGAGGGTATTTTGTGTACCATTGGTAATTCCCTATTCAATTTCTAGTTCCATTTTTCTATGGTATGATGGTCTTCCCCTTTTTATATTAACATTTCCACAATTTATCTCACCTTTTTTGGGATTTAGAATTTTATGATAGAACCAGGAGCTTGAATCTTGAGAATAGTTCCCATTCATCTTTTTGGTTAGACCCAATTCATTTAGGAGTTGAAAACCTATAAGGGACTTTTTGCATGCTAGTTTATCCTCAAGTAATTATTTAGGAGTGATGAATGGGTCCATGTTATCTTTAGGAGAGGGGTTGGAATCTAGAACAATATATCTTTCAAAGCCAGAAGTTTTTCCCACCAATGAGGGATAAATTGAGTCATTACTCATAACATTGTGGCTCAAAGGAGCCATAGAGGTAGACATGATCTCTGACTTTGGATTTATATTTGGAGTAGTAAGAATATTAGGGGTCTTAGCTGAATTAAAAGCAATAATAGTCCCTTGTAGATCATTAGACAGTTATTACAGTTATATAAAATAGAATAATGATTTTATTCATTGTTATTAAAAATACTTATATTATATAATTGAGTTCCAATAATAAAATTATTTATAAATATTTAAATTGTTTTGAGGTAATTACATGTTTGTGGTATTTTAAAAGATATTTTTAATAAAATAATTTTATTAATTTTTATTACATATATAAATTTAAATAATAATACTCACATATTTGTATATATATTATTTATTTATATTTAATATATTAGATCATGTTATTTATTTAGTATTAAATCTAAAATTACTTTTTATATTACCTTTCATTAATAGGTTATATATAATAGTAATTTAATCTAAAATATATTTTTTAATATACAATAGTAATGTATTGACTATGAAAGTGATACAATATGTCTAATAAAAATTTATTTCACATAATATTTCACTTTAATTAAGTATGAAAATTTACCATAAGCCATCATTTTTAAGAGTCATTTATTCTTTTGTGTGTGTGTGTGTGTGTGTGTGTGTGTGTGTGTGTGTGTGTGTGTGTGTGTGTGTGTGTGTGTGTGTGTGTGTGTGTGTGTGTGTGTGTGTGTGTGTGTGTGTGTGTGTGTGTGTGTGTGTGTGTGTGTGTCTGTGCGCGTGCGTGCCTGTGCGCATGCATGTGCATGTGTGTGCACATGCATGTGCATGTGTATGTGTGTGTGCATGCATTTTTTTATTTGTGTGTGTGTGTGTGTGTGTGTGTGTGTGTGTGTGTGTGTGTGTGTGTGTGTGTGTGTGTGTGTGTGTGTGTGTGTGTGTGTGTGTGTGTGTGTGTGTGTGATGGAACATGAACCATTTTTTCAATTTTAATTTTAGAATGAGTTCACTTTTATTATTGTGTGTGTGTGTGTGTGTGTGTACACACACACACACACACACACACACACACACAATAATAAAAGTGAACTCGTTCTAAAATATAAATTGAAAAAATGGTTCATGTTCATGTTCATGTTCATGTTTGTTATAATATATTGTAAATGGAACATGAACCATTTTTTCAATTTAAATTTTAGAATGAGTTCACTTTTTGTGTGTGTGTGTGTGTGTGTGTGTGTGTGTGTGTGTGTGTGTGTGTGTGTGTGTGTGTGTGTGTGTGTGTGTGTGTGTGTGTGTGTGTGTGTGTGTGTGTGTGTGTGTGTGTGTGTGTGTCTATATATATATATATATATATATATAACAATTACTTATAAATTTCACAAAGTGTATACTAGGAACACAAAGATCATAAATAAAATATAAGATATATGATTTAATATGGTTTTATGAATTACATCACTCTAATAATAATTATAAGATAATTAAATATGAATTATAACACATTATATGCCCGCCTCCACATAATTTGGTGATGTAAAAGAGATGTGTAGTGAGAAGCACAAAGGCTCTAAAAATATCCAAGATACATAAATTCTTGCCTTTATACATTAAATTATGGTATCAGGTGTGTAAATATTTTGAATAAATTATTGACATAAATATCATATTATCAATTAACTAATAGGACAAACAATAATATAAAATAATAATTTAAATGTAATCTTTTAAAAAAATAATAATATACTCAATAACAATCTAAGGAATTTAATGACAATTGAACCATATAAGACATTTAATTTTCATTAAGAAACAGCCAAATATTTAATAATGAAAATTAATGAATTAATAGACATAAGGGTGCATTCATCCACTAAGATTTCTTATGCACAAAGTATTGTTTATTAAAAGCTTTTTTATATTAACTCTTTGGAACAATAAAAAATTTATTCCCATTGCTTTAAATTAATAAAAAAATGTTTTTCATCAAAAATTCCTTTGAAAAGGCATAAAATAACCAAAATTATATAATTATAAGTCTTATATTCCTAAGTTTTCTTTCTAATTTCCTCTGAATCTTTGAAAACTTCAATCACTTCTAGTTTAGACTGCTCCAACCTCTCTTGATAATCATCAATTTTTTTGAAGATTTCACTAAATCTATCATCATCCAGTTCATTTGAATGCATATAAATGATTTAATTTTAGACATGTACATCAAACATTTGATATAGAACTTGTTGAATATTATTCAAGTATTTCTCAAAACTATCCATTTTATAATACTTGGTGAACATTTTGATTGAATCAAAATTTAAAGTTGATCCCAGAGTTGTCTCCTTTTTAATTATATATTCAAATTCATCTATTATGACCTGAGCTAGGAGTATGGAAGCATTATTTTCAAATATATATCACTAATTTTTTTCAATTAATTATTTTATATCATTGCATGCATCAAATCCAATTATTCTTGATAATTTAAATTTGGCAATGCATTATTATAGATTGTGGATTCATAATTTGGTAGTATTGAGAATTATGTCTACTCACCCTAATTCATGTATTCAATAATTCATTCTATAACTAAGGTATAAAAAATTACTTCTAATAATGTCTTCAATTTTGGAAAGAATAGTTTTAATATCTCTTATTTTATGTCATATTTGTATTTAACATTTATTACCTCCTCAAAATCTGATTTAATCATCTCATACATTTACACCATAATATCAATAACCATATTTCCTTGTGCAATTTTTGTTTATAAAAATATTTGGTTGCTCTTCCCATGTAACCTATTTAATCTACTATGGTCAATGTACATGTGTCAACTATTTGTGGCTCTAGTTCTAAAGACTCAATTGGATTAACCAATTTATTTAAAATGGATTATATTTGATAAAAAAAATTGATTTCATCTTTGGTTAAATTTTATTGATTGAGATTCTTGAAAAACATGTTGATTGTTGTTTGGACATTCTATTTTACCCCCTCCCAAATGGCTTTCCTGAGATGCACTTTTGAAAGTTAATAGTCTTGAACAATGGCTTCTTCTTTGGACTTGTCAACTGAAAGAACTAAAATTTTAGCATATATTTCCCTTTGATCATCCATCAAAATTATAGATGTTTTTTTATTTAATTTTTTTGTACAAGGGTAAAACATGGTAATTACCCTAAAATATATCTCCTTCAGTTGGAAAATTTTATTTATTTTATTTACCACTTCATTCAACCAATGATATAAGTTTTTCTTGAAAATTTTTTGAGAGGAAAAAACATGAGGTGAAACTACAAAATCATGGGTAGAAAAAGGAATAAATTTGGATTCTTTGTTTTGTTTTAGTAATCCCACATTGACTTCAAGGGTGGAAGATAGAAGTGGGCATGTTAATTTTTAAATTTACTAGGTGAAGACTGAAGATGTGTAGGGAGCTAGAACAAGGAATAAATTTGACATATTTATTTTGATCCATTAATCCCACTTTGACATCAAAGGTGGAATACAAAGTTGAGATTGTTTCTTTAGGTGAAGAGGTCCAAATAAGTATAGTATGAGAAGAAGGTTTAGAATTCATAGGTGGATTTGTTTGGATAGTGCTAGGGGAAGAAGGTTTAGAAGTTACTAAGATTTTATCCATAGCCAATAATTTCTAAGTGGTATTTGTGACCAAGGTTTGGGAATGAAAAACATGTGGTTTTGGCTAATTTAAGGCAATAAGAATTCCCAAATCACCTTTAATCCCATCAAAGGGTCTATTGAATTGTAATTTTGGGATGTACCTCGTAACCTTCACAATAGTTTTTTATTTTTATTTTACATTGGCTACCATCTTACTTTCCCCTACACTAGAATATAAACTGTAAGTGTTTTCTTTTTTGTTGATAGTGAAACAGAACTAGAGATTTGACAATGGATTTTTAAAGTGACATATTTTTTTTATTTTTAACCTTATATCCTTTATTCTCAAGCTAATAGAGAGTTCTGGCTAGTACATCTTGAGTTCTATTGTCTAATGATGTTGATTTTGTTTTATGGTAATCAACGCGACGTGAGGGTTAAAGATAAGTTTTATGATTTTGATAGACATGATCTACATCATTTCCCATTCCTTTTGTAATGTATTTTATGTTAACTTCCATGACCTAATCTATAATTAGTTTTGAATAATTCCTAAGTTTTACTTCCTTTTCATCCTCATAATCCATCTATAAATCTTCAAAATGTGAAATTTATTGATATGAAGATCCAAGAGTATCATCAATCAAGCCTCATATATCATAAGTGGGTTTACCATGGAATGACCGAATGATTATTCATGTCATTTTTTCATCAATGTTCTTTTCTTTTTACAATGAATCATAAGTATGTATTCCAAGCTTGATAGGGAATTATATGCTTAGTAAACAAAAAAATTGTGTGTTTCACATAATTAATGAACTAACTCTATCAATGCCCATTTTTCATCAACATAACTTGGAAAAAAATAAATAAAATTTTCAAATCCACATACCCATATATATGATAAAGTGGGGAATTAAATCAACCATGATCCCCATTATGCAATTTTCATTGTGACAACAACATAAATTATGGAATTTATGGATCTTCATCAAATATTTTGATGTTGTAATCCATACTTGATTCAAATGTAATTTGAGGATAGAATTCATAGATCCATGTAGAATTATATGACCTAATGTGGACAATCATGAAAATATTATTCTCTTAGATATAATATAAATTAAATATGAGGTTATATAGAATTTATTTGTTATTTGTACCTCATACAATAAGTTATGAATTGAATCACTAGTTAACTGAGTCTAGATGATGTACAAATAAATTTTTAGGGTTATATGGATGTACCTATACATTCATTCTTAAAAATATTTAGAATTAGGATTTCCAACTACTATGTTTAAAAGTGTGATTATGTCATTGATTTCCATTATGAAATTAAAACAATCCATTTTATTTGGAAGCCTATTAGAAGCATTATTTGGATTTTCAAGCCATTATATATTGATCCTTTTAGATAATAAATTTTTATTTTCCTTCTAGAACTATTAGTCATATTTAGGATTTAGTTCTACATATGATTCATGGTCATGAATATTGAGCATGTATTCAATGTATTCTGAGTCAAGGCAAAGTATAATTTAATTTTTAGAATTATGGAGTTATCTCTTATCGATGTCATAATCTTGGGATAAATTCAACACTAATTATATACATTAAATGAATGTATGAAATGTATCATCCTAAGATAGCCTACTATTGTGGATACTTTGAATCCAATTTTTTATGGGGATAACATTGATTTTATCTCAAAATTTAGTTACACTAATATGCCATATGCATGTATATGAAATATTGTCTACATCATACTCCAAATTATATGGGGGAGTGACCTAATGTAGAGATATTTTTAATCCTATGCTAATCCAACTCTGACACCTATAATGAACAATGAATGTACCCAACATTTTCTAACTTCTCATGTACATAAACTCTTTCTACTAGGTTTGATGTGATTCTCATTCATGGTCCTTATGATTAATCTTATATAATAATTTATCACTAACTTTAGAACCTATATACACTACTCTCACTTTTATACATCCTCTTCCTAAATTTCATCTATCATATACACTATCCTTCTCTTTGAGGTCCACTCTCTCTAAATTCTTGATGCTTTCAAACTATCACCTCTTCCTCTTTACTTCCTTGACACATATATGAGCCATTTATAGTATTCTTGGACCTAAATCACTTTTATCAACTTGAACTCAATCCTCCTTTTATTACTAAACCATCTTATGAAACATTTGTCCCTTTTATACTATCCCTTATAGCCATTTTTATGACAAATTTTCATGGTACAGATAGGTATCATTGAGTTTCAAAAAAATAAATACATATTCTGACACCCTCTATCACCAATTTCCTCTCCACAAATTTTAATGAGCTAACTCCAATCCTAGATACTCTTTTCAATACTTGCTTAAACCTAATTAGGTTTCTTTATTTCCTCTTAGCACACATTCAGTTATATATGCATGTATGGAGGTTGTATAGGATTTTAACCTTTAAAATATCTTAAATTATACCCACACCTATAAAACTACCAAATTTGGTCAATTTTCATCAATCCAAATAATATTTATTCCATTTTTCCCACTTCAACCCTAAACCAAGGTTTCTACAGATGTTACAAGCCTAAGAGGGCTTAAAATTAGTTTAATGCACCTTGTGACACTTTTGTAACCTCTAACAACCTGAATAAGGTCTTTCTATCTTATTTCTACCTTTCAAAAACTTAATATCTTTTGAATGATCCCTAAATACCTTCAAATCATGAATTTCATAGTGTTTTCATACCAAATTCTGCCTATGTAGAATTGAAACAGGGTTTTGCATGCATATTTGTGTTTCCTGAGGGTCTTGAAATGTTCCTCCAATATTTTTTTTCTATTTGATTTCCTTTATACACCATACTCACAACTCTCCAACTCCAAGATACTTAAAAATTTCTTATTAAGAACATAGACAAACTTTTTGACTGTGTCTCATAAACAAAGTACACATACAACTTAAACCCTTGCTCATTTTGAGTTTAAACTCACACACACACACACACACACACACACACACACACACACACACACACACACACACACACACACACACACACACACACACACACACACACACACACACACACACATTTGTGTGTGTGTGTTTTAACTCAAAATGAGCAAGGGTTTAAGTTGTATGTGTACTTTGTTTATGAGACACAGTCAAGAAGTTTGTCTATGTTATTAATATATATATATATATATGAAATAATTCATATATGAATGATTACACTCTTGTATAATACATGAATACACCTAACACCATAATTGAAAAGGATTCCTTCTTTATTGGTCTGCAATTCTCAATGACCATACACAGAAAACTTGAACATAACCTACAAATGTATATCTTTCCATATTCATTTCAAAACATTGTTTCCTAAGGATATAAGGATATAAATACATCAAATTTAAGTCAAAAAACCATATCAATACAATGGTATAGAGGTTTATAAATTATAAACATGCTAATTTCATTAATTCTTCTTTTTTACATTATATACTCTACCACCTTTAACAAAATGTAGAGTTCTTCATTATTTCTAATCCATTATCACTCTCCTTTGTACCTATACTTATTATTCATATATAAATGACTCCTCTAAATTATAACTTACTCCTTTCTCTGAGACTAACATCTACCTCAATCCAAAAACTCATTACATACATGGGAAAACTACCTTCCTTGTATAACTAACTCTCATACAACTACTTTAACATGATAAGAACATTCAAAATTCTTGGTTTATACTAAATTTATTAGGATATGTACATAAATGACCATTATAATCCCACCTAGGTCCAAACATAACCTTCTAACAACATTTGACAACATGACATTCCTTGACAACTACACCAAATGCCCCTAAGCACACTAACACCATTCTAATTTTCAAATTAAAGTTTTGGTGGGAAAACACTATAAAGACTCAAATTTTAATTTAAATGCCACCTAAGGACTCTAACTAATGCAAACACTTTATATTTGACTTATACTAATTAAAACAACTCAAACATAGAAACTAGTTGAAGATGACCTTGCATCATACTACCAAGGGGAAAATAAAAATTTCCCTTAAAGTTATAACTAATATTTATTGATGTGCTTTAGATGTTTTAGTCCTTATTTATAAGTATTTATATTCATGTCATGTCCTCTTGGATCCCAAGGCCTACATGATGAATTTAGACCTACTTGTCTCTCATCTACTGCTACAACCAATCTCTCATGCATATGTGCATTCTCTCTTGAGCCACATTTGTGTGTGTGTGTGTGTTTGAACTCAAAATGAGCAAGGGTTTAAATTGTATGTGTACTTTTTTTATGAGACACAGTCAAGAAGTTTATCTATGTTCTTAATATATATATATATATATATATATATATATATATATGAAAGAATTCATATATGAATGATTCCACTCTTGTATAATACATGAATACACCTAACACCATAATTGAAAAGGATTCCTTCTTTATTGGTCTACAATTCTCAATGACCATACACAGAAAACTTGAACATAACCTACAAATGTATATCTTTCCATATTCATTTCAAAACATTGTTTCCTAAGGATATAAGGATATAAATACATCAAATTTAAGTCAAAAAACCATATCAATACAATGGTATAGAGGTGTATAAATTATAAACATGCTAATTTCATTAATTCTTCTTTTTTACATTATATACTCTATCACCTTTAACAAAATGTAGAGTTCTTCATTATTTCTAATCCATTATCACTCTCCTTTGTACCTATACTTATTATTCATATCTAAATGACTCCTCTAACTTATAACTTACTCCTTTCTCTGAGACTAACATCTACCTCAATCCAAAAACTCATTACATACATGGGAAAACTACCTTGTATAACTAACTCTCATACAACTACTTTAACATGATAAGAACATTCAAAATTCTTGGTTTATACCAGATTTATTAGGATATGTACATAAATGACCATTATAATCCCACCTAGGTCCAAACATAACCTTCTAACAACATTTGACAACATGACATTCCTTGACAACTACACCAAATGCCCCTAAGCACACTAACACCATTCTAATTTTCAAATTAAAGTTTTGGTGGGAAAACACTATATAGACTCAAATTTTAATTTAAATGCCACCTAAGGACTCTAACTAATGCAAACACTTTATATTTGACTTATAATAATTAAAACAACTCAAACATAGAAACTAGTTGAAGATGACCTTGCATCATACTACCAAGGGGAAAATAAAAATTTCCCTTAAAGTTATAACTAATATTTATTGATGTGCTTTAGATGTTTTAGTCCTTATTTATAAGTATTTATATTCATGTCATGTCCTCTTGGATCCCAAGGCATACATGATGAATTTAGACCTACTTGTCTCTCATCTACTGCTACAACCAATCTCTCATGCATATGTGCATTCTCTCTTGAGCCACACTTGTATTGATTTCTTCCTCTTTCCATATTCATCCAAGCTATACCTGCAACTAAAAATAAATAATTAGAAAAATCATGTTTATCCTCATGCCCTTGAGGCATTCTCCAACTCTTTTTCCTATTCACATCTTGATTTTACTACCAAGCACCTTCTTTTGCCATGTATGATTCATTATTCCTCTTTGCATCAGCCATTGACTCATCTTATACTTCTTATTATATGATTTTTCCTTCATTTACAACCTATAATTCAACCTTAGTATCTAAAACTTCACTATGTAGAGTGTCTTTTTATGCATGACTTTTCCTTACCTTCATAAATGCTATTATTTTAGACACCATGATTATATGCCATAAGTCTATATTTTATTTTATAACCTAATTCACCATCTCTCTATACATTTTATGAGGACCAAAATTATGTTCTTTATTCAAGACTTCATACACATTACCATAGTCCTCATAATCTTGTTTATGCTACTGTCCCAATGCTTCCTTGGATTAGTTTACATCCTCTTGAGTGAGGATCACTTCATGTTCTATACTATCTTGCTTCATAGATGGCTGACCTATTTTTTATTATTATATCATCATGACTCTATCTTAAACCTCTCCTTTATTTTGGTTCTTCTTGAACACTACTTTGTGAAATACTTCTTCATGTTGTTTATTGAGCCCATGAATTGGCCTAACTATCTCATCTCCTTCTTTAATTCTTAAACCTGCATTCACACATGTCAAATTATCATTAGTTTGAAATATATGAGGCTTGATTTCCCCCTTATTTGTCATCTTAGGCTAGTTTATCAAAACTTTTAATTATCTCTTCACTTTGATCACTTATACTTGTTTTTTATTCATGATCACCAAGTCCTTAAGAGGCCATCTCACCCTTGTGCTAATCTCAATTGAAAACTTTGGTCTAAGTACTTACAAATCTTGATCTAACTATACCATTACTACTTCAACTTGGTAATCTCTCTCTTATCCACCTTACTCTTTCTTCACTTCATAGTGACTACCTCCTTGTTTCAAGCACTTCATCTTCCTTTCACTCTCTCTTCACTCTTCACTATCACACTCTCTCTCCAGGTCTCACTAAGACCTTTCTCTTCTTCTTGACAATCCTTCCTACTTGTCCCCTTGACCTTCACTTGGTCTCTCTCTTCTACCTTGAATCTCTCTTTGAGCTTCCTTCTTGGAGCTTTCACTAGCTCTCTTCTTTCTCTCACTAATCCTCTTAGCTTAAGGGCTTGACCACAACTTCTAACTTTTATACCTCTCTCCCATGTACTTTAAAAAAATTTAGTAGCCTTTTACACAACCTTCATCATTCTTTCAATGAATTGATAAATTACATAACATGTAAACAAAAACATATATGTACCTTATTTATCTTAAAAAATTCTCTATCTTCTTTCCAAGGAACTTATGGATCTGATATCAAATGATGTAGATACATTTTTTATCCTTTGATAATCCAATTCTAACAGTGATAATGAATAATGAATACACCCAATATTTTATAACTTTTCATGTACATCAAGTCTACCTACTAGGTTTGATGTTATTCTCATTTAGGGTCCTTGTTACTAAGCTTCTTGAATTCTTTATCACTACCTTTATAACCTATATACACTACTATCTCTTTTATACATCTCATTCTATACATCCTCTCACTGACTTTCATCTATCATATACACTATCCTTCTCTTTGAGGTCCACTCTCTCTAAGTTCTTGATGTTTCCAAACTATCATCTCTTCCTATTTACATAATTGACACATCTATGAGCCTTATATACACTTCTTACATCATAAATCACTTTTCTCAACTTGAACTCAATCCTCCTTTTATTAGTAAACCATCTTATGAAACTTTGTTCCCTTTTATACTATCCCTTGTAGCCCTTTTTCTGAAAAATTTGCATGGTACATAAAGGTAACATTGAGTTTTGAAAAACTAAATACATATTTTTACACCCTCTATCACCAATTTCCTCTCCATAAATTTTCATGAGCTAACTCCCTTCCTAAATACTCTTTTCAATGGTTTATCAGACCTATTTAGGTTTCTTTATTTCCTCTTAGTACATAGTCAGTTATATATATATGTACATAGGTTGTAGAGGACTTTAACCATAAAAATATCTTCCTTTATATCCACACCCATAAAAATACCAAATTTAAGCAATTTTCATTATTTCAAACAATAGTTATTCCATGTTTCCCACTTCAATCCTAAATTAGGATATATGTAGACTATAACAAGCCCAAGAGGGCTTAAAATTAGTTTAATACACCTTGTGATGCTTTAATAACCTATAAAAACATAAATAAGGTATATTTATCTTATGTCCACCTTTTCCAAACTTAATATCTCTTGAATAATCCCTAAACACCTTCAAATCATGAATTTCATTGTGTTTTCATAACACAGTCTGCATGTGTAGAATTAAAAAATGGTTTTGAATGTATATTTGCATTACATGATGGTCTTTAAATATTCCTCCCAGAATATCCTCAATTTAATTGTCTTTATACACCATAATCACAACTCTCTAACTCCAAGATACTTAAAAATTTGTTATTAAGAACATACACAAACTTCTTGACTAAGTCTCATAAATAGAGTACACACAAACCTTAAACCCCTACTCCTTTTGAGTTAAATAACACCACATAGATATATATACATAAAATAATTCCTATATGAATTATTCCATTCTTTTATAACACATTAATACACCTAATACCATAATTGAAAAGGATTCCTTCTTTATTAGTCTGCAATTCTCAATGACCATACACAAAAAACTTGAACATAACCTATAAATGTCTATATTTACACATTCATTTCAAAACATTATTTTCAAAGGCTATGGTGCTATCAATACATCAAAGTACAGTCACAAAAACCATATTAATACAATGGTACATAGGTGTATAAATTATAGACATGCTAATTTCATTTGTTCTTATTTTTGACATTGTCTACTCTATCACCTTTAACAGAATGCAAAGTTCATTATTTCTACTCCATTATCACTCTCCTACATACCTCTACCTCTTATTCATCTCTAACTAATTCCTCTAAATTATAACTTACTCATCCATCTGAGACTAACATCTTCCTCAATCCAAAAACTCATTACATACATGGGAAAACTAATTTCCTTGTATAACTAACTCTCATGCAACTACCTTGACATGATAGGTAAATTCAAAATTATTGGTTTATACCACCTTTCTTAGGACATGTACATAAATTTCCATTATAAACCCACCTAGGTCCACACATGACCATATAACAAAATTTGACAACATGACATTCCTTAACAACTACACCAAATGCTCCTAAGCACATTAACACCATTCTAATTTTCAAATTAAAGTTTTGGAAGGAAAATAATATATATACTCAAATAATAATTTAAAGACCACCTAAGGACTCTAACCACTGTAAACATATTTTATTTAACTTATACTAACTAAAAAAACTCAAAAATGGAGACCATCTAAAGATTCCCTTGCATCATCACCCCATGACATTCATACTTCATATCTACCTATTTTTGAGGATTTTATAACATATGAACTTTAATAATGCATAAAACTTAAATGTTTGACATAGGGTTTGATATAATCTAGAGGTTTTTTTTCCAACTAGATAGTATGTTATAGGATTATGGGTCACTTAAGTAGATGTCTAATTTTGGAGTTGTCTAAGCATGTATAAAATTATGATGGATGTTTTAGTAGGTTTTATACCCTTAGAGATGTTTGATCAAGTTTTATAATCTGATTTATGTGTGATCAATTATCTAATTCTAAAGTATGTCTAAGAAGGCATCGATCTCTAATAGGTGTATGAGTAGGCTTCAAATTCTAATACTTACTTAATCAAGATAAGTAAAAGTGTTGAAATATATCATAGAAGCTACCAAATATGAGTATTTCATAGGAGAAGAAAAATTACAAGTGAGGAAGAGCATTTGAAGTTAGGACAAAAATTATCAAGGATACAGGTCCTTGTAAAAAAATGCAAGTGAGATTGAGGGTTTCACATAATGATTTAATTTTAATTTAATTTAATTTTAATTTAATTTATATATTAATGTCTAGAGGATGTAAAAAAATACCTATGGGAATAAATTACATATCACATTAATCTAATACATTAAATGAATGCCAAAAACATCTCCAAAAGATACATAAAGAGAAACAGAATTAATGAGAAAAACTAAAAATTTGTGTTATATAGTTACAATTTAGGATAAAACCTAAAAAATATGAATGGCCCTATCAAAAATAAAAACTATTAAGGATGCATGGCCCTATGAAAATGAAAAACTACCAAGGATTCATAATTCTACAAAAAAATACAAGGATGAGGGTTTCAGGGCATTATAAAAAACTTAAGTGAGGAACAAAGTTTCAAGGTATAAAAACTATAGAGTATGCACATGTGAAAATTAACTTGAAAATATTTGGCTAAGAACATAAAATTGTAAGGATTCACCTACATACATGAAATTACAAAGATGCACTTGCTAAAAATCAATGACTAAGTTAGAGTGAGAATGGTAGTGATACAATTAAATATTATGGTTTAATGTAAAAAGAAGGTAAATTAAAGAGGTATTATTGAATGGATTCTATATATTATTGGATATAGGCTTAGGGGATACTTTATAAGTATTCATGTTTCAAGGATTGCATGAGTAGTGTTCAAGTTATGAAAACTTATTTATAATCTCACAGGTTTTGAAAGCTACCTAAATAGTTTTTGGGTTCCTATGGATGCATAAGTAGTCGTTGGGTTTCAAGGACTACTTATGTAGTCCTTGTATTGTAAGGACTACTTATTCAATCCTAGGATTCCAATGATTACTTAAGAAGTCCTAAGATTTAAACCTAATGTTTAAAGGGAAATGTTGAATTACAAACAAAAATAACTTTTCTCCTAACTTTAAATTATGAGCTGACCTAAATTTTGAAGGGAAATGTTGAATTATTAAGTAAACAAACTTTTTACCTATCTTTGAATTATGATCCAAACTAAATTTTGAAATGGAATGTTGAATTATGACCTAACCTAACTTTGAATTATGATCTGACCTAACTTTTGATTTAGGGTAATGTTGAATTATGAAGTGACCTAAATCTAGACCTAATTTTATAAGGGTAGTGTTTAATGTCAGTTTATGAACTCAAATATGAAATAATATAGCTTTTAAATGGAAATGTTGAATTATGAAAAGTTGGAGGGGTGACTGTCAAATTTGCCCTAGGCTTGTCAGAGTCTTCTTTCGATCCTCATATTTAGTGGTTAAAATAAAACATATATATTTAATTGGGACCTATATTACATTTATATTAATTTAAAAAAAAAATCATCTCACATTGAATATTTTTATTTTTTATTTATTTTAAATGATTTGATATGGTTTAAATTTATACATTTACTTTTATCTCACATTGTTTATTTTTTTAACTATGACATTGATGTCTTTTGTATTTGGCGAAGATGATAATGTATATTTGTTCTCAAAATACATGAAATTTGTATAGAGTAGAGTGTATCTATGTATGAGGGAAATACATTGTAGAGACGTGGGAAGAGAATTTGTTTTTGTCAATGTTAATAGGGTATTGGATGGAAAAGTACATTTTCCTTTTTCAATTGATAAATTTTAAACTCTAGAAGATGTCATGAATAAAGGATACTACATTATGTAGGAAGACAAGGATTTGTCAAAGCACATAAATTCATCAATTCCACCTATTCACATTGATCACATATATAATATTGATTTTGAGGGTTATTTTGTTATCATGGAACTTGAGGGAGATTGTAGTGATGACACTAAAAGCATCATTAATATAGGGCCTAAAGATAGAATTAATTTTGTTGTAGATAATGTGGTTATTAAACACAAGTGTTCTTGAAAAAATAATGACATAGCCCAAGGATTTATAACTAATGTGCTATAATATCTTAAAACTTATGTAGAGAGACTGGGACCCCTAAATTTTTATGTCAAGGTCTAAAATGTGGGAAGTTTATGTTATGAATTATCAAACATAATAAAACCCAATAAATTAATATCTTGGAAAGTAAAAAAATTAGTTTTACATTAAATAGGAAGAAAACTAATGATTAAAAGGATTGATAAATTGAATGGCCTATCTATTGTACAAGGTATTGAACACAATTTGGATTTTAGGTGTGTTGGTTTCAAATTGATCCATTTGTGCTCATTTGCAAGCAACTATGTTGTAGAGGAAATAATTAAAAATGTACTTGAAGGAGATATGGTATAAATTAAAGTATTGGATGGAAATACCTTTGGTGTTCATATCGATAGATTATTCAAACCTACTTGTAAATTATGTTCCCTATTTAAAGGATCTCTCATATAACAACCTTATTAGAAATTGGCCAACATAGATAATTCTCCCATGCATATCAAATTGAGATAAGTATGAAAAGAGGTTGAGGTCAATATGTGGGATGCATTACAAGAGATAAAAACCCAATTAGTAGATCCATTGTATTTTTATGCCACTAATTATAAGCATTCCACAAAAGTAATCAAAAGATCCTAAAATTCTTAAAAATGTCAAAAATTGAATGTCAATTTACCCACTTCATCATATCAACTAGCTGATGAGAATACAAAATGGTCAATGTTTTTGGATGAAGTGGAAAATATGGAATATAATTTTTGTAAATAAAACTATCTCAAAAAAATCCCATTACTTAATTTAAAGTTCTATGGCATAAAATTAGGTCCTTGCATAAAGAGGTGAGAAATAAATTTGTGTTTGATGCATTAACAACAAAATCCATCTATAATGTGGATGAGTAATCTATGGAGGTGTATAAAATTAAATTTTATGGGATGGATGTTTATCATAATGCATGTCACAAAACTTATGGTTAACCAAGGATCACCTTCTATAATCATAAATGCGATTGGATAAATGATGATAGACATGTAGAATATGGTAAAAATGTGAAAGAGAAAAGGAATTTACATACCAGTATAGTAATTGATTACCTATTGATACTTATTGAGATAAATTTAGATATTTTTTCACATCTAACTCATTATGGAAGACGTGATGGAATAAAAGTTCCTCAAAGACTACATCTTACATTCTATACCAAAAATTTGATACAAAATAAGTGTAATGAGAAGCTTAATGTTTTGAACCTTATTCCTATGTCATATCCAAAATTCATTAGTATAATGAACAATTTTTTAAAAATATGTTTAAATCATAAAAAATAATTTCTTTTCCATGTTTTATGAGTGTACAAATATGTAAAACAAATCTAAATCCATCACATGCCTAGAAACACTCTCAAAACTTGAATAGGAATAGAAATGGCATAATGAATACATTCAAAGTTATCATGTACATTAATATTACCACATATTATAATAAGAGGGACAAATTCAAATATTCTCAAACATTATGCATGATAAAATAGACAAAATGAAAACTTTCATACCAAGTATGGGAAAGAAAGGTAAGTCAATAAGCATTTTTGTGAACATCCCAATTACTTTGAATAGTATGCTCACACATGGACTCAAGACTGGGTGTTTTGGCCATTTTGGCCTAAAATATTTTGAATGTGGAGGAAATTACATAATCAAAAAATTGGCTTTATGTCTTAGGAAGCTCATAGAATTGGTCACTAATGAATATGGGGATTTATTGTACAATAGTAATGGATTATCAAAACATCCATTATATGATGCACTATTACAAAATTAAGTGAATGATAATGCAAAGGGTACAAAGATAATTTTTTCCAATATGAAATAAATAGTATTACAAGTAAAAATACTCTATTAATAAAATATCCACCCATCTTCTACTTACAACTAGATAGTGCTTATAGTGAAAATAATAATTTTACCCTATTTTCATTTGCATCTATGTTGACGGTAATAAGTATATTCAACATTATGTATGTAAGCTTCCTTTTAGTGGGACACACTCATGAGGATATATATGGGAATTTTGGTAGATTATCAACATCATTATGGAAATTAGACATAATTTTTTTGTTTCATATCATGGACACCTACAAAACATGCTAAGAAAGATCAAGTATGTTCAATCCTTACCTTATTTATGAAGTGTATGAATTAAATGACTTTGTGAAGCCACACTTTTTGGATGGAAGCTAGAATATAGTGGTATTAGTAAACATAATATGTTTAATTTCCATGTCATTGATGGCATATTGATGATGAAAAATAAAGAAATAATAAATGATATGCAATTATCTCATATATTCCCAAACTAGCATACAAAATATAATGGTAAGCTAAACATACTAGAAGGAAGCCTCATTTGACACCTTTTAGAGAACTCACAGAGATGGAAGACCTAAAGAAGGGACTAAAATTATATATTGAACATTGATGAAAAAGTGCATGAGGTATAAGTAGGTAATATTATCTTACAAAGATAATGTATTGGGAAAATAATTTATGTTCTTTGGATAGACCATTTATAAATTTTAACCTAATGTTAGATGCTTATTTTTTTCCATAAAAATCCAATACAAAGATTTATATGACCAAATATTGACCAAAGATACAAATATTCAGAGGGAAGACTATATTAATCAAAATATCCCAATTAATAATGATATTTATGTTGGTCCTATTCATGAAATACCTAAATAAGCCTTCAATCCATTGGTGGATGTGTATATGAGAAAGATGATTTTAGTAGAAACATCAAATGAAATGTAAATACATGTATGGAAAGAAAAAATGAGGATGTTTACCTTAATAAAAGGAAAAAAATGTGGACAAAAAGGTGAGGATTCAATATTGGAAACCTACTAAGAGACCATAAGGTGAAAATTGTATCAATAGTGTATAAGGAAAATAAAACATAGACTAAATTAGATGAAATTAAAAAAAGAGATTGATGTGGATAATATCATCTGGACATGGATACCAAATAAAACATGAAAATTAGGATCTATCAAGATCCCTCATAAATGAAATGAAGCCATTAAATTATACCTTTAAATAACTAAACATGATAATTAATGTTAAGTTATTTGGTGAAAATATTAAATATCATAAATCAATATGTGATATCATCTTGGCCTAAGATGTGTGTTTATTACAAATCACACTCTAGCAAGACCTTAAAATCAATGTAATATTATTTAATATGAATAGAATATTGATATTTATTTTAGATAATTATTTGTCATTAATACAATTTTTATTATTAAAATTATCTCAAGTTCATGTAATCTCACAAAAATTAAGTGGCTTTATTCCATAGTTATTAAGTTCGATCAAATGTGGACTAGGTTTAGTGCAGTTCAAACCCTAAGTTGATTAAACTTTGTTAGTCAGATTTGGAAGATTTTTTAATATTTTATTATTATCTTTAATTATAAAATAAGGTGCACGAGATTTTTATAAAAAAAAAGACTAACAAGAAAACACTAGTTTCTATGCAGGACACATTGAAAAGTTCTTGAGTTGTCAAACAATAGTCACATACATCTTATAACTATTTTATTATTCATGTACCTTGGAGATATATAAGATTAAATATGGATGTTATTAATAATGTTTTGATATTTTTTTTGGTTAACATGTAAAATAATATTAAAAATAAAAAATAAAAAAATTACAGGTCTATAACATGACAGATGAATTTATTTCTTCCTAACTTAATATTTATATAAATGTTTTCTTCTTATTTTATATCATGTATGGATTTTTAAAATAATACTAAAAAAAAATAAAACAAATAATGCATAGTTTGAAAATAGATCTACATTAAACTATGATGTTTGTAGTCATCCTCCCATGCTTGCTCATGATGAAAATAAGCACACAAATCTTAGGTTTAATTTTGTGCGATGCATCCTTATAGATCATGGAAACTTGTAGGATTTTCCAAATCCTATCATTGTGATATAATATAATTTAAGGGTGGATATTTGTTACTCCACTTTTGGATGGAAATGCGTTTCAAAAGTAAGTTACTTTTATTAAAGGTTCTTAAAATTGACTTAAAACTTATTAAGTTGTGCACCTTATGTTTTTATATTGTGTTACTTTTCTAAATGGGGGTATCACTATGACAACTATTAGGTACTAATATGAAAAATATGGGGCATTACGTGATCTAATGATAGAAACATTAGAATCTAATATCACACTACTTTGAACCAATAATAGAGATATTAGAATATGATATCACATTAGTTCAAAATCAATAATAGAAATATTGGAATTAAAAATTCACTAGTTAAAAACAAATAATATAAATATTGGAATCAAATTCCATCAATTATAAAACAAATTTTTTTAACAAAATGATTTTTTTTAAATATTTTTTAGTTATATTAGAATATATATGCAATAATATGTTATTTAACACAATTTTAGGATCAATCCCCTGCATATTTGAATAAAACCACACAAATTATTCTCAATAATAATGTAAAATTTGTCTAAGTGATTTACATTCATCCTCTTATAACATGACTACTACGAGTATTTATCTTGGATATTTATCTTTTCCAAAATGAAATTCTACTATTTATTCATTAATAAAATTTGATATATCTTTCATATATTGTGTTTTAGGGATGGTATTTAGGTCATCTACTTGGAAATGAACATTAGGGTCTTATCTCTCTCAAAAATACATGTGCATTTATTGTGTGAGAAAACCTATTCTTTTGATATAAGGAAGATTGATCCTCATATAACCTAAAGTATCCTAAGATAGACTCGTCATTTTAAATATCATCTCATGCCCAAATATATAGGAGATTGTATTGTTAATGTTATTAGGGTATACCAATGGTAGTGTGGATACATGATGAACTTCTTGTGTAAGCTCTAGTTTTTATTTGAATAAAATGTAGATACATAGTAGCCTATGTATTTTTTCTATCCTCATTAGTTGTTGTATTATTTTATGAGTGAATGCAATAATAGGTTGGATAATTAATTGTGCATGCTTACCTGATCCTTTTCTTATGAATCCATAATTTTTTGAATATTTGAGACCAAAACCATATTGGATTTATTCTATTGGCATTGTGGATAAAGTATATATTTTTATTGATGCCACAATTTTATAATTTTCATTATTTTATATAGAAACATGCATGTTAGAGAGTTTCACAAATGCCAACATATGGATGCCAATCATGGTCTCAAGGTTACTAGGGATGATAAAATAATTATTTCTAGTGTAAGACTTGGACAAATTAGAGGTTTAGGGTCCATACTAGATGATATACATTTCATGACTATGTAATAGAGAGGTGGAATGCTAACACTTTTAATTTATGGATACTAGCTAGGGATATGACTATGATAGTATAAGATGTATGTAAGATATTATGATTAAATGTTTTAATTACATGAGATGTATTAAAGGTTGCTAAGTGATTAGGTCTAAAATGACCAACACATACATTTATGACTAGACAAGACTGAGGTACTCAATATGACTCTAATTATTCTACTATATTTCTATTAGAGATTATATTTTTTGATGTTTTGTGCATGCATAAATATATGTGTGTTATAATAGATTTATTTTTTTCCATTGATGGTGGTTGGGTGGATATTTATTACTATATGACTAACATTATTTATGATATGGATACTCATGGGACCATGTATTTTTGGAGTTGTACCAAGATGGTGTATTTATTTAGATATTTTAATTGATCACCTAAGATGATACAATATAAATTTGAGACCACATAAATTATTACACATATGGACCCACCTAAATTTATACACATGTGGGTATATGATCATATTATTTGGGCTTCACCCCAGTGGTCATTCATTCACTAAATGGTCTTGCATCCAAAAATATTAGAGAGTTGGTTGAGTAGTCCATGTACTTTAGGACATAGTTTAGATATATACATGATGAACACCATCATCATTAGACCATATATATATATATATATATATATATATATATATATATATATATATATATATATATATATATATATATATAAAGGATGGTTTGAGGATTTTGTGTAGTTACATCACATCCAAGTGATTTTTTAGTTTCATATATATATATATATAAGGATGGTTTGAGGATGTTGTGTAGTTGCATCACATCCATGTGATTTTTTAGTTTCATGATCAATTTCCTAAAACATATGAGCACTTTTAGTATGAGTGTGTGATAAGAGAGTTTATGAATTTTCATGGATTGTGTGAAATGACCCCCCAAAAAACTTTAAGCATCCTTTCTTTCAAAATTGAAAATAGAATGTGAACTAGTTTATGACCTAAAACTTGGTTTTGCATAAAACCTATCACCATGTTTACATGCATGTAACCCTTAGTTAGGGTAATTACCCCTAAAAGATTCTATGGGGAACATTATTTCCCTAGGGATATCCTCATGCAGTTATAGGTGTATCAATATGTGATCCATAGCGATATATCTATGACTACATGGTACCAGACACCTTCCTAATAAGACCACCTAGGTGTCCTTATCCTACCTAAGCATTTGACATTCTTGGAAACCCAATATAGGCTAGGTTTTAAAATTTCCCTTATTTAAACTTGGGATGGATAAGTTAATTATTTAGGTTATCAATGTTATTCAAAAAAGAATTTACTCTAAGTTAAGTTTATGATTTTTGTTCTATCTAATTCAAGTAGTGGTATTGATTTGAATATATTTTAGGATTCAGACTACACCTACACACCCTTAAGATGTAATTAAATATTAATGTACTTGATACATGTGAAAGATATAAATGGTACCCATAATTTTAGATCATTTTACCATGATCTATGGTTATGAGGTCATTTTACCTCATACCTTAATTTTAGAAAATAAAGTGTCATTTTAACTTATAGTGGTATCATGATCTCACTAGAGCACCTCGTAAATAGTCCTCTACAAATTTATGTTTCTCTAGTATTATTTGTGTATCACTTGGTCATAATCGTAAGAATTATAAAATTATGCCACTTTATTTAAAATTTTAAAATCTATAATCCTTGGTTAAACATGTTAAATATAAAAATATGTTCCTAAAGGAATGTCAACACAAAGTTTACTTCATTATTGTGTCATAAATAAAATACTAATAGGTTTATCTAATCAAATTAAGCATGATTTACTATATCCATTAACTTGCTAAAAAAGTGTATTTAATGAAGACAACCTCTTTGTCATTGTATCTCATTATCCATATTATAATCAAATCTCTATATGCATTAGTTATGAATAAAATAAATATGGATTATAATTAGGAACAATAGCTAATAGAAAATTAAATATCGACTGAGGATTTTAGATGATCTTCCTACAACCCATGAATCAAAATAACTACTTTGACCAAGTTACCAACTAAGGATTAGTGACCTAATTGGTCATTATGGAAAAAAAAGAGAAATAGCGTTTGAAACTATTTTGTCCTACATTCATTAATAAATAGAATTTAAGATAGAGTTTTCCTTCTAAAATTACACATAATGAATTTGAATTATAATTCATTGAGTAAAGATTCTAAAAATATTAGTAATAAGCATGTTATATTATTCAATTTGAATTGCCTTTATTAATAAGGCTAAATTGAAACATAACCTTGTAAACAACCAGTTCTCTCTAGTTCATTTCATTTCTTTGTGAAATAGAAAGGCATTCAAGATCATATTATTAGTTATGCAAATAAGGATCAATTACTTACTAAAATATGTAAGCCAAAGTAAGATGGAAAAATAACTTGTATAAAAAATTAAACTAAATAATTAAAATGATAGTAATATAATTGAAATTTACAACTAGTTGCACCATAGTAAGGAGTATAATGCCAAATAATAACAATTTAAGCAAGAAGAGTCATGATTCTTAGCAAGGTAATTTTTTTAAGTCTTTAGTAAATCTAATTTCAACATATATTTAAATCACTCTAAGTTTCAATTTTGCATATAATATAGATGGTACTAGTTTAAATAAGCATTTATACTCATAAAAAATAACATCTAGGTTCAACATCTAATAAACTTATTCATAGTTGATAGTCACTAAAATTTATAATGTAATCCATGGATTTAAAACATAATATTATAGCTTAAAGTACAATTTCCAATCTAAATATTTAATAAGGAAAATAAAAATGTGAGAGTATTGAATTAATGCAACTAAAATGTAGAATTGTAGTAACTGATTTCATATGATACAATACAATGAAGGAAACACTAACCTACATTAGTAGTAAATTATTCCAATAAAAATATTAAATAAATTATTTTACAAAGCATGTTGCATCACTATATTATTAATTAATTAATATCATAAAGTACTACAATCATTAATAAACTAGGTGAATGATAAACATGTCTTCCTCACATGATCCATCCCATCTTGACCCATCCTATGAGCCCCCCAGTTGGTGTCCCTCACCACCCCCAACTATCAGTTGGGAGACGGACTCTTAATTTTTGGACTTTAGGAATGTAGGAAAAGACACTAAGAGAAAGAGCCATTTAACTTGAAAAAGTTATAATAATTAAAATTTTACATAGAAATTTCAAATATAATCATTAATAAATAACATTGATAACTTGATATTCATCTGAAGGATTTTAGAAGTCAACTATTGATTCAATTGACCTCATTCTTCCTTCATCATATGTTCCAAGTAACCAAGTTAATAAAAAATAGAACCCTTATAATATGCAGTCATAAAGAAAATTAAATGAGAAATAAAACTATAATAACCACTAAGGTTTTAAACACTGCATTTATTCATTACATGATGACCAAATATGGATAATTTAATCACTTACAGTAGTGATGAGGTTTATAAATTAGGTTATCAAATAGATAGCTGAATTTAAAACCAAGTAATTCAAAAGATTATGAAAGCTACTTGATTATAAATAAATAATTTCATAACCCTAGGTATAACAAATGAATTATTTAAATTATTTTTCCATAAAAAGACATATTTATCCAAAATCATAATCTCTAACCCCCCCCCCCCCACCAAAAAAAAAAAAAACACCAATAGTAATTTATTCATCAAAAACCCATAAAACTTATGCATCGAATTTTTACCAAAACAACCCATTAAATCAACTTCCAAAATACAAACTCAGGCATCAAATAAAACCCACAAAATGGTTAAGCCAAAAGACCAAAATGTATACCTAAGGTTGAACCAGGGTACCCTTTTTCAGCGGGGTGAATAAAATAAAAACTAGAAATGATTAATAATAACTTAGTCATGATTTTTATGTAAATATTTGGACTAAAAAATAATAATTTATAAACCCCAAAAATCTGAAATTAGGTTTTTAACAACTCAATGAGGGAGTAATGGATTTATTTAGAAAAACAAATCCATTTCAAACCTTTGTAGGTTCATAAGGAAGTCATACAACTTATTTATGAACCTGTAAGTAATTTTTTTATTTAATTGCCCTCATAATTCTAGAAATGAACATCATAATCTTTTCATGAGAGATAAAATAAAATTTATAGCACTTACTTATTTCCCAACAAACCAGTGAAAGAGAAAAAAAATTGTGCTTACTTCCTTTGGCCACACCCTCATTTTCTAGCCATGGCCCTAAGCAAGTTGATCCTCTCTCCCCAATGAGATATTAATGCCCCAAATCTCCTCCAAGCTACTACCATGACCTAGGGCTTCCATATCTTCCTCATCCCTCCCTCTCCTCCTCCTAACTAACCCCATCGACCAAGCAATCCAAACTGGTATTAGGGGTCAAGATAAGATCCTCCCAAGTCTCCAAATAAATTAATGCATAATTTGATTTTTCCAAAGACCAAAAAAATGCCATGATAAGATTTGATTTGTGTCAAATCCCCATGAGCCATGGTGATTAGGGTAAATCCTTTTTGTTTGACAAAATAATAAATTATTGTTAATTTGACTTAGAGATAATCCATTAGCTTTCTCATTAGGATCTTGGAGGGGAAGTGATGAGAGGGGGTTATGAAACAATACCAAGGTACACCCAAGCATATCAAAAAAAAAAAAAAGATAATAAAGACAATAATAATTCTAAGTTTGAACCAAGACACTCAAAAATCCTAACACTAAAAAAGCTAAGAAAGGGGTCAATGTTGCCAAATCTCATACAAAAGTGGAACAAGTATGAACTGATAACAAGATTGGAAAGAATTAAAAGTGACCATAAAATAAAAAACTAAAATTATTGAATACAAACAATCCCACAAATTAATAAAATATACAAAGTGAAGATATTAGAAAATATTACAGACAAGTCAAGAAGACAATCAAGAATGAAATAATAAAATGAAATGAAAAAACTATGATAAGTTTTATTGGTTATTATATGAACCTTTTTAACTATGTTGGTTACCTCTATTCCTTATCCCCCAACTGTTGAAATCCACCATGAACCTAGCTCATTTCACTTGTACCTACACCCAAAAATGGCATCGGTATTACCTGTAATATATAAATGTATGCAAAGATAAAATGAATAGAATTATGTATAAAATCAAATATCAGGATCAAATTAACTCATACAAAATAAAATATATCTATAAAATTTTGTCCAATATCTAAAAATATTAAAATAATGGTCCCAAAAAGTGTTGAACAATGTAAAACTGTGCTTAAACTATGTATTAAAATATATAAATGAAACATGAAGATGGGGTTGTAAAAATTACCTCCAAATATTTTTATGTGGACTCATACATGAAAATATATATGATAACCATGAAATTAGAGCCATCCTAAAACCACATAATGAGCTCCTATACTAGATGGGGAGGTAGAAATACAATAGTAAATTTGGATGGTAATGATGCATGGAATATTATATAGTATATGAAATGGTGGACTTAGGTGTACTGACCCATTTTTTTTCTTATCTTATCTGATCAGGTATATGTATATCCCAATGAGTAGCTTGATTTTGACATGGTGAGAAGAGGAATGAGGCTAAAGGAGATAAGCAATATGATGTAACTATTATAAGTATTTTTATGTATGTACATTATGTATATATCTTGATAATTTTGAATAGTAATTTATTAAGTTTTAATAATTTTTAAATATTATGTGTTATGCAAGAGATTCATATTGGACATATATTATTAGTGCATTGATGCATGTTTTGACACAATGGATTAGTAATGTTGTCATTCAGGGAGATCTTATATAGAGAAAAGACAACATTTACAATGTACACACTCCACTTTTAAATCATATTTCTCATGCCATAGGATTTTATGTGTTTTTTGATGGTGAGTGAGATGATATTATGAGTAAGGTTTCTCAGTTAAGGTAGTTTGTACAATTGATACCACCACTGAGCTTGGACAAAATATTTTTGTAAAGTATGTTTATCAATAAGGAGATAACATGATGATATTTAATAAACATTGGAAATATAATATATATTGGATATATTTAGCATTTTATGACTAAGACATATGTATTAGGTCTTTCTTGAGATCATATCAGGATGATAATGGGTTATCTTCCTCTAAAGCACCCTGACTCAAAAATTGATATGTTGATAATGATGTGGAGATTGAGAGTTATCATGTACCATTTATTAAGTGACCTTTTTCTATTGAGATGTTATATTTCATTATATTATTATATATGATGTTGGATATATATATATATATATATATATATATATATATATATATTATGTAGAGTTATGATCTTTGACTATGCATATGTTTGTTACAATTTTTTAGTTTTAGTTTCATGTTTTATTTGAGTTTTTTTATCATCTTAAAAAAATATCAATGTGAATTATTTTAATTATCTTTTATAAATTTATACCATAATTATATTATAATGATATACCTATTTTATCTGATTTTGGATTAATGATCTAAACACGTGTAAAATTATGAATATTCATATTATATAAATTATATCTAAGTTACATAAATCAGAATGTAAAAGTTGATGGTCAATTACACTTTATTATTTATATAAATGACCTATAGGACTTAGGTACTTATATTTTTACTATTCTATTATGATTTAAGACTATGCACAAGTATCAAAAGGACTAAACCTAGATCTAGAATTTCTTAGATCTAGAAATTGACTATTGTATACATCTAAAATTTACCACTTTGTCGCTCGCTACTAATACTATCATTCCATAATAATTACACTTATTAATCACTTATATATCATTATATATAATTTATTTTAATATTCCATCCTAATATCCTCTTTATAAATTTATTACATCACACACTATCCTTATAAAATCCCTTACATAATAAAATTTTCTTATTAACACTCCATTTAATACTAAATACCACTTACATAATATTCCAAGAATTTTAAATTCCTTCTCAACTAATTCCACCTACCTCCACTATGTATTCTAAAAATCACCTTCTTAATTCTCTTCTAATCATAATTAACTAATCTTGATGATTCTCTAAATCTCAAAGCTTCTTAAAGCCCCTCACCCCTTCCTCTATAGAGAATTCTATGAATTTTTAAATCCTGATATCAACTACTAAATCCTCAGACTAATTCTAGGCATTGATCTTCATCTCACATGGATAAATCATATCCATCCATTATCCCATCAACCTCTTATAACTCAAACTACACCCCCATGAAAAATTTAATCTTTTAATCCTTAAGAATATATTGACACCACCTTGTATTTATTATTCAACAATAAAACATCCATTACTCTCATGTTACTATAATCTTGGGCATTGTAAGAGAAATCAAACATCCATTATCAAACTTCAAACATGTCCAAATCATTTTTATCACATCCAAATTTTTTAAGGAGGAAGAATTCATTACAACTTGAAGTATAACTTTTGTTCATATTTAATTTTAAATTTGCATGTGCATATCTCATTATAACTCAAACTACACCCCCATGAAAAAATCAATATTTTAATGCTTGAGAATATATTGACATCACCTTATATCTATTATTCAATAATAAAACATCCATTACTCTCATATCACTACAATCTTGAGCATTGTAAGATAAATAAAATATCCATTATCAAACTTCAAACATGTCTAAGTCATTTTGAGCACATCCAACTTTATTAAGGAGGAAGAATTCATTACAACTTAAGGTATAATTTTTTTTCAAATTTAATTCTAAATTTTCATGTGAATATCTCATTATAACTCAAACTACATCCCCATGAAAATTTCAATCTTTTAATCTTTGAGAATATATTGACACCACCTTGTATCTATTATTCAACAATAAAGCATCCATTACTCTCATGGTACTACAATCTTGAGCACTGTAAGAGAAATCAAACATATATTATCAAACTTAAAACATGTCCAAGTCATTTTGATCACATCCAAATTTGTTAAGGAGGAATAATTCATTACAACTTGAGGTATAATTTTTGTTCATATTTAATTTTAAATTTGCATGTGAATATCTCATTCTTTTAGCTCAATTAGAGGTGCTTTTTATTGGATTTAGAGTAGATTTATTTATTTATTTCATCATTACATTGTATTTTTATTGAGCACTCATTTTAACATTACATTTTGGTGACCATAATGGGGTAAATCCCATATATTTTGCTTATGAATATTTTGGTGTGTTTTAACAAGCTTTTAGATTCCTTGAAAAAATGATTTGGTGGCCAAAACTCCAAAATTTTGTGGCATAAACATTTATAGGTTGATATCAAATTTGAGCTATGTTGGGGAAACTTTTATCTACAAAAATGTTAATTTTCTCTATATACAAATTATTTTGTACTTAATCTCTAAATTTGACTATCATTATTTGTTTAATCATTGAGTTTTTTAACTATTTTATCAAATATGTTTCTATCATGTTAGTGATTTTGATAAGGCACTAATAGTTTCATGATATTTTTTATTTATTTTTCAATTTTATTTTACTATTTGTTCATAGGTTTTAAATCTTTTAACACAGACATATGACTTTGATTTTGATAGCAATGGCTTTGCACTGTGCAAACACAACTTCTCTAGGTTCATATGTGACTTCAAATTATACTTATTTTGTGATTTTGTATTTACATGGATTTGAGTCTATTATTTATGGCTTCATTATATTATGTAGTGGATTTGATATTTTTGGTCTTTTGGTTGGTTTCCTTTATTCAAGGTTTGTATTTTCTATTAACAACTTCATTGTTGATAGACATTTTTTTTTTATTACTAAATTTTTTAATTTATAACTAATCTATCTATTTTAGTAACTTAATTATACATAGAATCAAATTCATCCTAAAATTATTAGTTTTGACCTATTTAGATGAGGCTTTATTCTTTAACTAATTTTAATTTCTGGCTAACCTATTTTGTGTAGCAATTTCTTTCTATGTAGAATCATCTTTATTATGAGTATTAACATCTTCACTTTTTGAAAATGTATATTTTATTTCTAAAAATGTTTTTGTAGTTTCCCCTCAATTTCTAAATTAAAACTAATCTCTTGTCTTTTACAATTCCACCTATCAAAGAAATAACAAAATAAACTTGTCATAAACACTTTTTAATCATATATAATTAATTAAATTTTTGTGCGTTTGAAATTTAGTCATATTAGTTTAATTTTTGTGTGTTTATTTCTTATTCTACCTGAGGCTAAGGTTATGTATGCTCTCCCCTTATTCCCATAGGGTGAACTTAGGGATAAAAAATAGTTGATAAACCTCTTTCCATTTTTTTTTTTTTCTAGAGGCAATGTGATATAGAATTCATCCCCACATACTTGTCATAGTATTTAGGTGGGTTGTGATGTGGATTTGATCACCACATATTAATCCAAAGTCTATTTTTTGGTAGAGTGTCAATATAAAGGATACCTATTGTAAAGCTAAGTGGATATTCCAATAAATGTTTTTGTGAAGTGACAAGGTTGGACTTCAAAACTTGAGCACCATACATCATCCTTATATAGAATTAGACCCCATGTGTTGCAATGTATTTATGTGAATAATTTAATGAGCCTTGTACAACCTTTATTGAGACCTTTTGGATGCAAATAGCTTGTAATTCAAGGAAAATAACATTCCTTAAGATTACTCACCACATACAGACATAGAGTGATGGTTGGGAGACTAGCCTAGTCACCACTTTATGTGAGTAAGATAGATGGGTAGGTTGTTACATTGAAACCCATAATTTACTAACACATGTCATATTTTTTATTAGATAGGATAAATTCCTTTAAAATTGGAGATATGAATTGGAAAAGTGAGGGTTTTTATTACTTAACACAAAACTAAGGAGGGTTTTAAATAATGGTCCCAGAACTAAAAGGTTTTAAATATCCTACAACCATGATTCATAATGAGAGGGTTTATTATTCACACAACCATACCAAACACAACAATAGAGGTTAAAAGATCCCAAAACTGTAACAATTCAACTAGAAAGAGGGCCTGATGGATCCCACAACTGATACAAAAGGGTCTTAAGGATCCCACAACCTTAATAATAAAAGGAAGGAAACTCCTTAACAAACATAAATTTTATAAAATAACTATCACCCTTAATTGGAACTTCCCTTAAACATCTAATATAGAATAAAATCCATCCATAAATAGATTGTCTTCTGCTAATCTTTTATCTTGTCAAAATTTCCACATAGATAAAGCACAACTAGTGAGCATGCACACACATTGAAACAAAAAATATCTAAAACATAGCATGATAATACGGAAATCATCCTCAACAATCTAACAATAAATGGAGGAAACTCCTCATCAATATATATATATATATATATATATATATATATATATATATATATATATATATATATATATATATATATATATATATATATATATATATATATATATATATATATATTTTACAAACACTATCACACTTTGACAGAGCTTCCCTAAAACTTTTGTAGTAGGATAAAATCTAGCCAGGATCAAATAGTCTTCCACTAATCTTCTACCTCTTTGAAACATATTCATAGCCTCAAAAAATTGAATAATAATTATTGGATATACACACCCACTGATCCAAATAATGATTAAATCATAATAAGGAACAATCCAACTCATCCTCAACCATCTAGCGACAAATTAATACAAAATATAAATCTTTATCCCATCCTAAATTACCATTGAATCCACTTTGAATTAGGAATCCTTGGTAATCTTACTACCACCATTCCTTTTTCTATAATGGTGTTTTGGATGACCATTGAATAATAGGCCAATCAACCAACAATTGACACATAGAGGTATTAAGACAAACCCCAAAAACTGGAAGATATAGGGATAAAATCCTCTAACATCCACCCTTCCTAGAAAGACAACAAATTGAAATCCTCTAACATCCACAGAAGGAGGGAAGGGGTAGAGTCCTCTATCATCCACCTAAACCACAAATGTTTTGATGAGGAATATTTTAACTTCCTCCATCAAGGCCCACAAATTTCTAGCCTTATAAAGGAAAAGAGATTTAAAGAAGAGTCCTATAACATCCACCTTTGAATCTTGAAAAACATTGGCCCAAGTCATGGGGTTCACATCAAATAAAAAGGAGATATACTCCCTTTGGATCTTCAAGTTAGACAACTGAGATTTCAAAATTCTAGAATTATCTTAGTACATGGTATAAAATAGATGATAATAGGAAAAGCAACAAGCTTCCTCCTTTTCCCAATAGGAGAGGGAGATAAATAAATAGCCAATAGGTTGTGTGAAATAAATTTACATAGGATAAAACCAAGATAAAATATGAGCATAAAGGGAATAAAATACCACTCTACCCTCTAAATGGGTTAATTTTCCTTCAAGATGAAACAAACTCTAGACTTTAAGCTTTTACCAATCTATTATCTTACCCAAAATAGTATAAGTCCTATAGATCTACCACCAAGAGGTATAAACACTTATGATCTAAATCCCCTAAAATAATACCACCTTTTTATTATGGGTATTACGCTAGTATGATGTATTTTTATACAGTCTTAAATCTATGGATCTATTTCTTAGCGTCAGTGAATTTTTTGCTCCGAGTTTTTTTATTAGATCCCACTCAGGGTCTTCCCCTCTAGTATTTGATGCACACCAAGATTTATCTCTGATTATCTCCTACCCATTAGGCCATTAAATATTTTAGAGGAAGATGATAGAGATTTCATCCATTTGTACTCCCACCAAACATAGTTTAATACCTAAATGTTTACTTCTTAGATTCAATAAATTTTCTACTCTAGTTTTTTATGACAAACCCCACCCAAAATATTCAATTTCAAATCTTAAGATCCACCAATATTTTGTACTAGTTCTTTCCCACCTAGTGGGATTTTCCACTCTCAAAATACTTATTATATCTAGATCTAGATCATCTCCTTCGCTCTCCCCTTCTTCTCACCTAGCCCCAAAATTTGAATTCATCCCTCTGATTCTTCTCTTGCTCAACTCTATTATCATTATAGACTCTTCATTATCATAGGCTTGTGATATTGTGTGATCTTATTTGTGTGTTTTCTATACCAATTTTATTTTTATGCATATTCCCTACACGAAAAAAATTACCCCATAAAAATTAACACAAGGTCCACATATCAATATTATTATCCAATCCTTACATCAATTAATCCTTACCTCATCACCCCATCATAATTAACATACCTTTTACCTCGTCTCTTACACACATATTCTCATGAAATTTATTCTTATCCAATATCATCCCCCATCACTTATCAATTATAATACCTCTTAGTCTTTCTTGAAACAAATACAAACTACATCACATCATCATCACCCATTTAAAATTTATCAAGTACCATCAAATCAATTAATCTAGCTAGTTCTAATCAAATATAGTCAACTTTGGTTAAGGTCAACCATATCCTAGTTAAATTATCACATCTATTTTAGCTATTCCTAATCCTATCACCTATCAAACCAAGTAAAATCATGAGCTTGTCTTACCTCATTATCTTGTTCAAATCTATGGATAATATACTCTAACCATATCTCAATCAAATTATCTCACGTCCAAAAATAAAATTTTCTCAAGAAACACCATGCTAACAGTATAATCACATAGCACATTCTCATATCACAATCTAAACTTGATTAAATCAAGCTTATCAATTAATAATCCCCCCATATCATATCATCTAAAAGCATCATAGCTCATCCACACCTTGGCACCATGCCTATATGAACTCATCCATAAATTAGGATTAGATAATCAAGCCATGGCAATGATCTTAACACTCTTTTATAGGGTGGACAACATCATGGTAATGATGAAGAAAGCCTTATTTATATGGATACACAAAACCAATATTTACAATATGACTTGTTGAATATTAACCAATGTAGGTCCCAATTACATTAGTATATATATGCTAATATAAATGAGTTGTTACTCAAGCTTATTTAAGTAGGATCTAGATTCCCTCCTAATTTGATGGAGACAATCTAAAGTATATTATTTGAAACCATAAAAGGGAAAGGCCTACACCTAGATATAATCATTTTGAATATGAAAAATAATAACCCCAAGTAGAATCTTTCAACATCAATCATGTCAAAGGGAATTCCACCTTAGAAGAACAAGTTAAGTATGATGATAAAGAAGCCTTACTTGATTTCCTAAATTAGATCATCTATAAAGTGGCCTCCCTATCATATCATCTATATCTTGAAGAAAATAAATATCAAACTCCCAAGAATCCATCAAAAACTAATTTTCCTCTCACAAAACAAAATTGAAACAAGCTTGAGCATCATTGTTCATCTGCAGTCCCTTTGTCTAGCCCCACATTTACCCAAAAATGTCAAGCAATGAAAGATGTTCTCCAATGAATATAAGTAGGTTCACGTGACAAGAATTATAAATTTGAATCTAGATGTCCCTATCCACATGATTTGGACAAATCAAACACTCCCTTCCCAAATCATTTTGATCCACATAAATTTTATAAATACAAAGGGAAGGAAGATCCAAAGGAGCATGTCAAGGAATGTTTCATGTCTTATCAATAATTTGCATATAGTGATGCTTATCTTCTTAGATTTTTCCCTTGTATTCTTGAATGACCCACTTTGGAATGGTTCATTCACTTGCCAAAATAATTGTTCTCATCATTTTGGATCTAATAGAGAAATTCATTAATTATTTATCCTATAATGTGGAACATGGAATTACCCTACTATATCTATATAATGCTAATAAATAAATGGATAATTTTTTAGGTGGTATTATTATTCAACTAAGGTCTAAAATGCAAATACTAAAAATCCTTTTCCATTACTACAATAATAAATTATTTCTCCAGGCCAACAAAATAGAGGATTCTACCAACTGAGTACTGTGGTAATAATTTGAATCTTGAGGTAACATGGGATGACCTGATGGGAAAAAGGACATGTATCACACAAACATGACCATTTATTTGTAAGTTATCAAATTGGTATTTATATTATAGAATTTTAAAATAATATATATAGTCTAGAGAGAGTTGAATTATACTATTGTAGATCACTAAGAGGTTATAGAATAGAGTAACATTTATAATGGCACAAGGTGATATAGTGCATATATATATATATATATATATATATATATATATATATATATATATCAAAACATTATATTCAGTGACTATTATATAAATATAAATAAATAAGAAGTTAAAGTAAGAATTACTATGTATTGAATCTTATGAATGAGTACACCTACTTATTTTATTTTATGATTGTATGTGGTAAATACTAACCCCTATGCCAAATTGGTTCTAATTAAAGTTAATTAAATCAACATAGACCATATGTAGCCAATTGATTAATGTTTTATGTTAACATTTGGTGGAACTACATGGACTTTAATTAACTAATTTTAAGTGAAGGTATTCATTAAAATTATGGAAACTGGTGCTAACATAATCTAATCATATTGAAATATAGTTTAAGTTATTGGAAGATTGTTGGTTATACCTAGATAACATAGTCATCAAAATTGAGGGAACCATGGTATCTCCTTTATTAATACCAATACTTGTACCATAAAAATTAATTAAGCAAGAGATAGCTTACCATATATCTAACAGTGTGGATAACTCTAAGGAATACCTAATTAACCAAGTATCATAATACATCCCTCAACATTGGAAGATTATAGCTCCAAAATTGGGAATATATAGATAATACTTCAAAACACCAAGGCTAATTTAAATTTATATTGGTTGACCATTGATAATGGGATCCCAGTAAAGTAATAAGACAATATATGGATAAATTATCTAGATAGTTTAGGCAAGACTATGGTCACCAAGAATATGGACATGACCTAATATGACTCAACCTTAAGGATGATTTAAAAGTTTATAAAATAATGATAATATTTCAAATGTATATGAAGATAACTCAAATGATTCAATATGATCCAACTATATCATGATAAGATGTGGGAAAGATAGAGCAGGAAGGAAAGGATTCTGAGCAAGTTGGGTAGGCCCAAGCATAGGAATAAATAAAAGAAGAAACTAACAAGAAATTAAGGTAAATAATTATAAATAATGTCCCAAAGCCACAAGAAATGAATCAAAAAAATTTAGATGCATGGTAACCAACAAATCTCACAATTGAATTCTCTCCAAAAATGGCAATAGTATTTCCACCTCAAGCTCTAACAATAATTTAATTTCCTTCTTTACCTCCATTACAGTTGACAACCACTCCTTCCATGATAACATATGTAAGTATATCTCTTCCTCCTTCCCTACAAACCCCATTTAGAACACAAAAATAGGAGGTAGAGGATTTGATTTGTAAACTAGCACTTATTTCCATGTAAAAAGTTTACCTTGGATCCTTTCATCAAATCACTCAATTTCTCGAAACACGTAAGGAAACAAAATTGAATTTGGCCTTTTAATACATTTTTATCTCAGACCCTGAAGTACTCAATTTTCTATTAATATATAATATTTGACTAATTATGCATTAAATAATGATTAATAAAAAAATTAATAAAGATGTGGAAAATGAATGCATAAATAAAATCAACTCATGACAAGTACTTGATAATGGAGTTCAATAATGCCTATGTCTTTGGGTTCACTTATAGTATAAACTGGTCCATTTATTTGAAAATTGAGTATATGGACAACCCTCAAAATTGTCAAATAGATACTATAATACTACATACAAATTGGTAGCATACCTTCAGAAGCCCCAGAACCCATGGATAGACCTTCCACCTTACTATCATCAATGCAATCTTGCAATCCTATGGATTTCCCACCAAAAGTATATAAAATGGAATTAAAAATTGGATTAAAAAAATCATCATAGGAAATTTAACATATTATTGAATTCATCTCATCATTTAGGACATTTCCCTAGTTTACACCGAGAAGTGAAAATGCCTCCAAGTGTCTCAAAACTTGGGATTTTGCGAAGTGGTCTATTATGGCCTATACACAGTCTACTAAAGCTTCACCTTGATATATATATATATATATATATATATATATATATATATATGTATGTATATATATGTATGTATATATATATATATATGTATGTATATATATATATATATATGTATGTATATATATATATATATATGTATATATATGTGTGTGTGTGTGTGTGTGTATATATATATATATACACATCTATACATATATATACATGTATATATATGTATATATGTATATATATACACACACACACACATACATATATATACACATGTATATATATATATATATATACATGTGTATATATATATATATATACATATATATATACACACATATATATATACACACATATACATGTACACATGTATATACATGTATATATATATATATATATGTATATATATATAATGTATATATATATATTATATATATATATATATATATATATATATATATATATATATATATATATATATAATGACTTTATATCTAGACACTCAACATATGCTTGGAACTATCTTGGAGTATAGAAGATATCTCTAGTTCACTCTAAAGTCTAGAAAGGCCTCCAAGTACCTCAAAATTGAGGTAGAATGTTAGCTAGTCCTTATGCCTTAGCTGAGAACTTATGTTTAAATACAATTTTTCCCACTTTAAATAGTGATCTAGTCAGTAGGTGTGATGGTGGGAACATTACCATTTTACCCAAAATGCCATGGTTCAAATCTGTAGGCATTGGGTTTGTTTTTATCCATATCCCATTATGGATATAAATGTGATATGGCTCACCTTTTAATAGGCATATAAGATAATCTATATCCCACATTTCATGGGAATTACAAGGTCATTTTGTTTAAAACAAAATTAGTCTACCATCTTTCATGTGGAATATGCCACATCTCCATTTCTTTCCTTTTCTAGGCATATCCACGTGGGTGGTTTGGTTGGCCCATGGCAAGTTTGTGGTGGCATAAAATATTCAGTAGCACATTGGCTCCTTTGTGTGGCATGATAGATGTTGCTCATTGCATTATGTGACTCAGTCATGCTTCATTTGACATATCCATGTTAAAATATAAAACCTAAACCTTAAAATCTAGGGTAAATAGGTTCCCATCTATGTTGGTTGGCTCTTCTTTTTTTAACCCATTCAAGTTAAATTGGGTTATCCTAACTCGGGCTCAACATCTCAACTCAAGTCTCAACACCCCAAATCATATTCAAGTTGATAGATAAAATTTGAATATGGATAAATAAAGTGGTGGTAATCCATGTGGTGTCTTGAAGATCCACCACATGGACCACTCATAATTTGACACTTATCAATGTCCAAATGGATGCTCCATAGTTATATTGGTGGCAGGGTCCCCCTCTGAGACAAAAGTGGACTCCACCGACTATGGTCCCCATAGCTAGTCCTTTTGCTAAATATTCCTATCAAATATTAAGATGAGAAACCAAATCTAATATATTGTATAAACTCACTACCACATGTCACTGCATGACTGGTCCACATTTTTTGCCACATCATCACTTTGACCAAATTTGACTGGTCATAACTTGCACATACAGACTCAAAATTGGTCTATTCAAAATTTGTAAAAAATCTTGCAATGAGATATACACCATGGAAATATTTTTAATCATTCCATGTTGGACAATTTCTATAGTTTGACCAACTTTGACTTTCTTTGAATAGCTTGACTAGAACTTTGACTGACTTCACAAGGAGCATATGAGCTTCATTTTATACATTCCATGTACCATTAGAAAGGTCTCAATGGGACCTACACAATGGTGTAGGCTTTAGTATACTTTGAGACCTTTTTTTAATTGTCTTCTAGATCAATCCTCCACATTAAGAGAGATTTTGGTCCACCAAAAGTTGGTACCTAACTGAAATGCCAATTGATTCTAAAGATACTCCAATGGGTTTTATTGATCTACTCAAGTTCCATAACTACACCTACAATGCTTGAAACAATTGATTGATCACATCTATAAATCCTCTACTACTGCATGTCCATCAATATCCTCTACATAGAACTAGGATGTAATGACTTCCTCTATTGCATGACTTCACAAGAGCCTCTATAGATAATCCTAGTGATCTTCTCTACTACTACTAAATGGTCCTCTACAACATATTAAGTAAAAAACCCAAATCATAGCATAGAGATAGTAGTGAAAATATATGATTCATAACTCAAAATTGTAAAAATCCTAAAACAAAGCATGAGTTATACTAAATCTTGCATTTGCCAATAAGGTCACAGTATATCAAACTATCTACCCACTGTCACATCTTGTAAGTGGTGAACTACCAAACACTAAAATAATCACCAATGAAACTACAAGATAAGTTTGTTAATGTAAACAAAATAAAATATTGGTTTTGACCATGTCATAATACATTGCCCCAATGGGTCTTATCAATGTATCCAATCAAAAATATGCCAAAAATAGATGTATCCAAAATAGCAGTTAAGTATGAAACTAAACACTGTTAAATTCCATCAACTTGTGCAACTACTGTCAAATCTCCCAAGCTGATCAATGAGTAAAATTCTTTATTAATTCAATAGAAAACTAATAAAATGAATACTAGAGATTCTAAAAATAGAGCTTTCCAAAACATAAGTGTGAGAATTAAAAACTTTGCATGATAAACCTATCTCAAAGTGTTCCCACTATAGTAGTTCCAAAATGCATATATCAAAGCATGGGTAAATGTCCTTTGTCAATATACAACAAGGATCCCAAAATTGCTTTGCCACATAAATGCATATATCAATCCATTAATCATGATAGCATGAAATTAAGAAATTGTTTACTAACCCTCTTTATCATATTTTCTTGTTTAGGGTGTTTAATTTCCTTAGTGCATTTATTAACATCTACATGGATTAATTTAGGATTAAATTCATTAATTACCTTATCAACAGGTTTATAAACCATATTCTTCTTACCATTATTAGGATGGTGGGATGGTTGAAGTTTCCAACACTTCTCAACCCAATGTCCACTCACATGACAATGCATGCAGACATCCCTCTTCTTAGGTGAGGTCACCCATTTACCATTTCTCACTTTGCCAGTATGAGAATGGTCTTTAGAACCTACAATTTGCTTTAACAAATCTTGTCTTTTCCAACAATATGTAGCACAATGGTTATTCAATCCACAAAATTTACAAGGAAAAGAATGCAACATCTTCTAAATATCAAAACCAAATTTCTTAAATGGTAAAAGTGATTTAGAAGTCTTGGAATTCATATTTCTATTGGTGTCTTTTCTAGTGTAAAAATGAGGAGGTGGAATCTCAATACCACTTTTACCTGATCTCTTACATCACTCATCATTCCTTCAAGGAAGGAATTATGCTCTGCTAGTGGCCTTAGATCTTGGCTATCATAAGCTTGTCTTCTTTTAGTAATATAGGAATTCTATCCAACATCCACTTTCTCACTAATATAACCCAGTATTGCATGGTGTGATTTATTCTCTACCTATATTGGGTTAGCAATACCTTGGCCATTTTTACCAAAGCCCCTTCCATCAAATTCTATTTTCAATAATAGTTTAGATCCAATGCCCTTAGTGTGTTTCTCAAAACTACCAAAAGAAACATCTAAAACTGAATGAAAAAAATTACCAGATGAACAACTTATAGTGCACTCATTAGTCATAGTGCTTGCATTTGTAGTGGAAAGAAATTGATAAAGACAATGTTTCTCTTCATCCTGCATTTGTGCCAAGAGCTCATCCTTGGCTTGTAGCTCTAATTTTAAGTGGGCAATCTTCTCTTTCAAGGAGTAAAAACAAGCTCTCAATAAATCATTCTCTTCCTAGATCTACTAATTAATTGATTCAAGCTCATCTAGCCTCTCTCTTTTCAAGGATTTTCCCATGGCTTTGTATTCCCTGCAAACAACCTAATTCCATAAACTACACACTACAAATAAAATGTCAACAAGGTCAAAAGTCTACAATAATATTGGCAATAACTAATATCAATCCACACAATCAGAAGCTAATCGAACATACTAACTACTCTGATACCAAACTTGATTTATAAACTAGCACTTATTTTCATGAAAATAGTTTACCTTGGATCTTTTTGTCAAATCACTCAATTTCCCAAAACATGCAAGGAAATAAAACTAAATTTGACTTTTTAATACATTTTTATCTCAAACCTTGAAGTGCTCAATTTTTTGTTAATATGTCATATTTGACTAATTATATATTTAATAATGATTAATAAATAAAATTAATCAAAATATGGAAAAATAATTCACAAATAAAATCAAATCATGATAAGCACTTGATAAAGAAGTTTGGCAATGCCTACATCTTCAATTTCACTTATAGTATGAACTGATCCATTTCTTTGAAAAGTGAGTACATGGCCAACCCTCACAATTTTCAAATGGATACTCTAAGACTACATATAAATTGGTAACAAACCTTCAAAAAGTCCTAGAACCCAGGGGTAGACCTTCCACCTTACTATCGTCAATGCAATCTCATAATCCTATGGATTTCCCACCAAAAGTATAAAAAATGGACTTACAAAATGGATTAAAAAAATAATCATAGGAAATTAAATATATTTTTGAATTCATCTCGAAGTCTAGGACATTTCCCTTGTTTACACCAAGAAGTGAAGATGCATCCAAGTCTCTCAAAACTTGGGATTTCATAAATTAGTCTATTATGGCCTATACATAATCTGCTAAAGCTTCACTTTGAGGAATTAAAAAATATATAAAATGACCTCATATCTAGACACTCAACATATGGTTGGAACTGGTCTGGAGTATAAAACATATCTCTAGTTCACTTTGAAGTTTGGAAAGGCCTCTAAGTACCTCAAAACTGAGGAAGAGTGTTAGCTAGTCTTTATGCCTTAGCTAAGAACTTGTGTTTAAATACAAATTTGCCTACTTTAAATAGTGATTGAGTCAGTGGATGTGATGGTGGGAACATTATTATTTTACCCGAAATTCCATGGTTTGAATCCATAGGCATTGGGTTTGTTTTTATCCATATCCCAAGTCCCACATAATATATCCATATCCCATTATGGATATAAATGTGATATGGCTCACCTTTTAGTAATCATATAAGATAATTTATTTCCCACATTTCATGGGAATTACAAAGTCATTTTATTTAAAAAAAAACTTTTTTTACCATATTTCATGTAGCATATGCCACATCTCCATCACTTTCCTTTTCTAGGCATATCCACGTGGGTGGTTTGGTTGGCCCATGGCAAGTTTGTGGTGGCATGAAATATTTGGTAGCACATTGGCTCCTTCATATGGCATGATAGATGTTTCCCATGGCATTATATGACTTGATCATTCTTCATTTAAACTATCCATGTTAAAATATAAAACTTGAACCTTGGCATCTGAGGTAAATAGGCTCTCATTCATGTTGGTTGGCTCAGCTCGTTTCAGCCCATTCAAGTTAAATTGGGTTATCCCAACTTAGGCTCTCCACCCAACTTGGGATCGACATCCCAACTCGGGTCTCAACACCCCAACTTAAATTCAATTTAATAGATAAAATTTGACTATGGATAAATAAAGTAGTGACAAGCCACATGGTGTTTTGAGGACCCACCATGTAGACCACTCGTAATCTGACACTTGTCGATGTCCAACTAGATGCTCCATAGTTCTATCAATGATAGGGTCCCCCTTCAGGACTAAAGTGGGCTTCACTAGCTACGGTCTCCATAGCCAACCTTTTTTCTAAATATGTTTATCAAAGATGAAGATGATAAATGAAAACTAATGTTTTTCATGAACTTGCTACCACATATCACTGCATGACTGGTTCACATTTTTTGCCACATCATAACGTTGACCATGTTTGACCATAACTTTGACTAGTCATAACTTGCACATATAGATTTAGAATTGGTCCATTCAAAATGTGTCAAAAATCTTACAATGAGATCTACACCATTATACTATTTTATAAGCATTCTATGTTGGATAATTTCTATAGTTTGACTATATTTGACTTGTTTTGACCATCTTGATTATAACTTTGACCAACTGCACAAGGAGCATACGAGATTTGTTTTATATGTTATGCATACCATTGTAAATGTCTTAATGGGTCTTACATAATGGTGTAGGTTTTAGTCTACTTTAAGACCTTTTTTGAGTTTTCCTTTAGATTAGGAGTCCACATATGAATAGGAATAAAAAGGAAAATTTGGAGATAAGTTATGGTGGGACCTAAGGGGCAAGAGAACCATCAGACATCTTTTATAAGGTGTCCTTATAGAGTAATTTTTAGATTAAAGGTCCCACTCCTCCCCATACATAGGATATTAAACTAGGAAAAGGTAAAAAACAAAATATAAAAAGAAAATATAACTAACATTATATTAGGTACTTAAACTAATTTATTTGTCCCACTTGTGTTTAATTCAATAGTTTTTTTTTTACCCAAGGCTCTCAATTCATTATCTTCCCTATCTCTATATTAATTCTTCTAACTACCACAACTCTTATGGATTCATATGGTATAACAAGGGTTATATTTTTTATTATTTAATTAACATTGTCCCTCACTGATTCTCTGGTTATTGCATATACTTCCATTTATTAATTCATGAAGATTTAAACATAAATTATTGTTACATAGCTAATTTTTCCCTTTATTAACCTAAGCATTGAAACCAATAGTCCACATTTTGAGGACTTGTGTCATAAAAAATCCACACAACCCCTTTAGGCTCATCACCTTAGCTAATTTGATGTTTCCACTACATCAAAACTCATAGTAGAATAAATAATTGTTTCAATCAAAGAGTCTCCCAAACTCACTAAATATGTCCTTAGGACACCTCCTTAGAAAAATATCTCTAAGGAGAGGTTTTGTATTCCACCTTTACCCTCATTACCTACACCTTCCCATTCCACTACTTCATCTCCTTCCATACTTATTGATGGGGTCATCAATCTTCTCAGTTAATCAACTAAGTTAAGTTGATGTCATATCAAACCAAGGTTGATGTCTAATGATAATCAACAATAAGGTATGCAATATAGTGAATAATATTTGTATGTTTGGGGAAGTTATATACCATTTACTCCTAAATATCTAATATGCTTGATCGAAATAAAAACTAACCTATTGCTTGTAAATAAAACATAATTACTAAATTGAAATTCTTGAAAGGGAAATACACTTTGCTGAAGTTGAAAATACTTTTGAAAAAAACACACTTGCTGAAATTAAAAATGATTTTAAAAGAAACACACTTTCTTAATATTGAGTTTGCTTTGAAAATAAACACACAACTAATCTATTTTACTAGAATTGAAATTTCATTTAAAGGGACATACTTTTAAACTCAAATTATTGAAAGTAAAATTGATTCAAACACACATGTAGAAAAACATATACCTACAGATTAAAAATATAACATAATACTTTGTACTAAATAACTAATGATAAAAACACTACAATGTAAATATATAAATTCTATAATAGATCCTACTTCCTTGATTGAGTGGGCACTTGTTCTCCCTTGGAATGGTATTAGAACAAAACTAGATTTGTATAAACTTCATGGAATCAATTTCTTATTGCTTCTATAAATGCTTACAATCTAAAAATGAAAAGTATTATGTATATTATTCAATTATCCATACTTTCTACTAATTTATAAAAAATCTCTACTAAATTACTATGAATGAGAAGGTTGTATTTATAATACTTCTTCAACTTCTTATTTTAGAGTAACAACTTAAAAAAATAGTTTAGAATTGGTTTCCTTTTCTTAACAACATAACAAATCAGTTTTGAAACTAATTTTTATTTTTAACAACATAACAAATCAATTTTTAAATTAATTCTTATTCTAAGCTATTAATTAATTTATTTCATACATTATTTAAAGAATATTAACAATCCCCATTACTCAAGGATAAAATAGTAAGAAGTACTAGATTCATAAATATACCATTTTCTAGTTTTTTTGGAGAGAATATAGGTGATTTATTTTATTTACAACATTTAATTTTATTGGACAGAATCAATCATAATCTTATCCAATTTATTTTTCTCCTAACACTTGATGTTTGAGATATTCATAATAGTTTAAATGCTATAAATATCTTGCCTTCTTTAAAAATACGTATTTTTATAAATAATATAAATAAATTTCATGAGATACTTTCTATATATAGGTATTAATCATCTCTTTTACTTTCATATAGTTTCTTTTTATTGATGTCTATTTTTGAAAGTTTCTACTTATATATATATATATATATATATATATATATATATATATATATATATATATATATATATATATATATAAAGACTATAAAAATTATTCTAAAACATTCTCTAATTCATTATTTAAAACTTATTCCAAAATTTCCTCTAATTCATTATTTCATCTTATAAACCCCAAAACAAATTTTGGGCATCTTCAGATCCAATTTTGTGCATCTTTGGATCTAGGATTGTGCATCTTTAGAGCTAGGGCTAATGATTTCTAGAGATAGGATGGAGAACTCCAGATCTAGATGAAACACTCATAACATTTGCATATTGACTTAGATAAAGATGATTATTATTTTTAACTTGTTCAATTTTTTAAAAGGAATAAAAATATGTAATTAGATTTAGGTATATGGATGTTCTTGATGACTATTGTTTCTATTTTCCAGAACCTATCTATTTTTTCATTACACCTTAACATGCCAAAGAAACAAACAAACCAACAAAAAATACAAGAGATGTTTTTGGTTGATACAAAGGTGTTCGTATGATTTAGATTATATTTCATAAATAGTCCATCTATCTCAAAATTAACTAAATAAAATTGGAGATGATTTATATGGGACTCCAAATCAATTGAGGTTATGTGGAGATATATCAAGTTTGTTTCTGATTTGGTATTTTAACACATCAAAATGTGATATCTTTATTGATGTCTCATTTCAACCTGTATAGATAACATTTGGCATCTATACTCAAAGAATATATTATAAAATAGAAACAATATAGACTGTAATGACTTCTAAAGAATAGACTAGATATATATCCCATATTTCATTCTAAATAAGCATAAGTTATTAAAAACTACATCTCAATCCATTTTAAAACAAGATTTATGAAAGATAAAATGATATTATTTATTTATATAATAAGACATTTTATAGTCTCATCATCTCTCTCACACTTAAACTCAAGCATGTTCTCATGCCTGCTATTATTTTCCCTATAGATTTATCTTTTTTCAATCATTTATTGTAGCCATGTTACTTTTAGAAATTATTCTATTTATTCAATCCAAAAAATATATTTTCAACCTTTCAAAATATTCATAGGCTTTTTCTCTTGTGTTAGCCTATGATGGGATTTTTGAGGAGTGGAGATTTTTACATTCTTTTGATCCACTTTTTTTAATGTTTTATGACTGTTTCATTTATTAAAAGATATATTTTGTTGGGAGGATTAACTCCCTTTTCTAAATGAATTAACTAATTCATCTCATCTCTTATTTAAAACCATATAATATGAACTAGATCCCAATGAAAATTTTGTTAAATTTAACAATATATTTATTAAGTGTTTGAAAAGAGCCTTTTGAAATTTACGATGATTTATTAGAAAAACCTTTTGAAATAAACAATTAATTCATTAAGTGTTAAAAATATTTATCATTTATTGGTTTTAAACTCTTTCCTTTTCTTCTCTCCCACACTTTGATGTATGCATGTCCTCATACATGGGGGGATTCTTCATTTTTTTTCTATTCATAAGAAGTTTGTCAAATAGACCTATTTATAATAAAAAAAACTTATAAATATATTTAAAAATAAAATAGCATAATAAATACCTTAGTCATACTCCTATTTATCTTTCACTTTCTTCTTGTTTGTGTGGTGAAAGTTTTAGTGTTGAAAAAGAGCAAGAAGACAAAGTTAATCAAGTAGAAATTTATTGCTTGTTTAAGAAACATAATCATTTGATAGTTTTTAGCTTTTTCCTCATTTTTTCTAATTTTTTAACCCTTGACCAACCATTTTATATTTTTATAATCAAGGCTCTTTTATCTAGTACATGGCTATCCAACAAGCTAGTTCTATAACCATGACCATCAATAATGCCCAAAGATTTTTATTATTGAATTTTTTTATTTGTTTTTCTTTTTTACATATCAAGTAATGATAACATGATAATAATTTAGGAAGTGTCTATTCCAATTCCTCTCCAATACTTAAATCAACAATAAATTTTATTGTATGCATAAAGTTCTTTTTTTAATCAACTTTATCAAAATCACCTTATATGTAAAAGTATAAAAATGAATCTCTCATTATGCTACAAAATTTTCATATTTCAAGTATCTTGAATATTCTTAGTTATCACATGAATGTTTCATCATCTATATTATTCTATATTTCATGGTCAAAACATATCTTAAACATAATTGAAAATTATGTTTAGAACTACCTTCATAATAAATATTCTCATGTATGTCATTAGTCTTGATATTAACTCAAATGCTGGTCCAATCAATTTAATTGTGATTTTTCTAATAAAATCAAAATTCTAGGAAGACTATATTACATCCAAGCTATTTTAGAAAACCAAAAAGAGGTTCAAAATATTGTCAACAATACTTGTAAACTATAATTAAACATCAGATGCTAGTTTAAATAAATATATTAATATGGAAATAGGTTAATAAGTTGTCCAAAAATATGGACTATTTAAAAACCTTACATCTGATGTCTTACATAATTTCACATGTTTACTAAGGATTTATTATTTGAGCATGCATAAAAATAGAAATAGAGAAACAATATAAAAACTCTTCTTATGAATGAATATGGTTTAAGGATTAGTTTATTTATGAGTAACAAAATATCTATTATGAAATTAATACCTCATATTGGTTCTATTATTATGGTGATTATGGGTTTGGTCCTACTACAATGCCTAATTATGAATGGTATTAACAAGGTAGAAAATTTATCATTTCATTATTATATACTAGCTATTTTATAAAGGTCCATAGTCAACATAATATTAATGGTGGGGTGAAGGCAACCATGAATGCGATTGGTATTATAAAACTTAGATGAGTAGTTTTTGGATATGATTTGAAAATATTGAGATGGTGGAGGTATATTTTTCCAAGTATGAAATGCATATTTATAGGAAACATATTCATATTTACATGAAAGCCAAAAATTCATAGCTAAAATTTCATTATGGTGGACATGGTTCTCATTGAACAACAAATTACACGTTCATGCTTCTATTTGCATATATTAATTCTTTGTGTATGTTGGAATTATTTATACAATCAACTTAGAATTCATATTAAATATTAAAAAAAAAATAATCAAATATTTTTCTACTATTTATTCTTAAAATTTTGAAATTATACTCTCTTGCTCATTAGTTAACCAGCTATTTATGTTTAACATTTTTTTTATCATTGAACTATAATTGGTTGTGTCCCTAGAGAGATTGAATTTAATTTCATAAATTCACTCATGATATATTTCAATGGTCAATTATTATGTTGAAACATGTGAAAGGTAGTTATATCTTTGAAGGACCCTCCTTCTAAAATCACACGTAGTAGATAACATAAAGCTAAAATAAAATATTCTTGACTATTTTGTGCCCAGCTAACAACACTCTATTAGAGAGATGTGTGATCATAAATTTCATTATAAGTTTCTTTATAGTTGTTTTGGAAACTTTATACATATGGTTTGACAATTTTTTACTCAGGTTTAGACATTTCCAAAGCTAGATTATGTATCTTTAGAGCCAGACTAGTGATCTCTAGAGCTAGTCTAGGCATCTTTAGATCTAGAATATCTTATTTTATATAACTTGTTAAATATTCATTTATATATTTAATATTTTATTTTTATTTGAATTATTCATTGGGAGGGATTAAAATTTATTTTTCCTTAGTAATTTTTATGATGGTGAATGAAGAAGGGATATTCAATGTTTTTCTTAAATGCAACTAAAGATTAATATAATATATAGAATATACACCCATAGTTATTTATTTTTTGGTTTTATAGATATGGGATATTTTTATATTCATGTATTTTCTTACTAGTTATGCATGTAATTGAGGCTGAGTTACTTTTTCAGTTTGTTGAGACTAGTTGATAAGAGCAAACATCAACATTGGTTAAGGTGGAAACCTTCTTTATTGATTGAATTATTGTTGAGGTACCCACTGTTGATTTGTCCATGGTTGTTGATTTGGTTATAACACCGATGTTTTTTATGATTTCCAATATTATGGAGACCAATTTGGTCTTATCCATATTCTTAAAAGTGTTTTTCCATCTCATGGCATCATCCATGGATTAAAAGGATATCTTGGAACAAAGTGATTTTAATTTTGATTATAGTAAAAAAATTCCTTTATCTTTATATGTAATTGATTTCTTATATTTTTTGGGTAATGTATTTTAATTTATTATTAAGAATAATAAGGAAGATACATTTTTTTCATGGTCATTTGCATCACAAATTCCACACATATATATCCTATTAAGAGGTAAAATTTAGAGTGCATATTTCAATCTATATTTTGGGCAATACATAGATAGAGGTTCAATAGTGGCATTAATATTTTATTAAAATCCATATATTTTGGTTTTTAATTTAACCAAATTTTTTAAGGTTAGATAAATCCTCCATGAGTTTTCCTATATCTTTGATTCATTTCCCTATTTTTAGCTTCTTAATACTACCCTTTATTTTTGAATAGTTCTTACATATTTCAACAATTTCATTAAGAGTTAGTTAATTCATATCTCCTATTAATATTAGGTTCAACGTATATAAATAATAATAATCTAATAATTTTAAGAAAACTATCTTATTGGGGTCTTCATTCAACAGATTTCCACATCTTCTATAAACAAAGAGGAATCAATTTAGATAATCTTCCATATTTTCATCCTAATTTTATTATATATGAGAGAATTTCTCATTTATATCTCTTACCCTACAATAGTCCTAATATTTTTTAGGAATAAATTTTAAATTTCATCCCATGAATGAATGGAATCTAGCTTCAAATCCATAAACCACCTCATAGATGAATCATTAAGAGTAAAGAAAATAGTTTCACTTTTTTATTATCAATTTTATATTCATAGGCTTGACAATAATTTGAACTCAAACAAGAATTTGTTAGGCTATTTTTTTGACATCCCATAAAATTAGGTATTATTAATGGGGATATGTTCTTCATTGGGGTATTCTCATCTTGGTCTAGGACAATATGACAGGTGAAAGTTCTTCTTACTAGTTGAGCTCTATCTACCCTAGGCCTATTTTATCGATTCAATATATTTTTCATATTGTCTCCCATGTTTTCCAAATAAATGTTACAAATATTTTTCTTGGGATGGGGTTCTTATGAATATATATTCCCATTAAATCTCTTGGTTTATTCATAAATTTCTTTGATTTATGGGATTTTTTTCTTCATAAACTACTAGATTGTGATTTTATACCCTACTATCACCTAGAAAAATACCTAACAATGGTGATAAAAATGAAGAATTTGTTAATCCACTTATTTAATCAATTGAGTTAAGTTGATTTCATATCAAACCAAGGTTGGTTTTCAATGATAATCAATAGTAAGGTATGCAATATAATGGATAATAGTTGTATGTTTGGAGAATTTGTGGATCATTTACTCTTAAATATCTAATCTAATTTTTTGAACTAAAAATTAATATATTAATTTTAAATAAAACACACTTATGAAATGAAAATGATTGTAAGGAAAACACACTTTGCTGAATTTGAAAATGATTTTGAAATAAACACACTTGCTAAAATTGAAAATACTTTTAAAAGAAACACAATTGCTTAATAATGAGATTGATTTGAAAATAAACACATAACTAATATAATTTTATTAAATTAAAATTTATTTTTCAGAGAAATACTTTGAAATCAAAGTGTTTAAAGTAAACTTGATTGAAACATACATGTAAAACACATATACATGCATGTTAAACATATAACACAATACTTTATATAAAGAAGAAAATGATAAAAACACATAAAATTATAAAATTATAAATACCACAATAGATATTGTTTTCTTGGTTGAGTGGGCACTTAATATCCTTTTTAATAAGATTTGAACAACACTAGCTTTGTATAAAATTAATGAAATAAATTTCTCGTTACTTTTGAAAATGTTTATAATCTAAAAATGAAAAGCTTTATATCTACTATTCAATTCACCATACTTTCTACTACTTTTACCAACTCTATAGTAACTTACTATGAATAAGAAGGTTGTATTTATAATATAACTTATTCAACAAGTTCTTCTTTGATATTAGTAATTTAATAAATTATTTTAGAACTGATTTCATAATCTTAACAACATAAAAAATTAATTTATAACTGATTTCATATTTATAACACCATAAAAAATTAGTTTTAAAATTGATTCTTATTCTTAACAACATAACAGATTAGTTTTGAAACTAATTTTTATTTTAGGCTAACCAACAAATTCAGTTCATACATTATTTGAATAATATCAACAATCCCTATTATTTAAGGAAAAAATAGTGGAAAGTGCTAGATTCACAAGTCCACCATTTTCTAATTTGTTGGAGAAAATATAAGTTTTTTATTTTATTCCCAACAACTTTTGATTTTGTTGGAGAGAATCAATCACAATCTTAGCCAATTCAATTTTTTCAACAACTTGATGTTTGAGATATTCATAGTAGTTGAAAAACTATAAATATATTGACTTATTTATAAATACATATTTTTATAAATACTATAAAAAAATAAGTTGTAATAATCTCTTTTACTTTCATGTTCCCATAGTTTCAGATCTTTTTAGTTGATTTTTATTGATATATATTGTTAAAAGTTTCTTTTATATAATATCTATATAAATAAAGACTATAAAACTTATTCCAAAACATTTTCTAATTCATTATTTAGTATTGTAAACTTTAAAATCAATTTTGGACATCTTTGAAGCTAATTATTTGCATCTTTAGAGGTAGGACTATGCATCTTTGGAGTCAGGACTTGTGATCTTTAGAGCTAGGATGGAGATACCCAGAGCTAGCTAAAACACTCATAAAATTTGCATACAATCTTAGATCAAGATGATTATTTATTGAAAATTTTCTAATTTTTAAGATAAATCTAAATATGTAATTATATTTAGGTTCATATATGTTCTTGATGATTGATTTTTATATTTTCTAGAACTTATTCATTTTATTCTTACACTTTGACATGCCAAAACAACAAACAAACCAACACAAAAATTCAATACCTAATTTTGGTTGATACAAAAGTGTTTATATGATTTATATGATATTGAATCAATAGTCCAACTATCTCAAAATCAAGTGAAGAAAATTGGAGATGATTTATATGGGACTCTAAAGCTATTGATGATCTATAAAATTGCATGAAGGTTGTTCCTAATTTGGTATTTTAGCACTTTAAACTTTGTTATCTACATTGATGTTTCATTTCAGCCTATATAGACAATATTTAGTATATATTCTCCAAGAAAATGCTATAAAATAGCATCAATGTAGACTTAAATGAATTCTAAAAAAAATGAAATAGATATATTTGTAGACACCTAAATTTGGGCACTAATGACCATCAATCAGGTTTTTGACCAATTTTCACCAAAATACATAATTTGGCCTAAAAACAATAAAACACATTAAATGAGTTGAAATCGATATATTCAAGTACCAATTTTTTCCATAGTATCATTAAATAGGGAAATACAATTTATGAAGCAGCTAATTTGATCAAATCATTTCGAGTCAAAATGTTAATTTTGCACCTATATGCTCTGGGTTTCTCTTTTCTATCAAATTTCTTATATGAGACATGTGCCTTTGTTATTTTGCATTAAAAAATCATAAATGGGATAACTATTCAAATGCATCTAGAAACAACTTCCAATTCCAAACCAGTCAAATTTTGAACCAATAATACAACATTTTGACCAATTTGATTAATTTGTGCATAAATTGCCTTGGTTTTGAATCAAAGTTGACTAATCATGTTTAAGGCTAATTAAACCAAATGATGAACCTAATTAATAATTCCATGGAACTTTTTGAATAAATTTTTATTGGAAATTGATTTTCATTAACTACATCATCAAGTGACATCATTTCTTGGGAAGATATCCCTAGGCCATAAATGCATAAAATATTAGGATTCATGTCTCCTATGTCTCATTAAGACCCTTCATACCTATTTATTTTCCCTCTATCCCAGATATTGATGATCCTATTTATGAATTTTAATTACATAATTAAATTAATCCTTAGTCACACATCTTCATCTTGAGATAGATAGTTCAGGTTAATTCCAAACCATTCTAAAAGTCTATAAATAAGAGACCTTACCTATTGATTTTTAAGCTTTCATATGCCAAACTTATAATTCCCAAATGCATTCAAAAACCATTACATCTTAGTGTTATAATTCCCAAATATGGAGTCAATCCAAGCCAAGCTAAAGCCAAACACGGTGCCAAGGAGAGATGGAGGTAACCACACTCCATTGATGCAGATTTCATGAGCACAAACTGAGCAATCCATTACAATAGGTATTTTGGAGTATCCAAGAAGGTGAAGGAAGGTATTTATTTCATGTTTTTGTTGTGTTTTTCATTTTTTTTTTAACTAAGCTCCTCTTTTGAGATATACTTAGAGTGTTATTTTAGTGTGTTTTTGATTGATTTGATTTCATTCACTAACACCATACTAATCTCCCATATTGAAATCCTATTCTAAAATATATACCATATTTAATTTTGAATAAGTATAAGTTCTTAAAATTACATCTAATTCCACTTTAAAATAAGATTTATGAAAGAGAAAATGATATTATTTACTAATATAATGAGACACTTTATGGTCTCATCACTTGTGCCACCTCTAAGAGCCCTCTATGCCCTCCACTCTCATGCCTCCACTATAGAACATTTTACCCAATACCTCTTAGACCTATCCCTATGTTATTCTAGTGATTATTTCATAGATTAAAAAATGTAGATATATTAGTCATCTAGGTAAGATATGGTGATCACTAAAGAAACTAGGTTTAATATAGATTTTGATGCACCATAAAAAAAATACAAATGGTGAGATGAAGGACTATTACTATTGGTGGGAAACATATAAATTTTATGAGATAATAACTCTTCTTGTTGATGAAGAAGAGGAAAACTAGATCTAGGGATTAAGATGAAATTTTAAGAAGACCCCATATCCATGATAAATGCTACTAGGGGAGATTTTAAAAATATGTTTTGAGGCATCCAATAGAAAAACAAAATATTAAAGGCACAAGGTAGAATAAATTCTCCAAAAGATATAGTAGACAATGTACATAGTTAAGCTAAACCCCTCTATGACATAGTATACTTTATCTGACAGTCCTGTAGAGAATCATAACCATAATGGAATAATGTGGAAAATTATTATGAATATTTAAATAACATGGATGTCAATTTACATTTCATTGAAAAATTAGAAAGATAAAAGAAACATCAACATCTTAATTTGATACAACTTCCATATATTGATTTGGCTCAATTTTTTGTGATGAGTAAGAATAATTAGCTTATGAAATGGCACAAGTAGATGTAATAGCTAGTTGAAAAACCAGCAAGAAAGACAAATATTTAGACTAGATTTATGGTGATATATTCATTAATGGTATATATAATCCACTAGATAAATTAGTCACCAAACCATTTTTTGATAGTTTTTTTAAGACTATTGCTAGTATTTCAAAATAGAGGTTGAGAGCATAGTTTTTAGGAGAATTTGCCAAGTGATTCAATTGATTGTTTTCCCAAAGATAAGGTTTCACAAGCATAATCCTTAAGTACTTATTTTATGGATTCAATGAAGTTACATGAGAATTTAATGGATAAGATTCTAAATTTTTCAAGTCCCCTATTATTAATTTTGAAGCTATTGATATAGATTTTATAACATGTATTATTGAATATGAAAAGATAAAGCAACAAGAATAGTCAATCACTCAGAGAAGAGCTTCATATTCAAAATCTCAATTTTTGACATACATGTCTCCTTTTCATAAATATATGATAGTGTACACTCTAATAGGGATGGTGACCTTACCTTCTACTATGATTCCTTTGTAGGCTCAACCAATACCAAGTGTATTCAAAACTAGAGTTATACCTTCATGTACTTTAGTTACTAAAATAATGAAAGGCTTTTCTATGTCATCATCCCCTATTTATAGTATCTCTAGTCCACTAGCTTCAACTATAGCTCAGTCTAGTTCCAATATAGTTCCAATTATTGGTAACACTCATACTCAGTGATTAACTATTGGAGTTATTTTTACTAAGTTATTTATGTATTTGTATGTGAGTAAAAGAGATAAAAATAAGATTTTATCTATAATACATTATAAAACATGCAGAGTCCACATGATTATATAGTATTATTTTAGATTTATAAAAAATATAAAAGCTTAAGGATGTGCTGATCCCATCAAAAATCTATAAAAGACATGTCTTGTATCTACTATTTTCTAGGATACATTAGAAATTAGTGAAAATGAATAAATTTTCTATGACTATTTTGTGAGTTTGTGTGTGTATGATTTCTCTTCAAAAAAATCATGATTAATTGAATAAGTTACATTAAGTTGATAAGATATGTGATAGGATAAGTGCACATTTTTTGTAGAGATAAGTTTGAACAATTTATTAGTGTTGTCAATTCTTTGGTTATAGATCATATTAAAAACTTATTAGTGACATAGGATATGCTTAAAAGTTTGGTATTAAAAATATCTTTGATTATGGTCATATAATTTAAATTAAAAAAATTCTTTATACTCCTCATTATGTTTATCTATGTTTTATGTTTTTAGATAATCCACAAAATATCTTGTTTCCTGACATATGTTTGTTCTAGCATAGTGAGTCAACTTAGAAGAGTTTAATCTCTAATTGGATCATAGAGTACCTTTTTTTCTACCTTACCCTTCCCTTATTTTTAATTTTTTTGATAGATTCACTTTAGGTTAAATCCACCCATCCATTTAAATTAAAATTTAGACATCCAACACATTTGATACATTTATGGTTAATCACCACTTTACTCACCATTATTCGACCATGTGTTTATTTATAAAATCAATACTTGAAACTTGTGCCTTGAAGTGAATAATTCATTGATCTTAAAATATTAGGTACCTTCTTATAAGAACCTTGGTGTACATAAAATCCACATCAACAACTTTTATATGGCACTAAAATGATGGCCCAATCTATGATTTTTAATATCCACTCAAATGGTGTACATTAGATCCACCAATCATGTTAACAAGTTCTAATTATGATTCTAGTCTATTATTTTTATCACATTTATAGGTTCATCAAAGACCCAAATTAGATATAGGTATCCCTAAGAGAGCCACCACTTAGATAAATTCACCATCACAAGGGAACCAACATCAAAACTTAAATATTGCATGGATAGTTGGTTTTGACATCAACATATCTAGTGCATTCCGTGATTTACCTAGGAACCTTGAGAAGTACCTTCCTTCATTTTCTCCTTCTGGGGTATAAACTATAAAATAAAATATGAAGGCTTCAAAAAATTATCTATGTGTGTTAAATGTAATTCATGAATAATTTTCATGTAGATTATTCCATTTCACCTTAAAATATGCTTCTTATGATTGGTTCCTTAATCTTTCATAAAATTCAATTATGTCACAAAACCTTTATGGAATAATTTGGATAAATTACTAGTCCCAACATAATTGACGAACATTTTTATATTTTGAAAATGGAACCCAATGAACTAATTAGAGTTTTAAATTTAATATTTCAAAAGATGATGTTGATAGGATAATACGACTATAAAATTGTGTGTGTGTGTGTGTGTGTGTGTGTTTGTACCACGTGTGAGAAATGCACTCATATTGTCATTTGTATATTATAATTTATCTTATATCTAATTTATAGAAGTTGTAGTAGGCTAAAATATGAAGAGTCTTCTCTTGGATCCAAGTTTTATTAGAAGTCAAATATTTGAAGGCTTGTATATGTATATATATATATATATATATATAAGAATAAAGACTTTCAAAATCATAAGAGATCAATATAGAGAATTGGTTAAGGTTACCTATACATTTTCCTTTTTTAATTCCTTGTGTGGATAGTCTTGTGATAATCATGATCCCCTTCCATTCTATTTTATTTAATTTCCCTATTTTTAATTATAATTATTATTATGTATTTAATCCATTTTAATTCATAGGACAAATGAATACTAATATTCTATATGTTCTTGTTTTCTATGACCAACCCAAATTGGTTTGTAATCTATGAGCTTTATCGCATAGTTATCCTCATCTTAGCATGTTCTGATGAAATATCAAAAACCTCTGCTAACAATGGTGTATTGATCATGGAATTATATTGGTGAAAGATATGTTATGATGGTTATCTAGATATAGGGATGTATAAATATGGTTAGACCAAAAGATACATAATTTTCTAGAAGAAGAGTTGAAAAGGATAGGTTCTATTATTTAGTAGATTATACAAGAACATATTCATGGAAAATATATGAAATTTTTTGGTGTGAGTTCCTTGGATTACTAGTTAATTAGTCTTCACGATTGGAATAATATTGTAGAGAGGATTACATAACACAATTATTCAAACATTATTCCAATAAATCAAAGGAAGAATGCATAAGAATGAACTGAATTAAGCCTATCTATTCATGTGGGAATTACAAAGGATATAAAGAAACAAATGAATGAAATCAACATCATATTACCTTCCCAAATGGATTCACCATATCAATGTGGATCAAAATCATGCTCTCCCTTTATCAAGAGCTCTTGTCTTCAACAATAATGGTGGCCAACTCCTCCAATGTCTCAATAACTCTTTTTAAAACTTAGGCTCATGATTTGGAATCACTAAACTAGTCTATTATTGAAGCTTGAAACTAAAATCAATGGTCAAATATAAAATATTGTGGAAATATTTCAACATAATAACTTTGCACAAATCAAGCTTAAAAATGATGTCCATGGCCTCTCTATTTATATATTTTCAATATTGATTAACCTGAACTGTCCATCTTAAGATTGAGATGTATGGCTAAGGATTAATTCAATTATGTAATTAAAATCCATAAATAGGCTCATCAATATTTTGGATAGATGAGCATTTAAGAGGCATAGAGGGTCATTATGAGGCATGGGAGACCCATAATCTTGATATTTGTGGCATTTATGGCCTAGGGATGTCTTCCTAAGAAATGATGTCATTAGGTGATGTAGTTAATAAAAATTAATTTCCAAAATGAAATATTCAACAACTCTCATGGAAAATCCACTTAATCTCTTGATTTGGATCAATTAGCCTTAAACAAGGTTAATCAACATTTGTGCAACTATTTGGAAATTGGCCCTCAATTAATCAAAATGGTAAGAAAGTTATATTATTAGATCATAATTTGACTAGAGAAGAATTGGAAGGTGATGTTAGATGAATTGGATCTACCATCCCATTTATCATGTTACCAACACAAAATAACAATGACACATGTCTTGTGTAATATATTTGAGAGAAGAGAGTAATTAAGGGCATGCGAGTGCAAAATTAGCATTTTGACTTGAAATGATCTGATCAAAGTTAGTTGGCCCATAAAATGCATTGCCTCATTTAGGGATACTTTAACCTAAATTGGCACTTGTAAATGACAAGTTTGAACCGTTTAGGGTGTTTTATATATTTTGACCTAAAATATGCATTTGAGTAAGATTGACAATTTCAACACAAATGGGGTTATAAATTAGATGTCTACATTTTTCCCCTATTTAAGAAGGCATAGCGAGACATTTAGATGAAGAAACATCTTTTAAAATAAAATATTTGTTAAGAAGAAATTGGAGCACACCCATGATGTCCCCTCAAGAGGACATATAAGGATGAAAGAGAAGGTCAGACTCTCAAAAAGAGAGAGAAAGTGAGAGATTAACCCATATAATAGATCACATCTAGCTGAGCTAATTGTACACGTGATACCATCAATGATAAAAATATAATTAGAGGTATAATAGGCCCCAGGATATGGGGGGAATGAGAAAGATACAATACACAAATGTAAAGGACACACTTTAAATGTACCCAATTTAAGAGTATAAGCTATGTGCTTATAACATTGATCAATCCTAAGACAAGTTGTACACTAAATATTTACATCATGGGTAGTAGTGTGGAGAGCTTGTAATGAGAGGAAAAGAGATAATGTTTTAGTTTATGAAGGGAAGTACCACTAAAATGGGGTCTCCAATGATAAGATAATAAGAGGTACCCCAGTAGAGAAAATATGATCATGAGAAAATAGTTTTTCCCTAGTAGAGCTAATTTTGATAATTTATAAAGAATAAATAATAGTTTTCCCATATAGAGGTGATTTGATTTTTAAATTTTTCAGAGGTTGTACCTTAGCATGGGAAATTGGCAAGAAAAATATCTCAAGGATATAATCTAAAAGATAGGTTAAAGTAAGCAGGCACAAATGTGCATATGATGGTGTAATGGCTTAGAAATATGCATGAACCAAGCATATGAGAACGTAAAAAGTGATTTAAGAGATGAAAATTAGAATGGAGATGGTCAAGCTAACTCTAAATACACAAGACAAGTAGACATTGCCTACATAGTTCCATGGACTCATATTCCAACATGAACTTTAGACCAATGTAGCTCACCCAAGTTTGGGAAATAATAGAATGAGGAAAATTGATCAATAATTGATTAGACTCAAAATTTATGCAAAGAGACGCATGTCTAAGCATATATTTTAGTGCTAAAATTTCATGCTACCTAGATGCCTAATACCATATCATAAGCCTAGATTATGTAAAGTGTTCTTGAGAATCCTTTAATGGAGCTGATGTTGATGTTAAGAATTTGAGACTTGAGCACATAGTGCTTGCTATAGAAAATGAAATTAGGCATCATAAGTATGAATAAATTAGAATGACATAATATTCCAATTGCATAGATCTAGTTCAAATTTGAATACATATAACTAAGGATAATGGTAAAATAATGACCAAAACTAGAGTTACATCTATTTACATTTAAACAAAAAAGAAAATAAAAAGAAAAAGAAAATAAGAAATATTAACAACATGAGATCAAGATACTAATAATCAAGATCTATGTGGACCATCAAGATGTACTTAGAAAATAAAATAAAGAAGCAAGTCCAAATAGGAAAACAAAAGACTAGCATGACAAATAATAATCAAATAAACACACACAAAATGTTTTTGAGCTTTGAATGTTTTATAAATGTTTTTGGAATTTTATAAGTATCTCAACTCGATTGAGGATTAAGAGATACAAAATGGTCCAACTCATGAAATGGTGAGAGTGAACCAACTCAAAATGCTCATAATACGGTGAGAGTGTATGATAAGAGGGACTGATTTGACCTCAACATGAATCGAGCATGACCTATATAACCCTAAAATAATCTTAGGTCATAGTAATTTTTCCCACATAAAAGGTGGTAAAAAACTAACCAAGTCATAAAAAGTTCACAAATAAAGGTGAATTGTAAGATAAATGATAATAGTAATGACTAGATGATATGATAATGTATGATAAAAAGGCATTGTACCTAATTTGCCCATAGGTAGTTATAATTAAGAAATAATGTCATAATTCTAATTTGTTCAAAGGTAGCTATAATTAGGGGTTCCAAAATAATAATGATTTGCCCATAGGTGATTATAATCAGTGATACCAAATAAGATAATTAATGAAAGATAACTTGCCAGATCAAATGTCATACTACATCCATAGATTATTATTGAACACAAAATTTTAAAATTGTTGAAACTAGATTGATATCCCCCCATAGAAAGAGTAGGATGAACCAAAGGAACCAAGATCAAAATAGGATCAGTAAGACAACTAAAATCAATCCTCGATCAATATTAAATAAATGGTATAATAAAATGATTAAAAGATAATTGGCTATACTGGCAACAAAGTTGCCTCCAAGTGATGATTAGTTTAGATCACTCAAAAAATGGTGAGAGCATTGATTAGGTTGCTCATAAAATGGAGAGAACATTTAAACTTAATAATTAATTACAAAATGATGAGAGCATGGAAAAGGGGGTGACTGAGATGACCTCAATAAAGATTGAGCACTACCTACATAGTCTCGAAGGACCTCAAGTCAATGTAGTTCAAATAAAATGGTTCTTGAATCATAATGGTCTAATATGCCTAAAAAGGGTCTATAGGGTTGGCCCCAAGAGATGATGCATGGTAATGGTAAATGGTAATTTGAAAAGTGAAAAATGGTTTTGTTACTCTTTTTGGCAGGGAGATGCACATCCTAGTCAATATGTTAGACAACAAAGATGATTAGTTATAAAAGTTACTATCCAATTCCCTTTCAAAAAAGTTTCTCTATCAAGAACTTGTTGTCTATTTGGATCTCAATAAATTTTTTTTGATCTTCATAGATTATTGATTCTACTTCTTTTAAACATCAAGACAAGATATCCTTATAACTTTGACAAAGGAAAGTGTTGCCAGTGATGGTAAATAATGTTAGGATAAATGAGATAAGTGGGTAATAAATAAGTGGGTGATAATGGAATGTATAATAAATGGTACATAAATGAATATTATGAATTTCAATCACACGTAATGTTTTTAATTCTAGATTTAACATAATTTTAGTTGTGGTAGAGCTAAAGACCTTTGAATATGCTCTTGATATGACCACCAAATTATTTTATTTCTTGATCTTGAGAGTAGATACCATCTGATTATGTTGTAGATTGGAAGTTATTTTGACTTGATCTTAGATAATATCTTTAGTAAATGGTGAATAACTTTTGTGCTTAGTTATTGGTGCCTCGATGAGGTTTTCACCAATGAATTTTTTTGATCATCCCATAGTGCCTCCGAGAAGGTTTCACAAAGAGATGCTAACATTTGAATTTGATTGTCTTCTAGTGCCTACAAAAGGTTTCACTATAATATGTTGAGTTTAAACTTTTATCATCCCTTAGCGCCTCTAAATATGTTTCACTAAGATATTTTTATTTTTCTACATGAATTTAGTCTTAACCCCACTCACATTCTACAAATGATATGTTGACATATATGTATTTCAACAAAGTGTGATGTTATTGGTCCTAATCAATGTTTGTGGGAGGTGGAATGTCAATATAACAACTATGTTGGGTGGGAATAATGGTGGGATGATGAAAGGTAGCATAATCCTCATAGATAATACTAGGAAAACTTGTGTCTATGATAAATTAATCATCCTCAAAAACTATAAAAGGATCATAAATATATTAAAATTGATCCAAAAGTAAATTATAACCAATGTTGTAAAAATCATTACTATAATTTATTTCTAAATCTGATTTTGAAGTAAGGGACTCTAAATCCAATGTCACAACTGATGTTGATTCTATTTCTTATGCTAAATCTAGTGTCAATTTAAAAATAGAACCTAACTCTAATTATGATTCTTCATCTGATATGGTTATTTTGATAATGTTATGTTGAATGCTAAATGTTTGACAAGTAATGACCTGTGATGGCATAATGGGCTCAATAAAAATTGATTCATCTTGGAAGGGTTCAACATAGACTAGCTTATTTAAGTGAAGCTCCTCAAAGAGAGGGTACCAGTGAAGGGATGTCTTGAAAAAATCATGTCTATCAAAGTGAGACACCTCAATAAGTGAGAAAAGATCAAGAGACAACTATATCAAGACTGGCTTGTCAATGAGATGAGGCTCTTTAAAGATAGGTAACATATGAATAGGTAACTTAACATAGGTTGACTTATCACAAATGGGTGTTTCAAAAATAACATTTTGGTTTTGGTTCAAAATTATTTTCAAAATATCAATTTTGAACACATTTTGATCCTCACAAAATGGTTCTTAAAGAGGCAATGGTTCTTATTTTGGCTCAAAGACCGGTATAGAATTTCTAAAGTGGTAAATGTTTAGTTTAATGAGAATAATGGTTTTTGGTTCAATAATTGGCTCTCTAAAAATTAAACTATTCAAGAAGGGATCAAACACAACTGGTTCATCAAATGGAGGTTCTTCAACAATAGGTTCATCAAAAAATGTTGATGGACCAATAATGGTAATAACTAGATGTTTCTTAGTTTGGTTGTTTATGAAAAACAAAGAAGGAGGTCCTAAAATGGTAATGAATAGATGCTTCTTAGTTTGGTTGCTTATACAAACCAAAGGAAGAGGTCCTAAAATGGTGATGACTGGATGGTTCTTAGTTTGGTTACTCATACAAACCAAAGGAGGAGGTCCTAAAATGGTGATGACTAGATGATTCCTAGTTTGGTTACCCATGCAAACTAAAGGAGGAGGTCCTAAAATGGTAACAATTGGACACTTCTTAGTTTAGTTGCTTGTGTGAACTAAAGGAGGAGGTCCTAAAATGGTAATGACTAGATGCTTCTTAGTTTGGTTGCTAGTTCAAACCAAAGGAAGAGGCCCTAAAATGGTAACCTTCATGCATTGTGGAGCTTGCTTACTTATACAAGATGAAGGAGAAGAAGGATACCCCAAAATAGTAACCTTTGAGTTTGGAGCAAAAATTGAAGGGGAAGGATGAGGATGACATATGGAAACTGGCATGGATGTGATTAGTTTTCAATAGATAAGCCCAAAGAGGGGAACATCCTAAAATAATATGGAGTGCTCATGTCTATCATAAAAATGATCTACCTTACAACTAGGACCATAAGAAACCCTATTACAAGTGTACTCTAGTGGTATCATTTAAAAATAGTGTTCTTAACATTTGAAAAGATTTGGGTAATGTTTTGTAAATGTTCAAATAAGGTATGTTTTGTTTCTGTTCAAATAAATGACTAAGGTAGCAAAGAGACTATAAATGAGTGTGGCTTGCAACCACACACAATTAGAATATTTGGTTCACAAATTTACCAAACTTTTGGTAAATCTAAAATCATATAGATTAGAAGAGGGTAAGGTAACTCAAATATCCAAGGTGAAAACTAGTACACCAAAGCCTAGATCTTTGTGATATGCCTATACCGTAAAAGCTAGTTCCAAATTCAATGAGTTGACCCTATAAAATTAGAGGAATGATATCTATATTATAAATAATAATATATGAAATAAGAAAATGAAGATGTAAAAACATGCATGAATCACTAAGTACAAAGCTAGGACCAAATAGGTAGCATAACATCACCACATGGTTTTAGTAGGATAAAATATGCTCTAGGAATCAAAGCATAAGTGATACGCAAGATGACTTGAGTCCATCAAGATGATAATGTGATTTTGAGTCTAATAAATATTTCTCAATAAAATGGAAAATTGAACCCAAGTTAGAACAAGTTTAGTGTGCAAATGGTGAACCCAATTTAACAAACCAACCCTTAAAACTTAGAAACGTTCAATTTTGAATGTGAATTATAAATGAGGGACTTTAAGTAAATTAGGTAAAATTTATATACTCAATTGGGCATCATGACTATACCAAAGTGGATGACATGACATAAAAGCTTTTGATAATAATTTGAACAAGGAAAAGATAAATTTTCCAATTGGATAGTGTAATGCCTCCCTTGCTCAAAAAAATTTAAGACAATGTGATTTGGTTAAGGTCATTGAGTTAACAAGAATTTTTGGACACAAATCAAGACCAAGTAAGCTAATGACAAAAAACAATCATCTTAAGTCTAACTAACAAGGTATGGAAAAGTGGGCTCAACTAAACTAGCAAGTTTTCAAATGTTTCTAGGGAAATCAATTACACAATGACTTTCACATCATGATACAAAATAAAAGCACGTAATTGGGTGTTTATAGCATTTAGTTTGTTAAAAAAAGGTCTAGTCCTATTTTCAAGAACTACAGCCTATTGTTCTCTTAGTGTAGTGTGATGTCAAAAGTATAGATACATCCTATGCGCAACTCCATCACTATAAGGTGGTTTAACTACTCAAACCTCTAATCCTAGTGGGAGTAGATGAAGTCAGTGCTATGAGGTGAAATCCTAGGTCAAAGATTCTCTAAATAACTTGTGTGAGTAAATTAAGTCCTCCTCGCAAGCCAAGATACAATAAAATAAAAGAAATAAAATAGAAATACTTTAGGGTCATTTTCAAGATCACCTAAACTATTGTGAGTTTTTGGGGAGTACTTTAGATGACATTATTTCTAACCCTTGGACTAGGATTTTTTCAATAATAATGAGTTATTTTGATTTAAAGGGTTCCCTAAAGGAGACAATTAGAAGAACATACATATGGCATCCCTCTCTTTTCCAAAAAAAAAAACTAGTTCAAACAATTATTGAATGTAAAAACTTGGAAAGATGAGTTCATTTTTAAGCACCAATATGAAATATTGAGTGGTGTTCTTTTGACCCCTTGGTCTTAAGTTGTAACTTTGAAATTTTAACTATCAAACATTCATCTTAAGCACCTAAATGTTTCATTAATTACTAAAACAAATTTCCTAGTTTATTTTAAAAGCATGCAAAAGATGGTCTAAAACATGTTTTATCAAATTCCCAAGCTTGATTCTACAAATAAAAATGTTAGAGTGTCCTTTAGCTTTGGAGTTAATTTACAAATGAAAGGAAAAAATTTGAAATTTGAGGTCTCTATTATAAAATTTAAATTACCTAGTCAATATCATTGTTTCCTAAAAAATCATCACTATTAGATAAAAAACACATTAAAATGCAATATCGTTGTTTGCCGAAAGAAAAGACAAAATCATCACTTGGATGATGAAATCATTGTTATGTGAAATTACTGCCCAAAATGATGAAATTGTTGCCCAAAAGAGTAATATCACTACCCAAAAGAATGATATCATTCCCTAGAAGGATGATATCAATGCTTTAGATGACAATATCACTACTAAAGTCCATGAAATTATTGTTTAGCAAATAGAAATTTCATTTACACAAAATCACCACTACTTAACAACAACATCGTTATAGAGAGTAAAACCAAGGTTCTAGAAACAAAAATGTTGTTATCAGAAAAATAAAATTTTAAGGTAAATTTTCACTCTTTTGGGCCTCTAACTCCAAGACCCTACATGGAAAATATTAGTGAGTTGCTTGTAGAGGATTTGTGAGAAATTTTATGGGTTGTGGTCCCATTGGATGCTAAAATGTAGAGAGGATTATATAACATGATTATTCAAACATTAGTCCAATAAATCAAAGGAAAAATGCATAAGAACAAACTGAATTAAGCCTATCTATTCATGTGGCAATTATAAAGGATAGAAAGAAACAAATGAAAGAAATAAATAGCATATTACCTTCCCAAATGTATTCACCATACCAATGCAACTCAAAATCATGTTCTCCCTTGATCAGGAGCTCTTGTCTTCAACAAAAATGGTGGCTAACTCCTCCAATGTCTCAAGAACTCTTTGTAACACCTAGGCTCATGATTTGGAATCACTAAACTATCCTATCAATGAATTTTGCAACTAAACTCAATGGTCAAATGCAAAGGATTGTGGAGACATTTAAACATAATAACTTTACAAAAATCAAGCTTAAAGATGATGTCCATGGCCTCTATATTTATAGATTTTCAAGATTTATTAGAATCAACTTGAAATGTCCATCTCAAGATTGAGATGTGTGGTTAAGGATTAATTAAATTATGTATCTAAAATACATAAATAGGCACATCAATATTTGGGAGAGAGGAGCATTTAAGAGGCATGGAGGATCAGTATGAGGCATGAGAGACCCATAATCTTGATATTTGTGGCATTTATGTCCTAGGGATGTCTTCCCAAGAAATGATGTCATTAGATGATGTAGTTAATAGAAATCAATTTTCAAAAATGATTATTCAACAACTCTCATGTAAAATCCATGTAAGCTGTTGATTTGGATCAATTAGCCTTAAACAAGGTTAATCAACATTTGTACAACTATTTGGAAACTAACCCTTAATTAATCAAAATAGTCAAAAATTCATAATACTAAATCATAATTTGACTAGAGAATAATTTTAAGGTGATGTTAGATGCATTGGATCCACCATCCCATTTAGGATGTCGTTGACATAAAATAACAAGGGCACATGTCTCGTGTAAGAGATTTGACAAAAGAGAGTAATACAAAGCACCTAGGTGCAAAATTGGCATTTTGACTCAAAATGATTTGATCAAAGTTAGCTAACCCATAAAATGCTTTTCCCCATTTAGGGATATTTTGACCTAAATTTTCACTTTTAAATGACAAGTTTGATCCATTTAGGGTGTTTTATTGATTTTGACTTAAAATGTGCATTTGAGTGCAATTTGAGTAAGATTGATAATTTCAACACAAATGGTGTTAGGAATTTGATGTCTAAAACTATTATTACTAACATATAACAATGAAGACCATAATTTGGACTAAAGAGAAGGTAAAATGTCTATATAAATTGGAAACTACTTGGACTCAAGTGATAGATCATTGGCTAACTTCTACCATTGATGGGTATATAGCAGAGTTTGTAGTACAAGGATATATAGCATTTTATAGTATAGAGGATCCATTTGTAAGGGTAATTAGAGGATCATTTTATAGTGACTACTTACTTTAGTGAAATGTTGGTTATAGAAAAGGTTGTGGTTCCTGCTCCAAACAATATGGAGTACTCACTTCAGGTGCTATGGGGATGTATGTGACCAAAATGTGAATGATGAGAAGTTAAAGAGATAGATCTTAGATAAGAATCTAGAATGAAAAAACAAGGGAATTAGAGTTATAATATTATATATTTATAAAGGTAATTAAATAATAAAAAAGATGGAATAAATAGAAGGATACTTAGGTAACTACCAGTAGGAGTAATATTAAAGTAGTAAAAGAGCAAAAAGAAAATAATGAAGAGTGAACAAAATAAAAATAAAGAGATGATGTGTGGGATGAGTAATAATGTTGGTAGACAAAGGATAATGAAATATTTTGAGATGATGAATGAGGATGAGGACAAGAATATGTATAAGTGGATCATTTGGTATATAGTTATAGATCATAGTTGCAATAAAGGGTTTTATATGAAGGAGAGGAAGAGAATTCATTTGGGGAATTGAGATAAAATAATAAACATATCATAGATTCAAGATATGAGAAATAATATGTTATAAATAAATATCATTGACTTAAATATCACACATCCCCCTATCCCAATACATCATACACTAACAATATTCAATAAACATAATCTAGAGTAGACAATAGTAGGGAATAGTCATTTATGGAATAGGTTCATAGGTAGGGAGATAAAAATGAGGAAGCATGAATTTTAAAGGATTTAGTATTATATTTATATGATAATAATAAGGAAAAAATTAAATGAGTAAGATTTTTATATATCTGAGTAATATTTTAGGTGACAATTCAGGTGACGGTTATACCCCAATTGGTGGTAGAACTTCCAGGAGCCATAAATTTTACACCATATCTCTATTTGACTCCCCATTTGAACCATTGGAAAGATAATAATGAGGGAACACAATGAGATGGAATTGATATCTTCATAGTGAGTTTTAACCCCTAAAAACCAAATGGAAGTGCCCCAAATTTCAATTTTAGTAGTGTAATCTAAAAATAGCAAGTTTCTAAAAATAGTAATTCCTTAAATTTTGTATTGTTGTAAATCATGGAAGTCAAACCACTTAACATCCATTGAGATTGGTGGCCTTACACATCCTATTCCTACCTATAAAATGTGTATAAATGAATATGTAACACAAAATGGAAATTAGACATCTCTTCTCAGAGATAGCATTATTACAATTGTGTTGTTCTTATTTCTTAAATTATCTTTCAGCCAAAGCTTCTGAGTTTTGGATCAATGGTATCAGATCGATTTGTCTTGAGAGTGTATGATCTTGAGGATGAGGTCATACTACAAGAATCTTGGGTGGAAAATAATAGAGCTTCTAAATTATCTACCTATTCACTCCAAACAACCTCAAATGGTAGACAAAATTGAGACATTTGATCCTTTAAAGGAAATGGTGAATGATGCCTCCAATAGAAATAAGCATAGATACTACAAAAATTTACCCAAATTCTCCAACAAATCTTGATGGGAAATTCTAGTTCCTCATCTGCACCCCCACATCATTTTAGTGCCCCAACACCCTTCAATGTTTAGGTGAATTTTGATATCCCTATATTTGAAGGCAAAATCAATGTTGATGCAATAGAAAATTAGTTGGATCAATTATCTTCTTATTTTTATATAAATAAATTCACTGATAAAGAAAAGATCACTTTTGATCTTTTGAAAGCATCATTGCCTATCAAAAATTTGTGGGAAGTGTACAAGAAGAGATTCAGTATGGATGATATTGGCCTTGAGGGGGAACCTACTTAGGATGATTTCATAGAAGTTGTAAAGGAAGAATACTACCCCATTAGAGCATATGATGATCTGTATATAGAGTAACAATAACTTTTCCAAGGTAAGGAATAGTCTATTTAAGATTACACTAACATTTTTCATTCTATATCTATGAGATTAGGCATCCAGAAAAGTGAGAAACACAATGTTCTCAAATATCGTGGTGGAATAAAATGGTATATATGGTGGGAGATGGAACTCTTCAATCTATAAACCCTCATTTAGGCATACAAGTTCATGGCAAAGATTAAGTAGAAGCATAGAAAAATGAATACAAAGAGTTATCCTACAAAATGGAAAAGTGATAAAGAAGGTCAAACATGAGGCCAAAATTGTAAGCAAAAGGAAGGGAAGACTAGGAAATGGTGTGATTACCATAAATCTAGAACACACTCCAAATAAGAATGTTAGGCCATCAAGTCCCTAATTTTTGAGTCATGATCCTCAAAATCTACTGCTATGGCTCATACACACCCTAAAGTCAAAGAGGATGAAGAAGAGATTGTAGATGTTGAGCCTGATGCCATTGTTGCTTCATCATAGACTCATGAGGAGAGGCTAGATGATAAGAAAAGGTTGTTTTACTTTAAGTTATGGGTGAAAGGTAAGCCTCTTTATTTCATTCTTGATAGTGAGAGAAAAAAAAATTTAATCACTACTAATATTGTGAAAATCCTAAATTTTTCCATGAAGCCTCACATAAAGCCATATAGTATTGGATGGTTGAGTCCAGGGAGAAACCTCTGTGTTACCCACCAATGTCTTCTCTCATATGCAATAAAACCTTTCCAAGATGAGGTATTATGTGATGTGGTCAATCTAGATGTTTGTGATGTACTCTTTGGTTAGCCATTCATGTATGATTGACATGGAATCTATGGATCAAGAACTTGAAGGATCATCCTCACTCTTGAAACATGGTGCTATAGGGTACTAGAGGTACCACCTTCTACATCTGTCTCCCTGATTAGTGCCAAGAAATTCATTCTCATGGTGGTCAATCCATAGGAATATAAAAGGGTTGTTTTTGTAGCCCTGACTGCACAAATAACACAATAACAAAATATAATAGGTACAAAGCTAAAGAAGTTCATGACCTTCCATCCACAGACTGATGGTCAAACAAAAATGGTGAACAATTGGGCCCTGCACAACTCCATAAAACATAGCTTATTTCAAGTATGCATTGAAAATCAAATCAAAATACAACTACCACAATTGATGACAAATGTTTATTCAATGGGGAACATTACTCCTCAAGGAGGGAGGAATGATTCAAGCAATATTTCAAGAAAAAATTTAGGTGATAGTTCTACCCCAATTGGTGGTAGAAATTTTAGGAGCCATAACTTTTGCACCATAGCTCTGTTTGACTCCCCATTTGAACTGTTAGAAAGCTATGAATGAGGGGAACATTGTGAGATGTCACTAAGCTCTGATTGATGGGTTTTGACCACTAAAAACCAAATGGAAGTGCCCCAAATTTCAATTTTAGTAGTGCAGTCTAAAAATAATAAGTTTTTAAAAATAGTAATTCCTCAAATGTTGTATTGTTGTAAATCATGGAAGTCGAACCACTTAATCTCCCTCGATATTGGTGACCTTCCACATCCTCCTCCTACCTCTAAAATTTTTATAAATGAAAATCTAACCTAAAATGGAAATTAGACATCTCTTCTCAGAGATAGGCATATGTTTGGGTCTACAAATTTGATCAATAAGACATCTCTTCTTAGAGATAGCATTATTACAATTATGTTGCTCTTGTTTCTTGAATTATCTTTCAACCAAAGCTTCTAATTTTTGGATCAGTTATCTATAAACACAATGATCAACATAAAATTATAATTGATTCTTACATAAAAAGTTCTAGTATGAGTTAAAGATTATTTTAATGAGACATTGAAGGCACCATAGCAATTGGAGTCATACCAATGATACGTTTGAAGACATTACCACCAAATTCATAGGTATTTCCATTAAGTTCATAGACACCTTTTGTTATATATGCACAATAAACTCTAGTATTACTTAAGGGTACTAGAAACATGGTAGATAATTTGGGAGAATTCATAAATCTGACACCTTATGATGGGTCTATAGATCTTAAATAATAACTACTTATTTGTCAAATGAATGGTATACTAAGGGAATTATTGATGAATTAGTGATGAAGTGTGAACTGAATGGAACATTAAGTGGTTAAGCCTTAGAGTTTATATACTAGAGAGATATTAATTAGGTAAGTCTTTAATCTTTGAAAAAGTGGCTTATCATAGAATTCAATATCAAGAAATTCATGAGCCAAATAATTCAATACCTACGAGAAATCTGATAGAAGTCAGAAGAGACAATATATGACAATGATTTCATATTTTTAGATGTTATGAATAGGGTTGATTTTTCTCTAGAGGATAAGGATAAAGCTACATGGTTTGTAGAAGGGATAAAAATAATAATATGGTTTACAATAGTTAAAACTTAGTTTGACACCAAATCATAAGCTAGGGTTGTTACAATTCATGTAGAACAAATTGAATAAGGGTAAGCTCCAGTATCAAGTTCTAAGATTGAAGACACCAGGCAAGATTTTATGAAAATGATGGAGTAGTATCATGAAGGTGAAAAACCTAAGTTGGGACTATGGTGTATTGAGTGTCTAAATTAGGGGCATCATAAGAATAATTGACCAAAAATCAAAATGGAGTTATATGAAATATATAAAGTTGTAGGACATGTAACATCCTAATGTCACCTTCTACAATAGTATGTGAAGCAACTACAAAATATATATTGTAATTTATACAAATGTCTAACTCGTGATATGAAAATTTATAAATATTTAAAATAACTAAAGGAAGATATCACAAATAATTTCTCTATAGTTTCTATGTAATAGGTGTCTACAATGAATAAATAATTTCAGACCAAGAGTTTGATATGACTGGTGTGACCCAGATGGGTCCATAATGGATTCTAAAATCACCATAATAATAACCTCAATGTATATTTAGATGGACACCTCCTTCATTGTGTTGGACACCACCATCACCAAACTATTAATGTTTAAGACTTTGGAAAACGATGATTCCCCAACCACCTCAATCAACTTGGACACCACCACCTCCACAAAAACACTATGGGGGGTATGATAACCACCAACAATAGAAAAGATGGAGTCTTAAATTTGTATTTGGTATGATTTGGGTTATAAAAAGGAAATGTATGTGGTTTACATAGTTACAGGGGAGGATATGGGTTAGTTATTAGGGAGGTCAAGGAAGTAACAAGCAAAGACCACAAATACACTATTACTTGTGTGGGGAGTATAAACATGTGTAAATGAATTATCCATTCAACCCATAAAGGTAATCATATTGTGATAATTATAAAGTGTCAAAATAACATGATATGAAAGATTTCCTAGATTTAGAGAAGCAAAATAAAGAAAAGGTAGTGTCAAATGTCAATATGGTTAATTTTTAGCCTAAGGAGGGTGCATTTATAAAGTCTATTACAAGACACTAACATATAGAATAAATGATTGCCTAATTTAGATATGCCATAGGACCACATGATATGAAATATTAGACCAAATGAATACCTTAATCCTTGTATCGAAAAAGGGTTGATGTATGAGGTTGTGCAGGTTCTAAAAAATATATAACATCAAGAAACCACATAAGGAGATGTTGTAGCCATTGACACATAGATGTATAGATAAATTATGCACATAATGATATTATAAGGGGTTTTTACTACCTTATCAAACCTAATGAAACTATTAAACACATTGTGAAATGGGGACATTTCTTAGAATATCACAAACCTATTACAAAATCTGTTAGATTGTGTAAAGAGAGGACAAAAGTGGATGGATAAGTTGGTATGGTAAGTAAAGACAAAGAATCCCTAAAATGTATATGTTAGGATGGATATTGAAATAATATGGTATGGAACACACAATATTATCCTTGACTTTAGAATTAGGGTTAATATGATACTAAGGTCAACTTGGGAAGCCATTGGGAAACCCATATTTAGTTATAGCCTAGTGACTCTCAGTTTGGTAGATTATGGGAGAGTTGAACCTATTGGTTTATTGGAAGATGTAGAGATCAATGTTGTATAGCTAAAATTTCATAGTGATTTTTAAGTTACTAACATAAAAATGGTAGAAACACATTACCCTACACTAAGTGGAAATAAATGAGATTATCTGGTTAGATGACTATAAAAATAATGCACTATTAGTTAGAAGCTCATCAAGGTGATAAAATCATAGTGGTCCCACTTAACAAGGTGGAGAAACCTTATGTTATTCCTAAGGAACCTAATTCACCATATATTTATCAAGGAAATAACTAGATGAAGGTGAACACTGAGAACCTAAAGGATCTATGCACAGTTGAATGTAATTTCCTTTATGTAAACCTTAAATATCAGTTATAATCTCTATTTACCAAGTAGTTTAATTTTAAATTGATGATAACTCAACCAATAATTCCTTCATTTCTAATAGAGGACTATCAATATATGTCTATAAAATCTTCCACCCATTCTAAAGTAGACTTTTTGTATTAGTTAGACACCAATGATAGGGATTACATTGAGCCAACTAAAACATGTATCTTTCCATGGGAAATAACATTTTTTGATTATGGACTTAGATATGTACATGTTGAAATAGGCACAAGTGTATCATGAAGTGAAACCCATGTGCATGGTATTTTATAGTTATTGATAATTACCATATTAATTTTTAATAGAATACATCAATTAGTTTATCTTGAGACTACAAATGCATGTGCCTAGAATTGAGTAGAGGGTTAGTGCCATGAATTATGCACTGAAGGGTAATGATGAAACTTGGTGGGTAATCCATAGGAATGATAAAATTCACAAGGATGAGGCTTGTGAACTAATGATAAGTAATCTTTAACTACCAAAAATAATCAAAAGCAGTTAGACATTCTTCTAGGAGGGTGAATGACCTAAACTACATATATATAGGTGTTTATAGCTATAGAATACAAAAGGGTGTGGCTCTAAAGTATTGGGTTAACATTTTTAGATATACTCTATCCCCTATTCCAATAGATTAGTATATGCATCAGGAGTATAGGAGGGAAATAAAGCATTGGGTGTAGGTGTAGAGTGATTTCATACAAACATTTGTGTTTGAGGACAAAAATCCCCTAATATATAATGCATTGTAAAATATAAAGAAATTTATTTTCCATGGGATGATATAATAGATTAGCACTGAAAGTGACTCTTCTTTGTTGCAATAATAAACCTATGATCTAAATAAAATTTTGTAGAATTACAAAGCTAGAAAAGTGAAGGACTAGCTTATGGTATCATTGACCAAATTTGACTTTTAGGTCAAATTGGGGCACCCCTAATAAAAATATTGATTTTTAAGCCTATAATATGGTATAATTTATTGTCATGAGATGTTTTGTAGGTCATTTTATGTTAATTAATGTTGTACTAGCTTTGGTCAATTAATTTTTAGGTCCATTTATAATTTTGGGTCATTTTAATGGTCAAAAATAGTGTATTTAATGCTTTATATGGGTTTATTGGGAAATTAGAAAGTTTTAAAATGTTATTTCATTCCCATGTGTCTAAAAAGGTATTAAGTAACTGAAAAAACTAAAAATTTATAGGTTCATCAAATGAAAATTAGTTTTCTTAAAGAAAAAGAAGAAAATGACACATGTACGACTCTTTGGGAAATGTGCCATGTGTGATAAGGCCATGTAATATCTCTCTATATTAATAAATATCATTTACATGATTTAGTGTTTTTTTAAGTGTCAAAATTGGTACAAAACCATTTTTCTCTCTTTTCACCCTTCTAGACATGCAATAGTAACTTGAAAGTTTTTGCTTGGTATGACCATTACAAGGGGTTTCAGTGTTGGAAATATTGTCATTGATGTCAAAGGTCTAGCATTATTGGTGATAAAGGCCCCATTGCATTTAATGTTATTTGTAATAGATATATCTTGGCTAATGTGAGTTAATATTTATTTAATATTAATGAATATATTTTTGGTTGCATATGAGACAAAAGAAGGGCCCATGGAGAAGTCAAAGAGCCACGGGGTAAAGACAAAAGAAGGATGGGACGAATTTTCCCATGAAGAGTCATCTTGGGGAATTCCAAGAGTCACCAAGTGAAGACAAAAGATGAAGGGCACAATTTCTCATGAAGGGACACTTTGAGGAATATGAAAATTCACCAAGATAAGGACAAAAGTGGGAAGGATGTTTTTGTTTATGAAGGGTCACCACATGACTTTTCAAAGGCAAGAATATGAAGGTTCATACAAGTTTGGCACCATTTTCCATGAGGATTGAAGGGTCACAAAGGGGGAAGGCCAAAGGTCATTTGGAAAGCTATAAATAAAGGCTTGAGAAGCCATTTGTAACATGAGAGTGAGAGGTTTATTTGATATTGTAATATCTAGCTTAGAAGAGCGATTGTGAGAGATGAATATGATTTGTATTTTTTATATCTAGCTTAGAAGATCAAAGGTGAGAGAGAGGAAAGAGATGTTGTAATGAACTATCATTTGTTGAGATAGCAACATTGAGAGATAGGTGTGTGGTATACACAAAGGGGTTGGTACTCCTATGGGTTGGTGCTCACAAATTATTGCTAGGTTGGTACTTGGAAAAGGGGTTGGTGCTCGGCAAAGGGGTTGGTGCTCCTATGGGTTGGTGGTCATAAATTGTTGTTGGGTTGGTGCTCAGCAAAGGGTTTGGTGTTCCTATGGGTTGGTGCTCATGAATTGTTGTTGGGTTGGTGCTCGATAAAGGGGTTGGTGCTCCTGCAAGTTGGTGCTTGCGAATATTATTTGGGTTGGTGATCATTCATATACTTGAGATTGTTCTCCATGGTTTTTCCCACATTGGGTTTCCATGTTATATCTAGTGTCTCTCTCTCTTTTGTGGTGTTTATTGTTTGAGTTTTATTGCATATCTTGAATGTTTGATTAAGTGGAATTTGATTAAGGGAAAGTTTTATAAGATATATGATATACTAATTCACCCCCCCTCTTAGTATATCCCATGATTAACAATTGGTATCAGAGTAGGTTCCTTTGTGAAAATTTTTATAGCTTGAAGGTAGATCAGGAAAACATGATGGATGGGTCATAGGAAGGATTTTCTACAAATAAGGCACCTTTGTTTGATGGGATGAATTATGATTTTTGGATCATGAGAATGAAGGTTTATTTTATGGCCCTTGGATTCGACATATGGAAAGCAATGGTGGAGGAATATGAAGAGCCACAAACATCTACAATTACTCTAGCAGAAAAGAAGGCAAGTGAATGTAATGCTAAATATTTAAATGCTATTTTATGTGGTTTATGTGAATCTAAATTTGTTAAAGTTATGCAATGTAAATCTACTCATGAAACTTGGGTAAAACTTGAGAATATTTACAAAGGTGATGGAAAGGTTCAGCAAGCTGAGATTCAAACTTTTAGAAGGTAGTTTGAAAGTTTGAAGATGGAAGAAGAAGAAGATATAAAAAGTTATCTTTTATGAGTTAATCAAATCATAAATTAGATTCAAGGTCTTGGAGAAGTGTTGGATGAGTCAACAGTGGTGCAAAAGGTTTTGAGATCTCTACGAATGAGATATGATGCAAAGGTTTCAACAATCAAGGAGATGAAGAATTTAGCCAAGCTAAAGATGGATGAGCTTCATGGTATTCTCACAGCATATGAGATACGGATAGAAAAAGATAAACCCTCAAAGAGAGAAGTGGCTTTCAAGACATCAAAGAAAGAGAAAGATAAGATTCAAGAATCAAGTGATAGTTCTAGTGATGATGAAGATGACAACGGAGCACTTTTCATTCACAAGCCAAAAATAAGAACAGGTAAATATCAAGGAAAATTGCCTTTTAAATATTTTAATTGTGGAAAGATTGGACATTTTTCAACTAGATGCCCAAATAAGGATAATCATGATGAAGAAGAAAAGCCTACATACAAGAATAATTTCAAAGGCAAATCTAAGAAGGGATTCGAGAAGAAGATCCTGTATTCTAAGGATCCTAGCTCAGTTAAAGATAGTGGAGTTAGCGATTCAGAAGAAGAAGAGATTCTATTTATGGCCATACATGAAGATGATCAAGAAGAAGAAGAGGAAGCTGTAGTGAATATGGAAGGAGAACTCATTTGTGCACTAGAAGAGTTAAAATCTATTGAGAAGAAGAATCAAAGATTAAAGTGCCAGATCGAGAAAAATGAAAAGGAGTCAAAGGAAATTATTGATGATATAAAAACACACTTGGAAGAATCTAAGAAGAATGAAGAAGATCTCACATCATAGTTGGAAATAGCAAGAAAAGAATGTCAAAGGTATCTTATTGAAATTTCCTCTTTAAAAGAAGATATTGAGAAAGCAGTCAATGATAAAGTAGTTAGTGATTCAAAATTTGAGGATAAAACTAACATGCTGAATAAGATATTGGAAAGTCAAAAAGAAAATTTAGATAAGACATGGATCAGTTTTGAAAAGAAAAAGAGCTATGCTGAAGCTCTTACAAAAGAGGAAACAAAAAGGGGAAAAGTGAAAAATATAGAGAACATTTCAAATAGAGAAGGCTGGAGAGAACAAAGCTACAAAAGACAGTCAGGGCAGAGATATACAGACAGGTCTTATTTTTATGGCTATTATTTTTATTGTAATGGATATGGTCACAAGAAATTAGAATGTAGAAAAAGAGATAACAATTTCATAAATAAGGAGAAGGAAAGTCAAGTAGAGTCAAGCAAAAGCCACAAATCTTTTGCTCCTCTATCAAGCTTTGATGAAGAGACCATAGTATGCAACAAGTGCAACAACTTCAGACATATAGCTTAGTATTGTAGAAGCATGTTTGAGTTAGTCAAGAAGGATCAAAGTTTCAAAGCTTCATTCATCAAGAAGAAGGTTCAGACATGTTCATGGCAGAAGAACCAACCTAAATATTATATGATGGTTCAGACAGCCCTGCATGTAAGAGGTAAAGATCAGCCATGGTTAATTGATAGTGGATGTTCGAGGCATATGACAGGAGATAAAAGTAAGTTCATTACTCTAAAGAAGATCAATAGTGGTACAGTGAGATTCAGAGATAAAACCACTGCTAGGATAGCTAGAAAAGGTACTTTGAGTTTGGATTATGGTAGAACTAAGACTAAGAATGTTTTATATGTAAAAGGTCTTAAGCATAATCTATTAAGTGTTAGCCAAATATGTGATCAAGGATACACATTAAAGTTTCATGATGAAGGTTGTGAGATTAGAAGAAAAGATTCAAATGAGTTGATTGTAGATGCTCAAAGGATAGGGAATAATGTATATATATATTGTTAGATATCTTCTCAAAGGTACGATCAAAGGACACATTCAAATATCTATGAGAGGAGTTGGGAGTAGTTTCTATTACTTCCTACCATTGATGTTTAGCATCAATTGAGGGGGAGCTAAGTGTTAGATCTAGGTAGGCCCTTTGCCATTGATGTCAAAGGGGGAAAATAACAGGTACAGGTACAGGTGTAGAAATAGGTACAGGGAATAGGTATAGGTTGCTATAGTAAGGGGGAGTTACTGTATGTTTTTAGATGATAGGATATGTAGGTGAAAAGATATGGTAGTTTCAAGATTGAGGTTGCCATCAATGACAAAGGGAGAGATTGTTGGAAATATTGGCATTGATGTCAAAGGTCTAGCATTATTGGTGATAAAGGCCCCATTGCATTTAATGTTATTTTTAATAGATATATCTTGCCTAATGTGAGTTAATATTTATTTAATATTAATGAATATAGTTTTGGTTGCATATGAGACAAAAGAAGGGCCCATGGAGAAGTCAAAGAGCCATGGGGTAAAGATAAAAGAAGGATGGGATGCATTTTCCCATGAAGAGTCATCTTGGGGAATTCCAAGAGTCACCAAGTGAAAACAAAAGAGGAAGGGCACAATTTCTCATGAAGGGACACTTTGAGGAATATAAAAAGTCACCAAGATAAGGACAAAAGTGGGAAGGACGTTTTTGGTCATGAAGGGTCACCACATGACTTTTCAAAGGCAAGAATATGAAGGGTCATACAAGTTTGGCACCATTTTCCATGAGGATTGAAGGGTCACAAAGGGGGAAGGCCAAAGGTAATTTGGAAAGCTATAAATAAAGGCTTGAGAAGCCATTTGTAACATGAGAGTGAGAGGTTTATTTGATATTGTAATATCTAGCTTAGAAGAGCAATTGTGAGAGATGAATATGATTTATATTTGTTATATCTAGCTTAGAAGATCAAAGGTGAGAGAGAGGAAAGAGACCTTGTAATGAACTATCATTTGTTGAGATAGCAGCATTAAGAGATAGGTGTGTGGTATACAGAAAGGGGTTGGTGCTCCTGTGGGTTGGTGCTCACGAATTGTTGTTGGGTTGGTGCTCGACAAAGGGGTTGGTACTCTTATGGGTTGGTTCTCACGAATTATTGTTGGGTTGGTGCTTGAAAAAGGGGTTGGTGCTCATGAATTATTGTTGGGTTGGTTCTCAGAAAAGGGGTTGGTGCTCCTGTGGGTTGGTGCTCATGAATAGTTGCTAGGTTAGTCAGCAAAGGGGTTGGTGCTCTTACAAATTGGTGCTTGCGAATATTGTTTGGGTTGGTGCTCATTCGTATACTTGAGATTATTCTCCATGGTTTTTCCCACATTGGGTTTCCACGTTATATCTGGTGTCTCTCTCTATCTTGTGTGGTGTTTATTATTTGAGTTTTATTGCATATCTTGAATGTTTGATTAAGTGGAATTTGATTAAGGGAAAGTTTTACAAGATATATGATATACTGATTCACCCCCCCTCTCAGTATATCCCATGCTTAACATTTAGAAAAAATGATCTTGGGGGAATATTATAAAATCATATAAATTAAAATACATATAATAATTTGGAGAAATTTTAAAATATGCTTCATGAACCATCCATTTGAAGTGGACTGTGCAAATCTATTTGATCACCTATGTACCCTATCAATTTTCCATTGGTTTGAACAATTTCATACAAATAGGTTGATCATGTTTGTTCTAGATGATGTTTTCCTCCTTCTCTAAAAATTAAAATTCTTTATTTTAATTTTCAATATTTTTTGATGAACTAATAGTCCTAAGTTTGAAAACTGGTCTATTTGGTGTTGTTGGCATGCTTCCATTGTCTTTTAGTTTTTTATGATTTTCCAATGGTTACAAGGAGTTATGACATGTTACTAATCATGTTTAAAAATTAATTTGATCTCATGTCATCTAATTTTCAGTTTCTATGGCAATCCTCATGCTTTTTAAGCTCATATGCCACACCAACCAGATATCTCAAGAGCCTGCCTACTATTTTCTAGGTGTATGCAAGAGTTTTCCATATTAGACTAGTGTTATGGAGCTCATCCGAAGACCTCCTTGATAAAAAATTATGAATTTTAAAGTATTTTAATTTTTTTTAAATTGTTTTAATACCAATTTCCATACTCACTCTACTAATTTTCTTTCACTTCCTGTCTGCACTGAGAAATGATCACCTATAGGTGACCTAAATAGGGAATTAAAGTACTAAATAGACTGATAAAGCATGTAGTAGAGCCTTTATTAGGGTTATTTTATGTTTAATATGAATTAATATAGGTTTTTAAAATGATATAAGGCCAAAAAAATATAAAAGGCACATTCTAATATAGCGACTGTAGGATACAAGGCTCTTTTCCCTAAAAATGGAGAATAGAGGCCTAGGGCCTTTTGATAGAGTCCATATAACAAGGATATCAAGTGGTTTGAGGAATTAAATGACCATAATTTATGGTATATACATAGTATAAAGACTCTACAATGTTGGGAGGGAAGAGGGTTGATGTAAAAAGGCTTTTTGAAACTTCAAAATTACCTTCCAACTCACTACTTTCCTTCATTAACATCTGTAGGGTTTGACCCTAAAAGGAACCTTCTCCAACTAAAGGTTGAAAAATAGACCTTACATTTTTTGATAAAAATTAAAAATGGTATAATGGGAATTTTTTACATTATATTAAAATCAATAATATATAACAGGGTGTGTCTTAGACCTTCCTATGCACCCATAGTCTGTACACTATGGAAGTACACACCTACATGTAGCATTGTTGATTGAGACAGGGTAAATAGTAGTTTATGCATGTTTAGATAGTTTTTCGACCATATAAGGTGACATTGAGGAAATTTAAATGTTGTGTGTCTAAATATAATCTAAGGATGCCTATTTTTCCTCATCAAATCATCCTATTTAACTCTTTTGAGGCCATATCTTCACCTGTAGTAGGGTCTTGGGAATAAAAGTGTCTCCACCAAGAAAAAGCAAAATTTGGGTTTTAAATGGAATACATGGGTGATTTCAAGGTAAGATAAATGTGTCATTACTTTATTATATTCAATATAAGCCAAACCATGTCATTATCAACCTCAGAAGAGTCATAAACACCTACAGGCAGGAGTTTAAGGATAATTATCTAAGTCTTAGACAGGGACCTAAACATGAAGTCTTGGTGTTGGTTTGAGGATGTTAAAGTGAAATAAAAGCATAATTAAGTGTAATTTTTTATTTAAGGTGTTATAAATATAAGTATTTAACACCATGGATAGGCTTTTATAACCCATGGATACACCTACAACCATGATATCCAAACATAGAAAACACAGTCAATGTAAACCTAGTCTTGTGATTTCAAGGGCATAAAGGGTGTTTGAGAGATCAAAGTGTTAGGATGATATTTGATTCAAATATAAAATTATTATTAAAATTTTAATATACCCTTTTCAAAATAAACTGAGTAAGGAGGTAGTTGAAACAAGTAGAAACAAGTCCCATGAAAACCCTATAGACATTTGCACTTTGCAAGAAGTCTATTTTGGAAAAGAAGCATGTTGGAGGATGTATAAGCCTGAAAAAGAGCTCAAAATCGGTAAATGTAATTAATATTACTTGGTTAATATTTTAAAATTTTCATCTGGTCTAAGTAAATAGGGAAATTTCCCTCTATTTTGTCTTAGATAGAGGGAATTTTTCCCATGCTTAAACCCTGCAACTTTGGGAAATAATGGTGAAGGATGAACCAGAGGTTTAAGGAACCTTTAAATATGATTTTAAAAGTTTTAATATGACTATTGAATCATATAAAACCAATCTATAAAGGCTAGAGCTTAGTAGAATGGTCTAGAAACCAAAGGTTACAGTCAAACCTAAGGAAAAATGTGAAACCTAGTACTAGATGAGGAGGCCATCTTCACCTCTAGTATTTGACATGACCTTTAGATAATTTTAAAATGTCTATAGGATGATTTTATATATTTTTTTATCTATCATTAAATAAGGTAAAGGATCATAGGCCATTTCAGGCTCTAAGGTACAGTCAAGCCCATTGGAAAAGGTTCACACTTAGGGTCAAATGATAAGTCACTTACATTTATAACATAATATGATCACTAAAATGGATGAAAACATGTTTATAGAGTCATAATATACATGTATAAGCTTTTATAGGATAGATAGAACCAAGGAAAACCATTTTTGGACCTTGAGACATCTCAATCCTATACAAAATGGGAGATCAAGCTCGAATAAGCAATTTTCAACACTCATATATTTCATGAGGGTTTTCATGGAGACCAAAGGAATTTAAATGAATAATAGGGGGTATTAAATTTTTTTTGTGGATTTGGTTTGAAATTCCAATGTCTGATCTTTATGAATAATCCTTAATACTTAAAACTATTCTAAAACCCTTGCTAAGACTAGTTTGGGAAGATTGAGTTGTATAAATAATATAATGAGATATTTTGATTAGGATTATTATTTAAGTTCTTATATGACTCCCTAAGGATACTTAAAACCATGATTATCTGTATGGAATTGTATAGATGGGGGCAAGAATAGGCTTTTCATCACTATTTTATTTGTTGTGCAAGTTACAAGAAGAGTTAAGAGATGAAACAAAGTAAGGATGGAAGATTAATAATTAAGATAAATAAAAATATTAATTTAATTCCCTATAATATATTCTAAGTTACCTAACTAGGTGTTTTAATTCAGCTAGTCAAATCTGGCATATTGGACAAGCTAGTGAAGAAGATGATAAACTTCAAGTGAGCTCATTTTAAGGTGTATTTGATGATTATAGGGGAATGGAGGTTATTTAAATGTGTAATTAACTTCCTAACATGTATTTTAATGATAAAATTAAGGAATTTTGGAGGCCAAGTGTGTAGGGTGCATGAAAGGGCAATTTTTTGGACAACAAGTGATGATGACTCACTTTCAGAGGTTTTTATAGGACCAAGAATGAAAACAATGATTGGATAGGCATCTATGATGTCCCTAACATGAATTAAAATATTTTTTAATACTCATAATTATTTATTGGAAGTTAAAATATCCCCAATAATGAAGTTATATTTTATGTGCAAAAGAAAGAGTTTTGTGCCACTTTACATAACTTTGATGACTTGAATTGATAGTTATACTTCATGACCCTACATATTTTGACCCATAAATTATTATCATTCATGTATAAATTATTTTCATATTTTAACAAGTGTCGTTGTGACCCTTGGACTTCTTTTCTTCTCTCTCTCTCTCTCTCTCAAACTCTAAAAGACCTAGCCATTTTGGCAATGTATGGGATGCTCCACCTGAGTATGGTGAAGCCCCGATAATTTGTTTTTGATCAATATAATGAATAATTTTTACCTCTTATATGACTATTCATAGTGCTTTTCATTTCAATGATTGATTTTACTTAAGTGACACTCTTGTTTCCTTGGCATGTTAGCTCATTCTTATAACCTATTTATAGTTGGAAAACTTCTTATCATAGATCATGTGAAGTGTTTTAGGATATGTCAAGGATTAAGTGAGTTTGTATCTTCATCATTTCAATTAAAGGCCTCTTGTCTAGTCCTCCTATCCTATATGTTCATCTTGACCTCATAATGTAACATTGATGTGAGAAGTTGTAGATTGGAAGAGTGTATGTTTGGTTTGTTGCTTGGTCTCAAGTGTAATATGCATATGATTGGATGTCATCAATCAATTTGGTGTATCACCTCCATTATTTTATCATTATTTTAAATTTATTTCTCCCTTTTCATCCCCCAAATTTATTCTTAATTTCAATCCTAAGTGTTACATTAAGGGAGCTATCCCTATATAGAGACTCACATCATTCCTTAGGCTGCCCACAATATTAGAGGTGATTCCATTGTGCCACTTGGATGATTAGAGCCTTTTAATCTCCTCAAAGGGTGAATATATAAGGGAAAATAGTTTTTTTCATGCTTGGTGGGACTATTTTTCAAAGGATTTGGAGAATTCTTGGTGTGTTCTTCAACCAATCAACCTTTTGGAGGCATATCAATCAACACCAATGGTGACTCCAAGTTGAATCAGCTGGTCAAGCAGCCCTAGTGCATCAAAAAATCCAATTTTGGTATGTATAATCCTAATTTTAAGTATTATGGATCTTATGTTCCCTCACATAGCTTTGATCAAGCTCATGTTGTTGATGGAATCACCTCAAGTAGCTCTCCTAATTGTCCTTCTTCTTTTCAATCTAAGAGTGTTAGAGAGATAAGGTTAGAGTATGAGAAACAAATGATGGAAGTATATAATTTTAATGAGTGTAATAGATACTAGAAAGAGCTAATGTATAAAGAGGATTGCTCGTTTAGGCAAGATCAAGCCATTCACTCCATATAAGAGAGATTAGTCAGATGGAGGAGTCAACCCATCTAATGCAATCAACTTTGTGTGTCTTTTTCCATCCCAAGACAACCTCTTCCCATGCAAAAGGAAATCTCTCTTGTCCCAAACCTCCTACAAATGGAAATTGCCTATCAATAGAGGATAGAGGGATCTTCCAATCTACCTAATAAGCCTTGTCTTACACCAAGTGAGCATATTTGTACCCCAAATCCCTTCTATCAAATGGCACTTGCTCACCAAAATAAAATGAACCAGACTTCTAGTGCACTCAAAGCATCCTTTTCTACACCTAATCAGGGTTTTCTCATTCCAAATACTTTTTTCCAAACAACACTTTATCATCAAATAAGAAGGAATAAGTCTGCTAGCCCATCTAATGCATCCTATAATATGCCAAAGTAAACTCATCTTAGTATTAATCTCTTGAATTTGGAAATCAAACACCAAAGGAGATTAGAGCAACCTTTTATGGAAACTAACTACTCTAATGTACTAAATTGTGAGCCCTCTTTTGAGGAAAGTCAACCTATCCCTCATGGAAACCAACACATCTATATTCGATTAACTCCTCCTATGCATGTGCAAACTCTTCCTAGTCTCCCTCAACCTTATTAATCCCCTCAATCTAATATCAATATCTCAAGTTGGAGGAATGTTCATCATAAACTAGCTCAAGACCTTGAGAAGGTGAATGAAGCTATTTCCTATCATCACGAGGAGACTTATAATGTCAAGATTCCAAGTTGGAAGAGTATTCATCATGAATCAATTTAAAACATTTAAGAGTAAAATAAGGAAGAGGTTGATGAAACTCATATGAATGGAAATGTAGATTTGGTAAGTCACTCTCTTATCCCTCAATCTAAAGTAGTTTCAAGTGACGAAAGTCTACCAAGATTTGATATGGTGATTGAAAGATGGAAAGAAGAGAATAAAGATGTTCCAACATAATTCAACTTAATCAAGGAAATTTCTTACCCTCCCACCCTCTCCTTGATAAAGGAGAACATGCCTTGTCTGAGGTGGAGGATAAAATTTCAGAATTCAAGGGTGAAGAAGATAATCTGAATGAAGAAGGAGCAAAGTTTAATGACTTGCATTGGCATCATGGTAACTTCAATTACCTTAATTATATTGATTCCCCTCTAGATCTAAATGAAGATGAGGGAAAGACAAATCTTGAAGACTTTGCATCTGAAGAGGAGACTTTTCTAGGTGTGTCTCATGAGGATGTTGATGTTGCCAACACATTTCAAGTCTAAGAAGAAGAAACAATAGGTATGGAGCCATGTAAGCATGATGAGTTTTCACTATCTCTACTTGATGAGCTTCCATTTTGTTTTGATGAAGATAGTGAACAATCTATGGAAGGTGATGATGAGGAGGTCTAAGAAGGTTGTCACGAGAAAGATGATATATTAGTCCTTGATCAATAAGAAGAGAAATTAGAATGGTATGTTTTTAACATTGAGGAAGGAAAAGACTTTGAGTAGATTAAAAAATCAAGTGATTCCTTTTGGGATGAACTTGAAGATTATTGGGTTAGTTACAACATTAAACTAGCATCCCTTATTTAAGAGAGCAATGAAGAAGCTAGGGATCAGTTTTTAAGTCTTTTTCAAGAAATAGATAAAGATGAAGTTGCTTACGACACATATCAAGAAGGACATGAGCCAAATAAACCTACTAAGGATGAAATTATAGTTATAGATGCATTGACAAGCTACACTAGTAGGAAGGATCAGTATAAAACATGTCTTAAAGAGAAAGAGGAATACATATAAGGTTGATATATGTTTTAATATGATCTAATTGGATACCTTCCAACTAAGGTGATAGGTTATAGGTATGAGTCACCAAGCTTCGACTTCAACAAACCACTTGTTTGGCACTATGAGGTTTCTTGTCATGGAAGAGACATAAGAAAATTTCCATTTGATCCAAGAGGAAGGTATAATTATTTTTAGTTGTACATGATAGGTTGTTTTAATTTCCCCTAAGTTATTAGAGCATATTTTTATGTGTCTTGTGTGTTGGCTTTCTTTGTTGTGTGTCTTTTGCTTTGTGTGGTGGAGGTAGCCATTACTATCTTGTATTGATCAAAGGTTTGTGGTCAATGGTAAAAATTTTATTATTTGTATTAGTCCTTAGATGACTCCATAAGCCCAATGGACTAATAAGGTTACTGGTCTAGTTAGTATAGCAGGCATACTACCCCTATGAGTCACCAATATGTTGACCAAATTTGACTTTTAGGTCAAATTGGGGCACCAATAGTAAAAATATTTATTTTAAGGCCTAAAATAGGGTATAACATATTGTCATGAGATGTTTTATATGTCATTTGATGTTAATTAATGTTTTACTGGCTTTGGTTAATTAGTTTTTAGGTCCATTTATCATTTTGGGTCATTTTAAGGGTAAAAATAGTGCATTTAATGCTATGTACGGGTTTCATGGTAAATTTGAAAGTTTAAAATTTTTATTTAATGCCCCACGTGTCCACAAAGGTCTTAATTAACTGAAAAAACTTAAAAGTTATAGTTTCATTAGAAGAAAATTAGTTTTCTTAAAGAAAAGGAAGAAAATGACACATGTACAAATCCTTGGGAAGTGTGACATGTGGGAGAATGCCATATAATGTCTCTAAATATTCATAAATATAATATAAATTCTTGAGTTATTTTTTATGTGTCAAAATTGGTACAAAACCATTTTGCTCTCTTTTCACCCTTTTAGACATGCAGAAGTAACTTGCAGGGTTTTGCTTGGTATGACCAACACAAGGGGTTTCAAGAAAAATGATCCAAGTGGAATATTATAAACTAAAATAAATTAAAATAAATATAATAATTTGAATAAATGGTTAACTATGCTTCATGAACCATATATTTGAAGTGGACAATGCAAATCTATTTGCTCATCTATGCACCCTATCAGTTTTCCCTTGGTTTGAACAATTTCATACAAACAAGTTTATCATGCTTATTCCACATGATTTTCGAATCCTTATATAAAAATTAATATTCTTTTTTTTAATTTTTAATATGTTTCCATGAAATAATAGTCTTAAGTTTGCAAACTGGTCTATTTGGTGTAGTTGGTAGGCTTCCATTATCTTCAAGTTTTTTATGCTTTTCAAATGGTTATAGGTAGTTGTGACATGTTACTCATCATGTTTACAAATTAATTTGATCTCATGTAATATAATTTTAATTTTCTAAGGAAATCCTCATGCTTTGTAAGCTCATATGCCACACCAACTAGATCTCTCAAGACCCTGCCTACTCTTTTCCAGGTGTATGCAAGAGTTTTTTCACATTGGACTACTGTTATAGAGATCATACCAAGAATTGATATAAAATTATGATTTTTAAATGATTTTAAATATATTTTAATTATTAAAATACCAATTTCCATATCCACTATACCAATTTGCTTCCACTTACTGCCTGCACTGAGAAATGATCACCTACAGTGGACCTAAATAGGGAATTAATGTAGTAAATAGACTGATAAAGCATGTGGTAGAGACTTTCTTAGGGTCCTTATATTTTAAATAGGCCTTGATATATGTTTTTGAAATGATATAAGGTTAAAAAATTTGAAAGTAACATTCTAATATAGTGACTATAGGATACAAGGCACTTTTCCCTGAAAATGGAAAATAGAGGCCTAGGACCTTTTGATAGAGTCCATATAAGAAGGATATCAAGTTATTTGAGGAATTAAAGGATCCAAATTTGTGGTATATACATATTAAAAAGCCTCTAAAATTTTTATAGGTTATATGGTTGATGGAACATGGTTTTTTGAGACCTCAAAGTTACCTTCCAACTCACTACTTTCCTTCATTAACATTTGTAGGGTTTGACCCTAAAAAGAACCTTCTCCAACTAAAGGTTACAAACTAGACCTTACCTATTTTGTTAAAAATTAAAAATGGTATAAGGGGAAATTTTTATATTATAGTATCATAAATAATAGATAAAAATCATGTCTTAGTCCTTCCTATGCAACCACAGTCCAACACTATGGAAGTACACACCTATAACTAGCATTGATGACTGAGACAGGGAAGATAGTGATTTATACATGTTTATATAGTGTTTGGCCCATCTAAGGTGACATTGAGTAAATTTAAATGTTTTTTTTATAAATATAATATAATAAGGCCTTTTTTTCCTCATTAAATCATCTTATTTATCTCCTTTGAGGCCATATCTTCACCTATAATAGGGTCTTGGGAAGAAAATTGTCTCAGCTAAGAAAAATCACAATTTGGGTTTACAATGGAATACATGGGTGATTTAAAGGTAATATACATGTTTAAATAATTTAATGGATTAAATATAATCCTGACCATGTCATGATAAACCTCAAAAGAGGAATAAACACCTACAGGCAAGAGTTTAAGGATAATTATCTCTGTCTCAGATAGAGAGCTAAACATGAAGTCTTGGTGTTGGTTTGAGGATGTTGAAGTGAAATAAAAGAATTATTAAGTGAAATTATGGATTAAAGGGGTTATAAATATAATAATTTAACACCATGTATAGGCTTCTAGAACCCTACATACACCTATAGGCATGATATCTAAACATAGAAAACACAGTCAATGTAAACCTAGTCTTGTGATTTCAAGGGCATAAAGGGTGTTTGAGAGATCAAAGTTTTAGAATGATATTTGATTAAAATATACCATGATTAAAAAAATGTTAAAATATAATTTTAAAATGATATTGATCATGGAGGTAGCTTAAACAAGTAGAAAAAAGTCCCATGAAAACCTTGTAGATATTTGCACTTTACAAGAAGTCTGTTTTGGAAAAGAAGCAGGCTGGAGGATGTATAATCCTAACCAAGAGATAAAAATTGGTACATGGAATGAATATAACTTGTATAATATTTTCAAACTTTCATCTAGTTTTAGTAAATAGGTAAAGTTTCCTCCATTTTGTCTTAGACAGAGTGCACTTTTCCCATGCTTAAAACCCTGTAGCTTTGGAAAATAATGATGAAGGATAAACCAGATGTTGAGGGAACCTTGAAATATAATTGGTGAAGTTTTAAAATTCCTATTAAATCATATAAAACTAATATATAAATGATAAATCTTAGTATAATTTTCTGGACACCAAAGGTTGCAATCAGACCTAAGGGAAAAGGTGAAACCTAGTGCTTGATAAGGAGGCCATCTTCACCTCTAATCTTTGACATGACCTTTAGACCATTTGAACATGTCTATAGGATGATTTTAGAGATATTTTATCTATCAAGAAACAAGGTAAATCATCATAGGCCATTTTGGGATCTAAGGTATAGTCAAGCCCATTCGGCAAAGTTCACAGTTAGGGTCAAATGATAAGTCACTTGCACTTTTAACATAAGATGATCAATAAAATGGATACAAACATGTTTATAGAGTTATAATATACATTTATAAGATTTTTTAGGATAGATAAAACTAAGTAAATCCATTTTTGGACCTTGATACATCTCAAACCTATGAAAAATGGAAGATCAAGCTTGAATAAACAATTTTTAACACTCATATCTTTCATGATGGTTTGCATGGATACCATAGAGGTTTAGAGGAGTTAGAGGGGGTATTAAAAAACCATTTTTTGGATTTTTTTTGAAATTCCAATGTCTGTCTGATCTTTATGAACAATCCTTAAGACCTAAAACTGCTCTAAAACCCTTGTAAAACCTTTTCCATGACTAGTTTGGGAAGATTGAGTTGTATAGCTAATCTAATGAGCTAGTTTTATTAGTATGATGATTGAAGTTTGTAGAGAAATATCTTAGGATACTTCACACCATGATTATCTGTACGGATGGGGTAGGAACAAGCGTTTCCTCACTATTTGTGTGTTGTGTAGGATACAAGAAGATTTAAGAGAAAATAAAGTTTGGATGGATGATAAGACTTAATATAAATCCAAATATTATTTTAAATCCCTGAAACAACTTTTAAGTTCCACAACTAGGTGTTTCAAATCAGCTAGTCAAATCTGGCATATTAGACAAGATAGTGAAGAAGATGGAAAACTTAAAGTGAGCTCATTTTAAGGTGTCATTGATGATTCTAGAGCCATTTGGGGTCTTGATAGGTTTCATTAACTTCCTCTCATGGATTTTTATAAGAAACTAAATGCACTTTGGAGGCCAAGTGTGTAGGTTACATAAAAGGGTAGTTTTTTGGACAATAGATGATGATGGCTCACTTTCAAAGGGTTTTTAGAGGACCATGAATTAAATAAATTCATAGATAGGAATGTATGATGACCCTAACCTTAATTAAAATAAATTTTAATACTCCTCATTAGTTATGGGATGTTTAAATATCCCCAATCATGAAGATAGTTTTTATATGTAAAAGGAAGAGTTTTGTGCCACTTTGGATAACTTTGATGACTTGAATTAATAGTTATACTTCATGACCTTGCATATTTAGACCCATAACTTATTATCGTGAATGGATAAATAATTTTCTTAGATTTAAAAGTGTCCTTGTGACCCTTGGACTTCTCTCTCTCTCTCTCTCTCTCTCTCTCTCTCTCTCTCTCTCTCTCTCTCTCTCTCTCTCTCTCTCTCTCTCTCTCTCTCTCTCTCTCTCTCTCTCTCTCTCTCTCTCTCTCTCTCTCTCTCTCTCTCTCTCTCTCTCTCAAACTTTATAAGAGCTATCCATTTTGGCATTATATGGGATACTACACCTGAGTATGGTGAAGCCCTAATCATTTGTATAAATTTTGATAAATAAAATGACTAAGTTTTACCTCTTATTTGACTATTAATAGTGTGTTTCATTTGAATGATTTATTTTGATTAAGTGACACTCTTGTTTCCTTAGCATGTTAACTCCTCCTTGCAACCTATTTACAGTTGGAAAACTTCTTCTCATAGGGCATGTGAAGTGTTTTGGGATATCAAAATGATTAAGTGAGTTTGTCTCTTCATCAGTGCCAGTCAAGGCCTCTTGTATAGTCCTAGCCTAGATGTTTATCTTGACCTCATAATGTAACATTGATGTGAGAAGTTGTAGATTGGAAGAGTGTATGCTTGGTTTGTTACTTGGTCTCAAGTGTAATATGCATATGGTTGGATGTCATCAGTAAATTTTGTGTATCACCTCCATTATTTTATCTTTTATTTCAGTTTATTTCTCCCTTTTCATCCCCCAAAGTTAGTCTTAGTTACAATTTTAAGTTATACAACAAGGGAGCTAACCCTATATAGAGACTCACCTCATTCCTTAGGATGCCCACAAGCCTAGAGGTGATTCCATTATGACACTTGGATGAGGAGAGCCTTGTCATCTCCTAAAAGGGTGCATATCTAAGTGACAATAGGTGTATCCTTGTCATAAAATTATAAATGAATATGAAGATACCAAAGATTATGATAGTGATGAAAATATGGAATTCATTGGATTATTTAAACTAGAATAGGCCATTGAACCATTAAAACATCCATTCATAGATTTTGAAGAGGAAGAAAAGGTATGTAATATCAAAATATAAAAAATTAAGAACACATAATATTTTGAGAGTCAATCATATAAGAAGAAAATAAGATTTACTAGGATCTATTGAGGAAGCATGTCATAAATACGAGAATTGAAAAAGTTCCAAAACTTTCACACATAGAAGATCACTAGACCTAGGAAAACATCTATGAATATATGAAAATACTAATAAACTATGAATATTTATTTCTTGTTCACCAATTTTTAGCCTACATACAGAGTTTTGTCCCAAAAAAGTCAAACATGAATTAAAGAAAACTTGAGCAAGATTTTGAATGAGATAAGGGAACAAAAGGACCATACTGCTTGCAAATATTTTGAAACACTTTAATTTCACTTAAACTTTAATTAATCAAATTCAAAAGACATGTCTAGAATTTTAGAGGGCCAAAGGGGACTATGGATACTTAGATTAAGCATGGAAAGCAGGGGATCCATCTAATTCTTCATTATGTTCATATGGACATTTTGATCTAATGGTAAAGAATCTAAAATAGGCACTTTGATAATATTAATATTACCAAATAAGGATGAGTTAGGTAAAATTATTCATATGGATTTGTCCACTCTTGTGACAAGCCTATATGCACCAAGTTTCAAGTTCACCGCTAGAGTGCATCTAAAGTTATAGAGACCTAAAGTTGGTCTCTCAACCAATTTATATTGCTTTCCCATACTTAGTTGTATTTTAAGAGGTCTAAGCAATGTTGATCGAACATATTGAGGTCATATCTCACATGAGTAGTATAAATAGGATAAAATATCAAAAAAAAATCTCATTGTTATACCAAGAACATATGTGTCTAGTCCCAGCTAGTGCAATGAAGCACACAAGAAGATACAAATGTGCAAAATCACCCCCAAAGTAGCTTAGGTTATTTTCCTATGATAGGTATATGTACATCATACAAAACCATAGATTACTTCAAAAAAAATTAGATATATTTGAGAAGCTCACAAGATGAGTGGATCAAAAGGGTTTATCCCTTGTGATATAAGGAGCATTTCTTAACAAGTTTGGTTCCATGGTGTTTCCTAAATTTAAAGTTATGGACTTGAAAATTTGACCAAAAAAGGGAAAATTTTCATGCAAACATCAATTTAAAGCTCTAAGAAGTAGTCATTGAAATTCAAATAGTAGGCCCAAGTAATTAAATGACACACATTTCATCATACCAAAGAGATATACGATGTGAACTAGGGTCAAATGATCAGTATATATAGGGGAATAATGAGAAGTCAAGCTTGAAATTATGAATACTATAGATATATGGTCTATGTGTAATTGGATCTTGGATCTGATGAGGCGAAACGGTCTAACAATTTGATAGAGCCAAGATAGATTACCAATAGCTAATGAGTAAAAGTGAGGTTGAGGCATTCTTGACAAAATTTGGTGGGATAGTTCTCAACTTGAGATGAAGTAAAAGAGTAGGGAGATGAGTTCAAGTCTGACCTGAGCTGACAAAAACATGAAATCAATCTTGAACAAAGATCTAGAGGTAGTAATTTATTGATTAGATGGGACCCAACATTGAGAGGGGTGAATATATATATATATATATATATATATATATATATATATATATATATATATATATATATAACCAATATTCTTGGATTATTTTTCATCTATAGTTAATTTCATTCAAGATCCAAAGTATAAGGTAAATGAGTGATTAATGAAAGGATCATCTTGATCCATGACTTTGATAAACCACTACTTAGATAGTCATGGTGTATCTCAGTAGAGTAGGGGATGATGTGGATGATGGATGGGATTAAAGCATTTAGAGCATTCATTTCTTAGAGGGTTTTCTTCATCAATGTAAATCATGGTTTATCATCATGAAAAATAACCCTTGTCTTCTAGTTCCGTTTGCATGCCAATGAAAATATTCAAGATCTCTAAGGATAGGGCAAAGTAACTTGTCCATGAATGGTTAGTATCGATCAAATCAAATTAGGAGGAGAATTCATTAGGAAAAGGTGGTAGTTCAACCAATGATCTCAGATAAATCATGAATAGATGCATATTTCTCCCTTCCCCTTCCCTTTTCTAACCCCTTTATTTTCCTTATAAGGGGTTCTTAGATTTGTAAGTTTTTGAGAAATTGCTCTCTCTCAGACTCTAGAAGCAAGCTCTTTCATTTTTTTTATCATGACTCTTTCTCAAGTCTAGAAGAGTAGAGACTCTATTTTGATAAGGCAACCCCTAAAAAAAAATTGTATGAAACTTATTTAAGAAATAAATTGTATCTCTTACATAAGGGCTACCACATCAAGAGGCAAATATGTACTAGTCAATAATGGTGGTAGCATAGAGGTAGGTTGGGCTGCTATAAAGGGTTATTGAGACATAGTTGCCCCTGTAATGTCATGTGAAATTGATTGATCTAAAGGAATGGAAAAATAAACTTGTTTATCCTTTTTTATTTCTATGATAGATTTTAAAATAAGAGTATGTTCTTGAGGTTGGTCCCTGAGTCTTTCTCAAAAACTTTGTAGGATCAAATATTTATTGACGATAACTTCCTTATCAATAATTGGTGGAATTTGATCAAGAGTCTAATGTGGGGGATCATGAACATCAATGTTTATATCATCATTATTATTATCATACTACTCATCATCAAAATTATCCTCATGGAAATTGGTGTAATCTAGATGTGTAGGATTTATAACCAGAACCTGAGCTGGTTGTTTATCCATGGTATATGGTCAGGTTGAAGGAATTTGGATGATTTCAAGAGAGGGTTGCCAGTATGTCTTGCACTTTATCTCAAATTAATAGATGCAAGAAGCTTATATGGTATAATGAAAACAACTTGAAAAATAAAGGAGCATATTAAACAAATATAATCTAAACAATGAATTGAAATATGCATAAAAGGGATACAAATGGTCATAAACATGTAAGGTGATACCTCAAAAGAAATGGGACATATTATATGCAACTAAGGTTTTGAAAATGATTGTTTTTAAAATTTACTAAGGAGTTTTAAAATTTGAAGTGATATATTTTTTTTAAATATGCATGTAAAAATTCAAAAAAATATTGGAAAATTCTTGATTTGAAAGGACCTAGTGTATGCAACTAGGGTTTGAAGGAAAAATAATTTTTTGAAATTAATATGGAATTTTAAAATTTTATGTTAATTTCTAATTTAAATATGCTAGTAAAAAATCAAAAAATTAGTGAAAAATTCTTGATTTGAAAGGACCTAGTGTATGTAACTAGGGTTTGAAGGAAAAATAAAAATTTGAAATTACTATGGAATTTTAAAATTTGATGCTAATTTTGGATTTAAATATTCTAGAAAAAAATCAAAAAATTAGTGAAAATTTCTTGATTTGAAAGGACCTAATATATGCAACTAGGGTTTTGAAAATGATTATTTTTAAAATTTACTAAGGAATTATAAAATTTGAAGTGAATTTCTAATTTAAATATGCTAGTAAAAAAATAGAAAAATGTTGTGAAAATCAACAAGGAATTTACCTTAGGGTTTTTATGCACAAATGAAGTTGGGTTCACCAAATGATTTAGAAATTTTTGGAATATTAGTGTATTATTCCTAATTTAGTTAATGGTCTGAGTTAATTAAACTAATAAATAAATATGTAATAATTAAGCTACTAGTTTGTGTAATTTAATTATAATTTGAACAATTTTAAAAATAGTAATAAATGTGAAGAAAATAAGACTTAGATAGAAATGGACTGAGGTTACATAGATAGATTCTAGAATTCAATGTGAAAAATTGGGACCCTATCACAAATCAGGATCTGGCCTTCATTTTATGAAAAGATAGGAGTACCAAAATATGACACCATGGATTCTGGTGTTATATTTATTTTTTATTTCTATTATATAGGAGACCTAATATTTTTGGTTTTTGTTCATTGTGTTTGTGTGAGTCTACCTATGAAATTTTGACTACTGGATGTTCGTAGAACTACCTATAGAGAAGATTTAATCTTCAAATTCTAGACTCCATTGTGCTTTGAAAAACTTTGAAAAAGAGGAGGGTTAGTGTGTGTAATATGCACTAAATTTTTATCCACATCCCTTATGGGGCAATGCTACCTACATACCAATACTCTAAAGAGGGATCAAGCCATATGTAATTCTCCCACTTGATGTGCTTTGTGTAATAGTGTATATGAAGATATAAAATACTAAACTAGGTATGCTTAAGGTGGCTAGGGACTGGTGTAAGGATTTGAATAAGATTTTGTTTATATTGGATGGATTTATGTAGAGAATAGGGAAATATGCCTAAGTAGTATTCTTTGTATTCTTGCTTTCTTTGTGATATTTTCCAACCCCTTCTAAATTACCTTTGATTGGGCTTTTATAAGAATCTATTGGTCATGGGTTGAATGTATTCATGTGAGGCTAACAATAAGAGGAATATGAATAGAAAGGAACTTACCATTGGTGGTAAAAATTCACTTAGACAAGAGCACTAGAAACAAACACCCTAGGGTCCAATTTTATATTCCAAGTTGGGTGCTATAGTCTTGAAGGAACAGGACCCAAGGGGATGGAATCATCACTAAAAATTCTACTTGGATGGGTGGAATCACTATTTAGAAGGCTAAAAATGACTAAAAATCAATGAAAAGATGTTTATTAGGGTCATGAGAGTAATCAAGAGGAACCTATGGGTTGAGTGTCACAAGCCAAACTCATGTTACCTATTTTCACATTTTATGTGACTACACTTTGTCATTGACACTTAGATTATCAAAACACATCATCTACTCACCTGGACACTTCCATGACATCACTAAAAACTCTCCAACAATCTCCCCCTTTTTCATTTATGTCAACACCCATCATACAACTCACCTTCCTTCTCTCTCTTCAAGCACTCTCACAATAGGAACCTTATCCCCCTTTGACATAATGATAAAGTGGGCACAAACTAATCTTGAGGACCTAAAAATACCACCAATAGGAGAGTATCACCTTATAAATATGATATAAACCCCCCCTTACCTTTATTCTACCTCTTCTTAATTTAACAACTTATTGCTACATTCCAACACTCTCTTCAACCAAGCACTACAACTAAAGAATAAATAACACAAAAACTCATTAAAATCTGATGGAATTCACCAAGAAACATTTGAGAGGGACTCCCCCTAATATCTCTAAGCCATTAAACCTCTTGAGCATTTTTAGATGTTTACATACCATGAAGAACCACTACACAGGTTTACTAGCCTTCTCTCTCAAGCCACCTCAAGGACCACCAATAGAACTTCATGCCACTCACCAAATAGGAAACATGCTCTAAACCAACCTAAGAACTCACCTTGAAACACTCATACCTTTATATTTTGGATAAACTAAGCAAGAACATCAAATCTTCATACTAGGTCTCTCTAGACTCATTATATCCCTACCTAAAACTTATAGAGCCTACAACTTTCAGTAGACACACCTTAAAGACCCAAAAATTCATATCTAAAGAAATATCATATGCCCCCTTAGACACCAATTTTCATCACCTAGATTATCCTTTGCAACATACTTCCTTCACAAACTTACTAGCCAATTAGGCCTTTATCTTGACAAAATCATGAATAATTTAAAAAACATTAACCTTCAAATATGTGTGAAGCTTAATTTGACAACCCATTTGGCCCATTCAACCTATTAATAAGTCTTAAACCTTAACTCATCATGCAAGCCACTTTTCTAGAATAGCCCAAAACTCTAGAATCTCAAAATAAACAAGGTCAATAGACATTCTTCTTATCAACACCTAAAAATTCTTGAACAACTGGAGATAACCATCACACACTTCTAGACCAAGATTTGAGCCTCCATAATTTTGGGAACCCATACATCAAATAACCCATTTTAGGCATGCTTGCCCTTAAGCCAAAACTGATAAAATTGAGAGCTCTCAAAAATATCCATTTTGACTTCAACATATCTTCAGACCACAAAACCACCTAGAGCATGTTGGAATAAGGTTAATAGACCTTTCTATGAAAACTCTAAAATCCTCTTATAGACTACTCCAACTTTAGGACCAAAGTCCCTGAATACACCTTAAGCACATGTACTTTTCCATAAAAGAGATGTCTCCTAAGAAGCATAGGTAGAGACACCTTACTTCGCATGGTTCCTTAGAATAATGTGAAGCTAGTAGTTGCCCATAACTTATCATATTACTTCTCCTCCTTGGTCATCTGATACTAATAGTTATTTTTATTCTTATTTTTTAGCTTAATATAAAAAACTTGCTCATCCACTACAACATTCTCCTTCTCTTATAAGACTATACTGATAGAACATGGGGATAACATAGATTCATAACATACCTTTTTAGTTGAAGAATCTTCCTTGCAATTTAAAACCTCATCACTAGGTATTGACAACTAACGTTCTTTGCATTAAACTTGCTTAGCAATAGTAGGATGTTCACTTCAATCCATACATAACTCATAACTATCCTCAACTTGATCCATAAATAGGTAGATTTCCTACTTTGAAAATTTTACTTATTGGATCCTTATAGATGGATTAGTTTGAATACCAAAATTAAACTCCAAAAATATAATCAACTATAAATAATACAATGTAGGTAATAATGAACATTGCACATAAGTTGATGATGAAGTTTAGTAGATGTCTACATCTCTAGGTTCTCTAAATGACAAACTGATTCATTATAAAAATTTATTTTCAATTACAAATTTAAAATTTATAAAACTATAATTAATTTATCAAGGACTCAAGTGCCAATTAGTCCCACAAAGACCCAAACTAGTCTTGGAAGGCTTTCATAATGTTTTGACATGGCCTCCCTGCTTCATAGCTTTCTATGACTTCTCCTCTGCTACATGGCCTCCAAGAGCCTCTACACAAAGCTAAGTCAGAATAGGCATCAATTGTTGGCCCTATAAAATGATCCTCCTTCACAACATCTGAGTAGTGTTAACTCCTCTAATAGATCTATTATTACAATACTTGGATTAATAACACCCTATGAATAATAGAGAATCAAAGCTTTTGTAGTCCCATACAATGTTCCTGTAGTGTTTAAAAAAAACCTATGCTCTTTTCATGAGCTTTAAGGAATAAACACCAAAATTAGCCTCTATAATCCTTTACAAAGCAATAATAATAGTAAGAAAATTCCAAATATCTTTTAATACATTTAGAATGCCTTCACAATCTCTCTTAAATATTGCAAATTTAAATTAATCTCTAATTCCTTTACATGAATTAGGCTTGAGTGGCAGTGTGAATTCTTAGAATTCCAATCAAGTTATGCTTCTTCAAATGAACCTCCACCCCCTTTATATACTTATGGAGGGTCTAGTTTTTGTGGTTTGGATAGTAATCACTTTATAATATTTGTGGGATTTAACATTATACCCCCACTTATCCCATATATATGGGATTCACCATTATTTACACCTTTAAATAAGGATCATATGTGGGATGGAGGGAAATAATAATTTATTTATTTATTTTAATGCTCCACATTTTGACTAGTCTATGCCATGTGTCACCTTCAAATTTGTCCATAGGTCCCATGTTAATTTATCCATGTGCCATCATTTAATTGGTTCATGTTGTCACATCATCACTTTTACTCAGTTTGACCACAACTTTGACTAGCCATAACTTTCACATATTGTAGTCATATAAAATGTGAAAATTGGTAAATTGAGTGTGGCTAATGACACCCAACCCATAGGTCTCTCTTGATTGCTATGATGACCCTCATAGGCATATTTTCACTAATTCCCAGTCATTTATGACCTTCTAGACCTGATTCTAACTCAACTAAACTATTATTTCCATGATAAATCTATCCCCCTAGGTCATGTTAGCTCAGGTCTATAGCACCTAACTTGGACTATAGCATCAGGCCCTCTAGTGTGTACTTTAAGCACTCTTATCCAAGTAAATTTTTGCCTCCAACATTTAGTTCTTATCCCTCTTCTTATTGGCCTAATGTGAGCACATTCAAACCATGACCAATAGATCCCTATAAAATCCCATTCAAAGTTCATTTGGAAAGGGTTGACAATTATCACAAAGTAAGAAAGAATACAAGCAAGACCACTAAGGTAATCTTACTTATTCTCTACATATATTCATCCAATACTATTAAAATCTTATTAAAATCCTTACACCAGTCCCTAGCCACCTCAAGCATATCAATTTTTAGCATTTGCATCTTAATACACATAATTATACAATGCACATCAAGTGGGAGAATTACATATGGCTTGATCCCCCTTTGTAGCATTGGTATATAGATATCATGCCCGCACAAGGGGTGTGGATCCATGTTTAGTACATCTTACACACACTAGTCCCTCTCTCTTTTCCAAAATTTTGTCAAAGCATAATGGAGTCTAGGATTTGAAGACTAAATCAGCTCTATAGGGAGTTTTGTGGACATCCAACAGTCAATTTTATAGGCAAGTTCACATAGAGACAATGAACAAAACTGAAAAATCTCAGATCTCTTAGACAATAGTGGTAGAGGACTTAGCACTAGACCTTAGGGTGTCCTATTTTGGTGCTCCTATCTAATCATAAAATGAAGTCTAGATTCTAATTTTCAATAGTGTCCTAGTCTTGCATAGTGAATTTTAGACCATGTAATAGCCGTCTCAATTAGTTTCCAACTAAGTCTTGTTTTCTCTTCTTTATTACTATTTTTAGAAAGAATAAAATTATATTCAAATTATATAAATTATTAGCTTAATTACTACATATTTATTTACCTATTTTATTACTCCAGACCCTTAACTAAATTAAGAATAATACACCAATATTCTCAAAACTGTTAGATCATTTGGTCAAATTGACTTTGTTTGCACATTAAACCCTTAAAACTCTAGGGTAAATTTATTAATAATTTTTCCTATATTTTTCAATTTTTTACCTACATAATAAAATTAAAAAATAGCATTAAATTTTAAAATTTTGTAGTAATTTTAAACTTTATTTTTCCTTCAAACCTTAGTTGCATACACTAGGTCCTTTCAAATCAATAATTTTTCAATAATTTTTTTATTTTTTACATGCATATTTAAATCAAAAATTTGCATCAAATTTTAAAATTTCTTAGTAATTTTAAAATAATTTCATTTAAAACTCTAGTTGCATATACTATCTCCCATTTGCTTCTTGAGATATCACCTTACATGTTTGTGAGCTTCATATCATTTTTATGCACTTTCAAATTTGATGTCTTTAGGAATTTAAATTTCCTATATTCAATAATTTCCTTCTATAACACATTTCTTATTACAAATTACTGCAAAAAATTCAATCAATTTTCAATTTTTTTTCTCTTTTAACAATGGCCCAATACAATAGTTTTGATGAAACTGATAAAAGAGAACTTTAAGAACTCTTAATAAACACCCTAACATGCAAGATGACATGCTTAAAATAATTAAAGAGGAATAATAAAAAGTGAACAATGGTCAATATTCTCAAACCATAAAGCAAATAGTTATAAATGACAATACAAGGGAAACTATGTATCAACAACCCCCTATAGCAGCTTAACCTGCCTCTATGCCACTAGCTACAGCTAGTACATCTTTGTCTCTTGATGTGGAAACCCTTGTGCTAGAGATAATATATCTTCAATCCAATGTGCTACATCTTGAGCAAAGTACCTCTAGATCTACACAAGCTTTGGATTCTTTTGCTCTACTATATACACCATTAGCACATCACATTACTTCCACACCCTTGCCATAAGATTTTGTTCAACCCAAGCTTACTCTATATGATGGAAAGGGTGATCCAAAGACATATTTAAGATATTTTAGCATAGAATTCTTGGACTATGTGACAAATGACTAGCTACTTACCAAGATATTTCTATGAAGTCTAAAGGATTATCATTTATAATGGTTCTATAGTCTACTAAATCAATCGGTCATTGCATTAAATCCTTAACCTAACATGTTCCTAGCTCATTTTAGCATTAAAATTAGTGATAAGGTTTCATATGCCCAAGTTTCATAATATAAATAAAGATCAAATGAGCATCACATAGATTATGTTTTTTGATATAAGACTATCTTGACTAAGGTGACTACCCCATAGCCGATCAAGAGTTACAAGATCTATTCAAATAGAGTCTTCTACCAAATTTACATGAGTCAATAATGTTCAAAAGGTTCTCTTCCTTCACTAAAGTGTGTCATACACTAAAGGAAAGATAAGTCATATTAATTTCAATAGGCAAACTCAAGTACACAAGTATATTAGAAACAACAAACATGAGTAATAGCAAAGTCCCATACAAAGTTAAGGTAAATGATAAAAAGAGTCAAAATCATCCTATAGTCAATGCAACTTTAGAGCCCCCTTAGTGAGTGGTTTTACCATCACCTCTTTAGCAAACTTTTACCAATCTACCAGTTTTTCTAGCTAGAGTTTTACAATAGTTATTGGAATGTAATATCATATCTCTCCCTCCAATAATAAATTGTTGTAAAACTCATATGATCAGCATGAAAAGGGAGAGATATGAAGTTGATCTAATAAAGCCTCTTCCATGATGATATTATTGGCATGTGTTTTGTGAGTTTCATAGGATGTTACGCCATACAACAAAAAGATGCATCAATTTAAAACACAAGATACAAGACTTGATAGATGACAATACTATTAATCTTGGCACTTCAGTTCAGCCTCCTCAGGCAAAGAAAACATAGGATAAAGCTTTGAAAATATTTTTAGATCCTTTTTTTTAGCATTATAAATAAGAGATAGGGGATATGTCCAGTGTTCACCATGCATATCATGGACATCCCCCACTAGATACATATAAGGCATCTTTAGTCGAGTTATATCCTTTGAGCAACATAATTAGTGTATATAATTCTAGAGTTCAAGCTAGACCTTCCATCTCCTTCTCAGAATAGGAGATAATTTAGGATGATTTGAATTATCATGCACTCTTTATTAAATCTTACATTCATAATCATCCTATTCATTGTGTTCTCATAGATAATAGATCTAGTGTGAACATGTTCACTATAGCATTATTACAGTCAAAGTAGGATATTACCCTGATGGACATAGTTATCAATGGAGTCAATGGGAACATAAAGAGTTCATTGGGTGAGATTGTACTTCATCTATAGATTGGTCCAACACATGTGGCCATACCATTCATTATTGTTCCTAGTGTAAAAGTTTTTGATATGTTAATTGATGATTTGTTATTTTTAGGAATAATGGATTTTTATTCATATTTAATAAATATGTATGAGTAGGATAAATTAGTAAATAATATTCATAATTAAAGATACTAATTTATGAAATTAAATTTTATTTAAACCTTTTATAAAAATAACATTGAGAGAGAAAATTAAACTTAGATTATTCTAGACTATTTTGATTGAGATAGGGTCTGAAAATTTGTGTGTAGGACTAGGACACTATCATAAAAAGGATCTTATACTTAATTTTTAAATTGGATAGGAGTGCTAAAACTAGACACCCTATGCTTTAGTGTTGTAGTCCTTCTCTAGCACTATTATCTTGAAGATTTAAGCTTTCTAGGTTTTGTTTGCTCATTTAGTGTGAGCCAGTATACCAATTTTTAGGTCCTCATTGTCAATGAAGATCCCTATAGAGCTGATTATTTATGTACTTGTATCTTATATGCAATTGAAATAAACTTTTGAAAATGGGGAAAAGGGTTTAATGTGTTTGAGATGCACTAGATGTGCTTCACATCCTATGTGTGGGCACATTTCCTACATACCAATAATCTGAGGAGGGATCAAGCCATATGTAGTTCTCCTTTTAAGAGTGCTTTATGTAATAGTGAATTGAAATGAAAGAAATGCTATAATTGGGTAAGCTTGAGATTACTAGGGACTAATGTAAGATCTTGAATAGGCTTGAAAATGTATAGGTTGGTTGTATGCAAAAAATAGGGAAGATTGCTTGAGTGGTCTTACTTGTATTCTTGCTTGCTTGAATGATATTTGCCAACCCTTTCCAAATTATCTTTGAATGAGCTTATATATGGATCTATTGGTCATGGGTTAAATGAAATTGGACTAGGCTAACATAATGAATAAGAGGAATTGGGAAAAAATAGTAATTTGGGCTTGAATTATGATTAGATAGGAGCACTAAAAATGGGACACCCTAGGGTCCAACTTTGGTGCTATTGTCCTAAGTAGATGAGACCTAAGGGGATGGATTCATCATGAAGAGAGGATTATGACTCAGTTGGGGTCAATTTTAAAAGGCCACAAATGATTGGTAACTAGTGAAAATAAGCTTGAGAAGGTTTAGAGAGTAAGGAAGAGGTACCTAAGGGTTGGGTGTCTTTAGCCATGCTCAAATTACCAATTTTTGCATTTTAAATGACTACATTTCCCCCGCTTTATTCTAGTGATGTAATAAAGCAAAATACTAGGATAAAAGAAAATAAAAAACATACTTGAACTTATCTACAAAGGTGAATCCTATAAAGCTTGTGATACTAAGTAATGTTGGATAGTGCATAGAGAGCATGTTGTGTAAGTGTGAATCTATGAAAGGAAAATAAAAAGGAGATAAATTATTATTATATGCAATATAAAATAAAAATGTACAAAGCTAGGTAAGAGAGAGGAAGAGAAAGGAATAAATACACCTCATTAAGGATGAAAACCAATAAAACACTTGTTGTGATACTAAGTAAGGCTAAGTAATGTTGGATGTGTTAGATGATGATGTACCAAAATCTATATCATGAATGGAGCCAAATGCGCAATTCCATAAAAAATGGCTCAAGAATGTAAAGGCTAGCCCTTTGGCTGCATCGTCACCTAATGAGTGAATCTAGATGATCATGTGTGTGATAAGCAATGTTTGGACTATATGTTGAATCCCTCTGAATAGGTGGCTCAAGAATACAAAGGCTAAACCTTTGGCTCCATCATTTCCCCATGAAGTGAAGCTATAAACTGATATGAATATAAAGAAGTATGTCATATGAGATGGCTTATAAAACCCATGAATTCTTTTCAAATTTGATAAAGTGGTGTGGATAGCCAAATGTGTGTTGGAAACTAGGACAATATTGGCCAACTCAAAAAAGATGGAGATTAGGCTTGTATGAAAACCACTCCAAAACTAAAACTTTAGCTTATGTGGAAGCCACTCAAGAACTTGAGTACTCAGGAATGTGAAGGTTAGGCTTGTATGAAAGCCACTCTAAAATTATGCCAACCACCTTCCTACCTAATTTTAAAAAACTTGATTTTTTTAATGTTTAGATAGGAGCATAAAAATAAACACCCTAGTGTTTGGCACTATAGTCCAGCCTCGATGTTGTTATCTTGGGCTAAAACTGATCATTGTTTTAAAATATTGACTATCTTTTTAGTCTATTTTGAGTGGTTTTATGATTGGTTGTTATTTTGGTTGTTCTAAAACTAGATTTTTCAACCAATTAGGAGATTTGATCTCTATAACAAAACACCTATTTATTTCCCCCTCTTCTGAGGGTAGCAATAGGTACCTTAAAATGACTACCCTCAGAAGAAGAAGCCCTAAAAGTGTGTTAAACTAGAAATATACATGATATAGAAATGATAATCAATAAGATATCTCAAGATATAGCATGGTTTGATTTGAGAGATTGTTAGATCAATAGGGGTATGCCTAGATAGATATAACAATGTAATAGCATGTGTAATGTATTGAACTAGAATTTAAAGTTGGAAATTTTAGTTTTTAGTTATCATGGAGGGATAAAGTATGATGTCCATCATGGAATAATCAAGATAATTCATGATTTGGATCATGGAATTGAAACAATCAAATATGAAATCAAACAAACCAGCACTTAAAGCAAGAAGCATACAAGGGTGGCCAAGGGACCATGTAAACAAGGGACATGGGTACATGTCACTCAAACTAAAAATCAAGTATATAAGGCATGTTCAAATACCACATACACATACAAGTGAAACAAGTAATGTTGTCTCAAGGGCCATAGGTTCATATAAGAGTACAATAAAAGGACATTGGCAAATGTCCTAAGGCACACACATGAATAGAAGTAAAGGACATTGGAAAATGCCCTAAGGCACATATAGGAGACAAGCAGGAACTAAAAATACAATTCAATAAGCTAAAATAAGTAAGAAGATAAATCATGTAATAACTAGAAAGATAGAATCAAATATAACTAATCAAAGCAAAAGTGAAAGTATGCAAGACATGTTTAATACAAGACTAGGTATATTCTAAGAGATACACAAGTGCTAAATACTATTGAAATGTCAATATAGTAATCTATATGATTTAGTAATTAATGTACATCATCATGATAAATTAGAGTGTGTAGTTTAGGAATGACTTAACCTAAATGGTGTAGTCATGTAGAATATGCCCCCAGTGGGTATGTATATCGATGTGTGTCTTGAATGTAGAATGAGGATGCCTCCTTGATGGGTAGAGTGAAATAATCAAGTAGCTAGATGTCACTGCACACACTCAAAGACGATCAAGTGAAGCATGGTAATGTAGATAAATTGACATACAATAGCATTGAATAGAAAATGTAATTATTAGGATGATATTATCAATGTAAAACATGGATGATGCATATAATCAAAATGTTTTTGTTGTTTTGACATTTTTGAATGTTTTTGGATTTTGAAATATTATATTGTTTTTGTATTTTTGGAAAATTTGAACTATGTACAATCAAGAAAAAGAGATTATGTAAAAATAAATATGGAAAGAGATTATACTAACTAATGAGTCACATGTAAGACTCCTTATCATGGTGTCTTGTATCAAGGAGTGGAATCATGCATGATCATGAAACATGATGGAAATACTGAGACTATGGCTCTGAAAGCTATATATGCTATAAATTTTCTAAAATATCTAAATTATAAACTGATTATGGGGTCCCTATATGACTATGAGAAGTGGATGTAACTGTAGGGCTCTTAGGGACCCATCTAGAAGTAAGAGAAGCTCTTTAAACATGTACTTTATGTGTAGATGCATGAGATCTCAATGAAACTACTTTGGGTTTGAATAGTGTAGATGGAAGTTATCTAAATATAGAAGAGGTAGAGGTGTCTAAACCATTTGTAATGGTGATGGATGCCTCAATTATGTCTAAAGTTGAAGGTGAAGAGGAACTAAAACTAGTGGAGAAACTATAATTGGTGATTGCAAATTGGTAGATGGATCTAAAGTGGGGAGTGGTAACTCATATGGAACTCCATTGAATATAAAAAATTGATTAACATGAATGAATTTCATGCATATATGAACTATATAAGGTACTACTCTAATTTTTTGAATCCATGGTTGACCAAGTAACATATCAAAAACTCCTACACTCAGAACTATAGTGAATGGTGTGGCCACATGTGTAGGACCAACTTGTATGGAAGTACTATCTCTCCCAATGAAATCTATATATGCCCATTGAAACCATTGATAACTATGTCTATCAAAGTGATATCCTACTATAAATAACCCAAATGTTGTATTAGTGTCAAAGTGCACATGTTAAGACTAAAACCATTATCAATAAACACACTACAAATAGGTTGATTATGAATGTGAGCTCTGATAAAGAGTGCATGATAATTTGAATCATCTTTGATGATCTCCTACTTTGAGAATGAGATATAAGGTCAAGTTGCAACTCTAGATTTGTATACACTGATCATGTTTCTCAAAGGATGTAACTCAATTGAAGGTGCCTTATATGTATCTGGGGTTGGATGTGCATGATATGCATGATGAACCCCTGATGTATCCCATGTGTCTTATTTTGAATGTTGTGAAAATGGATCTGAGAGTATTTTAAATACTTTATCCTATGTTTGCTTTATCGGTGGAGGATCAACTAAAGTGCAAATATCAATAGCATTTGAATCTATTAGGTCATGTATCTTATGCTTTAAACTGATGCATTTATTTATTATATGGTTTGGTGCCCTGTGTTAGTCATAAAATACATACTGATCATATCCCTTTGGAAGAGGCTTTGTTGGATCAACTTCTCAAATAGGAGGGATAGATATGATATTATAATCCAAAAACTATTGTAAAAAACCTTGGCTGGAGGAACTGAAAGATGTGAAAAAGTACGTTAAGGAGATGTTGATAAAACTATTCACTAAGGAGGCTTGAAAACCACATTGACTTTAGATTGATTCTAACATTTAGTTTAATTGAACTTGACCTTATATGGGACTTTATTGTTACTCTTATTAATTTTGTCTATTGTATTAGTGTACTTTAGTTTGCCCATTGAAATTAGTTTGACTTTTTTTCTTTTAATGTGTGACACAAATTAGTGAAGGAAGAGAATATTTTGAACATGATTTATTCATGAAGTGTTGGTAGAATAATTTGTTTGAAAATGTCCTACAACTCCTGATCTACCATGGGGCTAATCATCTTAGCCAATATGGTCTTATACCAAAGAACATAGTCTATGAGATGCTCATTTGCTCATTGTTTATGTTGAGCAATTTGAACATATGAAACCCTATCTCTAATGTTGATACCGAAGTATGCTATGAACATGTCAGCTAAAGGATTGAATACACTGACCAACTAATTTAGTAGACTTAAAACCATTATAATGCATAATCCTTTAGACTTTGTAGAAATAGCTTGGTAAATAGCTAGCAATTTGGTACATAATCCAAGTATGTTGCATGAAAAGCTCTCAAATGTGTCTCTAGATCACCCTTGCCATCATGTAGAGTAAAATTAGGTTGAACAAAACCTTGTGGGAAGGGTGTAGAGGCAATGTGACATATCGATGGTGTATGCATAAGAGAAAAAGAATCCAAAGCTTGTGTAGGTCTAGTGGCACCTTGCTCAAGATGTTGCATCTTGGATTAAAGAGATATTATCTCTTTCACAAGGGTTGTAACATCAGGAGATAGGGATGTACTAGTTATAATTGGTGGCATAGAGGTAGGTTGGGCTACTATAGGGGGTTTTTGAGACATAGTTTCCCCTGTAGTGTCATTTACAACTGGTGGCTGTGAAGGAAGGGAAGACTCAACTTTCTTAGCCTTTTTAATTTACATAATAGATTTCAAGATAAGAGTATGATCTTAGGGTTGTTCCCTGAGTCTTTCTCTAAAACTTTATAAAATCAAATATTTTTTGAGGATAACTTCATTATAAAAAATAGGTGGAAGTGGATTAGTAGTCTAATGTGGTGGACCATGAGCATTGGTGTGTATATCATCATTGGTATTTTTATACTGCTCATTATCAAACTTATCCTCATGAAAATTTGTGTAATCTAGATGTGTAGGATTTATAACAAGAACTTGAGTTGGTTATTTTTCCATGGTGTATGGTCAGATTAAAGGAATCTAAGTGAATTCAAGAGGATTGCCACTAAGTCTTGCACTTCATCTTGAAGGAAGAGATGCAAGAAAATTAGGTGGCATAAGGAAAACAATTTGGATAATAGTAGAAAATATTAAACTAATATAATCTAAACAAAGAACTAAAATATGCATAGAAAGGATACAAAGTTCTTGAACATGTAAGGTGATAATGTAAGAAGAAAAAAAGAGCTAGTACATGCAATTAGGGATTTTTCAAAAATATTTTTGCAAAAAATATGAATTTTTGAAATTTGAAATTGAATTTCTAAGTTAATTATTCAAGAAAAAATTCAAAAAGTTAGGGGAAATGTTTGATTTAATGGGACATAGTAGATGCAACTAGGGTTTTGAGAAAAATAATTTTTTGAAAATTACTATGAATTTTTGAAATTTGAAGTGATTTTTTGATTTTAATATGCAACTAAAAATTTAGAAAATGATTGAAAAATTACTAAAAATTTATTGGGATCTATTTGATGTAACTAGGGTTTGAAATAAATTTATTTTAAAACTTACTATAAAATTTTAAAATTTGAGATGAATTTTTTATTTATATGTGTAAGTAAAAAATCAATAAAATATTGGATTAATGCTAGTAAATTAATGGGATCTAGTGTATGCAATTAGGGTTTGAAATAAATATATTTTAAAATTTACTACAACATTTTAAAATTTTAGATAATTTTTTTATTTATATATGCAAGAAAAAAAATCAAGAAATTATTAGATTAATGTTGAAAAATTACTAGGACCTAGTGTATGCAACTCGGGTTTGAAATAAATTTATTTTAAAATTTACTAAAATTTTTTAAAATTTGAGAGGAATTTTTTATTTTAATATTCAATAAAAAATTTAAAAATAATGGAAAAAATCAACTAGGAATTTACCCTAGCAAAATTTAAAGTAAGTCGGGTTCACCAAATGATTTTTATTTTGGGAATAATGGAGTTTTAGTCATATTTAATAATAGGTCTGAGTAGGAGAAATCAGTAAATAATATTTATAATTAAATCTATTGATTTATGAAATTAAATTGCAATTTGACCTTTTCTAAAAATAGCAATGAGAGAGATAAAATTAAACTTAGCTTATTCTAGACTATTTCAACTAAGATAGGGATTGGAAATTTGTGTACAAGACTGGGACACTATCATAAATAGGATCCTAGACTTCATTTTTTTTATTGGATAGGAGCACTAAAACTAAACACGCTAGGCTATGGCACTGTAATCCTTCTCTGACATTATTATCCTGAGGATTTAAGATTTTTGGGTTTTGTTTGCCTGCTCAATGTGAGTCTATTGACCAATTTTTAAGCCCTCATTGTCAATAGAGCTCCCTATAGAGTTGATTATTTATGTAATTTTATTTTTTATGTAATTTAAATAAACTTTGGAAAATGGGGAAAAGAGGTTAGTATGTGTAAGATGCATTGGATGTGCTTTACACCCCATGTGTGGGCTTGTTGCCTACATACCAATACTCTGAGGAGGGAACAAGCTATATGTAGTTCTCCCTTTAAGAGTGCTTTATGCAATAGTGAATTTAAATGTAAGAAATGTTAGAACTAGGTAAGCTTGAGATGACTAGGGACTCGCATAAGTTCTTCAATTGGAAAAGTGTATAAGATAGTTGTATACAAAGAATAGGGAAGATTGCTTGAGTGGTCTTGCTTGTAGTCTTGCTTGCTTAAATGATATTTTCCAACCCTTTCCAAATTATGTTTGAATGGGATTATATATGGATCTATTGGTCATGGGTTAGATGAAATCAGACTAGGTCAACCAAATGAACAAGAGGAATAGGTAAAAATGGTAATCTAGGCTTGAATTGTGATTAGATAGGAACACTAAAAATGGGACACCCTATGGTCTAGATTAATAATCCAACTTTGGTGCTATTGTCTTGAGCAAATGAGACCTAGGAGGATGGACTCATCATGAAGATAGGGTCTTGACTCAGCTAAGATCAAGTCTAGAAGGCCATAGATGATTAAGAATTAGTGAAAACAAGCCTAAGAAGGTTTAGAGAGCAAGCAAGAGTAACCTAAGGTTTGGGTGTCTTTAGCCATGCTCAAGTTACTAATTTTTGTATTTTATATGACTACATTTGACCATGGATTTAGAAACTTCAAGAAGTACCTTTTATATTTTATAGATGTATGAAATTCATTCACGCTAATTAGGTTTTTACAGTTGGTAGAGTTCCATATGAGTTAAGACTCCCCACTTTAGAGCCATCTTCTACAGTGCAGTCACCAATTTTAGTTCCACTACCAATTTTAGTTTAGCTACTAGTTTTAGTTCTTCCCCTTGTTCAAATTTAGACACATTTGAGGCCTTCATCGCTAGCATAGAGAGTTTATACACTACCACAAAGGTGTCCTTCAAAGTAACTAGAGTTTCAAGATTCTATACATCTTCTAACTACAGTGTTAACACCCAAGGAAGTATCATCAAGATCTCATGTCTTTACACATAGAGCACATGTTCAAAGAACATCTACTACTATATGGGTCCCTAAGATCCCTATAGTTGCATCCACTTCTTAGAGTTATAGGGGGACTCCATAGTTGGTTTCTACTTCAGAGATTTTAGAGCTATTACAATATACACACATATTTTAGAGCCATAGTCTCAGCCCTTGCATTATGTTTTATGATCATGCGTGATTCCTCTCCTTTATATAGGACACAATGATAGGGAGTCTTGCATGAGACTCATCAGTTATTATTATTTATTCTCAACCTTACTTGTACATAACTTCTTTTCAATTTCTTATACATAATTTCCTTATGATTGATTATACATATCTTATTATCAAAATACCAAAAATAATATAACATTTCAAAATACAAAAAACATTCAAATATTTGAAAACATTTAAACTGTATGTATTATCCATGCTTTACATTTATACTATATGCTAGACTTACACTTGTTATTCTATGTTATTGTTTGTCACTTTATCTACATTACCATGCTTTAATTGATCTTTTTGAAGAGTGTGCAGTGACCTCCAGATCCTTGATTGCTTCACTCTACCCATTGAGGGGGCATCCTACTTCTAAATTCGTGACACACATCAATATAGATACACATTGGGGGAATCTTCTACATGACTACACCATCCAGGTTATGTCATTCCTACACCACACACTCTAGTTATCACATTGATATACATTATTTACTAGATTACACAAATTACTATATCAACATTTCACTAGTATATAAAACTTATGTATTTCTTAGCATATACATAGTCTTATACTACATGTCTTGCATACTTTCACTTCTTACATTGATTAGTTAGATTTGATTGTATTTACAATATTACATGCTTATTTTCCCTTGGTTTGTGTAGCTAGATGTGACTACATTTCTTAGTTTCTATTTTATCTCCTATATGTGCCTTAGGATATTTTCCAATGTCCTTTACTTATATTTTTGTGTATGCCTTAAGACATTTGCCGATTTCCTTTGTTTGTATTCTTCTATGTGATTGTGGCTTTCATGCTAACCTTGCTTATTTCCAATTGTGTGTATATGTGGCATTTGAACATGACTTATAAGCTTGCTTTCTAGTTTGAGTGACATGTGCCCATGTCCTTTGTTTGTTTGGCCCCTTAGCCACTCTTGTATGATTGTTTCTTCTTGGCTTGTGTTTTTGTTTGCTTGTTTGCTTCTCATTGTTTGCAATGCCATGATCCACATCATACATTATCTTGATTTTTTGGATGTCATGATGGACATCATGCTTCATCCATCCATGATAACTAACAAAATAACAACTAAATAGACTTCTAATTCTAATTTAGTATATTTCACATGCTATTACATTGTTATATCTATCTAGGCATAACCCTGTTGATCTAACAATCACTCATTACAAACCATGTTATATCTTGAGATATCAATTATCATTAATATATCATGTATATTTGAAGCATAACACACTTGTAAGGCTATTTTATTATTAGGATGGTCATTTTAGGGTCTTCAATCCTACCCTCAGAAGAGGTGGTAATAAATAAGAGTTTTGTCATAGAGATCAGAGCTTTTACTGATCAAAAAATTAGCATTCAAAACACCCAGAACAAAAACTAAACTTCAAAGTAGGTAGAATAGACTAGGAAAATAGTGAGAATTATATAACAATCATCATATTTAGCCTAGGAAAATAACACCTATACTAGACTATAGCACCATACCCTTTAGTGTTCACTTTCAATGCTCCTTTCCAAAGAGTATAAAAACTAGACTTTCTAGAAGGAAGTAAAAAAGTAGGTTTAGCTATAGATTTGCTCATTGAGACTAGTTTAGAATCAATATTTTCTAGTACACTTTTACTCAAAGAATCTATATGTAGGGGGCATCATGTGTAACATGATGGCTCTTGTTTCCAATTTTAGATACAGTAGTTGGTATAACTTTTAGTTTAGAATCTATGTTCTAAACACCAATGATTGGAGGCAGTGAGTGTGGCATATTTGTTTTTTTTTTTCCTTTTTAAATTTAGTAAATTACCTAGGTATTCTTAGTAGTTGTGTGATTTATTCCATCTATAGGTGATTGGCATCATTTTGGAGTGGTTTTCATACAAGCCTAACCCCTACATTTTTGAGTGGCTTCCATGTAAGCCTATAGCCCAATTTTGGAGTGGCTTTCATACAAGCCTAATCTCTACCTTTTTTGAGTTGGATAAGAGTGGCATAGTTTATAATACACATTTAGCTATCCATGCCACATTTTTAGATTATAGATCATTCATGGGCTTCAAGATCCATATCATACGACACATATCCATATCAGTATTAGCTTATAACTTCACTTCATAGGGCAATGATGGATCCAAAGGACTAACTGGTCTTTTTATTCTTGAGCCACGTCCTCAGAGGGATTAGATACATAGTCCAATCTATTTATTATCATACACATGATTAGATAGCTTCACTTAGTGGGTGATGATGGATTGCAAGGGCCATCCTTTGCATTCTTGAACCACTTCGAAGGAATTGAGTACTCAGATCCATTCATGATATTATTATTGGTATAACATCATCTAACATTAGTTAATATTACTTAGCATCAATTAACATCACAATAGGTTTTATATTACTTTGTGTACTCGGTGAGGTATATTCATTCTTTTATCTTCCTTTCTCTCTCTTACCTAGCTTTATATATTATTATTTTAGATATAGTGTATCTAATAATAATTGATCTACTCTTTGTTTTCTTTTATAGATTTATACTTCACAACATGCTCTCTCTATGCACACCCAACATCACACAACTTCATGAGCTTCACTTTGTTGCATCACTAGAATAAAGTGGGGGGGGAAATGTAGTCATATAAAATGTGAAAATTGGTAACTTGAGTGTGGCTAATGACACCCAACCTATATGTCTCTCTTATTTTCTCTCATGAATCTCATAGGCATCTTTTCATTGATTCCAAGTCATATGTGTCCTTACTGACCTAATCCCAGTTCATACAAACTAATCTTTCCATGATAAATCTATCCCCTTAGGTCCTGTTAGCGCAAAACTATAACACCCAACTTGGACTATAGATCCAAGACCTCTAGAGTCTAATTTTAGTGCTCCCATCCAAGTACATTTTTGCCTCTAATGATCATTTACTTCTAGTTCTTATCCCTCTTTTTTTCAGCCTGATGCAAGCACATTCAACCCATGACCAATAGATCCCTATAAAATCCTATTCAAAGTTCATTTGGAAAGGGTTGGCAATTATCACAAATCAAGCAAGAATACAAGTAAGACCACTAAGGAAATGTTCCCTATTCTCTGCATACAACTAGCCAATACTACTACAAGCACATCCAATTTTAGCATTTACATATTCATACACATAATTGAATAAATTACATCAAGTGGGAAAGCTACATATGGCTTGATCCCTCTTTAGATTATTGATATGTACGTAGTGTTCCCACACAATGTGTGTAGATCCACATTTAGTGCATATTACACACACTAACCCCCCATATTTCCCAAAATTTTATCAAAGCACAATGGATTCTAGGGTTTGAAGACTAAATAATCTCTACAGGGAGTTGTGTAGACATTCAACAGTCAAAATTTCATAGACAGGCTCACACAAACACAACAAACAAAATCCAAAAATATCATATCTCTTAGACAATAGCAGTAGAAGAGGATTATAACACGAGACCCTAAGGTGTCTTATTTAGGTTCTCTTATCTAATCATAAAATGAAGTCTAGATCCTAATTTGTGATAGTGTCCTAGTCCTGCATAGTGAATTTTAGACCCTGCAACAACCATCTCAATCAGTTTCTAGCTAAGTCTTATTTTCTCTCCCTTGTTACTATTTTAGAAAGAATCAGATTATAGTCAAATTATATAACTCATTAACTTAATTATTGCATATTTATTTATTTCTTTTATTACTCTAGACCCTTAACTAAATTAGGAATAATATACCAATATTCCCAAAATTGTTAAATCACATATGGACTCATTATTAGCTCATTCAAAATGTGTCAAAAATCTTGTGATGAGTTTTACATCGTGAAACTAGTTTAGAAACATTTTAAGACCATCAATTTTTATAATTTAACCACCTATTGACCAAAATTTGACCAACGATAACTAGAACATATGATTTCCCTTTTTCACATTCCAATGGTTGTCAAAAATCTCTTGATGATTTCTACACAATAGACCACATTTAAAGAAAACTAAAGAATATCTGAAAATATCATCTAGATCATGCCTCCCTATTGAGAAGGATCTTGTTCCACCAAAAGATGAAACATTCATTTTACTGGTAATGGATTTGGTTCTTTGCAATGCCTTATCAATATCTCTATATTAGACTCTATGGCCTTTAAAACTACTATTCTGATATGGGTAGGCTATGTCATTCCTTTCCTACAGCAAATCATCAATTCATTATTAGTACAATATCACACAAAATGATCTATTTGAAAAAAAACCTCTCAATTTCAAAGAAACAAATGTCTAATTGATTTGGTGATCTACTAGTGAATAATTTATCCTTTATATCATGGGGATAGTATAATTTATCTATGTCATTGATTACATTCCTAAAATGGTGAGCTACCTATAACTATAAAATATCACCTAGTACAACTACAAAAAAAAGTTTCCCATGTATGGGTATTGAACTGCATCCTACAAATTCTATCATCAAGTGCAATTTCATAACAATAGCCATTTCAATTTCAAGTATCAAGTAGGTACACTGAACATATCCTAAACAACCTACATATATTTTTTTCAACTTCATAATGTATTTAATTAAAATGTGAGAAAAAAAAAGCATGATAAACCTGTCACAAGATTCTCCTCATCTGGTTACTCCAAAAATATTCAAATTTGAAACCTTGGCTAATTTTCCTTTCATCAATCATTATAAATCCCATATATGCTTTGAAAAATTTACATGCTAATCTATAATCCCAACTATGCAAACATAAAACTATGAAACTTCTTACCAACCCATATTATCAGATTATCTCATCTAGGGGGTTTTATTTCCTTGATAAACACCTAGGTTGACTCATTAACTGGTGGTGGATTAAGAACTTCATTTACCATTGCAACAAGTCTATTTTCCATATTCATATTACTATTTTAAGATGGATAAGTCTCCAACACTACTCAACCTAATGCTCATTCACATGACAATGAGCACAAAAGTTCCTCTTGGCCTCCTTCTTGGATGAGGAATCACATTTTCCATTTCTTACCTTTGAACAATGAGATTGGTCTTTAGTACATGCCTTGTTTCTGACAAAAGGAATCAACTTCTCTAGTAATGACCTTATCTTCCAACAAATGGCAATAGAATGGTTACTTACCCCAAAAAACATGCAAGGAAAATCATGCCATATTTTTTATATATCATAACCATATTTTTTATACTAAAAGAGAGGATTAGAAGTTTTGTAATTTACATAATTCCATCTAGTGCTATGCTAAGTATAAGAATGAAGAGGTAGAAATTCATTACCTCTCCTAGTCATTCATTTACTCCTTTCATCATCATGTTGTGATGACTTATTGATCTGCATGGAGTAATTATGGTGTACTAGTGATGTAAGCACTTGGCTATTGAAATCTTGTCTTCCTCAATAGATTTGGAACTCTCTCCAAAAAAAAATTTCACTAGTGTAACTCAAACCTACAAAATGAGGACAATCCTTGACTTGTATTGAGTTATTAATACCTTAGTTATTCTTGCCAAGACCTCTTCCATCCAAACCCATTTTAAACAATAATTTTAAGTTAATACCTTTGGTGTGTTTCTCAAAATCAAAAAAAACTGAATCAAAAACTAACTCAAAAGAAGTGCTACATGGTGAACTTACAGTGCAATCATTCATCATGGTTTCTACATTTTTGGGGGAAGGTAACTCCTTATTCTATTCACAACTATACATGATCTATAAATTGAAAATATAAGTGTATTACATTCAAAATTCACTTGATCATGTTTATGAGATCCTTCAAATTTTCACTTTCTTTTGTTTAATTTTTCATAAAGAAAGTAAAATCCAAATTAAAATGAAGATTAGAATGCAATAATAATCAGAGAAAATCAAAGATAACACCAGCAAGTTGATAACGGAGTTTGGCTTCAATAGCCCACATCTCTAGGTTCACCCAATAGTGAGGACCATTCTATTAAAATTCTACAATAAATGGCTTCAAAAACCTTTACAAATCTTCAATTTCACCTTCTCTAATCTTTATTTGCCAGCAAATATTTCTCTTAGACCTGAAAACAAAAGATCAAGGCTGTACAAGGCAAAAACAAGGCTCTAATCCTCTTAATTCTCTTTACACAGTCAGAAATCCATGTCAATACAAGTAAAAATTACTCTTTTTTAAACATTTTAGCCAATGTGGCTGAAGCGGTCAAGACCTTAGCCTTTTAGATGCCAGGTCTCAAGTTCCAAACTCCCTCCTCCATTCTAGGCACCTAGGGAAGTGGGCAAGGGTGTCCTTCCTCTTTTGGCGTGCTTTGACTAAGGGATTAATCCCACATTTGTTGGGCATGGTTGTTTTATTGCTTTAAATAGAAAGTTTGTTGACATTTTCAAATGAGAAAGTTTTGGGTGCCAACTTTGGATACCACCTATCCTATTCAAATGCCTAATAATGAGGGATGCACTTAATGCTTTGTGGCATGGAGGTTTGGCACCTATTTGGATTTGAAAATGTCAAATATCATGTGCATCCAATAAAACACCTAAAAATTTTTTTTCCCCCTAATTATTTTCATTGTGTCAAATGGAGATTAGTCCACTTGGCATTCCTCAACTATGCCACGTCACTTTTGACATCCCTATCACATGATTTCTTCAACTGGCTATATCTTGAGCATTCAAACTCTATTTTTCAAACCACAAAAAGCCTTAGAAAGTTCTCGATGAATACTACAATGTGCAAATGATTTAAACTAAATTTGAAGACTTTGAAAAATAGAATGGTACATGGATCCACCTGGATCATTCCTCCCCACTGGGAACTTTTGGACCTTTGAAAGTTAAAATTAATTGGTAATGAGGTGAGGGTATTTTTCTCTCACCTTTCTGACTTCCATCCATCTAGCCTTGCTTGGGTGCATCCCTTTGAGACCAACACAAAGATATTCAACATTACCTCTTCATGAAGTCCACATATTCCTATCAAGTATAGTATCTTCTTGCAATTCTGTTAGATATTCAGGAGAAAAATCATCAATGGAAGGAATGGATACACTTTCATCATGATCAATGATCATTGGAGGCTCATAAAATTTCAAATTTTCCACATTTACAACTGAATAAATCTGCATGTAAGATGGTAAATCTAATCGAAAAACATTTGTGCCAATTTTTTCTATTATCCAAAAAGGACCATACCGGATTGGTTTCAACTTTTTACCTTCACCTGTCAATCTTTCCTTACTAATGTGAAGCCATGCCATATCACCTACAACAAATTGGTGATCAATACGATGTTTGTCATGCCTGGCTTTGTACTTGGCTTGAATTTTCTCCAATTGAGTATGAACAATCTGATGAATGAGTTGTATTTGTTCAATGAACTTCTTGGCTCGCATGGCTTCTTTTGGTTCACCAACAGCTGTATCCTATCCATATCAAACATCTAGAGGATATTTAGACAAGTATCCATAACAAACTTCAAATGGAGATTTCATAGTAGAAGAATGAAGTGCCTAGTTATATGCATGATGTATGTAACACAATTGTTTATCCCATAACTTTGGATTTTTATTATTATAACCCCTAAGCAAATGTACCATAGTGCGGTTCACAACCTCTATTCGCCTATCAGTTTGTGGATGAAATGTAGTGCTCTTTTTTAATTTAGTTTCCATTAGTCCCCACAAAGTTGACCAAAACTCCCCAATAAATCGAGAATCCCGATCAGAAATAATTGAAGTAGGCAAACCAAAATGAACCCATACATGTTTAAAGAACAAATATATAGTGCCTTCGCCAGTAATTTACTTAGTGCAAGGAATCAAAACACACATTTTGCTAAATCTATCCACAACCACATACAAATAGTCATGTTTTCTTTGTGTCATAGGCAATCCCCCCACAAAATCCATAGAGATACTTTCCTAGGGGTGAGTTGGAATAGGTAGAGGAGTGTAAAGTCCTAATTTCCTGTTACTAGGTTTACTTGTGGCATAAAGAGTACATCCCCTTATATATTTAGCAACATTTTCCTGCATACGAGGCCAACAACAATACATTTTCAAATGTGCAACTGTTTTAGCAACTCCAAAATGACCAAAAATAAGAGAAGTATGTGATTCTCTAATCATGTGCACCCTCTCATTTTGAGGAATACATAGTTTACCCAAATGATACAAAAGATCATTGTGCACATGATAGTCCAATTCTTCTACTTGTCTACTACTCATCAAGTCTTTATAAACAGCCTGAAAATCAAGATCATTCACATATTATTCTTTATAAATTTCATGAGACAAAGAACTATGTTGTACAAGAATAGATGGAACAACCATAGGCGGCCTACATAGCATATCTGCAACCTTATTCTAAATTCCTTTTTTATACTTGATCATAAGATGAAATTTTTGTAACAAACCCATCCAACGAAAATGTCTAGACTATTGTAACTTAGTTTGTGATTGGAGATACTATAAGGGCTGATGATCTATATGTATTATTGTTTCTTTTCCCATTAAGTAATGTTTCCATTTTTTAACACTTTGAACCAATGCATATAATTCCTTATCATAAGTTGGATATTTTCTTATAGCACTTGTAAAGGTTTCAGAATGATAACAATCTGGTTTCTTACCTTGCATTAAAATAGCTCCCATAGCGTACTCACTTGCATCCATCTCAATCTCAAATGGTTGTTGTATATCAACAAGTGCCAAGAATGGAGCAGTACTTATCTTTTCTTTCAAAGTATTGAAGGCTTTTTGATGTTTGCCTCCCCACTGAAAGACCTATTTCACACTTGTCAAAGAATGCAAAGGTGATGCAATATATGAAAATTGAGTAATAAACTTCCTCCAAAACTATACTGCACCAAGAAAACTCCTAAACTCAGTTGTGTTAGTGGGTGTAGGCCAATTAACAATAACTACCACTTTTGTAGGATCAATTTTCAATTTAACATGTCTTACAATGTAACCCAAGTATATCAAAGAGGTCTTGCCAAATTCATATTTTTACATTTTAAGATAGAGTTTTTCCCTTCGTAATGCATCCATGACTTTCTTAATGTGGATCACATGCTCTTCCCATGACTTGTTGAAAATCAATATATCATCTAAGTAAACTTTAACAAAATCATCAAGGAACTATCTAAAAACATCATTCATCAATCTCATGAATGTAGCCGGGGCATTACACAACCCAAAAGGCATAACAAGCCATTCAAACAATCCCTATTTTGTCTTAAAGGCAGTTTTCCATACATCACCTTCATTAATTATTACTTGATGATATCCACTTCTCAAATCCAACTTAGTGAAATAAATAGCATGTTTTAATTGATCCAACAAATCATCTATATGAGGAAGAGGGTAACGATTCTTAATAGTAATTTTGTTTAAAGCACGAAAATTAACACACATTCACCAAGTGCCATCTTTCTTTGGCACCAAAATAATTGGTGAACTAATAGGAGATGAACTTGGATGAATAACACCTCTATCCAATAGATCCATTACCTATTTCTTGATTTCCTCATTTTCCACCACTGATAACCTGTACATGCCAATGTTAGGGAGAGGAGAATCTTGCAATAGCTGAATTTCATGTTGAACTCTCCTTTTGGGAGGTAAGCCCTTAGGATCCTAAAATACATCATCATAAGTAGAAATGATTTCAACCAATTCATTCTTGTGTCTAGGATCACACTTTTCCAAAGATTGAGAATATTCTTTTTCCTTAGACTTAATCAACATGAGACAAAAAGTCTTGCTTGAATTAACTAGTCTTTTCATTTTCCCTGCTATAACCAAAGAAATACTTATTCTGATGTGATGTGCTCTAACTATATATTCAATGCCATCCTTAACAAGCAAGTACTTATTCTCCTCTCTATAGAAGATTTCTTTTCTATCATAAAGATATGGGCTTCCCAGAACAATCCCACATATGTCCAATGGAACAACATCCAACTCAACCTCATCTACAAACTTGAATGTGATGGAAAACCTTAGCCTACAAGTTTGTGAGACTTGTAGCTTCGCATTGTCACACACCCAACCTAGTGGATAAGGCTTTGGATGGGGATTAGTTTGTAAGCCTAGCTTCTTAACAACCTCTTTAGAAATTAAATTTGCTTGTGAACCACTATCAAAAAGAGTGTCAATCTTAGTATGCTTTGAAACAACTTTAATGTGGAATAATTCATTTCTTTTCTTATCAACATGCATAGAATTCTATCTAGAAGAAGATGCATCATTTGATGACTTAGTGATAGAAACTGAAAGAAAAAAATCATTATGTAAACCCATAGTTTTGATCTTAGTTTCATCACCTGAATTTGATCCTAAGTCTTGAACCATAGCATTAGCCTTCTTTTCTTTCTTTTGAAACTTTTTAGGCCTTAACTTAGGATGTAGTTTCCAACACTTAGACTCATCATGATTTTTCTTGCAATGATTACAAAACAATTTTCCTTCTTCTTTTTTAACAGTATAAGTGGATTTCTATTTACCCTTTCCTGATGAACTTTCCCCTTTGGAATGCTTAACATTAGATTACTTACTTTTTACTTTAGGAAAAGATTCTTTTGATTGTTTTCCTCTAGACTCTAAATGAGTGGCTTGAACACATACTGCATCTAAATTAGTGGGATTGAACATAAGAATCATATGTCTTAAGTAACTATGCAACCCACCTATATATTTTAGCAGTGTTTCTTGTGCGTATAGAGGAACATTCAAAAGTAAAGCTTTTTTCCTAAAATCTTGTGTATAATCTTGAACAATTTGGCCTTTTCCTTGTCTGAAACTTTGCCAATCCATCATGGCTTGTTTCATATAGCCTAAAGGATAGAATTGCAATCTGAGTTCTTCAATAAATTCATTCCAAGTAGAAATCGAGTTACCTTTTTGAAGTTTGGCTTCCTTCAACTTACTCTCCCACTAGATGAGAGTTTTACCTCCCATATGAAGAGTAGCCAAATGAATTTTTGACTCATCCCCTACAATCTTTTGGACCCTGCAATAAAATTCAATCTGCTTGACCCAATTATCCAACTTTTTGGCATTAACTTTGCCATTAAACATTGGTAATTCAAACTTAATATCCAATTTTAGTGAAGGGAGAGATTCCACATTTTTTTTACCATCATCTGATACATAAGGTTTTTTGGTTTCTTTACCTTTTGATTCTCATGAATCACCTTCTTTTTCATTCTCAGATTTCCTTTGTTTTTCATGATATAGTTCCTCAACCATGTTTCTCATGTCCATGAAAGCTCGACAGAAAGCTTGTTCGGATTCCATCTCTTCTTCAGCCATCCTTGAAGCACACCTTGAACTAATCTCTAGATTATACTCAATGAGTTTTCCTTCACCCTTTTGGGATTTAGACCTTGTCAACATACACTAGCAATCACTATTAAATAACAACCACTCTGATACCAAAAATTTGATCTATAAATTGAAAATACAAGTGTATTACATTCGAAAATCACTTGTTCATGTTTATGAGATCCTTCAAATTTTCACTTTCTTTTGTTTAATTTTGCATAAAGAAAGTAAAATCAGAATTAAAATGAAGATTAGAATGTAATAATAATCAGAGAAAATCAAAGATATCACCATCAAGTTGATAACGGATTTCGGCTTCAATAGCCTACATCTCCGAGTCCACTCAATAGTGAAGACCATTCTATTAAAATGTTGAAACAAATAGATTTAAAAACCTTTAAAAATATTTAATTTCACCTTCTCTGATCTTTATTTTCCTACAAATATTTCTCTTAGACTTGAAAACAAAAGTCCAAGGCCGTACAAGGCAAAAACAAGGCTATAATCCTCTTAATTCTCTTTACACAGTCAAAAATCTGTGTCAATACAAGTAAAAATTACTCCTTTTTATAACATTTCAGCCACCATGGCTGAAGTGGTTAAGACCTTAGCCTTTTAGGCACCAAGTCTCAAGTTCCAAACTCCCTCCTCTCCATTCTAGGCACCTAGGGAAGTGGGCAAGAGTGTCTTTCCTCTTTTAGCACACTTTGACTAAGGGATTAGTCCCACATTTGTTGGGTGTGGTTATTTTATTGCTTTAAATAGAAAGTTTGTTGACATTTTCAAATGAGAAAGTTTTGGGTGCCAACTTTGGATGCCACCTAGCCTGTTTAAATGCCTAATAATGAGGGATGCACTTAATGTTTTGTGGTGTGGAGGTTTGGTGCCTATTTGGATTTGATGTGTATCTAATAAAACACCTAACAATTTTTTTCCCCCTAATTATTTTCCATGTGTCAAATGGAGATTGGTCCACTTGGTATTCCTCAACTGTGCCACATCACTTTTGACATCCCTGTCACATGATTTCTTCAATTGGCTATATCTTGAGCATTCAAACTTCATTTTTTGAACCGCGAAAAGTTCTAGAAAGCTCTCGATGAATACTAAATTGTGAAAATGATTTGAACTAAATTTGTAGACTTTGAAAAATAGAATGGTACATGGATCCACTTGGATCAATATAACTATGCTAATAACTCATCCTTGGTTTGTAAATCAACTTTCAAGTGTTCAATCTCCTTCTAAAGAGTAAAACTTGGATATAAAGAAAGTATTCTCATACTAGATCTATTGATTAAATGCTTTGAGTTCTTCAAGCCTTTCATACTTTAAGGATTTTCCCATGGTTTCTTGTTCCTATAAATAACCTCTATCTCCAACAACTGCACACTACACTAGAAGATTAAATAAGTCCAAAATGTTTGTAAGTAATTGAAATTAATATCAATAGGCTACATAATTAGAATTAAATACTACATTTAAACTATTTTGATACCAACTTGATCTATAAATAGGTAAATTTCCTACTTTAAAATTTTTACTTATTGGATCCTTATAGATGGATTAATTTTAATGCCAAAATTCAACTCCAAAAATATAATCAACTAAAAAAGAATGAAATGCAAGAAATATGAACACTGCACACAAGTTGATAATAGAGTTTAGAAAATTCCTATGTCTTTGGGTTCTCTAAATGATGAATCAATTCATTATAAAAATCTATTTACAAGCCAAATTTAAAACTTACAAAACTATAATGCATCCATCATGAACTCAAATTCCAATCAATCTTGTAGAGACCCAAACTAGTCTTGGAAGGCTTACATAATATTCTGACATGGCCTCCCTACTTCACACCTTCCTATTGACTTCTCCCCTACTACATGACCTCTAAGAGCCTCTACATAGAGCTAAGGCAGAATAGGTGTTAGTAGTAAGATTCATAAAACAATCCTCCTATGTGGCCTCCAAGTAGTGATAACTCCTCCAATAGAGATATTATTAAAAAACTTGGCTTAATAACAACCTATAAATAATAGATAATCAAAGCTTCTATAGTCTCTTACAATTCTCCTCTAGTGCTCCAAAAAAAACCCTCTACTCTTTTCCCAAACTTCAAGTAATAAACACTAGAATTGGGCTTTATAAGCCTTTACAAAGTAATAATAATAGCAAGAAAAATCCAAATGTCTTTTAAGACACTTGGAATGCCTTCACAATAATTTTTAAGGCTTGAAAATTTGAATTAAGTTCAAATGCCTTTGTATGAATTAGGCTTGAGTGTGAATTCCTAGAATTCCAATCAATTTTTACATCCTCAAATGAAATTCCACCCCATTTATATACTTATGGAGGGTCCAATTTTTGAGGTTTGTATGGTAATCCTTTTACAATATTTATGGGATTTAACATGATCAATCCACTTATCCCATATATATGGGATTTTCCATTATCTATACCTTTAAATAAATCTCATATATGGGATGGAGGGAAATAATAGTTTGTTTATTTATTTTAATGCTCTACATTTTAAATGGTCTATGTCATGTGTCACTTGTAAATTTTTCCACTTGTCCCATGATAATTTTTCTATGTACCAGCATTTAATCGGTCCATGTTGTGATGTCATCACTTTTATTAGGTTTGACCATAACTTTGACTAGCTATAACTTTTGCATACAGACTCAGAATTGGCTCATTCAAAATGCATCATAAATCTTGTGAAAAGTTTTAAACCATGGAACTAGTTCATAAATGTTTTGAGACCATCAATTTTTCTAGTTTGACTAGCTTTGACCAATTGTTCACCAAAATCTAACTAGTGATAATTGGAGCATATGATGTCCCTTTTTTGCATTCAAACAGTTTCCAAAAATCTCTCAATGATCTCTAAACAATGGACCATGTTTAAAGGAAACCAAGGAACATTTGAAAATATCCTCCAGATCACACCCAACACCTTGGTCTTCTCTTTGAGATTTGTTTCTTCATTCACATTATGAACAAACAATGAGATCCCTTGGCACTCTTCAAATTCTATATCATTCTCCACCATAACAAATAGATTACTTGGACCTATAGACTCATCATGACTCACACTTATGACCTTTGGTTTCCATGAGTTAACTTGTCTTCTTTATTGCACTCTAGGATCATAATTAAACTTATTTTATCTTATAGGCCTTTACTTGTAGAATCTATCAATGTGACCTCTCTCTTGATAGTTAAAACACACTATACATTTTATAATGAGCCTATCATACCTTTCCTAATTAGAAAAAAATATTTCAATATGTTCATAATTTTGACAATTGAAATAGACTACTCCCTTTGAAGAAGACTCACCTTGCCTTACCTTATTTGGACAATGCTTAGAAAAATTTCCCTCATCGAGATATTTAAAGCACTTAAATTTTTTCACACCTTTTGACTAATGATCCCCATCATAGTTCCATGAAAACTCATTTCTAATATGTCTTCTACACTATCTAGCCCTATGATCAAATTAATTACATGTGTAATAGTAACCATTAAAACTTGCATACCTCATGGCATTTGGTTGTCTAATCTGATTTTTATTCAATCTATTTACACCATCATTTCTTGACTAATTGGTGACCTTTAAGGTCTAAACCACCTTAATCTCATTGACCTTCATTTCAACTTTAAAATCACCTTTGGGATCTTCATTAAAACCCAATCTAGATCTATTACTAGTAGAATTTTGAATTTTTATGAGATTATCCAGATCATTAGAAATTTTATCAAAATTTTAAAATGATTTCACCTTGATTTAAGACTTATCTAACTCATCTTTAAAAGACACAATCTCATAAACATACATTGAACATTCTTCTTCTTTGGCTATTAGACTTTAAGACGTAAATTCCAACTTAGAATTAAGAAACATGACTGCACCTTCATGATACTTGGTGTTTTAATTCATTCTTTCTTCATACACATTGAATTGATCTTCATAATCCTTGATTTGATGCTTAATCTTCTTGTTAATATTATTCTAAATCTTTAGTTCTTTAAGATAATTCATCAATTTAGTCTCATAGTCCACCTCTCTTTATCCTCATTTGAATCACCTTAAGTAGACTCCTTTTGATATGAAAAACTTCCTTCCTTAGCCATGAATAGGTCTTCATCCTCAATAGGACCATCATCTTCATGATCATACTCTAAGTCACTATCTTCACTCTCATTTGATGAGCTACAATCTTCTTTGGTGTAAATACTCTTCTTGTCCTTGAAGTACTTCTTTTTGTTATAAAACCTTATGAATCCCTTCTTGATTTTATTATACTTAAATGATCTCTTTCCATAATAATTACCTTGACCATGCTATTCATCATCATTATTCTTATGCTTATGAGGGCACTTGTTATCAAAATGTCCTACTTCTCTACAATTGAATCATTTGAAGGGTAGTTTACCCTTATATTTTCCTGAACCTATTTTTAATTTCCTTGTGAACAAATAAATTAATTCATCATCATCAATATCAGATGTGTCATCCTCCTTGAGTTTCTTACCTTTGAAATTCTTCTTTGGCTTCATTTATATCTCGAATGTTGCTTCTTTTTTTGGTGGTATATCATCATTTATTCTCATCTCATAGGCATTAAGGATACCACACAGTTCATCCATCTTCAACTGAGTAAGATCATGACTTTCCTATACATTAAATACTTTAGAATCAAACTTGAGAGAGAGATACCTTAATGCCTTTTTAACTATAGTAGCTTCTTCAAGCTTCTCTCCAAAACCTTTGATAATGTTCACAATCTCATCAATTCTCTGTAGAAAGGATGCCACAAAATCTTCTTCCTTCATCTTAAGACTCTCAAATTGTATTCAATGAGTTTTTAACTTTTCCACCTTAACATTTGAATATCCTTCATAAATATTCTTCAATTTATCCCACATTTTCTTGGTAGATATGTAATGTATTACCTTGGTGTGTTTATTCTCTGAAAGACCATGAGTGATAGCATACATTGCCTTAGAATTATTCTAAAATAGATTCTTATCTACAACACTAGATGGAGGAATAATAGGTGTATAATAACCATCCATAATATATTTCCAAGTGTCAACCCCTAGGGACATGATGTAGGTCCTCTTCCTCACACTCCAAAAAACATAATATGATCCATTGAACATTGGTGCTTTCTTAGTGGAAAAACCTCCCTGCATTTGATGGATACCTATATTATAACTTGGATCTCCTTAAAGATTTCAAGTCTTTACCAAAGGACCTATTATGATACCAATTATTAGAGGTATAAACCACTAAGGGGAGGTGAATCAATGGTGGAAAACAATCCAATTCAATTTGTAAACCCTTCAAACACTTAAGCATTAAATACAACCATTCATGAAGCATTCAAGATGTTTATAGAAATGAGTAGATAGATAATGCAATATTACACACATAACATAAGATCTATGTGGGAAACCATCTTGGGGAATAAAACTCACTCTCAATATTAGAAACACATGGACTATTTATCCTATAAGAAGTATGCAACAATGAGACTTTAGTGAAACACCTATTCCATAAGGATCACTTGCCCCTAAGATGGTCTAGTCCTTCTAACCAAACTTTAGTGAAACACATATTCCATAAGGAGCACCTACCCCTAGGATGGTCAATTCCTTCTAACTAGAATTTAGTGAAAAACCTATTTCACAAGGAGCACTTATCCCTAGGATGATCTTTTTATTTTGACCTAGCTATTGAGCACCCTCATAACACCTATGATATGAACATATCCACCTTTGAACTAATGTCTTCAACACCTAAATATGGATATCTAATTTTATAACCCTTTAAAAACCCTTTATACCTCATACAATCCTCTCACATAGGCATTCCATAATATCTCTTCCTCTTCACTCAAAGTACCCTTATATACACATTTAGACTTAGAAATATATCTTATATTCACTTCTCTCCCCAATATTCAAAGTTACAAGAACACTATATTTGACATAAAAAATATAATTTATAGATCATACACTCATTCATTAACCTGCTCTATTCTACAACCCATCCACTAGGCACAAACCCTTTCTTCTTTCCTTCACTCTTCAACTCTTCCACATGCATCTCTTTCAAAAGTCTTAAAACCTATAAGATAACTATTCTAACATCATAAATATGACTTATAGGTCATACACATTGTCATCAACCAAATTTTTTCTTTAATCCATCCACTAGGAATGCTTACTCTCCTTCACCTCTCAAACTCTATACTTTTTCTCCACTTAGAGCCCCTTCTTACAAGTCTATAAATCATCACCTTTGATTTCACCTTTTATATAGCCTTCATGATTAATATATTCTAGGTTAGCCATAATACCTGTCTTATCCTTTAAGACAGCTAACATAACACAATACCATCCACATAAGATAGCCATAGAAACTATGGGTCACACTTAAGTAGCTATGCATTTTAATTAGGCCTTAGTAGCCCTTATAGGTCTTAGAAAGACCTATTCACCCATTTATCACTTCATAAAAAAAATTAGAAACAAAAAACCACTTCCAAATGCTTAGGTCCACTCCACATGACCTCTTAGACATCTTTAAATGATTATAGTCATCATTACATACCTTTGCATAAGCTCAATCTACTAAAACATTAGCCTTATACACAAGAACACCATGAATGAATAAATAGTCAGATTCTAAACATTTGTTCATACTAAATATGGATTGGTCATACCCATAAAATCCATATAGATCATATTAATGGAGTATACAACACTCTCAAATGTATCAATCCCCTTGAAACATCTGAATACCATTAGAATAGCTCAAATATCCTTCTTGGGTCACTTACATAATATGGTCAAACATAAAATCAACTTTGGAGATTAATAAATTTGAGTGTACAAACTATTTAACCTTATAACTAGATTTAATGGATGTGCCTTGAAGTTATCTATAAATTTTATTTTTACTACATCAATAAATTTGTCCTATATCATAAGTTATAGCTCAAAAATTAAGCATTGGTTTTCCTTCATTAATTTGAATTTTCAAAATTCCAATGGTCACTATTAAACATCGAACACTTTGTCAACATCTCATGCCCTCTCATATATTGAATGAATACACATCATTAATCTCCCTTAAAATTATCCTAATATTTAACTTTGATTTAATGTTAAATATCAAGCACTTATCATCATATCATTACTTCCTAACAATTTGAAATAAACATGTTATGTAGATCTCTTCAGATCAATCAGGTCTTTATCTTATAATGCTCACCGTTAGATATTGATAAGAACTCCTATGATAATGATACTTGGTAACCTCATGTTCCTTATTAACTCTTTGTTTTCAGCTCATGTTCTTATGCCACTTGGTAGTATCATGTGCATTGTTGACTCTTTGACTTGTCCTGCACCATTGATCTTCATAAGTATGAACCACCAATCAATGTCGATCTTCTGTTAGATTAGTGAGCTTGTGACACTTGTCACCAATGCATTCAACCTTTGACATGTTGACTTCATATGTACCATTTATATCAATATTTATGATTAAGTTCTCACCATTATATCTTCTAGACTAATGACCTCAAACTTAAACATGATTAAACTTGATGGTCTTTGACCCATCACAGTATACTAGAGCAACTTTGAAGCTTTATAAATTGAGCTAGAAATCACTTCAAGAATCCAAATTTATAGGTTACCTTCTTGGAATTGTAGAAAACATATTTATGAAAACATTTGACCTAAGGTAACTCTTTGATTACCTATATTAAATGCACAAACTTACTAGTTCATTCATATTTGCATGACATGCAGTGATGATCTGGCTAAGAATAACTTAGTGAACTTTTGTATGAGAGGCCAACTTTTCACCTGCATATCTTTAGCTACACTCAACCTAATGACCTAAAATTTAAACCATATTAACTAGGTAGTAATGTGATCACACCGATATGACCAATTTCACCTAACTCATCTATACATTACAATGGTGATGTCAACAATCTACCTACTTAGATTTTTCTTCCACTAGACCCAAAAAAGTATAGATGAAAACTATGAACTACCAGATGAAATCCACTTATGCACACAAGAATTCAAATCATATAAGACCTCTTATTGGAATTATTACACGACCTCAAATCACCATACTCATCCCTAAATATGCCAAAATTGAAGATCAACAAAACCTACTTCAAGTATACTAGAACAGGCACACTGCACACTTTGTCATTAACACTTAGATTATCAAGACACTTCATCAACTTACCTAGAGAATTTTATGAGAACACTAAAAACTCTCCAAAATTTACATTTTTATATGTTTTCATTTATGTATGACTTGATATGCTTGTATTACATCTTGAATGACACTTTATCTTCAGTCACTTATGATTTCTTCATGCTTCATTTGACATGCTTATCTTACATGGGATTACATTCATTTACTTCCTTATCTTTATTTACTTACATATATTTATCACATTGATATTTCACATAGTTACAATGTTTTATATGATTTTTCACATGTTTTAGTATGTTCTACATTCATTTGTCATCATTTTGTCATTATGTGCTTGGTCTTTTAGTTATAACTTAGCCTTATCAATTCTAGATTGCCAATTTTCTAAGTAATTTAATCAATTTTTATAGCTATTCATTGTTACTTCAACCATCCTACATACACATATATTAATTCTATTTTTAGACTTGTACCCCTAAGGTTTATCAAATTTAGGTATTGCATCCTTTAGGATCAAGACTATGATATTTGTATGTAGTCATTTAATATAAAGGTAAGTCAAGGTATGTATATGGTATATTTATTTATTTTCATTTAATTTTAGTATTTATTTTTATACTTCATTTAAGTTAGCTCAACTATTTTGTTGTTATGTTATTTTCTAAAACACCATCCCATGTTACACTATTATGACATGTGATTAACTTAAGGTGGGGCATATGTATACACATAATATTTTTAAATTTTATCATTCACTGGAAATTTATCTCTTACAATTACTTATCGAGTTTCAATCTATTTGAGTGCACACCTTAAAAGGTGAACTGATAATGGGGTGGGTGAGCCATGGATGCTTTGAAAGACTTTTTTTTAACCATAACATTCCTTAGAGTGTCTATCCATTTACCTCTTTTGATGTCTCCCTGAAATGTTGAAACCCTAAAATATGGCTAAGTCCAAAATACTAAAAGCCTAAAATATGTCTAAGTCTTAAATCTAGTAAGACCCTCTAAAACTTACAATTTGCATTATAACTCCTAGAGGTTTAAACAAACTCTCAAACATCCTAAAAGTGTATGGTATATAATATAATTTTAAGTATAATAAGACAATATTATATTTAAATTTTTATTTCTTATATATATATATAACCTATTTTAGTACCTTTCATGCCTTATTCCCCTAAGAAATCTACATTCTCAATAGATTAGTTGAACATGTCACCCACTTTTCTTCTTAATTCTGCCTAGTCAACATTGTTATGAAATATAGAAGCACACATTATGGAACTAAGTCGGCTAGGTTGACCTATTTCAAGGCTTAATGGTAACTTTTTCTAAAAATTGGGTCATGTTGGTTGACCTTATCATCTAAATTTTTTTAAGGGTTGGGATTTATCCATTGCTATAAATAAAAGGCTCATTTTAATCCAATAAATTTGAACATTGATTTTTCACATTATTACAACTCACAATTTTACTACATCTACATCTGAAGGAACTATTGCTTAGGGTTTGCCTTGGAGGGAAGATAACTTGTCTTATGGTAAGTCTTGGATGAAAAGTATGATTATTTTAGATTATCTCTAATTTCTATAATGTGATCCTTAAAAATACACAATAACCTCTTTCAAAGAACCATTGTCCAAGGAAGAGATTAAGACTTGAAAGGTTTACCTAAAGGTAAGTATCTCTAAAATTTTCTATTACATTTGATAAATATATATTTCATAAAGTAATATGTTTTGAATGTATAAATCCTTGCTTAGATTACCTATATCCTTAAACTTGGTGTATCTATATAATTTTATTTAATTTCTAATTTCCACCTTAGGTGATATAAGACTCCATTTAAGCCATAAGATTTGGTGAGCACTATATTAATTTAATTTTATGTATTAAAATACATAGCTATGGTTATTGTATAATTTTATTTTAATAAAGTATTTCAAACCCTCTCCTTTAGTGTTGTGTGATAAGATATCTTTTAGTTAGGTTTAATTTATCTAATTTGGTCATGCCCCCAACATAAAAAGTATTACAATAGATGTTATTTGATTACCTTATCCATTCTTGAAATTAATAAGTAAAATAAGCTATAGATATATATTAATTTGTTGCATACACCACCATCAAAATTAAATGATAAATTTATGCTATCCTTATTCACTATTGCATTGATTTTTTGTAAACATGGTCATCCCAAAATTAAATTTCCTTATGAAATATCATGTTTTACAATCAATAGTGTATTCATTATCTTGAGTAGTAAAGTGATTAGTAAAACAATATGTCCCATATCGTATCGATGTGCATGTTGTAAATATTGCTCATTATATCTCACACTTTGAATAAATTTTATTTTACATGTATTATGTTGTTGCATATTGTCCACAATAATATTTTCTCTATGTTTGTTATTATCGAGTTCCTTAATGATAATTAGTTTCATCCTAATAATGTTTTGGGATATCTTTGTCTTTGTAGAAGAATATGTAGGAGAAAATGAAGAAGTGTATTTTTTATCTTGTTGTCCACTTTCCCAAATGTAATAATCCCATTATCTACAAGTTGTGTAATATTTTCTCATAATGCATGACAATCATTATCTCAATGTCTATTAATAACATGATAAGTGAAAATGGTTTGAATTTTATTTACTCAATATGTCGAGGATGATTATAGTAGTTATAATGGAGAGTAGTTAATTTATTATCCAAAAAAAATCATATAATATCATATGTTTGATCTCTTAAGCTATCAAACTTAAGTGGTTGCCTCTTGTGGATGTGATCTTGGAATTTGAATCAAAAGAGGATGGTTAGTATGGTGTTAGTTTCAAAATGAAAACAAAGTGAAATAAACACACTAATATCATAACATCTCTAGGTCTAGACACTATGGAAATATTAGTTAACAAAATCAAATGACTAGCACAACTAAAAAGCAAGGAATGAAAACACAATAATTCTTTTCACCTTCCTTGGATGATCCAAATGCCTTTGTAATGGTGGCTTGCTTAGCTTATGCTTCAAGAGGTCTTCTTCAATGGAGTGTGGTTACCTTCATCTCCTCTTGGCACCTTTGGCTTGTAGCTTGGATTGGCTTGGAATCAATTTGTCATTATAACACTAGTTTCATGAAGCTTTTTGGAACCAATCCTACATTATAACTTTTCACTAATTAAGCTTAGAAACCAACCCTACATTATAACTTTTCACTAATTAAGCTTAGAAATGATGTTGTGAGGCCTCCTATTTATAGATTTTTAGATTTGATCAAAATCAACTTTAACCATCCATCTCAAGATTGAGATGTGTAGTTGAGGATTAATTCAATTTTTAGAATTAAGTTTGTAATTATCCTCATCATGGAATTAGAAGAAAGGGAAAATAAGAGGGATGGAGGGATTTGATGAGGCATGGGAGTCATGGATCCTAATATTTGTGGCATTTATGGCCTAGGGATGTCTTCCCAAGAAATGAGGTCACTTGATGATGTAGATATTCAATATTCATTTCCAAAACAAATTATTTAACAAGTTTCTATGGAATTTTTGATTAGGCCTTGATTTGGGTTAATTAGCTCTTAAAAAAGATTAAGGAATTTATACACAAAATACTCAAATTGATCAAAATGCCTTATTATTGGTCCTAATTTTTATTGGATTGGAATTAGAAGTCACTGTCAGATGCATTAGATGTGTATTCCCATTTAGGATGTTTCCAACAAAAAATAACAAAGGCACAAGTCTCTTGTAAAATATTTGATAGAAAAGAGTAGTCCAAAGCATGTAGGTGCAAATTTGGCATTTTGATGCAAAATGAATTGATCAAAGTTACTTGGCCCATAAATTGCATTTCCCCATTTAGGGGTACCCTAGCCAAAATCAGCATTTGAATATGTCAAGTTCACATCATTTAGTATGTGTTAGTGTTTTTAGGCCAAATTGTGCATTTTAGATAGAAACTAGCCAAGAGCCAGATTAGAGTTTATCAGTGGCCAATTTTAGGTGTCTATAGTTTACCCTTGTTTGGGAATACATTTCAAGTTGTAAGCATAATTACATCTTCTCAAATAATGAAAAGGTCATGTATGCCTATAACTGTAATGATGATAAACTAACTATATAATGCCCCCTCAAGGGAATTGTTTACATAAGTAGGTCAACAAATAGCCCCTCAAATAGAAACAAACAAAATGAGGGGACCAAAGAAAGGAAAGATGATGGGGTGAAAACACAATGATATTAAAAACCTAGTCAAAATCATTGAGAATGCAAGTGGGATGGTGCACAATGGTTTACCCAAAGGTGTTTATAAAGCATTGCACCCCAATAGTGGCAATGTGGTATGATAACACAATGATTTGCCCAAAGGTAGTTATAATCATTGAGAAGATGGAGCTATCCCAGTTATGATAGACAAACAAGATAATAACATTCTCCTGTATAGGCAAAAAAAGTAAAGTGGTGGAAACATAATTATTTGCCCAAAGGCAGTTATAATCATTGAGAAATGTAGGTGGGATGGTGTGTAAGGGTTTGTCCATAAGCTATTATAATCATTAGACCTCAATTATGGAAAACATGATAAACTTATTTGAGGATGATGATAACTTGACATAGAGGGTAATGATGAATTAGAATAACCTACTAGTAGGGAGATGCTCATCCAAACTAATAAAAATTGAAATTATTTCATGGTCAATTACTCTATTTGGGATATGATTAGGAGTGGAATTAGGATGTTGGTGCCAAAGAGATACTACCATTGATGTATAGACTTCTTAAAGTTGAGGTTTGGTGTAGCATGTGATATTAGTATTTATGATATAACACCATAAAGAATTGGCCAAAATATGCATAAGGACTAACTCTCATAATTCAATACTCAATATAAAATAATGCACCAAAGATAAAAACCATGATGAAAATGTAAAATTATGAATAAGGATGGATTTAAGTGTAAGTGTGGACAAGGAATCACCCAATGAACATACATAAAATGAATCAAGGAAACAATGCTAAAAGAAAACAAACATGTAGACAAACAAACAAAATAAGTAGAAATAAACAAACAAATAATGCAATTAAAATCTTACAAATATTGTCCCTAGAAAATAGGTGATAACTTAAAAAAATAAATAAATGTGGGAATAGAATAAAAGGAAGGGGGTGGTTGAGTTTTCTCCATATGCACTAGGCAAGTGGATTCTACCTACATAGTTTCGTGGATGTAATATCCAATAAAAAACTTTAGGCCTAATGTAGTTCTCCCAGGGAATGGGAAGAAAATGATAATTGATGAAAACAAAAAGAATGGATGTGATAGAAGAATAGGAATGATCTTGAAAAATGGTGTGTGAGATAAAAAGGCCAAAAATTATGGAGAAAATAAATGACAAGTGATTTTCTTGTAACTTAGTAAGGGTTCCTAGAATCCTTAAGGCAAAGAAGTGGTCAATATTTTTGTTCTTTTCTAATGATTTTTACAAATATTTTTGGAAGTATTTTGGAGTGTCATAACCCAATCGAGAATGATGAGACACTAAATGGTTTAATCTCACAAGAAGTAAATAGCATGGCTTAAGTTACTCATAAAATGGTGGGAACATGGCTTAAGTTTCTCAGAAAATAGTGAGAGCATGGATTAGGTTGCTTACAAAATGGTGAGAACATGGCTTAGGTTGCTCACAAAATGGTGAGAGAATAGCTTAGGTTGCTCATAAAATGGTGAGATCATGGCTTAGGGGTGACTGATCTAACCTCAACAAGTATTGAGCATTACCTACATAGTCCCACAGTAAGACCTCAAGTCACTGTAGTTCCACCCTTACAATAGAGGAACTTAATTAGTACAGTAGCCAATTTAAAAAAAATAGGCACAGTTAGTATAAAGACACAATATGGAATAGGAAGTGATAAGTTGGTACATCAATGATTAGTGTTTCCCCTAGTTTTCCCATAAGTGGTTATAACCAAGACACAATGGCATATGTCAAAGATACTAATTTTCCTAAAGGCGGTTATAATTAGTAGCAAGACTAGTGGTAAGAAGGGATTAACAAATTAAGGATGCAACTACTAAAACATCTATCACATTGTCCCAAAATATGATCTCTATCTAAAGTATTTAAACTAATTAATGAACTGATCAGATACCTTGATGTTGATGCTACATAATGAATGACAAAAACTAAGGTTAAAAGGGTTAGGCTTTAGAACACATTAGGTCGATAGGTCAAAAATAGAAAGTAAATATGGCAAAGAGGATGGATAAGGCTAGTATGTGTACAAAGAAGAATAGTGATAAAAAGGCATAACTAAAATGATCCTTACAGATAATACACCTTAGTATTCAAGCATAGTACCACTTGAGATGAATAATATTCATTGGCTTTAAAATTTTGTCACTGTCTAATGTGGCAAGTCTGTATGCTCATGATCCATAATCTGTAGTGATTATGAAAGGCCCTATCCAGTTTGGTTTGAACTTCCCTTTATGTTTCTTCTCAGTCATGATATTCTTTTAGTTTTCTTTGAGAACAAGATCACCAGGTTCAAATGTTATATACTTCACACACCAATTATTCTGGCCTTTTAGTCAATTTTGATATGCTTGAAGATTGTTGAGCATGGTTATACATTTTTCATTAAGTAGATCCAGCTCTTATAGGTGAACTACTTGATAGTCATGATCATCTAGGACATTCTTAAAAGAGATACATAGTGAAGGCAACTCAACCTCAATGGGAAGGATGGCCTTAGTACCATAAATAAGTATGGAGTGGATCCTATGCGGATATGATGATTGGTCTGATATGCCCAAAGGGTAGGGAATATCTGTAGGTGCCAATCATGACTGATATCATTGACAATATTTTTGAGAATGTTGACAATGGTTTTATTGGATGCCTCAGCCTGGCCATTACCTTGAGGGTAATATGTTGTATAAAAGTGTTGTGTGATGATGTATTTAATACATAACTGGTCTACATATTTATTCTTGAGTCATTCTCCCTTATCAGATATAATGTTAGAGGGGATATCATAATGACAGATGAGATGGTTGAAGATGAATTTAAAATTTTGCTTTTTGGTCATGTAAGTGAGGGTTATAGCTTCAAACCACTTAGTGAAATATTTGGTGGTGGTAAGGATATGTTTATGTCCATCAGATGAAGTGGGGTTAATCTTCCCAATGAGGTCAATTCCCCATGTATAAAATGGCCATGGTGTCAACATCAGTTTCAAATTTTTTGTTGGGGCATGAATCAAATTAGCATGCCATTAACATTTGTCATATTTGTTCACATATGCAGTGGCATCTACATATATTGTGGGCCAATAATAACTAGTACACAAGATATTTTTGGATAGGACTACCCCACTAAAATGGGCTCCACATACTCTTTTGTGAACTTCTCTTAATGTTAATGTAGACTCTACCAAAGTTAAACAACGAAGCAGAGTTCCATCAAAACTACAACGGTAAATAATGGATCCAAGTAAAGTATAATGAGTGGAATGATGAATGAAGGCTTTGGTTTTTCTTGAGATAGGTTAGGTGGTAGAACTTGGTCAAGAAGGTAGTTGTAAAGGTCTGAGTACTAGATATAATTAAGACCAACAATATCATAAATCATGGTAATGATTGAAGGTTCATGAGCTGGTCCTAACAAATTCTCAATGAGGAACTGATACTCTTTAGCTTTATCTATTTGTCAAATTAGAGGCTAATAGTATCCATGGAATCTATAGTTATGTTACTAACCCTCGGTATATGATCAAAATGATTGTTGGTAATTTAATTTTTAAGAGTGTTAACCATGGCTTTATATGGAATTGGCTTATCATCTTTGGTCTAAAAATGATATGTGACCTGATTAATGATTAACTAAGAATCACCATAAACTTGAATATGATATATATTCCAATTCACTACTTATAAAATTCCTACAAAAAGTGCTTCAACTCATCCATGTTATTTATACAAGGAAAGATGATTTTGAATGATTTAGGGATTAGATCCCCCTATGGTGTAATAAATAATAGGCCTACCCCTGATCCATGCATAGTGAATGAACCATCAAAATATAGCTTCTAGGGCTGTTCCTCAAGGGGTGTATCAATAACAGTCATGATGGATTCATCAAGAAATGGAAACTTGAGTGGTTGTGTGTCTATGAGAGGTGCTTCAGCAAGTTGATATGCAAGAACTAGTCCTTTGATTACTTTTTAATTGACATACTATATGTCAAACTCACTAAGAAACATGATCCATTTAGCCAATATACATTGTAAAGTTTTTTTAGACAATAGATACTTGAGTGGATCTACTTTTTAAATGACCAGGGTTTTATTATTCAACATGTAATGATGTAGTTTATGAGTTGTAAAAACTATAGCTAGACAAGCTTTTTCAATAGGTGCATAGTTATGTTCATATGTAACCAAGGTATAGGTTAGGTAATAAACATCATTATCCTTTCCACTACCATCATGTTGAGCCAAGAGTGCCCCCAGAGTATAATCAGTAGCTGATAGGTATAACAAGAATGGCTTTCTTGGTATAAGAGGTAATAAAATAAGTGGATTGACAAGATAATCTTTGAGTTGTTGAAAAGTTATTTGGTAGTGATCATCCCAGTGAAATGCAACTCCTTTCTTTAAAAGATGTGTAAATGGATGTCACTTGTCTGCTAACTGAGAGATGAAGCATTGGATGGACTGTATCTTACCCTACAAACTATGAAGTTGCTTCAAATTAGTTGGTGGTGGCATCTTGGTTATAGCATGGACTTTAGCTGGATTGACTTCAATATCTCTATGAAACATGATAAATCCAAGTAGTTTGCCTAAATTTACACAAAACACACATTTATTTGAATTGAGTCTAACTTTATACTCTCATAGTCTTTCAAATATCTTTTGTAGCACTGTTGGATGGTTGACCCTAGTCTTAGATTTTCTTAATATGTCATTGACATAGTATTCAATAATATCATGCATCATATCATGGAATATGATAGTCATGGCTCTTTTATATGTATCTCCTACATTCTTAAGGCCAAATAGCATCACTTGATAGGAAAATGTTCCCCATGGAGTGGTGAATGCTATTTTATGATGATCTTCTAGCACTATTCTAATCTGATTGTATCCTAAAAAGCCATCTATGAGCTAAACCATTACATAACCTGCCATGGAGTCAATGATCATGTCAATATTAGGCAATGAAAAATCATATTTAGGACAAGATTTGTTGATGTCTCAAAAATTAGTAAAATTTTTTATTCTTTCAAGATTTTTGCTAACAGGTACTACATTAGAGATCCAATCTGAGTAGTCAATAGATTGGATACATCCTACTTCTACGAGTTTTTCAACTCTTTTTTTACTAATATATAAATGTGAGGATGCATCTTATAGAGCTTTTGTTTTACCATTTTGGCATCAGGATTAACCACAAGGTGGTATAGAACTAAGGTGGGGTCTAATCCTGACATGTTAGAATAGGCCCATACAAATATATCCACAAAAACTTTCAAAAAAGATACAAAGATGTTGCATTACTCCTCAATTAGAGACACTCCTAATTTTATCCATTTTAGGTCTAATGGAGCCCCGATATTTACCTCTATTGTATCTTCAACTAGAAGGGTTAAACTATCTTCTAGGATAGTAGGCAACAACTTGAACTGTTGGACTATGTCAAGGTCCTCTATTAGGACTTACTCTTCAACTTCTCCTAGGCATGATGAATCTAAGTCTCCTAATGGGATATTTGACCATGTCACAAAAATGATTAGAAATTCTTAGAGAATTTTATCAAATACTTGTTGTTTCTCAAAATTAAACTCAAATCCATAGGCAAGTCCATCATTGGCAGTCTTTTGGTCTAAATTCAAAGAATGAGCATCCCCATCTAATGGTGCCTAAAATAGGTTTTCACCACTAGACTAGCCTTTATCTTTACTTTTCTTCTTGGTCAAAAAGCACCTCAAAGAGGTTTTTACTTTGGGACCTTAATGTTTTATTTATTTATTTTTGGCTAAGGGTGTTCACTTGATTTCTAAAATATGATGTAGGATCCAATGTAATTGAGAATCTTTATTTGTGATCTCCTAATGGAACATTGTCTCTAAGGCCTAAAAAATCATAGAATGCCTCATCATTCTGGAACTCATCAATCAGTAGACTAGATTCTTATTGGTCTTGATGTATTAGTTGGGGATAATATAATGGGAATGAATTGTGATGAAAGGCTTGGGTAAGGGTACAAATGGCATTGCTATCAAACAAGTTGGTTTTAGCTAGGTTATCAAAGGTAAGGCTATGATTAGACTCTACTTCACTATCGACATCATCATCACTAGTCATTGGTGATGGAGTTTGAATAAGATATGTGGGGTCACCCTTAGGCAGTTTAAATCCAAGTCCATATGGTCTTTCATATTTAGTCATAGAAATTGGCTAATGGTTCCTTGTTGATTTGGTTCGAGGCCTCTTCCTTCATAATTGTGATGCTCCATGATCCTATTAGGAATAGGATACTTTTTATTTTTATAATAATCATCTTTGTCATCATTATATAACCATGATTCATCCCCTTCAAGAGGGTCAGGTCCTAGGCTAGATGTTGGTATAAATGTGGTAGGTCCCTTATCTTTGTTCTTTCATTACCAATGCATATGTGGTATGACATTAGGTCACCCAAAGGTTTTCAAATTTTGAAGAAGATTAGAAATTTTAAATGTATCATAGGTCACATATTCTCCTAGTCCATTATCTAAAATGGTGAAATTATTACAAGCTTCAGGGGGTGGCATGTGGGAAATGGAATCCAAGGTATTAGGATCTATGCAATTATTTGATAAAGGATTGATAAATATAGCCTTTCATTTATCCTAATTGGAACTCAGATTCATGTTGTACTGATAATTATAGATTTGAAACTTGGCCTCAAGATGCTTTCAGTGTTCATATGGGTGTAAATCTCCTAGAATATTCACTTCCATCCCTGAGTGAGAAAACTTGATACATTGGTGTAGTGTTGATGGGACTGCACAAATCTCATGTAACCAAGGCCTACCTAGAAGTATGTTGTATGATAACTCAATATCCAACACATGTCAAAGTGTATCATGGGTTAAAGGCCCAATAATAACTGATAAACTAATGGTGCCTTGTGACTCTCTTTTTTGATTATCATAGGCTTTAATAGTTATTATTTTTGGCTGGAGATCTTTCATTGTGTACCCAATAAGCTTGATGATCTTAAGAGACACTATGTTGAGGATAAATCCATTGTTGATAAGGACACATTTCACTTTATGCCTTTTGATAAAAAAATTTATATACAATAGGTTATTATGGAGTGGGCCAAGGGAAGACATATCACTTTGGTTGAATGTGACTTGTTGGGTTGGAGCTAGGTGTCTAACCAAAGCTTGAAACTTATAAGGGGATATGTCACTAGCAAATAGTAGATTGGGTCAAAAAATCATTTAAGATGGTTTTGTGGATTATTGGCATTCGTAGAAAATACAAAATAGAAACTTGTGCTAGTGTCTTTTGAAATCGGTCCACAATATTAAAATTCTTGTCTTGATCAATAGTGAATGGTTTATTATAAGGTTAAATGGTTGGTTAGATGATAGGTAAAGTGGCAGATGGTTGTGGGCCTTGGATATTAATCTTTGACCTCCAAGTTGTGATTTCAAAATCAAGATTAGATAGTAGACCATTATTATTAATCGATGTTGGGAATGGTGTTGGACCAGATATGACAAGTCTTGGTTGTTAGTGCACTCGTATGTGGTCATGTGGCAAGGATGAGTTGTCACTATAAGATCCAAAAGGGGAAGTCCTAGTTTTGTGGTTTGCATGTATGCATTCCCAAGTCAAAGAAGGATTATCCATGTGGTTTGGCTAAATATTATTGTTTAGTAATGGTCTATGCTGATTAGTACTTGGTCTAGGATTAATGGAGATGGTATTAATGCTACCCCCTACAATATGACCTATAACCCTATTGTAGTCATGTGAAACTACATGGTAGGTTTTTTGGTTGTTACCATTTTGAACTTGGTTTTTTCCATTGTTTTTTTCATTTTGGATTCTACTATTGATTTTATTGATTCTACTAGTTTGGCCTTTGATTTTGATACTATTGATTTTGTTGTTGCACTAGCTATTGTTGTTGTTGATTATTTTGCTATTATTGATTTTTATGTTAGGGAAAGGAGTTTTGATAAATACCAAGAGTTTGATTAGAAGTGGAAGCACCATTATCCAATTTTATCTCCCCATTATCCAACATATTTTCAATTAAATGCTTGATTTGAACACATCTTTGTAGATTATGCCCATGGACTTGATGATAGTCACAAAATTAATTTTCACATTACCAATCAGGGTAAGGAATGCCTTATGGATAATGCTTTGGTATAGGCCAACTAATCAGATTAGTAGTGGCAAGCTTATGAAATATAGATTCAATGGGTTATCCTCGGTCACTAAATATATGACGTGTAGGGATGGTTATTCTAGGAGGAGGGGTTTGTAATGATAAAGACTATTGTATTTATTATGTATGTCTTGGTTGTTTCACTTGTGGAGTTAGTTGGAGAGGTTGATGGGTAGGATTAAGCTAAAAAGGTGGTACAGATGAGGTTTGCACATTTTGGACATGATGAGATTTGATTACTCCATTTCCCATAACATTCTTATTTTAGTTGAATTGCTTTGGTATTTCATGATTATTGGCATGTGTTGGTTGTGATGCTTGCACTTGGATGGGATTTTGGTTATATCCATGATTGTTACTTTAATTTTGATTATTTTAATTAATATTGATGACCCCTTTATTGATGAGTGTGCATTCGATCAACAAACCTTTATCAATGATCTCTTTGAATGTATGTTCACATTGTAGTTCTAAATGATAGGCTATCTCACTATGTAAATTTTTAGTAAGCACATTAGCTAATTGTTTATATAGTAAACTATGGTTGAAATAGATTACAAGGGCTCTCCATTACTATAAATAACTTGCAAAATTCTTCCCAGCTTTTTGCTTTGCTTGTGTTAGGTCTACTACTGAAACCTCATGCTCAAGATTATAGGAAAAGGGCTACACAAATTTATCAAAAAGATCATCAAAATATATTAATAAATTATTGGGAAACTTTAAAAACCACTCCAATACTTGTCCAAGTAGGCTCCTTATAAATAATAGCAAAAGGTATATGTCACTATTTGCCACTAGTTGACATGCAATAAAACATTTGATCAAATGGGCCTTAGGGTCACCTTTCCCTTTGTAATTATAAAATTTGGGTGGTTCATATCTTGGAGTAAATGGTATCTCAAAATAATCCATGTTGAATAGATAGGAACACACATAATCCAATTTTAACTTCTTAGTCTGCTTTCCTACCTAAATGGTAACAATCACATCCTTCATCTATTGTAATTTTTGGGCTAGGAAACTAGAAGGGATATCGGTTTGAGGGATAATTTGGGTTTGGATAGATGGTTGGGAGGTCATAAGTGGGACACTTTAACTATGGTATGATGGAAACACCTATTGGGGTACATTGGCTTAGTTGGGGAATGGACTAGGAATATGCATACACAGATTGGAATGTACTTGAAATTACACATTTGGCTACATGATATTCTAGTTTGGGTTGATGATAAAGGTTTGACCTAGGGTATTTTGTGGTTAGGATGAATGGATATAATTATAATGTGCCTGTTGTGGTTGAAAAGGGACATGTTATCAACTAATCGAACCTTGTTGTTGAGTAAGAACTTGTGGACTAAGACCCTATCTTTGAATTGGTGGCATTTTTTGAACCAATGGTTGTCTAGTAGGTATTTGAGAAACATGGGGGCCTCTTTGTTGCATGAATCCCTATGAAGAAGAGAAAGCATGTTATATATTTGGCATCTATTGCTAACTAATATTTGCATGTTGTTGACTAATCATTTCTTGGTTTTGGACTAGCATATTATTTTGTAGCTAAAAAAGTATGTTTTTTGTTACCTGGTGAGGAGGAACATTAGTTTCCATTGATTGAGGTGGAAATGTATTCATCCTCTATGATGTTGATACACTAGACTGTGTCTGTTGTTATGGAATACCACTCACTACTTGTTGAGGAGGAGTAGGATTCATCACATTATATCATTGAAGCATAATATTAACCATTATTTGATTAACTAATCTTGTAGGTTGTATACTTGAATAAATAGTTGGTTGAGGCTGGGGTGCAGAAACTCCTATTCCTTGGTATGATGATATGCTCATGGGATTAACTATAGGCATATGTTGTTGGCTAGTTATTTGTGTGTTAGTACCACTTTGATCAAGATTGGATGTTGTTTGCACATTGTCTACTACATTTGGCTCACTATTTAGTGTAGAAATTGATACTTCTTCAATAATTGGCATATGTATCAGGGTATCTATCAAAGCATTTTGTACAAATGGGTCAAAAATTGGATTCTCTTGTCTAATTAATTCCATCAACACTCCTGTTGAAGGTACTAGGTCAATGAGTAGGCTTACTCACCATGTTCATCTGATTGAAATCATGTGCTAAATTTAGGTAGGTTTGGTATGTTGTTTGCATTTAGTTAAAGCGATCTTCCATGATGTTTTTTCCTTGACTGGATATATTAGGGTCTTGGTACAATATTTGGACTAGAGCCATAGGATTTCTAGAAGAATCCTATTGATATAAATGATATTGTGGGGCACTCTTTCTAGACTTGGTAAATTTTTGTGGGGGAATTCTACTAGAAACTTAGTCCCTACCTCTATGGCCTTAACCAAAATCTCATCTTTGTTCTCTAAAAAATGTCACTCAAACAAAAATGGATCATACGTGGAAGCCATATTAGTATAATATGGTTGTTGAAGAACTGGCTCATCCATTGTTGGTATTGTAGCTAAGTATTATGTGGTTTATTCTTGGTCATGTTCTATGTAAAGTGGTGTGTTAACCAAATAGTTAGCCAATGGATCTTGGCTTTATGCCCCTTATTGAGTACTATAAGAGGGATAATAATCCATCTCATAAGCAATGTTATCCACATAGGGGTCTTGCACCATTTATTCTTATGTAACTATATTACTAATCCCTGGATTGTACATGAATCCACTACGAGTGTAAGAATACATGTTGGGATCCATAGTCAATGGTTTGTGATAAAAGGTCAAAGAGTTCTACAAAATCTAAAAAGGATAGAATATAAAACAAATGATGCCTTCAACTTGGTCTAGATTTGTCAAAATTATCAAAAGTTTTATGCAAATATTTATGAGGAAATAAGATAGCATAAAATATCTAATGTTTCATTGTTCACACAATGATGAGCAAGTAAATGGACTAAAAAATTGAAATGCCAAACTCTAAGGTTGAAGTGTTTCAAATCAGTCTAATCTAGGTAATTAAAAGTTGCTAGGTCTTTTGGCCAAACATGACATCAAAATATAGGCTCAAATAAGGCATGTGCTAGGACTCTTGGCCAAATGGCGTCAAAATATAGACTTTAAAAATAGATGAAAGTTTTAATCTAACATATTTGAAACACTTCTAACAAACACTAGGCATTCTATTCTTAGACATGAACTTGGTCAACTAGGTATAAGGTATGAAACAAAAGGAACTTTAACCATATTTTATTTTCTCATAAATAATGGTGTAAAACCTGGTTCCATTGACAAAAAAGCTAGACAAAGGTGAACAGTATAATTGTGCTTTAGATAAAGGATCAAAAGTACACTTGGATTGGTCAGAACATGTAGAATAGATTTGAAATTATATGTAAAAGGGGATATGAAATAAAGTTTGAAATGATTTGGGTATTGGAATGATGTTATACTACACAAAATGTGTGATAAAAAAGTTTATTTCAAAGACTCTCTAAGGTAAAGACATTTTTCCATAATTTTGACAGCATAACACTACCTTTCTTTACTCAAACTATTATGGTATATATACTTAAAGTGAAAGTGTTTAGCACAAAATGTCTTAAGTATTTAAAGTGAGGAAAATGATTATGAGTCTTAAACAGCCTTTAATGCAAATTGGAAATTAAACCTAAGTTCACTCAAGTTTAGTGCAAATGGCGAACCCACTTAACACATCAACCCTATGAACTTGTCAAGGTGTAATTTTGAATTTAAATTATAAGTGAAGGACTTCAACAACTTTGGTAAAGGTCTAGACTCAATTGGGTAGCATAACTACACAAAATTAGATGATATGACTCCCAAGCTTTTGATGAACTTTGAACAAGGCAAATAGATGATCTCACATAAGCAACATAATGCCTCTTTGTTCAAAGAAAAATGAGGACCATGTGTTTGGTTTGGGATTGTTTGTTTATACCATGTTTTGAATCTAAACAAGACTTTAATCTATGACAAGACTAACTAATTAATCACCCTTAGATCCTAAACTGATAAGGTTGCTTGGTACTATTAGAATCTATCAATATACGTCATTTGAGAGGATTTTAAGTGTTCATCCAAAAGTAAATGCGCATTATATGGTAGGGTTTTTACACCCCACCCCTTCTCTCAAATGATATTACTATGACATGGACCTTGAGGCACACCTTGTACCAATAATGCTTCCATGGCAAGTGGGGATTTTTCTAAATTCTAACAAGTTTTTGAATGATCTAGGGGAATCAATTACACAATAACTTTCATGCCAAAAAATGCAAAAGAAAAGCATGGATTTTGGGTCCATATCATTCAAATTGTTATAAAAAGGTCTATTCCTTTTTGAAACCACTACATCCTACTATTTTCTCAGTGTAGTGTGATGTCCAAAGTACCACTACGTCCCGTGTGCAACTCTAAAAGAGTCAAATAAATTCAATGCTGACAGATGAAACCTTGGGTCAAAGCTTCCATAAAGAACTTGTGGGAGGTGATGAAGTCCCCTTCATAATCCAAAATGAATATAAATAAATAAAGTATGAAATTATAAAGACTTTAGGGTTGTTTTCAAGGTCACCCAAACTTTGACGAGTTTTTGGGGAGTGCTTTAGATGACTTTCTTTCTAAGCCTTGGACTCAGCTACTTAAAATAGGAATGGAACTTTTGATTCCAAGGGTTCCCAATAGGGGGAAAATGGAATAGCATACATGTAACACCCCTCTTTTTTCAAAACAATATTTAATTAAACAACTATTGCAAACAAGAAACTTTTAGAAAGATGAGTTCATTTTTAAGCACCAAATTTGAAAGATTGAGTGGTGTTCATTTGACCCCTTGGTCTTAGTTGTAACTTTGAAAAATAATGCCAAAAACACTTATTTAAGAACCTTAAATGTTAATTAAGCACAAAAATAATGTTCCTAATTCATTTTAATGAATGAAAAATATGTTCTAAAACATGATATATCAACTTGAAATCCACTAGTTACATGTCTACCCTTAAGGCATCACCGCAAAAGCAAATATGTTAGATTAGAAAAAAATTAAATATATTTTCCAAATTTTGTAAAAAAATATATGAAACATGAAGCTAAAATAATTTCAAATTTTGAAAATTTAGGAGAAAATGCATGGTTTTAAAAAAATCATCCAAAATGGAGTCTGTATGACCCCAAACTAAGCATTTTAAAATAGCTCTCAAGTTTGTGTTTTTAAGAAAACATAGTTATCAATGTCAGTTATATACCACCGATGTCAATAATGTAATGTCCAACCAAGATCTAATTGATGTTAGTTTTGATAATTGACATCAGTTGATCCAAGTAACCAATGTTGGTATTTCTTGTCGACGTCGGTTACTATGTAAACATGTGGCAATTAAAAATGGCAAATTAAAGTTAGAAAATCAATTTGTAAGAGTTTTAAAGGTCCAAATGAATATTTTAAAGATTAAAAATGATATTATTCATGTGTGAGATTCATCTAGTCCCATTGGGCATGTCATTATGTGATTTTGGAATTTGACTCAAGAGAGGATGGTTAGTATGATGTTAGTTCCAAAATGAAAACAAAGTGAAATAAACACACTAATAGCATAACATCTCTAGGCCTAAACACTAGGGAAATCTTATTTAAAAAAATAAAATGACTATCACAACTAAAAATCAAGGAATGAAAACACAATAATTCCTCTCACCTTCCTTAGATGCTCCAAATGCCTTTGTAATGGTGGCTTTCTTAGCTTATGCTTCAAGAGGTCTTCTTTAATGGAGTGTGGTTACCTTCATCTCCTCTTGGCACCTTTGGCTTGTAGCTTGGAGTGGCTTGGAATCAATTTGGCATTATAACACTAGTTTCATGAATATTTTTGGAACTAATCCTACATTATAAATTTGCACTAATTAAGCTTAGAAATGATGTTGTGAGGCCTCCTATTTATAGATTTTTATATTTGATCATAATCAAATTCAACCATTCATCTCAAGATTGAGATGTGTGGTTCAGGATTAATTCAATTTTTAGAATTAATTTTGTAATTATCCTCATCATGGCATTGGAATAAGGGGAAATTAAGAGGCATGGAGGGCTTTGATGAGGCATGGGAGGCATGAATCATGATATTTGTGGCATTTATGGCTTAAGGATGTCTTCCTAAGAAATGAGGTCATTTGATTATGTAGATAATCAATATTTATTTTCAAAACTAATTATTCAACAAGTTTCTATTGAATTTTTATTAGGGCTTGATTTAGGTTAATTATCTCTTAAACATGATTAAGTACTTTATGCACAAAATGCTCAAATTGATCAAAATTCCTTGTTATTGGTCTTAAATTTGACTAGATTAGAATTGGAAGTCAATGTTAGATGTTTTGAATGAGTATTCGCATTTAAGATGTTTCAATAACAAATAATAAATGCAAAAGTCTTGTGCAAAATATTTGACATAAAAGAGTAGTCCAAAGCACGTAGGTGCAAATTTGGTATTTTGACTCAAAATGAACTAATCAAAGTTAGCTGGCCCATAATTTGCATTTCCCCGTTTAGTGATACCCTAGCCAAAATAGGAATTTTAATATGTCATTTTCACATCATTTATCATTTTTTAGTGTTTTTAGGCCAAATTATGTGTTTTAGATGGAAACTAGCCAAAAACCTAATTGGAGGTTATTGATGGCCAGTTTTAGGTGTGTACAGTGTAAAGTAGATTTATTGACATTAAGTGGTTCTTTGTAAACTAATTTGTTACTTTTATTAAGTACCTTAACTTGCTCTTCCTTGATTGTAACTATTTATATTGATTCATCCATATGAGAGACTATAATTAGAATATTTTCATAAGAGGCTAAATCTAATTCCACCCTTTTATTAGTGACTTCATTCTTATGTGAATATGATCTTGATTCAGTTGCATTAGTAGTATTATGTGTTGTAGAATTAATATCACATGCATATTTGAAGACATCCATGTATAGCTTTTCAAAATAAGTATAAATTTTATGCATGGCTTTTTTTTAAGTGGAGATAAAAGACACATACTAAAGATGAATTAATTTTATAAATTTGAGGTTTGATAAGTTAAAGAATTCAAATTAGTCTTAAATTTCATAATTTAATCTTAAATAATCTCATCATATCCTTATTATAAAACATATAGATGTTCTTATATATGTAAAACCTTAGAGCTAAAGTAAGAAAATTAGGAAGAAATGTTAAATTTCTACTCTAAATCTAACATAAACCCTAATTTGAGAAAAATGAAAGAGAACACAATATATTTATATTCACCTATCAAATGAAAATCCTCCTTCATTGACAATGATTTGTTCATGATTAATTGATTTATGGTTTCTCAAGACTTGTACAATATTTTGGTAGCATGTCAGTAGCTTTGGATTTGAGATGATTCCTGATGTCAATATTTCATGATTCATAATAAAGGACACAATAGTGGAATTATAGTTTTTCAATTGGGATAATGAATGGTTGAGATATTTTGATCAGATTGGAAACTCCAAACTTGTATGATAACCAATTAGTCAATTAATTATGTTTTCATTTGGATACTAAGTTGACATGGTTGTTTCTATGTTTTCCAATAGTGATGGAGTTGATTGATTTGTTTCCTCTTTATTCAAAAGTTAACTAAGTTATTCTCTTTTGTATACTAAGTAATGGAGGAGTCAAGTGATTTGTTTTTATTTGGAGACTAAGTTACCTAGTTGATTGGATGTGCATAGATAGTTTTCCATTTCTAATGGGAGTTAACTAAAGGATGACATATGATGACATGGAATAGAAGATATGGGAGGATAATTTTTTTAATTAATTAATTATGTGCACTAATTTTATTAGTAATTAATAAATATTTAATATTTAATAATTAATCATGGGTGTATTTAGTTTGTTTAAATGAATTCATGGAGTGATTTAATTGATTTGTGTGGTGATGTTAGGGTTTTGTGACATTATGGTGGATTAATGTAATCTAGTTAGGAATGTGTTTATGATAGGATTATGGTAGGTTAGTTTATGATGGATTAGATAAGGGTGATTAGTGAACATATTTATATTATCAAAATTAGGGTGTCTACAATTTCCCCTCTTTGAAAGTGTGTTACAACTAGAATAAGTAATGACTTTTTAGAGAAAATTAAAAAAGTAGAAGTAAAATGATGGGTTCACTAGGATACCCATAGTAGAATTATTAGTTAAGGATGATTCCCATTTAAGAGATTATGCAGGGATGAATGATATAAATGGACTCTAGAAATGATAATAGGGGTTGAAAGGCTAAAATAAAGGGTGGGGTGAATAAATAAGAGGTTGGGGTGAATTTTAGGTCATTTTCACCCTTAAAGTTTGTATATTTGAGATTGAACCTATGATATTCATAGAAAAATAATGGACCATAGCCCATGACTATGATGATTGAGTATGATGATGTTTTATGATGTTATGTAATTTTTATATGATGTAATGGATGGATTTACATTCCTAGTGGTTTGTTTATGATGTGCAATTAGTCATTTTTATGAATGATAGTTAGAAATGAATTTTATTTATGGATAGTTAAGATGAATTGAATGTTTATAAATTGATGTGATGATGTGATGATGGATGTTTTGTAATCTTGCACTAAATGTTTTTGATAAACCTAGTATTTTTTATAGCATATGACATAATGCACCATGATATTGAAAACCATGATGTCATTATGATATGTCATGTTACTAACAAAAACATACCACATAATGAAAAAAAACAAATAATTAAAAAGAATAGACATGAACATTGATGCAAATATTCATAAGGTACTTGTAGATAATAAGATTATGCATGATGCTAGAAACTAGTTTTCATCATTGTACGTTCCCAATGTGCCATAAGAATGTTTTTCACCTTTGGATGATTTTTTATCTCTCTTTTATTTTGATTTTATAATTTATAATTTTATTTTTTTAATTTTTTTTGTATTTTTGATTTTTTTAATTTTTTTTTATTTGGCAGCACCATATCCTTCAAGTGTGGAAGTGTTTAAGGTACATGTTGTCCATGGGTTCATCAACATCTTCTCCATCCTATGTCTCCAAATTTTGAAATTTGTATATTCCAATATTAACTTATTTAATCGGTAGATCAGCTTCTTCTAAACATCATAAAAAGGTACTATCATAGCCCCTAAAATAGAGGGTACCACCAAAGAAGGTGAAATGGGATATGCATTGGATTAAAGATGTTTTTATTGTATGAAATATTTGGAGGAATGGTGTTGTCCTAGAGGTAATTTTATTTATCATGGTACCAAGGGGGATAGGGACCAACAATATACCAACAAAGTGTTTGATAATTTTATTCTGAGGGTAATAAGAAGTTCTTATTCTAGGAGGCTGAGATATGTTAGAAGTTTGATGATCTTGGGATTATTCTATTTTTTGATGTTAACATAAATGGTTTATTTAAAAATAAATGTACATCCATCTTGAAATTATGTCATTGGAGGTGGAAGATTTAGTTACTCATCTATTGGTACCTCAGAAATGTTTTCACTAATAGACTCATCTTTATTATCTTGATTTTTTTTTTTCATTTGATTTATTATTATTTATTTTATTAAAACTAAGGAACTCTTCTTTCTCCTATAAATATTATGATGTTGTTTTAGTTAATTTCTCTTCATTTCTTAATTTTAGAACTAAATAATGAAACTAGTAATAGGGTGTGTAGAAGAATGATGGGAACTCATGAGGTCCCTATTCATAAAGGCCAAGACCAAACCCCTTTCAAGTGCACCTATAAAGGTAAGCTTTGGTAAAGGCTAGTTTGTCCATGTAGGAAAAATCAACAGTGAATGGTTGAATAAATGGGGTAGTGGTGGGAGTGAGAAGTGGTTGATCAAGTCCCCAATAGATAATTTTTTTATATTGTTGGGGAGCCAAAAAGGGATGATGGTTCCTATGTTAGGATCATAGGAAGGGTCATATTTGAGGTTTAAATTTTCTATCAGAGTAGGGAAAATATCTAATGCTAAAAGTTAATATTCCCCATGAGAGAGATGTTGAAATGTGGATTGTAAGGGGTCCTCAACCAGAATTTGGGGTGAAGGGATAATTGAGCTAGTTGATGCTTCATCATTATTGTGAGTAGAAGTGTTGATAGTTTTGGCTAGTGGGGTGGTTTCGTTATAAGTTGGTTTTGAGGTAGATGAATGAGGAATAAGAATTTCATTAGGCTAGTATGTCATATTTCAAGAGGCAAAGGGACTAGGGTCAGCTTTGATGGTAAAAATTTATCCCTCATGCTCAAATTTAACACAACTATGTAAGGTGGAAGGGACACAACTCATATCATGGATCCAAGGTCATCTGAGTAACACATTGTACTAAAAATTTTCATCTATAACATAAAATATTTTAAGAATGGTACGAGGATAAAAGTGAATGTGGAGGATAATGATCCCTAAGATGGTGGCCATGGTATCATTAAAGGAGTGAAAGACCATTGTATTTGCTAAAATGATGTTTTTGGGTAGCTAAAGTTGGTTATATGCATGGGAGGAGATAATGTTGATGCTAGCTCCTCCATTAATCATAACCCTCTTGATGTGGCTTTAATTGATGTATGTTATGAAAAAGAGGAGAGGATAAAGATATTTAGTATGAAAAGGCAATATTTTAAAATCCTAAAAAGGTGATGATGGTAGAAAGTTGTAGGGTTTTGGCAAAGGGTGTCAGAGGTTGAGGATCATCTAGTTGAACCTCTATAGATTATAGAGCCTCGATTAGTGCTTGGTGATGGTGGGTTGAGGTGTTGATTAGTTCATAGAGGCTCATTTTCACTAGTGTTTGGTGAAGTTATTTCAACACTAACCATTCCATGGATGTAGAAAGACTAGAGGGAGAAGCTCCTAAAGTGGATACTTTGGGTTTTGGTGGTTATGAAGGTGAGGGTGGATATTTTTAGGTTTGGTTGGTGGAATGAGGGGTTAAATGGTATATCCATGGTATGGTTACTTTATATTTTCCCTTATCCTCCTATTGGGCCTAAGATTGGGTAACCACATGAATGGTGTGGGTAATGCATTTTGATGTTTACTTTGGTTCCTCTTCTCCACTTTTGGTGGGAATAGGGGAGTAAGTGATTGTTGGATAAGTTGGTTAGGTAGTTTTGCAGGTGATGGGATCAAAATAGGTTCTTATAATAGATCATCTTCAACCAAAATGTTGTGGACAAGTGTTTAGAGATCTTTGAAGTTCTCCATATCATGTCTAGGAGTCTTATGGTAAAGATAAATCAAATTTTCATTTAACCATGTTAGTTTAGGATGTGAAGGGTCAAATTTTTTGATTAGAGGTAATATAATGGAAGAGGTATACAAAAAACTTTACAAAATGGTTGAATATGATTCAAATAAAGGTGTTGGATGTGGTGGGTTTTTGATTTTAAGAGTGGGAACCTTCTTGGGCATAGGATTTACCATGGAAGTTGTGGTTGGAAAAATGATTTTAGTTGGTGGTTTTGGTTGGACTTTCTTGGTTACGATTGGTTTGGGGGTTGGAGACTTGGATGAAGGTTTTGCTATAGGTGGGAAAGTAAAAGTCGATTGGTTTGTTGAAAATGATGGAGAACTAGAGGGTTTGATGGGTGTAGCAGAGAAAATGGGGATGGTTTATTAGAGTAAGAATAGGTAACTATAATGGTAGAAGGATGGGGTTCTAAGATGGAAGGTAAGTGGGAAGGAGGTGGTATGGTCCAAGTTTAAGTTGGAGGTTTGGGTGACTCTACCTTCTTAGTTGGTTTACTTGAATTTTTCTTTGATGGACTAGATGGGTTTATGCCCAACCTTAAAGGGGGATGAGTGTGACTAGTTGTGAGAATAATTCCTAGGTTCTTGATTGGTTTGGTGAAAGAGGTGTAAGGTGATTTGGTAATTTTAGATGGAAGTGGTTGGGATGGTTCACTTATGGTTTTGGAAGAGGTTTTTGGTGAAGAGGTAATGGGTTTAAAGGTGGATTTAAGTGAATTTGAGGGTTCATATTTTATTTGGTAAGGAAGTCCAAGTTAATGCCAAAAGGTGGCTCTATCAAATTTAGGTTGGGAAGTGAAATCTAAACTTTGTACTAGCCTATAAAAGGAATTTTATATGGGTTTGGTTCCTTGGTCATTTGTTTCAAAGATTAAGCCCTTTGGTGGAGAAGAGGGAATGGTTTCTCTATCCTTATTTTTGATAGATGGTTATAGAATAGGTGGTTGGGTAGATGAGGTAACCTTTTCTTGGTTTGGGATAGTTTCCAAAGAGGGCATAGATGGGTTTGAGATGGGGGAGGTAGGTGAGTTTTCCCAAAGTGAAGGAGTGGAAAAGGTTGATTCCTTTGTTTGGTTGTCTAAAGGAATGGGTGGAAGCTATGCCACTTGAATGGGTGGAGTGGAAGAAGGAATGCTTAAAGCAATGGTTATCTCCTTTGGTGTTTCCATCAAAGGAGAAGTAGATAAGGCTAAGGTATCATCAAGTGAAGAGAGAGGGGTGGTTGATTCCTTTGTTTGGGTATCTGAGGGAATAGGAGGTGAGTTCACTATTTCCATTTGGGTGATTGAGGTAGTGGTCTCTTTAATAATCGGGTCAATATTAATAACATCGATTATGTGTGCCTCATAAGAGTGAGATGATTTTGGTTTATTTTCATAGTGTTGGGTGGAAGTAACATGATTGGAAAAAGGCTTGCCTAAAATTTCAAGTGACTTATTGGGAGGTGCATTGGGATTATCAAACGTAAGTTTTCCACTATCAATCATATTTTTTATAAGACTTTTGAAGGTATTACATCTTTTAATTTCATATCCTAAAACTCTGTGAAAGGCAAAATGCTCATTTTCTTTATACCACCAAGGTATAGGATGAGAAACATCAAATTATTGAGGTGGTTTAATAGGTGGAAGTTGGATGAGGTTGGATTTGATAAAATTATCGAAAAATGATGCATAAGATTATCTAATGGGATTATATTGTTTTGGAGTAGCTTGGTTTTGGTTTTGGTTTTGTTTATAGGGAGGGTTAGAAGAATTGGTTCGAGGTGGTTGGTTGATAGTTGGAGGTGGAGTAATTTTGAGAAAAACTAAGTTTGTGGATGATTTTGCTTTGGTATTGGATTGGTTAGTGGTATTTATGGAGGAAGGGTAATTAGATTTAAAGCTAGAATTTTTGTTTCATAATTTCAATTTCCCTTTGCCAATGGCTCAATTTTTTAGTTTGTGTGCCATGTTGAATGCCTCATCAAATGTTTTGAAAGTTTAAACTTGAAGGGTGGGGTAAATATGTTTGGCAAAACCTCAAAAGAATATTTCAATCAATTTTGGTTGTGGTAAGGAAAAAGAAAGTTAGTTGATGAGACCTCTCCATCTAGCAACAAAATCAACAATTGACTCATCATCAAATTGCTTAATGGAATAGAGGTCAGTAATAGAAACCTTTGTAGATATATTTACTGAGAAATGCTATAAAAAAATTTGGGCTAATTGAGAGAAGGAAAATATGGAATGAGTCGGAAGAGGACTATACCAATCAAGGGTGGGTCCAAATAAGTATATGTGGAAGGTTTAAAGAAAGAGAGCATCATCATATGTGATTAAATGAAAAGAATGATGGAATACTCTCAAACGTTGTTGGGGGTCTTCCTTACCTTGGAATTTGGAAATTTTGGGTAATTCCCATTGAGGAGGATAAGAATGGAAGGGAACATATGGATGAATGGGTTCATTAAAAATTTGATCATAGGATAAAAGGTTATGAGACCTAGAGATGGATGACTCCAAGTTGGTCATTTTATCCATTAACATCTTGATCAAATCTAGTTGGGGTTAGGAGGCTGCATAATTAAGGGGCATATTATATTGAGTTTGGGTGGTAGCTATGTTTGGATAAGTGATAGAAGGTACCAAAGAAGCCACATAGTGGTAAGTGGTGACAAGAGGTTGAGATGATGTCACATAAGGTTTGATTGGCACAAATGGTTGAGTGGAAGGTGTTATATACCCTTGTAGTTAGAGACATATTGATATGTTATCATGCGTACTTGTTGAGGAATGATTTTGGGTTGGCTTAAAGATATGGCTAAGGTAGTGGGTTGAGGTTAGGTAGGTTGAGGTTAAGTGGTGAATCTAGTGTTAATGGGTGGAAGTGTTTAAGGTGTAAAAAGCACCAAGATCTAAAATAAGGTAGAAGTTATTGAAGTGGTTGTAATAAAGGGAAGGGTATAAATATGGGTAGAAGATAACCCCATGGTAGGTGGAGTATATGTAACTATAGGTAAATTTGAACCTATATGTGAAGCATTGGGTGTGGTAGGAGGTGTTTGGCTGGAGGTTGGAATATTGGATTGGGTTTGGGTAGTGGTAATAGATGGGATGTTGGAAGAAGAAGAGTCTTGGGTTAGTAAGGGTTGGATTGAAGTAACTCCTACCATAATATGGGGAGGAATACCATAAGAATGATCCATAGGAGGAATTGAAGCAATAAAGGTATGCTGAGGTAAGTTGTTAAGATAGTGTTGAAGGGCCACTAAATTGTTTTCAAGGAAGGTAGTGAATTCTTTATCATCCTCAAAAATAATTGGGATTCTAGTAGGAGGAGGAGAAAAATGAGGTGAACCCTCATCATTATAATTATATTCCGTAGAGGAAGAAGAAGGTGATGGTTGATTCATTTAGTTTCTCAATTGTTCTCTAGTAAAGACCATATGAGAAAAAAGGAAATAATTTTTTATTTTTTTATTCAAATGTGTTAAGTTAGGGGTTTGATAGGGTTAAGTTAGTAAATGAGTCTAATTGATTAGGTGGTCAACTAGACATGAGGTCGGATGAGGGTCAAAAATTAGTTTGACATCAAAATCTATCATGTGAAATTTTTGAGTGTCTATATTTTTCCCCTTTTTATTGTGTGGTTTTGATCTAACAAGCTGTAAGACAAAAATAGATGGGGTCAAGGTCTGATTGCCCAAAGTAAGGGAGGAGGTATTCCCCTCAAAATAGGATTTGATAAGGCACAAGTAAAATTAGGTTAGGGTTTGATAAATAGTAAATAGGTAGGCATAAGGTGGGCAACATAAAAAGGTTAGGTGTTTAAGATGCATACACGTGCACAAAATGTGACTAAGGGTGATATTCAAGATCCTGTAAAGACTAAAGTTGCCAATGTTGGTAAAAATAAGGTTGATTATAAAGGTATAGGTGACAAGGCTAACCATTCCACAACATTAGTTATAGTTGATCAAGTTAGGCCCATCAAATCATCTAAATAGGGTCAATGTTGGTCAAAAATATCTAGGGTAGGAAGTGATGTTGTGAAACAACATAATTAGTTGGGTCATGCATGAGGTGGTGCAAAGTTTAAAAGTTCAACATGTCAAGGTTGGCCAGTATGGTCAAAATGACCATGCAAAGTTATCATAAAACATGTAAATTATCTAGGTCAAAAATGACCAACATTGAGGTAGACATGATGTAATATTTGGTTGGTTGGGTATGGGTTGGTAGGGGATGGTCAAGCTGACTCCATATGCACTAGGCAAGTAGACATTGCCTACATAATTCTATAGATATAATATCCAAAAAGAATTTCAAGCCAAATGTATTTATTTCAAATGTTTAGACTTTAGGTGGGGTGTTATTGAAAGGAAAGACAAGGGAAGCTCCTCAAAAAGATAGGATTCCTAAGTGAGGTGTTGAAAAAGTGGGCAAAAGAATATGGGACCCCAACCATTGATGGTTAGGTTTGTCCACAAGATCAACCATCAATGTCCACCCTAACCATCAATGGTTAGGAAAACCCTAAAAATCATGATACAAAAAGGAAAATGATAATTCATTTTTACCATTTGACTTTTGTTGCTTAGTGCTTGGATGAATCAGAGCATTTTATCATTTGTTGTTTAGTGATTGAGGTGTTATTGATTGATTGGTGGATTGTGGGTGTTCATGTCATGAGTGAGTGTGGATTTGATAGAGGGTGGATGAGGATGCAATCAAGTGGTGGTATAAGGACTCTGACCATTCCAATGATCATGGAATGAGGTAAGTGTTATTTTGAAATTGATAGTATAGTTGAATATATGAGTTGGGAGTTGTATAGAGTAGTGTGAATTGATTTTGATGGTGTTTAGGAATTGGTTTGGGTACTTTTTAAGGGATGTGAGCTTTAACTTAGTGTTTGTGTGAAATTAGTCAATGGTTTGTGTGAAATTGATATTGGAAGGGTGTTTTAGGTTGATAAGGGACTGTGGTATAATGTTAGGGAATGTAATTTGTGATTTAGGTGATTTTTATGGTGTTTAAGTGGGAAATTGCACTAGGGTTTTGATACCAATAGTTAAACACAATGACCATCAATGGTTTGACCCAATTTCTAGTGGTTAAACTTCAAGGGTGAGAGGATCCTAAAGGACCATTGATATTTCAATGAACCATCAATGGTCAAAGGGTGTGGGAATGGGGTAGGTAAAAATTGATAGAAAAGATTGTAGTTGGGTGAAAGTTTTAATGTTGTAGAAAGTGGTTTAAAGTATTTTGAAAGTTTTGAAAGGTTGTAAATTTTGAAATGTTAAAGTGTTGAAGTGAGGTAAAGGGTTTATTGAATTTTGGAAAGTTGGACAATTGGTTAAAAATTTTAAGGTGTTGTAAAGTGTGTTAATTTAGTTTGTAAAGTTTTCATTTATTTAGAGTGTTTTGAAAGGTTAAAGTGTGTAAGGTTGGTAAAGTAGGATGAAGGGTTAAGTAATTGAAAAGGTTAGTAAAGGTTGTGAATGAGGATAAAATGTTCTAAGAGGTCCATCAACTGGGTGGTAAAGGTCAAATATAAGGAAGATAGGATGAAGGGAAAGTGGGTAGACTTTAGAAAATAGAAGTATTTAGGTGCTTGAAAATGATGTGTTAAGGTTGATGTTGGGTAGGTCAAATGAAAGTTATGTGGAATAGGGCTAGTGTTGGAGATAGAAGTATTTAGGTGTTAAAACTTGTGCAGATAAAGGTAGAGGTTTGTGTTGAGTGTTAAAGGTAAGATGAGAAATGTGAAGGGTTAGAATGGAATAGGTTGAAAATGGTAGGTTTAGGTTGATAGTGAGTACAATTTATAAAACTAAGTATTCATGCTAATGTGATTGTCATGTAGGCCCACAATCAGATCTATGTGAGGGATTGAGTCCCTAGGATCTTTATTGAGGTTTAAGATGGGATGACTGATGTTGAGTGGAGATGTATAGATGAGGTGGGCCTAGGGGCCATGAGACATTATCAACACCTACCACAAGATGTGGAGATGATTGTGGCACTCATCAAGAGATAGGATTCTAACATAAACACCTTTTTCTACTAATAGGGGAGATGATGATTCTCCTAGAGGATATTCAGTGGATTATATGGCTACCTATTCAAGGGGAGACAATATATCATGTAGAGAGTAAGGATAGAGATTATTATATGGACCTAATATATAGATCAGATTAGGTGTAGGCTTGATATCACATAAGGGGGTGTTTATTATGGAACATTGTACTATAGGGCACTAAAGGATAGATGTTTATTAACCATGATGATGATGGGAGTATCTTAATTTATGCTACTAGATTCAAGTATTGGTTGATTCCACTATCTACTAATAGGGGTGCTGATGGAGATGCTACTAGGGAGGATTGTGTTTGGATGGACCCCTATGTTGCTAGTGTAGATTTGTAGAGAGATCTAGGCCTTTATAGCATGCAAATGATATGGGATCAGCATTGGCTTTTTTTTCCATTGATGGGTGTATGAGCATATATGAGTCTTGAGACCACTAAGACTACCATGGGATGGATTTATACCAATAGACTACAGCGTGTGATTCATGAGGTGGTGAGGAAATTATGCATTGATAGGGGCTAGTGGTGGTTTAAGAGATGTGGATTAGTTTAGAGATACTTTAGAGGGTTTAGTAGTAGGCGATATAGTGTGGAGTCCATATGTGAGATGGCCAAGTTGGGCAAGATACAGGTACCACACATTATCACTTTAGAGTTGGCACTAGATATATGGGAGATAGGATGGAGAGATAGAGTTGATCCCATTCAATTGAGTTAGGAGGAGTTCAAACTTGCTCAAGGGATACCACCAAATTTCCCATTATATAAGAGGGAGGATGATAAGTTCCCACTCATAGAGCCATAACTATAGGATGTCATACTATATTATGAGGAGCTGTCAACCTGAGATACTATAGATGATACAAGTATAGAAAATGGGTATTTGGCTTAGTACCAAGCTTGATATGCAACTATTGACTTTAGATGGGGTGATGGTGTTCAGCATCCTATGGATTTGGATCTTATAGGGGCACTAATATAGGGTGTTAGACCAGATGGGTAGGCATAGGTAGCATTGGTAGTAGCATAAGCCTAGATTACTAGTTTGTAGGGATAGGTGGCCACTTTATAGGGATAGATAGTCACCTTACAGAGGTAGGTTGTGACTATGACTAGTAAGCATGATCAGGTGAGGATATCTCTTAGGTTAGTGCCTCAAGTGAGAGATTCATTGAGATAGAGAGCAGGGGCATCCCCAATAGTATCAGAAGGACCACCTAACATATTTATGAGGACATGATACTTAGACACCATTGAGTTGAGATATCATGAGGTGATAGTGATATCATAATTGCCATCAAAGATGTGGTATGAAGATTATAGGTCCAGTTTAGCAGGTGTTCTATCAATAGCTAATCCAAGAAAGTTGACCTTGATAGTGGGATAGGTAGGGATATCAAGGGGCCACCACTAGATGGTAGTGTAGGTGAAATTTTAGATGGGGTCAGTGGTAGTAGTGCAAGTGGTAGTGGTTTCAATGCCCCAGGGGCTTGATAAAAGAGATTTTATTATCTATATGATTTTGATTTTGATATCAACCTATGTGCTGATGATGTGAGATGTATAGAGAGAGAGACTGATATATTATGATATATATTTCCTTATTGATGTACATGATGATCATGTTTTGATTATGCTGACTATATCATGGAATTTTGATTATATTGATGATTATGTTTTAATTATGTTGATTGGTTGATGAACTTTAGATTATATTGATGATTGTGCTAATTAGTTAATAATGTATTGATGTATTATGATCATGATGTAATGATGTTTATGGATCATGGATGACATATATGGTGCTTCATGAGTATGTTTATTGTTAACTCTTTAGTTTAGGTATGGATCTGATGAATGATGATGATATGGTTGACAACATGTTTTTGATCAAAATGTCTATTTTTATTTAGTTTAGTCTATACATGATTGTGAATATTTGATAGATAGGTTTTGTTGATGTTGTTTATGAGATGACTGTGACAATGTGGTATATAGATAGGATGAGGATGTAATAATTTTTATAAAATAATGTGAAATTGTGGTTCATAGATGGAATGATATTTTGTAAAGATGATGTTGATGACATGTGATGATGATCTTATGATGTTATAATGTTATAATGGTATGTTGTGATTTTTTATGATTTATGGTTCTTGATGTTTTGTTTATGGGTAGGATATGCTTTATAGTTGTCTTGTTTATGGTTCATAATGTTATAATTATGTCAATGGGAATATAATGGAAGCACATAAAGTAGGTGTAGATAACAAACCATATGTGACAAAGAGATAAGAATCATGAGACATATGACAATAGGAACCAATAAATAGTGGGTAAGGAAAAGGCATGATGTTTTTAGTTTACATGGATCTAACAATGAGAAACCATAGTTAGATTGACTTATTGAATATAATCATGGTGAATGCTTTTCAAGAGAATGCTTTGATTGAGAAAGAGGGTGTCTTTATCACTTCATATCAAGTAAGCTCATAGTTCCTTGATTTCAAAGAGGGAGTGAAGGGAAGGTATGAGAGGTAGATGGTTGAATTTCTAAATGGATAGAAAGGTAACCTAATGTGGGTTATCTTTCCCATTTTACAGGTGACCAAAGAGCCATAATAGACAAGTCCATGCCTTAATATGATATGTAGATTGATCAATGAAAGAATTCTACCTAATGCCATATATAGGAGCCGATTATAGTGTAATAGGATAATGTGTAGACTGATTGATGTGAGAAGTCTACAAATGACACTTATAAGATCTGATTGTGTCTTACTTACTTTGATTTTGATATAGGGTTGTTTGTTGCTTTTGTTATTTTGCTAAGTTGGTGAAGTTGATCAATGCAAGAAGCTTCAAATGATTATTTCTTATCCATCCTTCAAGGGAGTTGTATAGAATTGGATTTTTATAGATGTCCTTCAAGGGAGAATTATATTTCTAAGCAACTTTTAACTATTGGGTAGTTGTCCTTCAAGGGTGTTGTCTACAACACTAGAGATATAGACCCAAGTGATTTTAATTATGGGATTAGACATGGACAAGTATATTTAAGCTTAAAGGTTTACCTTTATGGAGGAAATTCTTTAGCACAAAAGGTTAATGATAGATTGGGAAAGTGGTTTGAGATACAACCAATCATGGGATTCTATTTGACTGGAGATGAAAAGTATCCATGAGAACCATGCCATGGGTAGAGCTATGGTACCCATGCTTAGGATTAGGCTATAATTGTGATGGATAATCACATGTTCTACGTTGTAATCAATTATTCCCAAGGGTATTAGGGATAGGTCAAGGAAAGGAAGTGAAAATCTCGTAAACCAATAGATGATATTAAGTTAGACATAAATATGAGTTTAATCCGTGTTTTAATAATAGAAAAGATGTAAATACAAAGCATTGAGAGGCTCAGGTTCTAGTTTTCCTATGAGAGAAGATAAATGATAAGATCTTGATCCATACTTATAGGTTATGATGTAGGGTCTAATCCAATTGAAAGCAAACTTACCCTTTTTACTCTTCTCCATATTAGTTACATGTTGGTTTTCCTTAAGGATGAGGTTTCTAATGTTGAACTCTTACTCTTTCAAGTGTTTGTTATATGCACACTTGATTCATTCTTGATAGAAACAAAGGTGATTAAGGGCTGTGAGGTAATATTCATCAAGGAGTTCAAGATGTGTGAGGCATTCTTGATGATAGTCATGAAAAGAATCTTGTGTAGAGATATGTGAAGGGATGGAATTTGGACTTCGAGAGGCAAGACTACCTCAACTCTAAAGATGAGAGAGAAAAGGGTAGTACCCATAGATGTTTGAATGGTAGTGCGATAGGCCTATAAAGTGAAAGGTATATGCAAGTGCCAATCCTGACATGAAGCACTTACTACTTTAGTGAGCATTTTGATGAGAGTTTTCTAGGGGATTTCATCTTTCCATTGGCTTGTGGATGGTAAGGTGAAGGAAAGATTAAATTTATGCCAAAATCATCATAGAGACCTTGGACTTTTTGTTTTTTTATAAGATTTACCATTATCAGTGATGATCTTATGGGGAACACTGAAGTAATAGATGATACGGTGATTGATGAAGTTGATAATATTTTCATCTTTTGTGGATATACAGGGGATGGATTCCACCCATTTGGTGAAATATTTAGTGGTGGTAATGATATATTGATGTCATTGTGAAGAAAGGGGATTTATTTCCCCAATGAGTTCAAGACCCTATTATGAGAAGGGCCAATAATCTTTGGATACTTGAAGGCCATGAGGAGGTGCACGATGTAATTTAGCATGTTATTGACATTTGACACACTTGTTTACATAGTCAAAATAATTTTTATTGAGGGTGGGGTAATAGTAGCCAAGGTAAATGATATGTTTAGCAATAGCTAGGCCACTAAATGTCCCCCACAAACTCTATCATGTGTTTCCTTGATGGCGAGGAAGGATTTATGACTATAAAGACAATGGAAAAAGATGTCATCAAAGCTATGTTTGCAAAATATTCCCCCTAGTATGGTGTAATGAGAGGTACTCTAAACAAAATCTCTTCAAGCATTCATTAAAAGGTTGGGAAGAATAATACCAAGGTTAAGATAGTTAAATGTTTGGTCATACCATATCTTAGAAGGAGATGTTTCCATACTAAAAATGGTAGGAAGATCAAAAATGATATATGAAGGTGTGATAAAGTGATGGATGGTTATAAATAGTTTAGATTCGATAGGTTGAGATGGGATTCGATAAGCAATGGATGTCATTATGCCTGCATTGTTGGTAGATTGAGGAACTGACTGGATAGTGTAATGATTAAATGATGTGAAGAGTATGTCCATGAGTTATTTGTACTTCATGAGGACATCATTTTTACATTGATAATATCATGTGACTTGGTTGATGACTAGTTGGGAGCTACCAAAGGCATTGATTATTTTGACTCCTAAGGCTAGGGTAGTTTAGAAACCTATGACTAGGGCTTCATATTGGCTATGTTGTTGGTGCATTCAAAGTCTAGTTTAAAGGAAAGGGGAAGAGGTTCACCATTAAGGGGAATGAAAATAACTCTATTACCCCCACCATTTTGGAATTTAGATCCATCAAATAATATGTTCATTTGGTAGGTGGGTTCTTCCTGAGAAACAGTTACAATGGACTCATCTGGAAAGGCAAGAGGAAGAGGTTGATTGTCTAGGACAAGATCTTTATCCAATTGATCAATGATTACTTATCCTTTAATGGAATTTTGCATAAGGAATTCAATATCAAACTCAACTAGGAGCATGATCCATTTATTCATACACTGGTTTTGGTATGGCTTAGAGTGCATATACTTGAGGGGGTCAATGTTAGTGATGACATAGGTTTTATTATTAAGAAGATAGTGATGGAGTTTGGAAGCCACAAAAACTAAGGTGAGGTAGAGTTTTTTGGGATAGGTATACTGAGTTTCATATTTGATAAGTGTGCATTTGATGTAGTAGATGGATTGATCTTTATTCTATTCATCATGATGACCAAGCATTGCCCCTAGGGAATTATTAGTAGTAGATATATATAGGTAAAAGGGTCAGTATTCATTAGGAGGGGTGAGGATAGGTGGAGATAGAAGATACTCCTTGATTTAATTGAAGGCTTTTTGACATTCCTTGGTCTACTTAAAAGAGGTATCTTTCCTTAAGAGGTGGTAAAAGTGTTGACATTTATCTGATAACTGAGAGATGAAGTGATAGATGGATTGAAGTTTGCCCTATAGGCTATGGACTTGTGTAAGGTTGGTAGGAGGAGGCATCTCCAAGATTGATCTAACTTTGGTAGGGTATATTTCAATTCTATGGAGAGAGATGATAAAAATAAGAAGATTTCTTGATAATACTCCAAAAATACATTTCTTGGGGTTGAGCTTGAAATGATAATGGATTAGTTGGTCAAAGATGATGGTGAGAATAAATAGGTGATCCTTGTGGTGTTTGGATTTCCCCAAGAGATCATCCATATAGTCCTCTATGATTTTATGGATGAGATTGTTGTCCCCCAAAAATATCACTCATTTTTGGGACAACATTTGAACTATTTTGGTCCTACAGACCAAAATTGTCTCTTCCCTTTTTGAAATTTGTCCTAGGCATTCAAATTTCTCATTTTTCAAGCTTTTCTAGAAAATCTACTAACTTTACAGGCTTGAATCTACAGACTCAGCAGGAAAAGGAAATCTATGGACTTGGTTTCTACAGACTATGTAGGTAGGTTCATTTCTATAGGTTCAAAGGCTTCTGCAGGTGGGTTCAATCAAAAGAATTAGTTTCCAACAATTAGTCTTTTTTGGGATTGTTTCAGCACCTTGGTTCAATCAAAAATATCCATTGGCAAGCATCAATAGCAAGAGTTCAAATAACTTCCAAGTTCAAAGACTTCTACAGTCGAGTTTAAAAGTCTTCTACAAATAGGTTCAATGCATTTGGTTCAATAGGTTTAAAAGCTCTCAACACAACTGTGAAGTTTAATCAACAAAGTTCATCACTTTGGTTTAATCAAATGGTTCGTCAGTTGGTTCAAAGGCTTCATTTGAATCGTTGAACCAAAGCTTAGTTCAACAGTTGGTTCAATGCTTCGATTCATTCAATCAGTTCATCAACTTGAACCATCAGCTTGGTTCAAAGCTTGGTTCATCGACTTGGTTCAAAGCTTGGTTTACTGGAGTGGTTCAAAGAAGCCTCCCAAAGGACAAGTGCCCTTGCAGAGGGCACTTGGTTGATAAAAGTACCCTTCAGAAGGATCATTTTCAAAGAATGCTGCAAAGGTAAATTCTTTCAAATTTTTGTTTAAGGTAGTTGAAAAAGACTAACGCAAGAAACAATTCTTGTGGACTTTTGTCTGAAGGAATTCCTTCAGATAAAAAGTCTGAAAGAATTCAAAAAGGCTGTGGGAAGAAAACCCAAAGGAAATTCTCAAAGCCAAAGAACAAAGCAACAATTCTATAGAATTTTTGTTCATGGGAAATTGTCCATGGACTTTTTGTCCATGGGAATTTGCCTGCAGAGAAAGCTCAAGGAAAATGTCCGCAAGAATGTCCATGAGAGACTCCAAAGAAAAGGCCATAAAAGGACCCCGAAGGGTAGGTGCCCTTATGGGGGACTCTTAGCTACCAAATTGAAGGACACTCCCCCAAAGTCAAAGGGTCATCTTCCCTTTAAGAAGATGTAAAACAAGAAATATGAAGGAAGAACTTAGTGACCCACTGGAAGAAAGAAGCTCGAAGACCGCTCGAAGGGCAGATACCCTTGCGGGTGGTTCTTCCTGACTCAAATTGGATCATTTCTAAAGGCTCGAAGGGGCAGTTTATTTCCAGGAAAGTGCAAAATAGGAAAGCCAAAGAAAGACCAAGGGGTGACATGCTTGAAGATGTCAAATTCTAGAACAGTGAAGTAGCTGTTGAAAGCGCATTGACAGGTGCGTGAACGCCAATCTCAAAGCTCATAAAATAGCCATTGATCCTTGTAGATTCAAATCTATGGTCCCAAATGCATTCAAATACTTTAAGGCTGAGATCAGTAGGAAGTGACTAAGGAACATAATAGAAAATTGAATCCAGGACCCAATTCAATTAACCAAAAAAGGAGGAATGATGAAGAAAGATCAAATCGCCAGGTGGACATTGAAAGTTGAAAACTTTCAATAGTGTGACTTGTTTCTCTACATTGAGAAAAACAAATGGGTAGATGCCCCTAAATTCTAGCCTATCTTAATAGATTTCAATTCAACATGATGTGTTACTATTCCTGAGTCCTTCTTGAAGAGGCTATATAAGGGACTCTCTTTTATTGTAAATATATCTCTTTTTGACAATCAAAAATGAAACTCTACCCAAATTGAAAGGCATTACTGAGACTTTGAGTTCAAATTTTTGATCATATTTTGTTATTGGAATAAGAAAGCAAGTGACTTTTTAGACTTTGTGCTATAATATCTTTGTTTTCGGGGAAACTATTCTTATGTCTTTTTCCTTGATATATTTTTTGTTACTTTAATTCAACAAGCAGAATTAGTGAAAGTAGTTAGGAAGGTGTCCTGAAGAGTCAACTGTGGAGAGACTTTGTGCCCCCATAATTGCCTTTAGTGTGTTTTCTTTTCATTTCTGTGTAAAGGACCTTGGGATGACTTTGTGCCCTCATTGTCCTTTGTATCTTACTCTTGAGCAATTCAGGTGGAGACTTTGTGCTGCATCTTGATTTGTTGGTTACTATGTCCTTGGTTACACTTTGCATTTACTACTACTGAGTAGTACTTCTGAAAGAAGAGGAGTGCTTTCTGTCATTTCCCTTGAGTTTTTCCTTTGATCCACACACATCATCTCTAAAAAAAGAGAGATAGATGGTTTGTTTTACCCTTACATATTATTTTCTATATATATATATATATATATATATATATATATATATATATATATATATATATATATATATATATATATATATATATATATACATATCCATAGGGAACCTCCCCTTGATTAGAGGAGAGATTAGTCCCCTTTTGATGTGGTAAACCTACAAATTTAGATGACCAATCTTCCTACTTTGGCTGATTAGACCTATTTTTTTTATCAGTACGCTGATCGACAAAATATTCAACCAACAGAGATCATGAAAGATATAAGTCATGGCCCACTGATAGGTTTCTCTAACATTCTTTAGTCCAAAGGGCATGACCTTGATGATATAGGGGTTATCTTGTGTTCCCAAATTGACATCAATAGTGGATTTATTTAGCATAGTTTGGTTCTTAGGAGGGAGAGATTTATGAATTAAATAATCCCCCACATTGAGGTAGGTGAGAATGGAATCATAATTTTGATGTTTGATGGTGTTGATGGTAGGACAATCATGTTCAATCATTTCAAGATGGATGAAAGGAAGGGTTTTAGTTTAGATGTCCTTTTGATAGGTCAGGGGGCCTAAACTAAAGGTATTGATCAAGAAAAAAAGTTAGATGGGATGACATCAGAGTCTTCAAATTTAAAGGGAGTTGGGGATGGTGAGGATGGAAGTTATTCATCGATGGTTGTAATGGTTTTTGGTGATGTGGGTTCTTCTAGTGGTATAAACCAAAGGCCAAATAACTCACAAGGTTTTTGAGTTTTGATGATGGGTAACTCATGAGGTCCATGTTCATAAAGCCTAAGACCAAACACCTTCCAAGTGCACCTATAAAGGTAACCTTTGGCAAAGGTTGTTTTGTCTAGGTAGGAAAAATTAGTGGTGAATGGTTAGATAAATGGGCTAGTGGTAGGAGTGAGAAGTGGTTGATCAAGTCCCCCATAGACAAAATTTGTTTGATTGTTAAAGATCCCACAAGGGATGATGGTTTCAATGTTAAGATCATAGGAATGGTCATATTTGAGGTTCCCATATTCTTTTGGAGTAGGGAGATCATCTAAGGCTAAAATTTGATATTCCCCAAGAGAGAGATGTTAAAATGTGGATTATAAGGGGTCCTCAACTAGAATTTGGGATGAAGGGATGGTTGAGCTAGTTGATGCTTCATCATTTTTATGAGCTGAAGTGTCAACGATTTTGGTTAGCGGGGTGGTTTTGTTAGAATTTGTTTGTGAGTTAAATGAAAGAGGAATAAGAACATTATTAGGCTGGTATATCATATTACAAGAGGCAAAGGGACTACGGTTAGCTTTCATGGTAATAAATTATCCCTCATGCTCAAATTTGACAAATATATGTAAAGTGGAAGGGACACAACTCATAGCATGGATCTAAGGGCATTAAAGTAACACATTATATTTAGAATCACCCTCTATAACATAAAATAATTTAGGAATGGTGTGAGGCCCCAATAAAATGTGAAGGATAATGGTCTCTAAGGTGGTGGTCATGGTATCATTAAAGGAATGAAAGACCACTGTACTTTCTGACATGATGTTTTTGGGTAGCTAAAGTTGGTCATAAGAATAGAATGAGATAATGTTGATGTTATCTCCTCTATCAATCATAACCCTCTTGATGTGGGTTTGATTTATGTATTCTATGATGAAGAGGGGAGGATCAAGATCTTCAGTATGAAAAGGTGGTATTTTAGAATCTTAAAAGATGATGAGGGTCGAAAGTTAGAGGGATCCAAAAAAGGGTGTCATAGGTTGAGGATCATCTAGTTAAACCTCTATAGATTATAGAGCCTCAATCACTTCCTAGTGATGGTGGGGTTAGGTGTTGATTATTTCATAGAAGCTCATTTAAACTAGTGTTTGGTGAAGTTGTTTCAACACTACTTATTACATAAATGTATAAGGATTGGAGGGAGAAGCTCCCAAAATAGAAACTTTAGGTTTGGTTGGTGGATTGAGGGGTTGAAGGGTATGTTCATGGGATGGTTACTTTATTTTTTACCTTATCTTCTATTGGTCCTGAGACTTGTTAACCACATGAATGGTGTGGATAATGGGGTTTGATGTTTGCTTTGATTCCTCATGTTCACTCTTAGGTGGGAGTGGGGGAGTAGGTTATTGTTAGATAAGTTTGTTAGGTAGTTGGGTAGGTAATGGGATAAAAGGAGGTTCATCAAATAGATCACCTTTTCTAAAAGGTTATGGATAAGTTTTTGGAGAGCTTTGCAATTCTCCATATCATGTCTAGGAGTCTTATGGCAAAGATAAATCAAATTGTCATTAAACCATATTGGTTTAGGATGTGAAGGGTCAAAATATTTGATTAGAGGTAAGCTAATGGAAGAGGTTTACAACAACCTTCATAAAATGGTTGAATAGGATTCAAGAAAAGGTGTTGGAGGTGGTGGGTTTTTAATTTTAGGAGTGGGAACCTTCTTGGGCATAGGCTTTACCATAGAAGTTATGGTTATAAGAATGGTTTTAGTTGGTGGTTTTAGTTGGACTTTCTTGGTTATGGTTGATTTAGGGGTTGGATACTTGGATGTGTAAGGCACAGATGAAGGTTTTACTATAGGTTGGAAAGTAGAAGTAGATAGGTTGGTTAAAATGATGGAGAACTAGAAGTTTTGATGGGTGTAGGTAGAGAAAGGGGGATGGCTTGTTAGAGGAAGAATAGGTAACTATAATGGTAGAAGGATGGGGTCCTAAGATAGAAGGTCAGTGGGAAAGAGGTGGTATGGGTCTAGTTTGAGGTGGAGGTTTGGGTAACTCTACCTTATTAGTTGTTTTAGTTAGATTTATCTTTGGTGGACTAGATGGGGTTAAGTCCAACCTCAAAGGGGGGTGAGTGTGACTAGGTGTGGGAAGAATTCCTAGGTTCTTGATTGGTTTGGTGAAAGAGGCATAAGGTGATTTAGTAATTTTAGATGGAAGTGGTTGGGATTGTTCACCTACAGTTTTATAAGAGGTATTTGGTGAATAATTAATAGGTTTAAAGGTGGATTTGAGTGATGTTGAGGGTTTGGATGTGTTTTGGTAAGGAAGTCCAAGTCGATGCCAAAAGGTAGCTCTATCAAAGTTAGGTTGGGAAGTGAACTCTAAATTTGGTACTAGCCTATAAAAGGGCTTGTAGATGGGTTTTTTCCTTGGTTATTGGTTTCATATCTTATTCCCTTTGGTGGAGAAGAGGTCATGGTTTTTATATCCTTGGTTTTTATAAATGGTTCCAAAATTGGTGGTTGGGTAGATGAGGTAACCTTCTCTTGGTTTGGGATAGTTTCCAAAGAGGGCATGGATGGTTTTGAGATGGGGGGAGGTAGGTGTGTTTTATCCAAGTGAAGGAGTGGACATGGTTGCTTCCTTTTTTTGGGTGTCCAAAGGAATGGGGGGTAGTTCTACCACTTTAATGGGTAGAATGGAAGAAGGAATTGTTAAAGCAATGGTTGTCACCTTTGTTGTTTCCATCAAAGGAGAAGTAGATAAGGCTAAAGTCTCATTAAGTGAAGAGAGAGGAGTGGTTGATTCCTTTTTTGGGGTATCTAAAGGAATATGAGGTGATTTCACTATTTCCATTTGGGTGATTGAGTTAATGGTCTCTTTAAAAATGGGCTCATTATTAATAACATTGATTGTGTGTGACTCAAGAGAGTGAGATGATTTGGGTTTATTATTATGGTGTTGGGTGGAGGGAGCATGATTAGGAAAAGGCTTGTGGAAAATGTTAAGGGATTGATTCAGAGGTGCATTGAGATTATCAAACTCAAGTTATCCACTATCAATCAAATTTTAGACAAGACTTTTGAAGTTATTTTATCTATTAATGTCATGTCTTCAACTCGATGAAAGTCACAATGGTCATTTCATTATACCACCTAGGTACTGGGTGAGAAGCATCAAATTATTGGGGTAGTTTAATAGGTGGAAGTTGGATGAGGTTGGATTTGAGTAATTTATCCAAAATTGATGCATAATATTCTCCAATGGGAATATATTGTTTTGGATTAGATCAATTTTGGTTTCATTTTTGTTGATAGGGAGGGTTGCAAGAATTAGTTTGAGGTGGTTGGTTGTTAGTTGGAGGTGGAATAGTTTTGAGAACAACTGAGTTTGTGAATGATTTTTATTTGGTATTGGATTGGTTTGTGGTTTTGGTGAAGGAAGGGTCATTGGATTTAAATCTATATTTTTGTTCTATAATTTCAATTTCCCTTCATCAATGGCTTATTTTTCCAGTTTACATGCCATGGTGAATGCCTCATCAAATGTTTTGAAGTTTAAACTTGAAGGGTGGGGGAAATATGTTTGGCACAATGCTAAGAGAATATTTTAATAAATTTGTGTTTTGTTAAGGAGAAATAAATGTGTTTTATTGGACCTCTCCATCTAGAAAAAAATCAATAATTGACTCATCATCAAATTGCTCAATGGAATAGAGGTCGGTAATAGAAACCTTTTTAGATATATTTATTGAGAAATGATCTAAAAAGTTTTGGGCCAATTGAGAGAAGGAAAATATGGAGTGTGTGGGAAGAGAAATATACAAATCAAGTGTGGGTTTGGATAAGGACATGGGGAGGTTTGAATAAGGAAGGCATCATTATATGTGATTAAATAAAAATAATGATGGAATTCTCTCAAATGTTGTTGAGGGTCCTCCTTGCCTTAGAATTTAGAAAACTTGGGTAATTACCATTGAGGAGGATAATAATGGATGAAAATAGATGGATGAATGGGTTTATTACAAAGTTGATCATAGGATAAAAGGTTATGAGACCCAGAGATGGATGACTGCAAGTTGGTCATTTTTTTCATTAACATATTGATCAAATCTGGTTGGGGTTGGGATGCTACATAATTAAGGAGAATATTTTGTTGAGGTTGTGTGGAAGCTATGTTTGGATAAGTGATAGAAGGTACTGAAGAATACACATATTGTTAAGTGGTGATAAGTGGTTGAGATGATGTCACATAAAGGTTGTTTGGCACAAATGGTTGAGTGGAAGGTGTTATATACCCTTGTGGGTTAGAGACATATTGATAGATAGTCATGTGTACTTTTTGAGGGATGGATGTGGGTTGGATTAAAGGTATGGATGAGATAGTGGGTTGAGGTTGGGTAGGTTGAGGTTGAGTGGTGACTCTAGTGCTAATGGGTGGAAGTGTTTAAGGTATAGAAAGCACCAAGTTCAAAAATGGGGTAGAAGTTGATGGAGTGGTTGTAATAAAGGGAAGTGTGGAAATAGTGGTAGAAGATAACCCCATTTTAGGTGGAGTATAGGTAACTAGAGGTAAATTTGGACCTATATGTGAAGTATTAGGTGTGGTACAAGGTGTTTAGTTGGAGTTTAGAATATTGGATTAGGTTTGGGTAGTGATAGTAGATGGGATGTTGAAAGAAAAAGAGGCTTGGGTTATCAAAGGTTGGGTTGAGGTAAAGCCTACCATAATATGGGGAGGCATACCATAAAAATTATCCATAGGAGGAACCAAAACAATAGAGGTACAGTGAGGTAGGTTGTTAAGCTAGTGTTGAAGGGGCACCAAATTGTTTTAAAGGAAGGTAGTGAAGTGCACATCACCCTCAAAAACAATCAAGATTCTAGAAGGAGGATGAAAATGTGTTTATCCCTCATCATTAAATTTATATTCCATATAGGAAGAAGAATAAGGTGGTGGTTGATTGGTTTGGTTTCCCAGTTGTTGTCTAGTAAAGACCATGTGAGAAAAAAGGAAATAATTTTTCATTTTTATTTAGTCAAATGTGTTAAGTTAGGGGTTTGATAGGGTCAAGTTAGTAAATGAGTCTAATTTACTATGTGGTTAACTATATGTGAGATCAAATGAGGGTCAAAAGGCAATTTAACATAGAAAATTGTCGTGTGTAGTTTTTGAGTTTCTATAGTTGTATCCAGATTGATTTTAAATATATTTTTATGATCCCCTAGTGGGATTCCATCTTAGATGACCATAAATTATATAATGGCCTCATCATTTTGGAATAGATCTATATTCATGTGATTTTTTTAGTCCCAGTCAATGAGTTGAGGGTATTAAAGGTCAAGGTTTATGGTAATAATGGTGGTGTAATTGAAAATGTTGGTGATGTAAATATATTTGTATAATATATAATTTTTACATATTTTAATGTCAAAATACATTTCCTTATAAATCATAGAAGTAACACTGATATCCTCATATTGATTGCCTAGGTGCTTGTAACTAATGTTTTGAGATTCTTTCTTTGCATGATTTTGGATTGGCTATTTGATTCCATGTTTATGAGGTCCTAGTACCTTTCCTATGTAATTCATGATTTGGCACATTTTTTTCTATGGTATATTCTTTTCTTTTAAAACAAGAGATAATCCATCGTCATACAACCAAGTGTTATTGGGGCTCTCAATATTTTCATCAACAAAGAAGCCTACTTTGACAAAAGTGGTTTTTATAAACTGATACAATGGATGTTCCTTATTATTATTTTAGGAATACCATGGCTTTTAGGAGACATGGTAAGTCTACCCACATGGAATTAATATTGTATTTCATATTCTCCTAATCCTTTGTCAATGATTTTAAAATGGGATTTGTAAGGTGGGGTTTTAGATGTATATGGGAGGTCATCAGGATGTATGTAGGAGGAATATTTTGATAGTTTTTTTAGTGTGGATCTATCCACTTTAGAATAATTTTAAATTATAATATAGTTTTTATTATTTTGATATCTCCATTCCATCATTTTTCAATATTGAAAGGGTTGAGGGTCACTATGGATAACTACTTCCATTCCTAAAAGTAGAAATTTAATGAATTTTTGGAAGGCTTATGGGATGGATTTCATGGAATTAATCCATGTTCCATTGATGAGTATGTTATATGGATATTTGGATTAATGACATGTAGCAAATTTTATTCTATGGTAGTCTCAACCATGATTAGAAAATGTATAGTTCTTGTTGATTCCCTTTTTGCATTGTCACAAGATTTGATGTGATTATGTTTAGATATAATTCTACTACAAAGTAACCAAGATGATTTATAAACGTTTTAGTAAAAATTTTCACCCTAATCCATTTTATATAAGAAACCTTTTCACTTTATGCTCAATAATTCAGGCATCGATGTATACTGTTAGGTTGTGTGATGGACTAGCAAGATATATGTCACTTTGGTCAAAGGTAAGTTGATGAATCGATGATAGATGTCCATTGAGATACTATAACTTGGATGATCAATGTTATTTATGACTCTTTAATCTTGAAAGGTTTTATATAATACGTCCTTATGAATAATGGATATTTTTAGAAGGTCTAGAATAGAGATTTGGCCATGTTTTTAATCAAATTGTTTAATGAGTTTGTATATTTATTTAGAGGTAGGCAAAGGAGGCCTTTGGATAATGATTTTGGCTCACCTATTTGTGACATAAAAATATATGGCTTTGAGTTTTATGTTTATGTGGTGGTCCATGTGTTTGATATGACTGACAATAACATCATAGGATTGGGAGCATTTTTTTATGATTGATGTTATTGGAATGGATATCCTGACCTCAACTTGGTCATGAAGGAGATTGGTCATATTTTTTAAGAATATCTTGATATATCTGCAATTTTTTATTATTGGATGTATATGCACTTATTTTGACTTTAATGTCTCCATTATCTATCAAATCTTGGTCATAATTATTCAATTACATGTTTATGTTGATAGAATGCCCTTTAATCTTATAAAATTGAAAACATTTGTGTTCTTAGGTGGGATTTGTTTAATTTCATCTAAGGGTTTAGTTATTTGGAAAAAAAACATGTTTGTATCAAACAACTTATGGAAAATGACTTTTAGTGATTCCCCCAATAGATTATATTGTCTTTATTAATTTCCATTTTGGGTTGGCCCCTAGGAATGGTGATGTAAGATGTGCTTTGAACTACCTAAATATTTTTTTCATAAGTCACCCCATCATGAACAATGTTCTATTTTTTAATAAGGAATTTAGGATTTTATAATTGGGTTTGATTTGGTGATCCTCAAGGAAATGTTTCACCATTCCTTTAGTTACGATGGATTTTTACATATATACTATTTTTTTGATAATTTCATCAAAAGTGGTGGCACAATGGACTTATAGATGGAATGCCATTTCTTGGTTAATATTAGTGACAAAAATGTTGATTAATTATTATCAATAATTGTGCAAGGAACCTACTTTCTAGTCTTCTCCACTATTATAAGAATGAAGATAAGCTTTCTCCATTCTATTGTTTTATGTTACATAAATCCATCATTGTGAGCTCATGTTTGAAATTTTAGGATAAATGTTTTTAAAACCTTTCTAATAGGTCTAAAAATGTTATGGTTGAATCTTTAGGAAGATGTAAGAACCATTCCAAGGCTTTGACACCTAAGCTCTAAGGGAATAGTCTAAGTAAATAGATGTCACTATAGGTGACTTCTTGGTATGACATGAAAAATTATTTAACATGTTCCCTAGGATCACCCTTTCCTGTATATATTTAAACTTTGGTGGTCTAAAGTAAGGAGGAAAAACATATCCTTTACATGTGTCAATAAAAGGGATAAGGACATGACTCATCAAACTTAAATTACTTATTATGATTTTGGGTTCCATATTTTGATCCATGAAGAGAATCCTTCATGGCTTATTATTCTTGTACAAATGGTGTGCCTATGAACAATGTGCATGGTGGTAAGATGAAGTTAGGTTTTGGAAACATAGGGTATCATTGGCATAGTATTGTTGGTTATTGGTTATATTTTAGATTATTATTGATATTGTGAAAGATAACACATTAAAGGATTTACAAGGGAAGCTAAGATTTCCAATTATCAACTTAATTTCTAGAGTTAGTCAAACACAAATTCATTTTGACCTTGATGGATTTGTTCTACTAGAACTAATTTCCATTGTGTGATGTTTACATGGGAGACATGTGGATTAGGGTTATCATTGATTAATTTTGGGTTTTCTTTATTTCAGCTAGTGGTATTGCTAGTAGTAGTTTAATCTTTAATGGTTTTTTCCTTCCTACATATGATATGACTCAAATTTTTAGGATTGAAGTTCAAGGATATTTTGGCTCTTATCTCTATGAGATATAAGAGGATATTATACTTATTTTTAAATAAAAATTGGTCAACTTGGACATGAAATTGTTCATATTTAAACAAATCATTTCATTCATCATTATATTCACTTTGGTTTTTTAATCTATTAATATCATCATCATGAATTTTTTATTGATAATAGTGTTAGGAATGGTAAAGGCATTCCAACCCTAAAATCTAAAGTGTTGGAAAGAAAAATCACAAATAATATAAAATTATGAAATGAAAAAACAAGGTAGATCATATATATTAAGAAATGAAGCATATCAAAGCATGTTAGTACCAATGAAAGCACATGTATATATGGGCAAGGTAAAACATAGAACTATATAAACTGTCCAATGTGGGATAAAGCCTCACTTAGGAAGAACTTACTATGAGACAAAAAATATAGATAATACACTAATAAATATGAGAAAACACATGAAATACATACTCTAACACCCCCTCTAAAGTGAATATAGGGGCTAACAAAATCCAAAAAATAAATAGTGGTGTATCTACAGTATGAGTCCCAACAAGTAAGCCTGATAAGGTACTCATGTAAAATATGTATCCATGAAACGAATATGGAAGATATCCTCATGAACACCCCCAAATAACAAATTCTAAATCCTAAATCATGCCACATAACTCAAGGAAATGAGGTGATGCAAAAGACTTAGTAAATATGTCTACAACTTGGTACCAAGTCAGAATATAATCCAAACTAACAATGTCATCCTAAATGTGTTGATGAATGAAGTGCTTATATACCTTAAAGTACTTGGTTTATTTATGCTCAACTAGGTTATGAGATATATGAATTACACTTTAGTTGTCACATTAAAATATAATTGGTGAATCCTATATGAATCCAAACTCTGTCAACAACTGACAAACCCAAAGAACCTACTAACTCATTATAACATGTGCCTTGTACTCAACCTCTCTAGATGAAAGTGTAATATAATTATACTTATTAAATAACTAAGAAATAGGTGAAGAACCAAGACAAAATATGTATCCAAAAGTGGAATGATTTTAATTAAGAGAACCTACCTAGTCTGAATCATTATATCCAATCAATTGAGTAAAACCCTTGGTATAATGCAATCTAAAATGAGTAGTGCCTCATAGATATCTCAAAATCCTCTTGTAATCCTACAAATGAATATCACGTGAGTCATGTGCAAACCTATATACAATCCAAATTACAAATTAAATATTAGGGTGAGTATGGGTCAAATACATAAGACTCCCAACCATCTACCTATACAATGTAGGACCACAAAGTGCAGTAGTACAAGAGGCAGTGAGAGTCACTCCAGACTAAAAAGGAGGACTTGGCTTGAAATCATCCATGCCAAAATGTTTTAGTAGATCAAGTGTGTACTTTTACTAACTCAAATAGATCTCTATATTTTTTATGAAATATATAGACCAAGGAAGAAATGTAGAAGTCCAAGATTTATCATGTCAAACTATGTTGAAAGTGCCTATTGAATAATCCAAATTTGAGATGAGGAGATGCCTATGAGAAGCAAATCATCAAAATATAAGACCATAATAACAATCCACTAGGAAAAACTCACTACAAGATGAAAAATATATCTAAGACATTAGAAAATGTGAGAAAATAGATGAAATACATACTCTAACAAAGAGGGTCATCAAAGTGAAATGAATTTTAGTTGAAATGGTTTTATATGTTAGTGTCCCTAGTCAGTTTTGCTTTATACCTAGTTTTAGGTGCCATTGGCTATGTTGTCTAATTTTGAATCCCAAGTCAAAATTTCAACCCCTATAGGCAACAAATTTATTTTCATGTCTTTATAAATCCTTGATAACATAGATTAAGGTTTATTTGGAGAAATTAAGGTAAGGTTATTTCTTGGTCTTATAGTGGTCTAGCCATGTCATGGAGTGATTAATATTGGTCAAGTGGTGTCATAGGTCTTTAGGTGTATATTCATGTTATTTCATGATTTTATCACCTTTAATAAACATTTTATGTTGATTTGGAAACTTTAAGGTTCTTTTTTAGACTCTAAGGTAATGTTTTATAGGGAAAAAGGTGATTTTTTCTAAATTTATGTATGTAAAAGACCACCAAAATGAATGATATGTAAAATAACTCTTTACAGGGTCATTATATTATTTACATAGCTTACACATATGTCATCAAGTCAGAAATGGTTAGAATCTTGATTTTCAATGCCAAAGAAGGAGTTTCACTCACTTGTATAGACTTGAGAGGCTCACTTTTAGGTGAAAACATTTAAAGAGAGTATATTTGGATCTCATAGGTTATATTCCAACTTGGTATCAAGTTTCAAGTCCTAAAATTTAAAAGTTCTCTTCCTTCTCTCCATCATTGCCTTCACAAGCTTAGAAAGGCAAAAATAAATTGCATGATATGGATAGGAAAGAAAAAAATATATAAAAATTTATCCATTTTTAGGGGTCCTAATGAGATTAAATTTATTAGAATTTATTTATATATTCATGGACCTTCCTTTATGAACAATCACTAAGAGTGATAGCAGGTCATTATGCCTTGTTCATCCAAGTAGGGTCTAGTTTTGCTCTTATATCTCCACTTTAGAATTATATGGAAGATAATGGGTTTGTAGAGTGTTTTTATAGGATAAAATGACCCATTTCATGTTATTTTAATAAAATAACCCAACCTTATTGGGTGTCCTTAAAAGAGGAAATGTTTCTTAGGTGTGTGGGGTTTCAGTCACCCATGTTGTAAGTTTTAGTTAGTATGAATGGTTGAAAATCTCAAAAGTTTATAAATAATTAATTGTTCATGAAAAATACCTAACTATAAAATTATTCATATTTTATTTATTATACAATTATGTTTCTCTAAAAGTGGTGTCATGTTCTCATTCTTTGGTGACAAAGTATATTACATAAAAAGTCTACTACAGGTCTAAATGATAAACCTAGACTGAATGGAAATATGACGCCATTGGTATTATGAGATATCAACCTTGAAACATAATATGTCTAATAAATTTATAATAAATCCCAAAATGTACTTTCAAATCATATGAAGATGTTTTAGTCACTTATACGTTTGCAAACCTATAAGTAAGCTTTCATGGGTTTAGGTTTCACATTGAAGGTGCTTTGGCCATGGAAAAATGTGACATATAATTATAAACTCACATATGGTATTAATATATCCCTCAATTACACCATTAAAATAGATGATCAAATTAAGAAACTCTCAGTTTCAACACACAAAACCTTGTATATGGACTGCTAACTTACCACAGGCTTACATATACAAAGGATGCTATTTGATGTTTTATGGTGTTTAGTTGAATTATATAAGATTTTAAGGTATAAGATATAATATTTTTAATTATAATATACAAAAATAAAATGTCAACGGCTTAAAAATATGTTCTAATAGTCCACCTAAGCAAAAAAGAGACCTACAAGTGACATACATGTAGGTCCTCTTTTTTTACAAAGGATAATTATTCATACAAATAAGGGTGAGTGTTAAAAGTAAAAATAAGATGTATAAATGATATTTAACATGTCAAAAACCAATTATGACACCTAAATATTGGAATGCCAATGAGGGTTGGTATAGGCTTAAATATTCATGCACACAGGCCTACATATAAGGATAAAAAGGTTTGTAGAACACTATGAAGAAGACAATGAACCTTATGAGATAGTGAGAAATGGAATTAAAATTAAGTTTGAAAAATTTTATGGTGACATTATAGTTTAAAATATCAATCTCTAGGTTCATGTCAAATTCTTCACAAAATAGACACCTACAGCCAGTCTAGATAGGTGCAAGAAAGAGAATGTAGGTTGGTGGAGTATGGTGTCTTAGAAGAGATTAGAGGGTTTAAAGGAAGTTAAATATATTATTAACATGATTCATAAGTTTATCCCTTACTCATTAGTTACTTTTAATTCCTAAAACCCTCAAATATAGTCAGACCACTAGAATAACTACCTATAAGTTTTCAAGGTAGATAGGCCATTTATAAAGCTTGAGAAGAGAAGGTCATTTACATTCAGTGAGAGGAGAGTTTGGTTGAAATCATGACCAATTAATGTAATAATTTGAGTTAAAAATATTCAATATAATTAAATAAAATTTTATATTAAGGTGACTAAACTAACTCACTTCAACCTTGTTTACACAGTCAATGTGAATTACAAGTACGTCTACCTTGGCAAGTGAAGGTTGCTTGTTTGAGAGAGTTGAAGGTCTATGAGAAAATTAAATTAAAATAATTTATATATTGTTCATGATGATAACATGATTCCATGTAACCCTCAAATCTATCAAAAAGTGAAGAAAATATTGTAAATTTTATCTAGGCCTAATAAGCCTAAGAGTATAAGTCCACTACATAGGTAGACCATAGGTGTAGTCATGAGATAAGAAGTTTTGTGAAGGTGACATGATATATGAGGGTATTGGATTGTGTAAGATGAATTTATATACCTTATAATATAATCCAAAGGTATACAAAACAAATAAAGTGCCATTTAGACTCTCAAGACCACCTTGAACTCCTCTCGTGTAAGACAACAGTCTAAAGTAGAATTTCCATTGCTTGTTGAATCATGACACTCTACATGGAGAAAAATGGTTTATATGGATGGTAATTAAGTTTGCATGCTTCAAAATCATGGCATTATTTTTTGGATTAGACCCATCACTTGTATGAACAAAGCTTAAGACTATTAACTCCTCTCCAATGGCTTATTTATACACTAAGAGTCAACTTCTTCCACTCATTACTATGCATACATGATGCATGGGATAATGAGTAACTATGGATAATTGAGGAGGATAGTACACTTTAAATTTGTGGCAATGGTTTAAGGATTGAGGTCTAGGGTTTATGAACAATCATTAAGAACCTAAGTCACTCTAAACCCTCCTAAAACCTTAGTAATGACCAATTGAGAGAGGTGAGATTATAAATAACATGAAATGACTTGGTTTGATACTTTAACTCCTTGAATATTTTTCTAGACTCCAAGTAGGTTCTAAACATATACTTTATTTGTACCTATATTTGTATGGACTACATTAAATGCACTAAGGTGTTTTCTGGGGTTTTGAGAAATGGAGAAATTGAAAATTGTATGAAGAGGTAATTTGGGATGTATTAAATATATTCAATCCTAAAATCCATGTAGGACCTCCTGGAAGTGATTAAACAAACTTTATTTTTTAAGGTAGTCTTTAATAGGCTCAAAATGAGACTAGTTTTCAAGACCATTTCATGGTTCTCACACTTATATAGGGTATCATGGCCTCAAATTTGACATGTAGGTTGATTATATACTAGGTAAAGTGAATCACATGATTTTGGGTTATTTTGCATGTGTGTGAGAGTTCTGGAGTAGAAAATTAGTCTTCTAGGAAAAGAAGCATAATTGACTAGAGATAATGGGCTAAAAAAAACACTTCCACTAAGATTCTGGACCTAAAAAATTTCATGGAGTTATAATACATATTGGGTCCTAAAATATTCCCTTAGTTTTTTATTAACATCTATACACTTCTCTACATAAGGAGTTTTAAATGATTTTAGAGTTCCAAAGAAAAGATGCCCAATGAGAGGAAAAGGTACAAAATGGAGTTTTAAGGAGATTTTTATGACTCCATGTGAGTTTTTTAAGGTATTATGTGATTCATATATTCTATCCATGGAGATAGAATGCATTGGAGAATATGAATTCAAATTTTGGCACTTGTAAGCAAGATTGGCCTAGTGAGACGAAGGGGTTTCAAGATACCTAAGGAGATTGATGATGATTTATATTGAGATGTCATTTAGAGAGCTTATAAAATTGATGAAAGGTGTTAATATTAGAGTAAGGATGTAACTCAACATTATTTGATGGTCAAGAGTGACATTTGTCCTCTCACAAGCCAAGGTAAAGGTCAGTTTTGAGGAGCAAGGTAAGGTGTAAAGTAAGATTTGAAACTTCCATGCCACTTGTAGTATAAGATCATCTTAAAAAGACCAAAACTTGTATTTGAAGACCTAATGGTGAATTTTCATAACTCTTTTATTTATTTTAACTCATGATACACTTGACATCTCCCCTCTCCTATGCCCTTATCTCCTTCTCTCACTTTCTATATATATTAATCCTTGATAGGATAAAATTGTATCCTCCATATGGGTATGGCAAAGCCTTGAAAATTTTTAACCTTTGATCAATGTGAATAATCTGGTTTTACCTCCTCATTTAACTAGTTTCAATATATTTGTGTGATTAGTTGATCTTGTCAAGTGGATAACTTTTCTTCCTTGATTGTTTCACTAAAACTTGTCTATTTCAAGTCTAAAGAAAAATAGAGAAGAAGGATAGGGATAAGTGATTATAATGAACCCTAATTGGTTTGTGCATTGTATACAAACATTATGAGCACTCCTCTTTGGCTGGGGAGGACTACTTGCAAGTAAGAAACCACTACCACAAAATGTTTTTTAGTAGATATATGAGTGGGCTACTAAGCTATGTGCTTATTTTAAGAAGTGTAAAACTTTCTTAGAGATGATAGTCCACTTTTGAAATGCAAAAGAGTAATAAATAACCAAGAGAGAGAGGAAAAGAGAGAGTAAAAGATAGATAATAGTACCATTATTCCCAACGTGAGTGTAGCAAAAAGTAACAGAGTGTAGGTGGTATATTCAGTTTATATTTTGGAAGTTATTTGGGTAGGTTTTAGAAGGGTTACTAGAAATACATAGTTTCTGACATCGGTTAGGCTATCAAGGTTAGTAGTAAAAGTGACCAATATTGGTTAGGCTATCAATGTCGGTAGGGAAGTGACTTATATTGGTTATGCTACCAAGGTTGGTAGGGGAAATAATTGCCTAGGATCTTGTAGAAGGATTTTATGGGTCTATGAAATGGTTTTGGTCAGGTCTAGAAGGTTGGGAGAGAGTTTTGAGAGAGAAAGTATTGTTTGGATAGATCTAGTCAAAGGTTTAGTGTGTTGGCACAAGGGGAAACAAGCAAGGAAACTTTATAACTCTTCAATGGCAGTTCAGTTAGGAATGTGTAAAGTAATAAATAGTAGATGTAAAGGAGTTGAAAAGTAACTACTAAAAGACTTACAGAATAAGTGATGTACTTAGCTACAGTGGGGGCTGAATGATAAGTGTTGGATGGATGGCTCTTATGATGCAATCCAAATCAATGCCTTGAATAGAGATAACAAGTGAGTTTTTCTAGTTCTCAAGAGCTTGGTTCCTAATCTAGATTAACTTATATAAGATAATAGTAAGCCAAGATGTCAAAATTTGAATGCCAAAAGCCTATATAAAAATAAGAATGATTTTCATTGATTTTTACTGACCTAAACATTAGTTTGAAGTTTGGCTTATTTAATCAATGTCAGTGATCCCATCAATGTTAGTCATGGGTTGACTGACATCGGTGGCATTAGAATAAGTAAAATTACTATCTTTAGCCTATTTTCTATTATTTATCATGCCAAGTGTGGTATCCATTACAAAATTGTAGAAATATGAGGTTAAGAAGGATGTAGTTGGTTAGGAATTTATTTTTGAGGTGAGAACAAGTCTTGGGTAGTTAGGATAAGGGAACTAAGTCTTGAGGTGACTCATCAAGTAAGAATTAGTCTTAGGATGAGATATCCAGGTAAAGTGGCAAAAGGAGTTTTTAATTGACTTAATTAAATATTTTAAAGTAATTAAATGTGTGAGGAGTAAAGGCATGGGTTAGGGAGGCTAATAATTATTTATTAAAAAGGGACTCAAGCGGGGTTTCAACACAAGGAGTTACTCACATGTGTGACATAGTTTTGGTGTCTAAATTTTCCCATTTTTGTCTTGTAATTTGAAATAAAAAGTTTCAATAAAAAAATAGGAGTCATATGCTCAAGGTATTAGATGGGGTATCCCCCCTCAAAACAAGAATCAATTGAGGAGAAACTAGAATCAAGTACTGGTTTGATAAGAAGTGAATTGTGTGAGTGGAGGAAATTGTGGTATCACTAGTTGTACATATACTAATATGATCTATAGTTGATAAAATAAAGAACAAGGAAAGTTAAGGAGGACTTAGATAGAAATAACCAAAGCACAGCATGTAAGTGATAGCTAATAAGGTCAAAATAATCAAAGTTGTAGCTCTAATGGTCTATGTGTGCCAGGTATCCAAAGTAGGACATGCCCCTAGGAAACACAAAAAGGTGTTAGGTGATAGGATGAGTTTGGTTGCCATCCAAAACACCTAATATACATGCATGTGTATAATATCCAACTATAGTAAAATAACATAAGTGGTCTAGACAAGCAATACAAGGTTGGTGTTAAAGGGTCAATGGGTGAGGAGATATTCATGATCTCCATTTTAAGTCTTCATGGGTGGATATTTAAGTGATTTGTAAGGGTGGTTTTCATTTTTGGGGAGATATATGTGATCTCCAAATTACCCCATATTATGGGTAGAGTTTAAAGGATTGTGGGTGTTGGTGGAAACTATAATTAAATGGTGTCAACATCAATCATGTTGCCAATGTCGGTATTAAATATTGCCAATATTAGTGGCATAGGGAAAGGTTACTGATAGTAGTGGGAAAAAGTGTTGACGTTGATAGATTAGGTCAAGTATGTTGACATCAATGGATGACCAAACCTGACAAAAAGGGGTATGGTGGCCTACCATGACTCATTTTCAACATTTGATTGGAGAGAAAAAGACCTCTAAGTGTGAGTGAGATGATAGAGCTAGGAGGAGACTCAATAGGAGACATGCCACCATAAGAGCTAGTTGTGCCATCCCTAAGGAGATAGAGAGATGAGGTAAGATCCCTTGTGATTTGGTTTTGAATGTGCATTGGTTTGTTTGCTTTTTTAGGCTAAATTTAAAGTTTGGGTATAAAAAAGGTGTTGAGGGGGGTATTAAATAAGGTGGGGTAGGTTTAGGTGAATTTGGGAGGGATTTGGGGTAGGTTTTAGGGAAAAATCTAATGTTGGGAGATGGATCATTCAGCCCTAGGGCCGAACAAATCACTAATGTCGATGGGGTCCATTGAGGTTGATAGGTTATATCAACTCCAAGCATCAATTTCAGCATATAAAACTAACATTAGTGACTGTAAAGAACCCAAAATAGGAGAAAAGGTCAATTTAGATCCCTAATTGAAGTAGTCAACTAGCCTAATAGTTGAGCTAGCCTCAAAAGACCCCATGTCCATTGAGTGATGCCTACATAGCCCAGTTGAGAGCCTTAGGCCAATGTAGTTCTACCAGAGCATAGGGAAAAAGATCTAAGATATGGTGAAAAGTGTGTTAGGTTAAATGGGTAAAAAAGGTAGTCTGAGATAGGTCAGGAGACCTAGGGCTTAAAAGATAGGTCATAAGGTCAAAGGTTAGGGATATAAGCCATGAGGCCTAGAGTTGTGAGAGGTAGTTAGGCCTAGGGTGGAGAGAGAGGTAGTGAAGCCTAGAGTAGAGAGGGAAAAATAGGTTAGATAGTTAGGTGGGTATATGGCTGACCAAACCTTAGAAGACCTCATGTTGACTGAGTGTTTCCTATATAGCTTGATAAAGGGCCTTAAGCCAATGTAGTTTTCCCAAAGAGAAGGAAAAAAGGTGGTTATAGGTTATGTTAGAAAGTATGTGACTTGAGTTGTGTGTGTATGGATGCAGATGAGGCTAGAGTTGACACTACAAGATCACCTATCAAGGATATTAACTTGGATGAGGAGGGATGTCACCCCAGATGAGTGGGAAAAAATGGTAGCCATAGGGTTATGGGGAGTGCGATGATATTGCAGGGTTGCACAAGATGTGAGTTTGATGATAGCATTGATTGAGAGGTGGGATCACACCACCAATACCTTCCATCTACTAATTGGAGAGTTCACAGTGACCCATAAGGATGTATATAGGATTTTACAATGACCACTCTAGGGTGAGGAGCTCTTCTCATGTTTGAGAGAGGAGCATGATATTCACATGGTGGCATTATTTGGGGAGCATGTTAGTGAGGCAACCTATCATTCAATGAGATTTACCTATGAGCCACTATATATTTCTAATGAGGAGTAGCATCATCTGAGCATCTTGATGATGATAGGGATACCATGTATGCATTACTAGATGCATATAGTGGGAGATTTTTTATTTCATTGATAGGTGTTTTAGCATAGATGATTGAGCAGTAGGCTATATTTGTATGGGGACCAATGTTTCTAGCACATTTATACAAAGAGATATGGGGATTAAGACTATGATGGTGATCTAGTTTGTGTGTCAGAAACTTACTCCACTATCAGGCATATGAGCATATTGTGGTGGCATGACAATTAGGGCTACCTACCATGATTTTAGCCAAATTTAGGGTGGGTTTTAGATGGTGGAGAGATGGGATGTCCCAAACCTAAGTAAACAACATAGTGCATGATATTGATTATTATAGGTGCATTATATAGGGTTTGATCCCTACAAATATTATGAAGAGACCCTACTTGACATACCCTTCATTTAGAGGATAGGGAGAGTAGCTAGTTGGCTTATAGAGCTCATTATGGGTTAGAAGGAGAGGAGTTGGTGAGTTAGAGATGGTACCTATGGTAAAATTTAGGAGGTCGTTTTTCATATTACAAGATGTACCACCTACCTTCCCTTGATATAAGAGGGATGATATAGAGGCACCCCTACCCATACCATAGGAGATAAATGGGATGGATTTTGAGGAGCTACCAATAGGGCTAGTTGTAATAGATCTAGGGTGCACAATAACATATATGGCTTGGTGGGTAAGTTTGCATCCCATGGTTGATGTCAAGAGGCCACCACCAAATTTATATGGTTTGGTGAGAGAGAAAGATGTAGTTGTATAGGCATAAGATGCAGTGATATAGAGATAGGATGTAGTTATGCAGGCTTGAGATACAACTCAAGCATAGGTATTGATTTTATAGGGATAGGTGGTGACATTGTAGAGGTAGGTCAAGGCATTATAGGTTCAGATCAAGGTATTATAGGGTTAGGTTATTGCATTGATAGTAGAGAGGGATAGTTTGAGAGTAGTAGGTCAGGCTGCTCCTCCTCCACCACAAGGACCAATACAGGTTGAGCCTTTTGTAGGTGTGATGGGATCATTATAGACTGTATCTCTAGTGAGGTATAATACTACCCTTGATGAGATTTATTATTATGAGAGGGCCATTAGGGAGTTCCTATAGATTCAAAGGTATTATAAGTTTAGAGAGTAGGAGAGATCAGTGACATGTGCCATGGATTTTAGCTCATGTAGATGTAGATGAGTGGAGAGTGGTAATGAAACTAATTCTTCATGATCACATGGAGAGCCTTGAGGACTCTAAGTTCTAGAGTTTTTTTGTTATATATGTTATATGCACACTGGCCTACGAGCCAAAGATGAGAGTTGTATATTTTAAGAGAGATGATATTGTGATGATGTATTGATGTACATGTATATTGAGCATATATATATATATATGAGATGTATATTTATTGTGATTTTGATGATGATGATGATGTTGATATAGATTATTATTACTATGTTGATGTTATGTTAATTTGATGTTAATGTTGAGTGAGTTGAGTTAGACTAACATTTCCCATATATGTGATGGTATATGCATAGTTGATTTATTGGCTTCATCTTTACATTTTTCCATAGTTGTGATGGTGTATGCTTAAAATGAATAGGTTGGTTGTGTTATTTTATTTCAACATTTTTCCATATTTGGGATGGTGTATGATTAAAATAAATGGAATAGGCTTGATATGTTTGTATGACATTTTCATCTCAGTAGAGAGATCGACATGTGATTTGGATGGAAAATAAAGAGGAAAAATGCTCATGCATTGGCAAAGACCATTATCATAACATAAATAAGCTCAAGAATATGAGCCTCTTTCATGCCTTACATCATTGAACCATTTTGTTTGTTAGAGAAGCATCGTGTTCACCTTGTGTTAAGTGAATTCAAAGTCCCTTGAAAGAGTATGAGGGAAAAAGGGTAAAATGAGGGAAAGTGTTTGGGTAGCATAACCTTCAAAGTGTGGAAAATATGCCCCTATTGTGGGTGACTCAAGATCTACTATAGGCAAGTCCATGACTTAAAGCATTCTATTTATTTAACTAGATCAATGCAAGAACCTACAATGGGATTTGTATGTGTTGAGGTCATAGGAAGCCAATCAATATGGAAAAAAAAAATCCCTTTGAGAATAAAGCTTGGCCTAGCCATCCTTCAAAGGAGTGTTCTAAGCCTTTTTTTTGTTTAAATAGTTGTCTTTCAAGGGAGTAGTATATTGATAGTATCAAAGAAGTTATGTAGCTATCCTTCAAGGGAGTAGTCTACGTTGAGAATCATGACCTGAGAGATTATAACTTGTCGACATATCTCATTTTTTTTACTTTTAGTCATGGACAAGACTATATAGGCTTAGGATTTTTCCACTTTGAGGATAAAACCATAGCACTTTGTAAGTTAACTAAGTGTGTATGAGTAAGGGAGATAAATGTAATAGGGGTGTTCAAGAGATGAGCTCAAGCTAAACACAAGGTGAAGTGATGCTTATTTAACAATGTAAGGCATTTAAAGGTTTAGGTTCTAGTCTTCTTTCGAGAGAAGACAAGTGATAAGTTCCTGAGTTATACTTGTAAGTTATGATGTAGGGTCTAAGCCAATTAGGAGCAAACTTACCTTGTTTAATTTTCTCCATGTTCATCACATGTTGATTTTATTTTAAGATGAGATCTCTAATATTGAAATCTTGCTCTTTGAGGCTTTTGTTATAAGTGTGTTTGATACACTCTTGATAGATTTGAAGGTGCTTAAGGGCTATGAGATGATGCTCATCAATCAATTTGATTTGAGCCAAACATTCTTGGTGAAAGTCATCATTAGTAAGTATGTCTTTTAGAGAAATGTGAAGAGAAGGAATCTAAACCTCAAGAGGAAAAACAACCTCCATCCCATATACCAAATAAAAAGGAGTAGCATCTTTAGGGGTTCAAATGCTAGTGCAGTAAGCCCATAAATCGAAGGAAATGTGTGGGTGCCAATATTTGCCCATATCATTAACTGAATCATGAGAATTTTGGTCAATGTTTTTTTAGAAGCTTCTACCTATCCATTTGCTTATGGATAATATGGCAACGAGAAGCTTAATTTGATTCCAAAGGTATCACAAAGACTTTGGATAGTCTTATTTTTGAAAGATTTGCCATTGTTTGTTATAATTTTATGTGGGACACCCAAATGATAGATGAGTTGATGGTTGATAAAGTCAATAATTTTTTCAGCCTTATTGGAGATGAAAGGAATAGCCTTGACCCACTTGGTGAATTATTCAGTGGAAATAATGATAGAATGATGACAGAGGGATGAATGAGGGTTAATCTCCTTGATTAGATCCAAGCCCCATTAGGAGAAGGGCCAAAATTCTTTGGTGACTTGTAATGCATGACTCAGAGTGTGAAGAAGGTTATCATGTTGTTGGAATTTGATGCAACACCGAATGTAATCAACACAATCTTAATAGAGTATTGGCTAATAATAGTTGAGTTGAAGGATATGCTTGGAAACTACGTGACCATTGAAATGTCCACCACAAATCCCATTATGGACTTCCTTAATAGTGAAGGGAGTCTCAGTACTAGTGAGGCATCTAAGGAGGAGACCATCAAAACCTCACTTGTAAAGAAGTCCCCCTAGCATAGTGTAATGAGCAGCATGTTTTATGAAGGTACATCTCCCATTATTAGAGACATCAAAAGGGGTAATAGAAAAGGAAAGATAATCTATGAGTTGATTGTACCATAAGTCATGTGGGTTAGATATTAAATTTCTGATGAAGAGGATGTTAGTTGACACATGAGGGTAATGTTAAGCGATGGATGATGACATATATTTTCAAGGAAGAGGATGAAGAGGGTATGTGTGAAGCAAGTGAATCCATTGTGTCAACAAACTTGTTTGTAGATTGAGGAACATTTTGTAATAGATAAATTCAAATGATCCCAATACCATATTTACACAATGTTTATACCACTATAAAATTTCATTTTTACATAGGTAGGAACCATTAACTTGATCAACCACTAGCTGAGAATCACCAAAAATGTCTATGGATTTGACACCCAAGAAAAGATCCATTTGAATTCCTAAGATCAAAGCCTGATATTCAGCCATATTATTAGTACATTCAAAATATAATTTAAATGAAAAATGCATAGGCTCACCATCTAGAGGATTAATAATGACACTTGCATCCTTATCATGTTGACATTTATACCCATTGAATAACATCATCATTTGATAGGATATGTCATCGATGGAGAGCATTGTGATGGATTACTCAAGGAATTTAATGTTTGAAATTTGGTTGTCAGGTAAAGGGGTGGCATCTAATTGGTCAATGATTATGTGTCTTTTGATAGACTTTTATTGAATAAAGTCTAAGTCAAACTCAGTAAGGAGCATTTGAGTTACACATTGATTGTGATATGGCTTAGAATGCATGTATTTGAGGGGATCAGTATGGGTGACTACGTAGGTTTTGTGATTTAGAAGATAATCGTAAAGCTTAGAGGTTGAAAAGACTAGTACAAGGCAAATTTTTTTGCTATGGGTATATCAAGTCTCATAATCAATAAGTTTATGGCTTATGTAGTAAACTACTTATTATTGATGGTGATCATCTTAATGTGAAATCATAGCACCTAGAGAATGGTCCATTACAGAGATGTAAAGGTAGAAAGGTTGATTTTCCTTAGGTGGAATAAGAACCAATGGGGAAAGGAGATATTATTTGAGTGTGTCAAAAGATTCCTAGCAATATTTATTCCAATGGAAAGAGATATCCTTTTGGAGGAGATGGTGAAAGGGTTGACAATAATCTAACAACTATGAGATGAATTGGTAGATTGACTAAAGTTTGCTTTGTAGGCTAAAGAGTTATTTGATATTAGTAGGTGGAGGCATCTCTAGTATTTCTCTAACCTTAGTAGGGTCAACCTCAATACCATGGAGATAAATGATAAAACCTAAGAGCTTACCACAAAGAACACCAAAGACACATTTCTTTGGGTTTAGTCAAATGTTATATTGGAAGAGATGAGTAAATATGATTTTGAGTATCATCAAGTGATCTTTGCAAAGTTTAGACTTTCCAAGTAAGTCATCCACATAATCCTCTATAATTTTTTGTAGTAGATCATGGAATATGTAATTCATAGTGCATTGGTAGATGGCACCAACATTCTTCAAACCAAAAAGCATGACCTAATAACAAAAAGTCCCCCATGGGGTAATAAATATTATCTTGTGTTGATCTTTAGGAGTAACTAGGATTTGATAGCCCATCAATAAGTGATAGCATCTCATGACTGACTGTTAGATTAACAAATTGGTTGATACTTGGCAATGAGAAGTCATCTTTTGGACAAATGAGGTTTAAGTCACAATAGTTAGTGAAAATGCAAATTCCCTTGATTGCTTTTGTGATAGGAACAATATTGGAAATCCATTATGTGTAGTTGATGGGTTGGATAAAGTTAACAAAAAGGAGGCATTGGAGCTCTTCTTTGAGAATGAGAGCAATACGAAGATGCATCTTGTGAAGCTTCTACTTAATAGGTTTAACATCTTGATTGGTGATAATGTTATGGGTGATGATAGAAGGGTTAATACTAGGCATGTCATTATAAGACCAAGTGAAGGCTTTGTTATGGTTATTAAGAAATGTGATATAATTAGATTGCTCAGAGGAATCCAAAATTTGGCCAATCTTGAGGACGTGGGGGTTATCATGAGAGGGCAAATTGATGTCAATGGTTGATTCATTTAACATAGCTTGTGTTTCAAATGGAAGTGAACATTGAATATAAGAATCATCTGCACCCATGTATGTGAGAATAACATCATCATCTTAACATTGGATAGTGTTAATAGAGGGAAAGTCTTCATCAATTATCTCAGGATGAATGAGAGGAAAGGGCCTTGTTTCCTTACCCTGATGATAGGTGAGAGGCCCCAAATGGATGGCATTTATTGAAAATAAAATTAGGAGGTATATATACCTCTAATTTGGTAGGTGATGGTAGAGAAGGTAAAGAAGGAGAGACTGGCTCTTCAATAATTAGTACATGGGAAGTTTTGGTGAGTTTAGTTGGTTCATCATAACCCACTCCATGCCTCTTTTTGTAATTTTCAATGGTTTGGCTAGTGGGATATTCAATAGGCATATGGACACCCTACTCATAATGACCCAAACCAAATCCTTTTTAGGCACACTCATAGAGCTAGGTGTGAGTGAATTTAGGCTTGCTTAGGAAAGATAAATCATAGGTAAATGGTTATGTTGAAGGGGATGGATTACCAATAGTGGGAGGCTAATTAATTCCCCCATATGTGAAATTAGTTCAAAGGTTAGGGGGCCATAGGGGATGATGATCCCAATACAAGGAGTATAACTTAGGTGCATATGAATTTTTCCATACTATTGTGGAGTGTAGAACATGTTGAGCATAAAAAAATGATATTCTTTGAGTGATAAACATTTAAAATTTTCCTCCATGGGATCTATGTCAATAATTTTTGTTTCGAGTATCTATGTAACCAAGGTATTGAAGCTTATGGAAGCTTCATAAGTATCATGTGGAGAAGATGATGTATTTAATAGAATGAGAAAATCATTAGGACTATAAGTCATGTTGCATGTTTTAAATGGAGGTGGATCAGTGGGTATAACATGCACTTGCCCATCGTTCTCAAACTTGACATAGCAGTGCAAAGTTGAGGGTACACATGCCATATCACGTATCCAAGGTCATCCAAATAGGATTTTATATTGGAACATGTAAGACAATAGTTCCCATTGTAGTAGTTGTAGTATCATTAAAGGAGTGGAGTACCCCATTAGTTTGAGACATGTAATTATTTATAAGAACTAGCTATTTGTAGGCATGGGTGGAAATAATATTAATACTAGCTCCCCTATCAATCATGACTCTCTTGACATGATTTTGATCAATATATTTGGTAATAAAAAGGGTAGAATCCTAATCTTTAGGGTGCTAAAGTGGAATTTATGAATTACTAAAGGAAATCAAGGAGATGGAATTAAGAGAGCTGACCAAAGCTACAAGAGGTTGGGGATCATCAGGTTTTATCTCAACTGCTTGCAAGGCACTAATCAAATCTTGATGGTGTTGGGATGAGTTTTGGACTAACTCATACAAGGACATTTTCACAGGAGTTTGGTGAAGTTATTTCACCATTGAGATTTGAATAACATCTGAAGATGTTAGTTTTTGGAGACTCAAAATGGAAATCTTGGGATTTAGAGGAGTTTCTTTGGAAAAGGGATGAGCCCAAAGAGTAGAAACTTTTTCCTTACCTTTATCCTTTTGGTTTTGTGACTGTATGGGCACTTTAGCTATGTTAATATGAATTATAGGTGAAGGAAGTGGTAAAGAGGGTAGAACAACATCTTTAGGTTTGAATTTAAGTGGAATAGTAGGAGGCATTATGGATGCTAGGGGTAGAATAATAGTAAGGATAATGGGAGTATCAAAAAAGAGAACATCGACATCAAAGTGTTGTTGAATGACTACTATGAGAGCCTTAAAACTCTCAGTATCGTGTCTAGGTGAATGATGATATAGACACAGTTGTGTATCATTAAACTAAGATGGATTCATTCAAAGAGGACTATAAGGCTTAATGGGAGGAAGAGTTATTACAAAAGGTTGCAACAATTGATGTAATAAAAATCTCTGAGAGCCTATGAGCGGGCTTGCACTTGTTGTGGTAATAAGAGTGGAAACCTTATTTTGTTTAGGATTTGCAAGGATGATTTTAAATGGTGCCTTGTTTGGTGGTAGTGGAGTTACATGTTTTGATGACACTTTCTTGGTGTTAGGTATTATGGTGTGAGATGTGAAAGGCCTACCATGTGGAAAATGTATTAGTGGAGATAATTTAGCCTTTTATTTTTCTTATATTAGTGATACTCCAACTAAATTAGAGGGGTGTGATCCCAAAATTGATGGTGAAGTTGAGGGTTAAAGAGGGAAGGATTAGTGAGATCTAGGAAGCTTAATTTTTTTTGTAGTTTAGGACATAAAACTCCCACTTGGTGATTAGAGATTTATATCTAATTTCACCTTTGGATGAATTAGATTAGAAATGAGGCATATGCTTAAAGGCTTGATCTATTTTAATGTGGTAGATGCCTATGAGGGTGAGGGTTCTAACATTGATGGGTAAACTTTTGGTGATTTTGGTGAAGAATCTTTGGCATTGTCAAAGACCTTGGGGTAAAGGGTAATGAGACGGTTGGTGGTAAAGGTTGACACTTTTTGTGTTAGATAATGGGTTTTAAGTCATTCCCAAAATGTTGCATGATCTAGCTTCATGGAGTTAAGAAATTCTAGAATTTTTACCAATAGTGAGAAGGGTTTAGTTGAAGTTGAGGTAGGCCTTATGGTTACATCTTTAGAAGTTTGAGGTGTTTGAGAAAGAGGGAATTATTGGTCTCTACTAATTCAAGCCAAATATGAGAAATAACCACAATAGAGTCTTCTTTGATAGAGACAGGAGAAGAGGCATCATCTTCCTTGGGTGGAGGAAAGGTAGGTGAAGATGGTTCCTCAAGGGGGTAAAGCATATGTATTATTGATCCCTCAACATGTGGGAGAGGAATAGGTAAAGTATGATCCTCCATAGTTAAAAGAAGTGGTAAGAGTGGTAGAATTGAAGTAGGCACAATAGGTCTCTCATATAATGTGGGAGTGGATAACACTGACTCTTCAAGGTGAAAAGGTAGAGTGGATGGGGTATTACTCTCTATTAGTAGAGGAGAGGTAGATGAAGAGGGTTCCTTAAGAGGATATAACATAGGAATGATGTTCCCCTCAACATGTGGCTATGGAATACGTAAGGTATGTTCTTCAAGTGGTAAGAGAATAGGTAATATTAGAATTGGCAATACTGGCTCCTCTGGTGGCAAAAGAAGTGATAAAAGAGGCTCTTCTTCATGTGGGAGTGGCATAAGTGAAATAGGTTCTTCTACCTAAGGAGGGAGAATGGGTAAAAAAAAATTCACTATGGGAGAGGAGTCAATAAAATGGGTGTCTCCTATTGTGGGAGAGGTTGAACTAGAGGTAAAGGAAAGACCATATTAACCATCTAGATATTATGATCACATGAGTTAGTTATGGTCTAAAAAATATTTTGATTGGGTGAATGGTTAGGAAAATGTTTTTTGAACACATCCATATTTTTATTAATAGGTTCATTAGGATTATCTAAGACAAAATCACCCCATCAAGCATGTCTTGAATAATGTTCTTGAATGTCTTACAATTATTAGAATTGTGGCCTTTAACGCGATGGTAGCCATAAAACTCATCTTCTTTTTACCAAGTTGGAATAGGTTAGGAAGGATAAAACTATTTAGGAGGTTTGATTTGATGAAGTGTTATGACACCTTGTTTTAATAGTTTTTTCCAAAATGGATGTATATGACTCCCCAATGGGAGTGTATTGTCTTTGTTCATACCATTATTAAATTTCTTGGTCAGATTTTGGGAAGTCAAGGAATTAGATTGGTTGGTGGTTGTGGAATAAGATGATTTAATGACCACCACATTGGTGAAGCCTTTAGATTTTTGGTTATAAGGAGAAGTTTTAGAAGAGGAGGAGTCATTTTATTTAGAATTGGAATTCTTACTACACAACTTGGCTCTACCTTCATCTATAGCTCTATACCTCAGCACCTCCTTTTCATTTACCCAAATTGCTCAAATATTCCTAAACCATTTCTCTATTAACATTTCTAAAAAGGTTTCTATTACAAACCTTTATTCTTTTAGATAATTTGATGATGAGTCTATCACAGATTTTATCGCTCACTAGAGAGGTTTGATCAATCAAATCTCCTTCTCATTACCCCAACTCGAGCTTATTGAGCTCTTCTCAAGGGTATGTGTTAAGCATATTTCAACCACACTCTAAGTACAAACTTTCCACACATTTGATGAGGCCTTTACAATGTAATCCAGGGCAACATTTTAAAGAGACATAGGGAAAGTGTAAAGTAATAATGCATCATTGTGCCCTATTAAATGACAAGTATGTCTAAATGCTCACAAATGCTATTATGGGTCCTCTTTACTCTATAAATGAGTAAATTTGGGGAGTTCCCATTATTTTGGATAAGAGAGAATAGGCATAGAAGGATGGATGCATTCATTTCATATTTGATCATAAGATAACACATTATTTGAACCAAAAAAATGAATGTTTATAGATTAGACATCTTGTCCATCAACATATTAATGAGGTCTAGAGGGGGATTAGTCTAGGAGATACCCCCTAAGTTATAGGGAACTTGATAGGGATTAGAGGAAGCATATGACATATCTTTCTTAGGTTGTGTTGGTGCAACATAAGTATAATGAGTCATAGGCTGGGGGTGGAAAGAAAAGGAGCTTGTTCTATTGGGTTAGAGATGATGCTTTGGTTAGATGTTTTGATTATAGGTTGGGTTATTTTCATAGTTAGAATAAATGAAGGGTGATTCGTAACTTAGGTATTTATAGGTGTGATAGCAGATGGAATAGGTACCACCAAATTTTGAAATGGGGTGTAACTTGATGCAACTGGTTGTGGTTATGAAATTTGGTAAGTCATGCCAAAGTTTAGGTGGGATTGGGTAGTAGGCGATGCTAAACTTTGGAAATTATTTATGGTTGGATTACTTATAGAAGTGGTGGTTTGAGTAGACATGGGGAAAATAGTGGAGATGGCTGAAATTAAAGTTGTTTCCATTAGAGAGGTTGGGATACCATAGATTGGGTCACTCAAAGAATTATGGGTTTAGCTCATGGAAAGGTAATGATTGCCACATTATGATCAATAAATTTAACAAAATGTTGATCTCCTTCAGGCACAATGCGAATTTGGTCAAGGCTGGGAGTATGCTCTGTATCTAAAGTATGTTCCATGATAGAATCAACAATAAGAGGGGAAGGTGGAAGTGGTTTTTGGCTTGCATAATTAGTAATAATTTTGGCTTGATCTCACATTAATACCATGCAAGAAGTATAAATAGTCTTAATACTCTTTATTAGTGATAGAATAAGGAAAAACCAAGTATGGGTGTAGGTAAACAGGTTATTTTAGCTTGTTGTTTTGAGCAATTTAAATTTACATAGTCATAAATGTCATTTACATGAATGATGTTAGTAGTAAATGTCTATTGACGTTGGTGGGATTAACTGATATTGGTGACTAAACTCTATGGATGTCAGTATAGCTAACTGATGTTGATCACTATGATAACTTGGGAGATGGAAAATCCAACACTTTAGTAATCTAAAGGTAGAATCTAGGTTAAATAGAAGATGGAAGAGGTATATGTAAGGAAAAACACTCATAAAACCTGATATAATAAGTTATACAAACCAAGTATTATAAATAGTGTTAATTTTGTGAATCAATGAAAAAACATCCTTACCAACTCCAAAATATAGAAGGCAATAAAAAAGTATAAAAAGAACATACAACCACTAATTATTAATTGATAGAGATTAATTTTAGTCTTGTGTTGGCTTATGCCTTAATTAGTTAATGAAAAGAGAATTTGGTTAATGAAGGTAATAGAAAGTAATCTAGAGTTAGTTTTAGGTTAGTTTTAGTGCTCAAGAGGAAATTTATGTTAGACTAAGTGTGTGGATTGTTATAGGAGCTTGCTCCCCACACTTCATGAACCTGAAGCCAAGCTAGGTTGCTTAACCAAATATACCTTCTGCCTAGAGTTTACACTCTATTAGAGAATGGAGTGGGTTCTCCCCTTGGTGGTGAATCCAAGTAGGATAGCTAGGTAGGGTAAGGTGATCCATCAGGTGATGAAATACCAATAGGCCTTCTCTTAGGTGAGTTTATATGTTTGTTTTTGTGAGTGTGATCTAGTTGTGTAGCATAGGTGCACTATAATTTATTCATAATGTTTGTAATTAACTAGGTGAGCTAATATGCAACAAGCAAACAATGAATTGTAGTAAGTTTTAAACCCAAATCTAAAATGTTTAGAAAAATGATAAGTTGATTTTAAAGGCAAAGAGAAAAGAAGTGTGTAAAGGAACAAGAAATTTAATTTTATTGTCCTTAAACAAAAAATAAAATGTTAAATTTTTCATTTTGAGAGAGAAAATAAGGAAAAAGTGCTAGAAATGAAGTTTTCACTATAATGCACCTATATGAATACTTAAAGCAAGAAATGATCCCAAGGAAAACTCTAGGGTACCATCGAGTGTGCCATAAATGTTTTGCTAAATTTTGTCTATTTCAAGTCTAAATAAAAATAGAGAAGGATAGAAATAAGTGATTAGAATGAACATAGATTGGTTTGTGTACTGTATCTAGACATTATGAGCACTCCTCTTTGCCTGGGGAGGACTACCTATAAGTAAGAAAACACTAACACAAAATGTTTGTTAGTATATATACGAGTAGGCTACCAAGCTACGTTCTTGTTCTAAGAAGTGTATAAATTATTTAGAGATGATAGTCCACTTTTGAGAGATAAAAGAGTAATAAATAACCAAGAAAGAGAGGAAAAGAGAGAGTAAAAGATAAATAATGTTACCATTATTCGCAACCTGAGTGCATTAGAAAGTAACAAATTATAGGTGGTATATTTAGTTTATATTTTAGAAGTTGTTTGGGTAGGTTTTAGAAGGGTTACTAAAAATCGATATTTTTTGATGTTGATTAGGCTACTGAGGTTAGTATTTAAAGTGATCAATATTAATTAGGCTATCTTGGTCAGTAGGGAAGTGACCGATATTAGTTATGTTGTTGAGGTTGGTAGGGGCAATAATTGCCTAGGAGCTTGTAGAAGGATTTTATGGGTCTAGGAAATGGTTTTGGTCAGGTCTAAAAGGTTGGGGGAGAGTTATGTGAGAGAAATTATTGTTTGGATAGATCTCGATATAGGTTTAGTGTGTTGGCACAAGGGGAAACAAGCGGGGAAGCTTTATAACTCCTTCATAGGGGTTTGGTCAGGAATATGTAAAGCAATAAATAGTAGATGTAAAGGAGTTTCAAAGTAACTACTAAAAGACTTATAGAATAAGTGATGTACTTAGCTACAATGGGGGTTGAATGATAAGTGTTGGATGGATGGCTCCTATCATGCAACCCAAATTAATGCCTTGAATAGAGACAACAAGTAGGTGCTACTAGTTCTCAAGAGCTTATTTCCTGATCTGGATTGACTTATGTAAGATAATAGTAAGCCAAGATGTTGAAATTTGAATGCCAAAATCTTGTATACAAATAAGAATGAGTTTTCTTGATTTTTGTTGACCTAAACATTAGTTTAGAGTTTGGCTTATATAACTAATGTTGGCCATGGGTTGACCAACATCAGTGGAATTAGAATAGATAAAAGTACTATTTTTATCCTATTTTATGTTATTTCTCATGCCAAGTGTGGTATCCATTACAAAATGGTAGAAATAGGCGGTTAAGAAGGACATAGTTAGTTAGGAATTTATTTTTGAGGTGAGAACAAGTCTTGGGTAGTTAAGATAAGAGAACTAATTCTTGAGGTGACTCATCAAGTGAAAATTAGTCTCAGGATGAGGTGGCCAAGTAAGGTGGCAAAAGGGGTGTTTAATTAACTTAATTAAATATTTTAAATTAATTCAATGTGTGAGGGGTAAAGGCATAGGTTAGGGAGGCTAATCATTATTTATTGAAAAGTGGCTCAAGGGGGGTTTTGACACAGGGAGTTACACATGTGTGTGACATAATTTTGTTGTCTACAGACATTTTTGTCCTTTTATTACATGCATATTTAGTTTGAAACTTATTTTTAGGTCTTTTGAAGTGTCTAGGTGGAGTGTGAAACTTTGAGTGAGTTTTCTTCTCACTAGTTTCATGATATGACCTTTTGACTAATCCTCCTAGCCCAAGCATTCTTCACAACCTTTATGGAAAACATTGATGTAGAGAGTCATATTTTGAGTAGTGTCATGTGTAGGTTAGTCTCTTGTTTGAAGTGCCTTTGCATTTAGTTGTTAGTAGTCAAATCATATTTTGTAAATCACCCCCATTAAAATAAGTTTCTCTCCCTTTTCCTATTAAGTAGTAGATTAGTGTTTGATCTTAATTGATTCATCATGGAGAGCTAGCCCTTTAACCTATAAATTCACCTCTCCAATAGGGTACCATAACCTTGAGGTGTTTCCATGTTACATCAAATTTAGAAGGATTGAACTACCTTCCAAAGGGTGAAAATTTGATCGATAATAGTTTTATCATGGTCGGTGGGACTAAGGTCCAAACTAGTGGAAGAATTCTTTGTTTTTTTCTTCTACCTATTATCCTTTGGAGGAATTCAAAACATAAATGGTGACTCCATGCATAATCAATTGGTTCTAGCATCCTAGTCACTTGTTCAAAGTAAGTTCTCTTTTCATTTATTGTCTTAATGAAGTTGTTATGGATTAGTTTGAGATGAATTTTAGTTTCATGTAATTTGATGAAGTATCTCATCCCTATGGTCATTTATAATATCCTTGTTATGATATTTATCAACCTTGTCATGAGATTTATCAGTCCTATGATCAACGTTCTCAAGTTCAAGATATTCCTAGCCAATATAATCACTTATCAAATCAATCCACTTTAAGTTTCAAGCATACTCTATTAGGCTATGAGAGGTACATGATATGTCTCAACACACAAAGGTAATATGGTCAAGATATCCATAGTCATATCATTCATGATATAATAGACTCATTGTGACTAATGAAAGAAGAATGGGCACCTATTGAGAGATCAAATTAGTAAAGCCTCTCAAGTGAGATGTTATACGTAAGTGGTCTCATGTAAAACATATAAGATATGTTAAGAGTTCATGAAGAATAACAGGTCCAACTCCATCAAACTCATATGTATTCATACACACCACCTCATCCCTCATACATGCCACCCATTCTTCCCCAAGAGACTTTTCCAAGTGAGTATCACAATATTCAAAGTTCTTCATATGTTCCTCAAACTTTTCCAACTTGGAGTTCAATTCAAGAGATCATTCAAAGGAAAGAGGAGATTATTATTGAGAGATAAAATTCTAATTATTTTCCTTAATAACCTTTCAATAATTCTTTCAAGACTCCAAGCTGGAACCAAGTGGTGAAATCATCGAGTAATCAAGGTGAAACAAGCATAGATTTGGGAGTTAAAGTCAAAGAAGAATCCAAAACTATGCAAGTCTCTCCCATCCCTCCTCAAGAGTCCTCATTAATCTCATATCAACCTTATTGTATCCCTTATCATCATGAAGTCACTAACCACCTTAAATAAAATCTATTCTAAAGAGCATATACAAGCAAATTGAAGAGTAGGAGTTAAAAATGAAGAAGCTTAAACTAAGCCAAGATAAAGAGTTTGAAGTTAAAGAAATCTTTATGCCTATTAAGCTCTATTTCCCTCTTCCCAAGAACATATATCTTTTACATATTATATTTCTACTCAAGAGAGTTTTCAATAAAAAAATGAGGCCTTAGTTGAGAAGGTTTTAAATCAAGTTGTATTTAATGAAGATACAAAAGAAGGCTATGATAAAGATGAAGTGGTGGTTAAGGGGAATGAATAAATTATAGCCCAAATGAACTTTATTTATATTCAAGATTTCCTATAATATTATCCCATTCCAAATACCATTCATGAGCCATCCATAATACCTCATATTCCCTCTCCAACTCATTAACATACCCATCACCCTCCCACCACATCCCTTCTTGAAGAGGAACCTATCTTATGGGTAGTAAATGAAGAAGATATTACAACTACAAGTGTTGTTCAAAGAGAATGTGAATAATATGAATCAATTGTATATGATGAAGAATTCACTATTTTTACTCCACTTGGTGAAGATACACACAAATAAATCTTCATAAATGAAGAAAGGAATGATCTTGATGATGTTGTAGCTGCCTATGAGGAAAGTACTAAGATTGCTACCTTGGCCAATGAAGAAGTTAGTGAAGATATGAATTAAAAGGATCTTGAGAAGGACATCATGCTGGATGACTTTGTTGATTCAATGATTAAGTTAAAGGAGATTTAAAGGACATGTGGTAGATTTATTTGAATATGCTCAAGAAATATGAAGGTTTAGAGAACTTTGCACCTCTAGGAGAACAAGATCAAGTTGATGATGAAGAATGCAAGGTTCCTCGTGATCTAATATGTTTTCAAGCCCATGATAAATAAATTTATGATATGGAAATTCTTCAAGACAAACAAGAGATTGAATTGGAAGAAACAATAGAGACTAAGGTTGTTATTGTCTTAATCAACCAAGAGGACCTATAGCAAAAATACTAGGAAGTGTGCAATGAATTTTAGTCTCTTTAATGGCCTACACCTCTTGTTAGTCAAATTGAAGATGTTCTTGAGGTTGTCTTAATTCTTGAAGGATAATGTGGTAATATCAAAAGTACCATGTTTGAGGTTAGACCTATGAACCAAGAAGTAGTCATGTTTGAGATTGGCACAAGCATTAAGAAACATCATGAGAGGTTTGTTAAAATATAATATGAGTTCATATTCATAGGTGATTGGTTTGTATTTATTATTTTATTTAAGATCATGTCAAAAGGAGTGGCATGAAAGAAGATGATAAAGACAACAAGATCAATATCTAAGAAGTAGTTCACCTCATGATCTTTGTCACCTAATGGAGCAAAAGATACCACATGCTTCCCCTTTAACCCAGGAGGAAGGACTTGGTTTTAGGTCACTTGTGAATACTAGTTTGCTTCCTTATTTGTTGTGTTCTCTAAGTGTTTGTTAGCACATGTGTGTGTGTTTGGAAGTCAAATAAGTTTGTTTTGTCATGGTCATGGTCTAGTCAAGTTTGAATCTGAGTATAAATGACTCCATTTCCCAATAGAAGGATAAGGCTACTCATCTATTTAGCATAACAGGCATGCTACCCCCATGAATCACCAATTTGTTGATTAATTTTAACACCCAAGGTCAAAATGTCAACCCCTATAGGAAAAAAATTAGTTTCATGTCTTTTTAGCCTATTTTAAAGTCTTTTCATGCCTTATATGGTCTCTAATAGATCTTTATAAGGCCTTGTTAGTATAGATTAAGGTTTATTTGGAGAAATTAAGGTAAGGTTCTTTCTTGGTATAGGTATAGCCATGTCATGAAGTGATTAATCTTGGTAAAGTGATATCATAGGTCCTTAGGTGTCTATCCAAGTCATTTCATGCCTTAATCACCTTTAAGAAACATTTTATGTTGATTTGGAAACTTTAAGGTTCATTTATGGACTCTAAGGTAGTGTTTTATAAGGAAAAAGGGGATTTTTTTCTAAATTTAATGTATTTAAAATCCCATAAAAGTGAATAATCCATAAAATAACTCTTTCCAAGGTCCCTAGAGAATTTACATAACTACCACATATGTCATCAAGTCAAAAATGGTTAGAATTTTGATTTTCAATGTCAAATAAAGAGTTTCACTCACTTGTGTAGACTTAATAGGCTAAAGTTCTTTTTAAAACATTTTTAGAAGTATTTTATAATTCCATAGGTCATATTACATCTTTTTATCAAATTTTAGGTCCTAAAATTGCAAAACACTCTTCCTTCTCTCCATCACTACCTTCATAAGCTCAAACTACCAAAAATCAATTGCATGGTAAGACCAAGAGAGAGAAAGTTGGAAGATAAAATTTTGGTCATTATTAGGGGTCCTAATGAGATTAAATTTAGAGGAATTGGTTTTTAGATTCATTTCCCCTCATTTATGAATAATAGATAAGAGTGAAATTAGGTCATCATGCATTATTTATCAAAGTAGGGTCTGGTTTTGATCTTGTTTTTCCATTTAAAAATTCAGTGGAAGAGAATATTTTTATGGAGATTTTTCAAAGGATAAAATGACCCCTTTCATGGCAGTTTCATCAATAAACCCAACCTTCTCAGGTGTCTTCAAAAAGAGGAAAATTTTATCAAGTGTATGAAGTTATAGTCACCCCTTATGCAATTTTTGGTTAGTCTAACTGGTTGACACTCTCAGAAGTTTATAAATACCTCATTTATCATGAAAAATACATCACTCTTATATGATTCATATGTTATTTCTATGACAATGGTCTTTCTCTAAAAGTGGTGTCATGTTCTCACTTTTTGGTGACAAAGTACAATGTATGAAAAGTCTGCTATAGGTTTGAATGTTAAACCTAGCCTAAATGGAAATATGAGGTCAATTATAGTATGAGAGATTACCCTTGAAACATCATAGGTATAATAAATTGAGAATAATTCCCAACATGTACTTGTAAATCATATGAAGGTGTTTTAGTCATTTACAATTTTGCAAACTATAAATGAACTTTCATGGGTTTAGGTTTCACATTGAATGTGCTTTGGCCATGTAAAAATGTGACATAGACTTATAAACACCCATATGGTCATAATATATCCCTTACTTCCACCATCAAAAGGCATGAACAAATGAATAAATTCTCACTTTCAACACAAAATCTTGTATATGGATTACTAACTTGCTACAGGCCTGCATATACAAAGTATGAGATTTGAATTTGTATGGTTCTTAGTTTAATTATATAAGCTATTGAGGTAGAGGATACAAAATTTATAGTGATAAGATACAAAAATCAAATTTTAAATTCATAAGAATATGTTCTAACAGTCTAAGTAAAAAAGAGACCTACAGGTGATAGACCTGTAGGTCCTATTTTTTGACAAAGGATAATTGTTCATACTATTATCCTTGAATTTAGTAGGCTCAATTCATGGGATAAATCCTATGAAACATGTCCATTTCATATCCCATGAGCTTTAAGCACACAAAATGAGGCTAATTATTGCCTTCTTGCATTTGTTTTTTTCTCCTTTTAAAAGTTAGTTTTTGAGGGAATTTTTTCTACCAGTGCAATTCAAAGAATTTTCTCTGAATTACACCTTTTCCAGTTTGGTGTAAATCTGATAATTTATTTTGAACTGCACCATTGTGTGCACTAGTGATTAAATTCTCTAATGTTGCACTTAGTCTAATTTTTCATGTGCAAGAGTGTTATTTTTCTCTGACTTTGCATATGCAAATTCAGAGTTTTTCTCCACTCCTGTACCCAGGCACACCACTACATTGGTAATTAATTTCACATTAATTACCCATTGTATATATATTTTAACCCATGTAAATTCATTTTTACCATTTGTCTTCACTATTTTCAAGCATGAGTACACCCTCTATCACCATTTTTGAACTTGATTGCACCCTTCCTTGTCATCCTCGATTTGTTGTGTTCATCAATTTTTTGTGCCCTAGGGTTCTTCATCATCATTCATGTTCATCATATCTAAGGTAAATCTTTGATTTTTCTTATCATTTTTTTCTCTTTCTTATTTTTTCTTCATTTCTTCTTCTTAGGGTTTTTTTTTTCAATTTTGGTTCTTCCCTCAACCCCAAGTTTAAATCTCTCTTGATGTAAATTCAAAGTTTTTCTCTGAGATGCACCAAGGAATCTCATTCACCAAAACTCATTGTGGTTCACTTTAGAGAAAATTAGTTAAAGTGAACGTACCATCATTTAGGTTTACTTTAGATAATTTTCTTTGAAGTACACATTGCTCACCTTGTCATTGCAATTTAGAGAATTTTCTTTGAAGTGCACGTAGTCTGGTGCACTTCAGAGAAAATTCTATGAAATGCACATTACATACATTTTGGTGCACTTTGGAGAATTTTCTCTAAAATGCATGCCATTTGGTACAATTCAAAAAAAATACTCTGAAGTGCATGTTACACCCATTCTGGTGTAGTTCAAATAATTTTCTCTGAACTATACCAAAACCTTCATCTGATGCAGTTCAAAGAATTTTCTCCAAAATACACTTTTTCCAAAAAAGATAAAAAAATGCTGAATCTAGAAAATTAAAATTCTCTTTTTCAAATACTTGATCAATTTCAAAAGATTCCCCAAGAAGGAGAATAATAAAGTATAAATTTCAAGGTATATTTCTAGCATCTGCAGTAGATTCTAATGTAGATCAAATTATAGATATAGAGATTAGTCATGTTGACATGGCCAAATTATTGAAAAGGTTAGGTAGATATCCCATTGCTCCACATATATAGCCTATTATTAATAGTAAGATACATCTAATAGTTACATTTCCTATGTTAGCTCAAGATCTAGAGTTTGTCTTAATAGTTGCTTCCCACTTTGACAAAGAAACTAGGCCAGTCAAAGATGTCAGTGGAAAGGTGGTAATTAGACTAGATGTAGAATAATTTGATAAAGTTTTTCATCTTTTAAACATTAAGGAATTCTCAGATATAAGTGTGGCAATATCTCAAGAATATTATGATAGGAATCCTGAGAAATGCAAGAGGCACATTAATGCAAATTGGCTGAAGATACCAAGGCATACAATTGTAAGTGTGATATAAGATTTTGACTCAAGAGAGGATGGTTAGTATGGTACTAGTTCCAAAATGAAAAAAAAAATTAAATAAACACAATAATAGAATAACATCTCTAGGCCTAGACACTAGGGATATCTTAGTTAACAAAATCAAATGATAAGCACAACTAAAAATCAAGGGATCAAATACAAGAGCTCCTTCACCTTCTTTGGATGCTCCAAATGCCTTAGTAGTAGTGGATTGCTTAGATTATGCTCGTGAAGTCCTTAGCAATGGAAAATTGCCTACCTCCATCTCTCCTTAGCACCTTTGTCTTGTGGCTTGGCTTGGATTGGAATCAATTTGGCATGGTAACACTAGTTTCATGAAGCTTTTAGACTAATCCTACATTATAAATTTTCACAAATTAAGCTTAGAAATGATTTTGTGAGGCCTCCTATTTATAAATTTTTATATTTGATTAGAATTAACCTAAAACATCCACCTCAAGATTGAGATGTGTGGTTAAGGATTAATTCAATTTTTGGAATTATGTTTGTAATTATCCTCATAATGACATTAGAAAAAAGCGCAATTAAGAGGTATGGAGGGCATCATGGAAGGAATTAATGGGGCATGGAGGGAATGAATCCTTATATTTGTGGCACTTATTGCCTATGGATGTCTTCCCATGAAATAAGGTCACTTGATGATGTAGATATTCAATATTCATTTCCAAAACAAATTATTCAACAAGTTTTCATGGAATTTTTAATTATGCCTTGATTTGGGTTAATTAGCTCTTAAACATGATTAAGCACTTTATGCACAAATTATGCAAATTAATCAAAATTTGACTCACGAGAGGATGGTTAGTATGGTGTTAGTTCCAAAATGAAAACAAAATTAAATAAACACACTAATAGCATACCATCTCTATGCCTAGACACTAGGGAGAGCTTAGTTAACAAAATCAAATGATAAGCACAACTAAAAAGCAAGGGATCAAATACAAGAGTTCCTTCACCTTCCTTGAATGCTCCAAATGCCTTGTAGTAGTGGCTTTCTCAACTTACGCTCATGAAGTCCTTAGCAATGAAAGCTTGGCTACCTCCATCTCTCCTTGGCACCTTTGGCTTGTGGCTTGGCTTGTATTGGAATCAATTTGGCATGGTAACACTAGTTTCATGAAGCTTTTAGAACCAATCTTACATTATAAATTTATACAAATTAAGATTAGAAATGATGTTGTGAGGCCTCTTATTTATAGGTTTTTGGATTTGATCAGAATCAACCTCAACCATCCATCTCAAGATTGAGATGTGTGGTTGAGGATTAATTCAATTTTTAGAATTAAGTTTGTAATTATCCTCATCATGACATGGAAGAAGGGGAAATTAAGAGGCTTGTAGGGCATTATGGAAGTCATTAATGAGGCATGGAGGGCATCATGGAAGTCATTGATGAGGCATGGAAGGAATGAATCCTCATATTTGTGGCATTTATGGCCTAGGAATGTCTTCCCAAGAAATAAGGTCACTTGATGATGCATATATTCAATATTCATTTTCAAAACAAATTATTCAACAAGTTTTCATGTAATTTTTAATTATGCCTTGATTTGGGTTAATTATATTTTAAACATGATTAAGCACTTTATACACAAATTACTTAAATTGATCATAATTTGACTCAAGAGAGGATGGTTAGTATGGTGTTAGTTTCAAAATGAAAACAAAATGAAATAAACACACTAATATCATAACATCTATAGGCCTAGACACTAGGGAGAGCTTAGTTAATAAAATAAAATTATAAGCACAACTAAAAATCAAGGGATAAAATACAAGAGTTCCTTCACCTTCCTTGGATGCTCCAAATGCCTTTATAGTAGTGACTTACTCAACTTGTGCTCATGAAGTCCTTAGCAATAGAAGCTTGGCTACCTCCATCTCTCTTTGGCACCTTTGGCTTGTGGCTTGGCTTGGCTTGGAATCAATTTGGCATGGTAACACTAGTGTCATGAAGCATTTAGAACCAATATTTCATTATAACTTTGTAAAAATTAAGCTTAGAAATGATGTTGTGAGGCCTTCTATTTATAGATTTTTAAATTTGATCAGAATCAACCTCAACCATCCATCTCAAGATTAAGATGTGTGATTGAAGATTAATTCAATTTTTGGAATTAAGTTTGTAATTATCCTCATCATGACATTGGAAGAAGTGGAAATTAAGAGTCATGGAGGGCATCATGGAAGGCATTGATGAGGCATGGAGGGCATGAATCCTTATATTTTTGGCATTTATGGCCTAAAGATGTCTTCCCAATAAATGAGGTCACTTGATGATGCAAATATTCAATATTCATTTCAAAAAAAAATTATTCAACAAGTTTCCATGAGATTTTTAATTATGCCTTGATTTGGGTTAATTAGCTCTTAAACATGATTAAGCACTTTATGCACAAATTACTCAAATTGGTCAGAATACCTTGTTATTAGTCTTAAATTTAATTAGATTGGAATTAGAAGTCACTATCAGATGTGTATTCCCATTTTTGATGTTACCAATAACAAATAATAAAGGCACGAGTCTCATGTAAGATATTTGATAGGAAAGATCAGTCCAGAGCACGTGGGTGCAAAATTGGCATTTTGACTCAAAATGAACTGATCAAATTTAGATAGCCCATAGATTACATTGCCTCATTTAGTGATAACCTAGCCAAAATTGGCACTTGAATATGTCATTTTTACTTTATTTAGCATGTTTTAGTGTTTTCAGCCCAAATTATGCATTTTCAATGGAAATTGGCCAAAAGCCTGGTTGGAGGTTATCAGTGGCTAGTTTTATGTGTTTATAGTTTTCCCCTATTTGGGAAGATGTTTTAAACTATAGGAAAAGAAATTTATTCTCAAATAATGATATATGGCATGTATGCCAAAAGGAAGATGATGGTTGAAGAACAAAGCTCCAAATGGTTTTGGGAAACCTATGATGATTCCCCCTCGAGGGAGTGGTCGTCACATTTGATGGATGGTCCCTCAAAAAGAAACAAGAGAAAATGTGGAATTAATTCATGGTTGAGATTAATCAAAATAAGAAAATGATTGCATCGATTGATGTAAAAAGGATGCTAATTTGCCCAAAGGTGGTTATAATCAGAAATAAAAGTCAAAATAATGATTTATCTATAGGTAGTTATAATCATTAAGAGGACCTAATTTGGCTAAAGATGATTGTGCCCTTATTAAGTCTGAATAGCAAGCATAACTCAAGGATATAACCTAGACTATATATTAAATATGAGTAGGTGTAAAGTGATGAAATAGATTAATAGAAGAATAAGATTGATCAGTGTGAATGATTTGGTTATACTTGTCAATGAGGAGATGTTCATCCTTTTTAATAATGATACAACTAGAATGGTTAATATTTTATACTGATCAAGGTGGGTGGAAGGATTTGCCAAGGTGCCAAGGAAAAAATTCTACAGATCTACTAATTATAGACCTTCTTGAAGCTAATTTTTGTTGTAGCATGTGATGGTAGGCTTCATGATAGAACACCATGAAGACTTGGCCAAAATATGGATAAGGACTAATTCCCAATCCAATAAACACTAAAAAAAATAATGAACTAATGATAAAAACCATGATGACAATGTTAATGGATGAATATGGATGGACTCAATAATAATGTGCATAAGGAATCACCCAATGAACACATATAGACTGAGTCAAGGCAATAGTGTTGAAAGCAAACAAATAGGAAATCAAATAAATAAATAAATAAACAACAAAACAAAAGGATTGAAAATAAAATCAAAAGAAAACACCCTGATAATGACAATTCCCTAGTAAGGTAGATCGAGGATAACTGACTAAGCTTAGACAAGACAAATGTTTTTGTATTTTTTAAATTTTATGAATATTTTTGGCATTTTGAGGTATCTTAACTCATTAGAGAATGATAAGATACTTGCTCACAAAATAGTGAGATCATTTGGCTTAGGTTGCTCACAAAATGATGAGAGCATATGGAAAGGGGGATTGAGTTGACCTCAACATGAATTAAGCATGACCTAAAAAGTCCCAAAATGACCTCAAGTCATAGTAATGCCATCCACACAAAAGGTGAAGAAAAACCAATTAGGTCTCAACAAGTTCTCAAATCTAAAAAATAACTAGTAAAATGAAAACAATAATGGCAAGGTGATGCAACAATGCATGGTAAACAAGTGTTCCCATAGGTAGTTATAATTAGTAGCAAGACTAGTGAAACACTAATTTGCCCATAGGTAGTTATAATCAGGCTCACATAAATAAGCTTAATAGGATGAAAGATATCTTGCCATATCAACTATCACACTACTTTCATAAACTATCATTGAAACATGGATTAGATTGATTGTTGAAACTTGATCAAAATCCTCTCATAAAAAGTATAGGAAGAACCAAAGTAGCTAAGATCAAAATAGGATTGGATAGGATGACTAAAAATAGGCTTTGGTCTAGATAAAAATGGAATGATAAGATGGTATGGTCTTGCTAATTATAATGATGGTTTTTGATAGATTGGATAAAATGGTAAGAGGATTACCCCTAAGTGATGGGGTAAATGGTTGGGTACTTTAACAATGGAAAATTTATATGTAACAATGGTAATGGTATGATACATGTTTTTGGCCTAGGTGTGGTTTTTTATTCTATTATTCCTGTTGATGGGGAGATGCATGTCTTAATCAACAAATGATATAAATAGAATACCCAATCATGTTAATTTCTAGCACACACCTCATCTAAATAATTGCTTTATTAAGAATGGCCTATATATTTGGTTGCTGAGAATACTTTTATGATCTTTATTGGTCATTGATTTTGATTCCTTCATGTATCGAGACAAGGTATCTTTATAGCCTCTGAAAAGGAAAGTGTGACCATAGATGGTAAATAGGGACAAATAATGGATGGTAGGTTTGACTGTGAAATGGAATGGTAGATGATAATGGAATGTATAATGGTGGGGAAATAAATGAAGATCAGGACTTTTAGTCACACATAATGTTGTTGATTTCAGATTTGACATAATTTTGGTTTTGGTGGGGCTGAAGACTTATTCTCTCAATAGGACCATTATATTTTTTTGTTGTTTGGGCCTAAGAGTAGCTACCATCTAATTAGGCTACAGATAGGAAGCTATTTTGATTTGATCTTTGATTTTGACTTCATCAAGCAGTGAAGAACTTTTGTGCTCAGTCATTGGTGCCTTAATGAGGTTTTCACCAATGAAGTTGTTTTGATTGTCCTGTAGCACCTTTGATAAGGTTTCAATAAGGAATGTTGACTTTTGACTTTGATTTTTTTCTAGTGCTTTTGAAAAAGTCTCATTAGAAGATGCTAAGTTCTGACTAGAGTGTTCTTCTGCTACATAAATGTTGTCTTAACCTCCTTGCTCTTCTTCAACTTCTATGTTGCCATGGATGTAGTTCAATAAAGTGTGATTTTGTCGATCCCAATCAACAATTGTGTGAGATGGAATGTTAATAATATGGATATTTTGGTTAATGGTAATGGCTTGTGGAATGGTAATGAAATGGGGAGAGGCTGCATAATCCTCATAGAAGATACTAGGATAACTTATGTCAAAGTTGAAATACTCATCCTTAAAATTTTTAGAAGGATCACAAATGTATTCAAATTGATCTATGAGGCATGCGTAACCAATGTTGTAATAGCCATGAACATATTTTTCATCTAAATCTAATTCTAATTCAAAGGACTCTAAATCTAATGTTGAGACCGATGTTGATTCAAATTCTAATTATAATGCTAAATTTGATGTTGTTCCAAGAGTAAAACCTGACTCTAACTCTGATTCTTCATCTGATGGGTACTTTGTTACAATGATGTCTTATTGAGTGCTTGGTATTGGATAAGTAACAACCTATACTGGCATGATGGGCTCCATAAAGACTAGTTTGTCAAAGTGAGCCTCTTTTAGAATGGGAAAAAGGTTAAGAGACAACTCCTTAGAGATTGGATTGTCAATAGGAGGCTCTTGAAAAATAGGCATATGGTCAAGGTAATGATTTACCCAAAGATAGTTATAATCATTAAGAAGTGATTCAACAAAGACTGGCTCATCAGAGTGAGACTCCTCAACAATTATTATAGGATCAATAGGAAATTTATCATAGGTTGACTTATCACAAATGGTTGATTCAATAGAAACATATTGGATTGGTTGGTTCTCTCAACCTTTATTTCCAATGAGTTGGAAAATATCAGTTCTAAACATAGTTTGGTCTTCAAAAGATTGGTTTGATTGAGGTTTGGTTGGGATTGGTATTAGAGGAAGAATGACTTGTGGTTTGATAATGGTAGGGTCTTGGGGAGCATGATTTCTCACATGAGCCAAAAGACAAAGTCCTAAGATGGTAATGATAGGGAATTTTTGGGATTGATTACCTATACAAGCCAAAGGACTAGGTCTTGGAATGATCAAGGGGTGCTGTGGAGCTTGATTGCTTGTACAAGCCAAAGGATGAAGTCTTGGTATGGGAATGGTGTGATACTATGGTCTTGTAATAGAAATGGTATGATGTGGTGGAGCCTGATTACTTTCACAAGCCAAAGCATTGAATTCTTCCTCATAAACCATATCATCCCAATCGTGAGTTGGCTCATAAGCTAGTTATTGACTATGTTCTGTGTAGTGATTATTACAAAGGGGGTATGGATATGTATCCCAAAAAATATTATCTATATTCAAGTCTTCAAAGTCTTCCTCACAAGCCTCTTCATATCATTCAAGGTCTCAATTTGGATTGTAAGTTATTTTGTGACTTTGTTCCCATGAATGATTAATATGAGGCAGATAGAAATTTGTCTCACAAACCATATTATCATCATTGGGGTCTTGATTAAAGCCATAAAAGTCATTTTTTTCAGCCATTCTATCATAAGTTATATTGTAAGTGACTATACTATAAGTGTATCAAGACATATCTACATAAATAATGAAAGCTCTGAAACAAAAAGGCATAGAGTTCCACAAACTCTAAAAAACTATGGCCAAAGGAAAAATGGTTCAATCCTAGTCTAATGTGGTCAAAGGGGTGGACTTATATCTCTAATATGGTTTGAAATTGGAGCTATATCTCAAAAATGATATGTGTTAAGACTTGTCATAAAATAATCTAACATCAAATGTTTAATGTCAAATGTCATACGCACAAAAGGTAAAGTGTCTAAATAAAAACCAACATGTCAAAGGTCTAGGTCAAAGTGTTCTAAAAAAGGTCTAAACTAGGAAAGGTAAAATTTGAGTTACTAGGTCTTTTGTCCAAATGTGGAGTCAAAAGCTAGGCTCAAACAAATAGGCATGTGCTAGGACTTTTAGAAAAATAGTGTCAAAATCTAGACTTGAAACAAAGGCTAATGTGATTTAATTTAATCTAACAAGTTTGGAAACAAATTTGACATAGACCCAGCACATGAAATCAATCATAAACATGATCACTTGGCATAAGGCATAAGATAAAAGGATCCTTTAGAAAGGTTGTGTTCTCCCAAATAAGAGCACAAATAATGATAAGGATATGCATTAAACAAACAAACCATCAATAGTTTTCAAATTTGGCTAATTGATTAACCAAAGTTATGTAACCCAAAATAGAAATATCTATGTATCAACCCCATGAATTAATTCCTAAATAGAAATCAATCCATGTTTGAATACAAAATTGACAAGTCTAACTGAAAACTCAATGATGAAAACTAGGTTTTGACCAAACAAGCTAGACAATATTGGACAACATGATGGCATAATACAAAGGTCTAAATGGTATACATGACATGGTTTGAAACAATGATTTTTGGTGGAAGGTAAACTAGTCTTGAAACAAATTGAGTAGCCTAATCATGCAATCATGCTCAAATGATGTGGTGAATACTATGTTTCAAAGAATCAAAGGAAAAATGGTTTTATATGATTTGGGAAGCATAATGCTACCCTCTTCAACTCAAATGGCACACACACAAACAATTTTTAGAAAAATTTCAAGGCACAAGTGTGGTATAAAATGGCCAGCATAATGCCTCTTTAGACAAAAGAGTGACATATAGATAAATTGGTTTTGACATGGCTTATACACAAACAAACAATTTTTAGTTTCAAAAACATAACAAATGATAAAATGATCAAAATAGACTAAGTATAATCATCCAAAATCCTAGCAAGAGTATGAAAAAAAGGGGTTTAGTAAACTAGCAAAGTTTTGATAATTCTAGGGGAATTAATTACACAATGATTTTCACACCAAACAATTCAAAAGATAAGCACATAAATTAGGTGATCGTGGCATTGGCTAGTTGTAAAAAGGTCTAATCTTTTTTACAACCACTACATCCTATTGTTCATTTAGTTTAGTGTGATGTCCAAATGCAGATGCATCCCATGTGTAACTCCAAAGGATCCAAATGAAGTCAATGCTAGGATGTGAAACCCAAGGTCAAAGCTTCCCTAAGGAACTCATGGGAGGTAATGACGTCCCCCTCACAAGCCAAGATGCATAAAAAATAAAGAAAGCATGAAAGTAGAAAGACTTTAGGGTCATTTTTAAGGTCACCAAAACTTTGACAAGTTTTTGGGGAGTGTTTTAGATGACTTTCTTTTTAAGCCTTAGACTAGGCTACTTGTAATAGGAATGGTGCATTTGATTCTAAGGGTTCCCTATAGGGGACACATATAAGAGCATATATGCAACATTCCTTGTTTTGCCAAACAAAGATTTGATTAAACAACTATTTCAAACAAGGATTGAAAAGTGTGTTCAATTTTATATCCCAAATGAAATGTTTGGTGGTGTTCATTTGACCCCTTGGTCTTAGTTGAAAACTTTGAAAACATTCACCAAAAACATCTAAAAATTCTTTGTTAAACACCAAAACAAGGTTCCTAATCAATTTTTAAGCATGCAAAGGTGATTTAAACATGTTTTGAACAAATATCCTACTTGGTCCTATAGCAAAATTGTTAGCATGTCCTTTAGATTTGAAGTTCATTTGAGTTTGAAACAATAAACTTTGAAAAAGTAGGTCTCAGGTCTATGTTTTTGGAAAAACATAGTGATGAACATCGGTTATTACCACCGATGTCAGTTATGGCTAACCAAGATCAAGTTCATATTAGTTCTGCTAACTGACATTTGTTAAGACAAGTAATTAATGTCAGTAATTTTTATCAATGTTGGTTACTGTGTAAAAACCATGGTAACTAAAAATGGCAAAATAAAGTTAGAAAAATCAATTTGCAAGAGTTTTAAGATCTCAAATAAATATTTTAGAGTTGTAAAAGGATCTCCTTCAGGTGTAGGATGTGTCTAGTCCCATGGGACATGACATTATGTGATCTAAGAATTTGAATCAAGAGAGGATGGTTAGTATGGTGTTAGTTCCAAAATAAAAACAAAATGAAATAAACACACTAATAGCATAACATCTCTAGGCCTAGACACTAGGGAGAGCTTAGTTAACAAAATAAAATGACAAGCACAACTAAAAAGTAAGGGATAAAATACAAGAGTTCCTTCACCTTCCTTGGATGCTCCAAATCCCATTGTAATAGTGGCTTGCTTGGTTTGTGCTCATGAAGTCCTTAGCAATAGAAGCTTGGCTACCTCCATCTCTCCTTGGCACCTTTGGCTTGTGGCTTGGCTTGGATTGGAATTAATTTGGCATAGTAACACTAGTTTCATGAAGCTTTTAGAACCAATCTTGCATTATAACTTTGTACAAATTAAGCTTAGAAATGATGTTGTGAGGCCTCTTATTTATAGATTTTTGGATTTGATCATAATCAACCTCAACCATCCATCTCAAGATTGAGATGTGTGGTTGAGGATTAATTCAATTTTTGGAATTAATTTTTTAATTATCCTCATCATGAAATTGAAAGAAAGGGAAATTAAGAGGTATGAAGGGCATCATGGAAGGCATTGTTGAGGCATGGAGGGCATGAATCCTTATATTTGTGGCATTTATGGCCTATGGATGTCTTCCAAAGAAATGAGGTCACTTGATGATGTAGATATTCAATATTCATTTCTAAAACAAATTATTCAACAAGTTTTCATGGAATTTTTAATTATGCCTTGATTTGGGTTAATTATCTCTTAAACATGATTAAGCACTTTATGTACAAATTACTCAAATTGATCAGAATGCCTTGTTATTGGTCCTAAATTTGACTAGACTAGAATTGGAAGTCACTATCGAATGCATTGGATGTGTATTCCCATTTAGGATGTTGCCATAAATAAATAATAAAGGCACAAGTCTTATGTAAGAGATTTGATAGGAATATGAGTCTAGAGCACATGGGTGCAAAATTAGCATTTTGACTCAAAATGAACTGATCAAAGTTAGCTGGCCCATAAATTGCATTGCCCCATTTAGTGATACCCTAACTAAAATCAGCACTTGAATATGTTAGTTTCACATCATTTAGCATGTTTTATTGCTTTTAGGCCAAATTGTGCATTTTGAGTGGAAATTGGCCAAAAACCTAGTTGGAGGTTATCAGTGTCCAGTTTTAGGTGTCTACAGCAAGATGGCCAAAATGTTTTTACTAAAGTGAATTTATGGAGGAAATAAGAGATTTAATCACCCTCTTAAGTAGGGTCAAATGTCTTCCCACATCAAATATCTTTCAATAATGGATGTATCACTACATTTTTATCATTATGAAAAATAAGTAGATATTTTATTGGGAAAATCAGATTAGTGATGCCATATGCCACCAAATTTCTAAAGTAAGTTCTTATTTCAAGTTATATATGAATTCTTATCTAGTATATGTCATAGCCTACATGAGGAATTTTCTAGGACTGACCAATGTTGGTGAAAGGAAGAAACTTCTTATTTATGAGTATTATCCACAGTTGACCCTCAAAGAAGGTATCAAACATTTTAGAAGAGTTAACGATGCATTTTTCTACCAATTAATTTTTATTTTTGAACAATAATTAGAGAATAAAAGGGTTTTATATCAGGCATGGGAAACAATGAATAGGATTGATTGCATTTTCCTTTAGTTCCCAACTTTCACTTACATCAGGGTAGGTGGATTTAATGAACAACCTTACATGCTACCAAAAAACCTAGATGATAAATTGATTTTAATGCAAATGCGCAGACAATTGATGACCATACATAAGAAGCAATTAGATGAACATAAAATAGGATTCAAGTTTCCTATAAGTATTGGCTAGTACACCATTTCAACTACTCCCAAGGCTAAGACAATAGAAATTGAGATGCAATGGATCACCCGTAAAAGGTATAAAATTAGAAAATATTTTGATTATAGAATGATGAAGGAAAATTTGAAAGGTAATTATGTTCATGTGTACAAGATTGAGGATATTTGGGAAAAATGTAGAACTGAAGAAGATGTAAGGATACTTGATTACAATCATCTTACTACTAATCTAATTCAAGAGTTGCAATTAGCCAACATTCTGGTTGACCTCTCTGATGATGAGAATATATTGGATCCTTCATATAAAGGAAATAAAGTTAATTCTACTCATATTCCTTCAATATAATGGTCTATAAAATAATGCACATCTATCAGAGAGATTTTAACCCATCCTTATAATAACTAATGCCTAGTTGGAATCTAAAGGTATGAAATTAAAATATTTCAAGATAGGGTCAAAAGAAGAATATGACAAAGACACTACAAGTAAATGTGAGGAATTGAGGATGAATAATAAAGCAGAGGCCTCCACATCCACTCAAAAACCAAGATTTGTATTTATAAGTAAATGAAAGAAGAAAGATAAAGAAGCTAGTGTTGAGAAGAGTGTTAAAATAGAGACACAAGGAAACTAGATGTGAGTAAGGCACCATATCAATAAATAGTTTTTCAACCTCTGACTCATTAGTATCTACAAGTTAAATCCACATAATTAGAATTTTATATGGTCGAAGCCCCTCAATCAGTAGTTTCTCAGGTGACATTCTCTACAGTGCCTTTCATTAGTACATTTGTACCAGTTATTTATGTTTCCTCTCACATTGCTCTTTCATTTCCACCCTCCTAGTGCCACATTCTTTCAAGTCCCTTCCCAAGGTACTCTGGATCAAGTTTTTGATTCTTTGTCTAATTTACCTAGTCCTATGAAATCATTGGGATCCCTAACCAATCTATACTTTACTCAACAAGATATAGAAAAATTCATGTCCACATCTTTTGCTAAAATGAAAACTCAAGTTCCTATCACCCCAGTGTCAAAAATATCATCAGACCCAAAATTAACATTCATGCCAACCCAAACCCCACCAATAATAACCACTATTCCATCAGTGTCAACTCCGCTATCAAATACCTCTACCATTCCACTTACTTCACAAACCATTATTCTTTCTAAAACATAATAATCCTTGGTTTTTCTGCTCAAGAAGACTCATCTCTTCTTCCTCCATGGCTAATTTTTCAAACACCTAAGAGGAAGAAATAGGTTGTTTCACCTAATGATTTTGATCTTGGCCAACTTGTCCTAGGAAAACACAAAATGACAAAGAAGGCCAAAACTACGTTAAGGGTAATTTTTGAATCTGGGCATAAATATGTTGAAGTTGTAGTGCCTCCTGAAGATAGAAACATTGAATATATTTAAGCATATAAATATGCATTAGGATGGATAAATCTCAAAAAATAAACTCATGAAGGTGCAAAGGAAGATTTATAAGCAATAATGGCTTCTTTGATCGAGAGATATGATAAAGACAAGAAAGTCAAAGATCAACTCAGAATACAAGTAGAATAGTTTACTTCTATTTTATTGAAAAATCACTAACCTTCTGAGTCCATTGATCTTATTATGCATGAAAATACTGAAAGAGCTATTCAACTTGTATAAAAAATTTGATCTTAGGGTCATGTAGTTAATACTTGGATTGAGAGATTAATAACACAAGGTATTCACATTTTGCATTCGACCATTGGATTTTTAAAGAACTTGAGTGAAATGAAAATAAAAATTCAAACAAAAATTAAAACACTCACTCAAGATTTAGATTTGACTGAAAAAGATATTGATACATGGACTCAACTTCACAAATTAAACTAGAGATTTTGGTTGAGCAAAAGGTCATTCCAAATAGAAAAATGTTAATTGAATACAAGGAAGCTATGAGAATAAAAGAGAAGTTCTCAATAATATAGTTAAATATCTCAAAGAATCAAAAGATATGTGTGATAATAAGATCTTAGATCTTGTAGAAATAGTTGGAAAACTCCCCTATCAAGTTAAAAATTATTCTCAAGAAATTCTTCCTATGGAGATTATTATTCAAGAATTTATATCTTTGCTCCAAACAAAGACTGAAACAGGTACTTTCATGTTGGATTCCATCAAAACATTAATTGAATTTCATGTCATCTTGAATAAAATATAAATAATCATGGACAAGACTAAGGCTTTTCTAATTAACTTAGAAGATTCTATCACAAGGGTACTTGACATCTCCAAAAGTACATCTGGCCCAGATAACAATGAAATCCAAGCTATCTTGAAGAAATATTAGGAGTTTTTAGAGAAGAATAAAAAGGAATAATTCCTATGTCTAAGAAAACTTACTTTTTTTGTGTAAATTTTCATGTGTAATTTTGTTAGGTGCATTTCACATGTAGGAAAAGTACACAATCCTAAGTCAAATTAGACTATGTCAATGAATAAGTCAATGTATTTATATTTTTTTTATTTTTGTTCATAGCTCCTCTCTATAAATAGGAGGATGATATTTTTAAAAAGGATCACCAATTTCTATGGAATCGAAGTGCTACCAACATTGATAAGTAATATTGAAACTTTGAATTCAAATTATAAATCTTTTGTCAATCAATAAATGAGAAAGCAAGTGAACTTTCAATCTTTGAGTTGAAATAAATTTGTGATGTATTGGAGATGTTATTATGTCTTTTCCATTACACTTTCTTGTGTAATTAATTTAAATATGAAGTGAATTTCTATAAATCAAAAGGTGCCAAGAAGTTTATTTTGAATTCTTTGAGCTGCAATATCGTTATTAGGTTTGTGTTCATCATTGAAAGTGAATTATTAAGGAGACTTTGGGCTATCAGTTATTCTTCGTTGATAATTGTAATCTTTGTTAGAAATAATATTAAGACTTTGGGATGCACTTCATTTTATCTTTTAATTTTACTCTACTAGTATTATTCTTATTACTCCTTTGGCTAACAAATCTAAATATCGGTTATATTTGGTTCATCAAGTGATCTTAGATTTTCAAAGTCTATCACAAAGAATAGAAGAAAGTTTGTGATTAAACATCAATTCCAAAAAAAGAGAATTGGTTGATATGATAACACCCACTATGATAAAATTGTTGTAAATAAAAGTAAATAATAAGTGTTGTGCTAGTTAACAATAAAAGGGAGCCTCCCCTTGCTTAGAGGAGAGATTTATCTCATCATACTGTGGCTGAAATCATCATTTTTTTATCATTCTTTTTAAAAAAAAATATTCATGAAACAATTTTTGGTGACTCCGTTAGGAAAATGGACATTCGACCAAGTTCTACACTCACTTGGTTCATATAAGACCAACACATTATTATTTTCTATTATTTTGTTATAGTTAATCTCTTTTCTTTTTGAGTACTTTCACATTCTAGTGGAACAAAGATACACTCATGGTAGAAGGGTAGTGGGACTCATTGATCCAACATTTGAGTTATTTCAAGAAAATAACTTTGATCTTTTGTTGGCACATGTAAGGTCACCTCTTTAGCATACAAGAAGTTTTCCACCTACAAATACAAGATCTCCTATACCAGGAGAATATTCCAACATTCATCGATTTTTACCTATTTTTCCTTTAAAAATGTTTATAATACCTCCATATAATCCACAAAGGATGGATCTCAAGGTCCATGGGGTAATTCATTGGTCCATTGAATTTGGCACCACCATCACATGAACTACCTCATGGCTCACAGAAAAAATTTCCTACGTTTTATGGTGATGGAAAACAACATCTGGATGAACATATTGATGCATTCTATATTGCATGTGGAGTTATTAGAGTGGAACATGAAGATTTTTATGTAAGGTTATTTGTAGAAACACTCTAAGGCATTACTATTGATTGGTTATATCATCTTGCAATTAGTACTATCACTAATTGGTCTATGCTCAAAACTAAGTTTGAGGTAAGGTTCAAGCTTTTAGAAGATGTTCATGCCTTGTTGGCTCAGCTTACACAAATGAAGAAGGAAGCACATGAGCCCGTGCATGAGTTCATGAAAATTTTTAATAAGTTGAGGAATAGGATTCTAGTGGTTTCTCAACCTACACCTAAGAATTTGAAGTGCTTCTTCATCAACTCTCAACTGCCAAAAGTGAGTTTTCTTTTACAAAGAGTAAATCTAGCTAATCTTGATGCTACTCAAGGTTTATCCACCAAAGTCCAAGATGATTTAATCATAGCAGGAAAGGTGAGAAATAATTCAATCAATCCTATAGGGAAAACTTCCCCTAATTTTTATTCTACTAACACCATAGATCCCATGATTCAAAAGTTAGAAAATGAATTTCTTTCACTTAAAAAACAAATATCTCAAAGCATGTCTTTTCCTTCATACAAATATGTTCCTAGGAGAACATATCTAAACTATTCCAAAAATGTTGCTAGGAATCAAAATCTGAATAAGCTTCCTCCAACACAAACAAGGGTTGCATTAGAGGCACCTTCGGATGATATAGTAGTCAATTGGTTGGAACTTGAAAATGATGATGTTCTAGAAGAAGATGCTACTCCTTTCACCAAAAATGAAGAAGGAGAAGATGGAAACTCTGATATTAGGTTTTTGAACTTTAAAGAAGAAGAAGTTAAACAAGAGGAAGATACACATGGTAAGTCTTATGTCATTTTCACCCAGTCTCATAATTAACTGAATCAATAACAAAATGTTGATAAAACAAAATACAAGGATAAACCATGAAAGGAGGTTACAATTGCCAAAAGAGGAACTCCTCTGCTAGTTCAACCAAAGGATATGGTGGTGGATAAACAAGTACTCCTCATAATTTTACCTCTTCTCCTTCAACATCTAGATCCAGTGCCTAAAACCTAAAACCTAAAAATGAAAATGTTTTGTCTTCCTCAGCTGCCCCATATCTAGATTTTGATATCATTGATCATGCCAAGAAGACTAAAATCCAAATGTCAGAGATATACTACCTCCAATCAAACCCTGATCAATTTAAAAGATTGGTAAAATTTGTAAAAGGTAAAGGGATCAATTCTGATTAGACTTTAGCTAAGAGTGTACCAATTGACCCTAAGATAAAATCAAATCAAAATAACTTGGTTGTAAATCCTGCACCTAATTTTATAAAAATATAACCTTTCTATATTTCCTTGTTTGTCAATGGTTCTAAGCTCAGTAATTGTGTTATTGATCTATGTGCTTTTGATAATGTGATGCCTACCAAGGTGGCCATTACCTTGGGGTTAACCTTGATAAAGACTTTTGGTCATTGCTTCTCAATGTAAACCAAACAAGTAACTTTTATAGGCCAAATCAAGGATGCACAATTTGCATTTCCTACGTTTCCAGGGAAAAAGATCAAAATGATAGTTCTAGTGGTTAGTTTTCTAGCCTCATATGGAGTTCTATTGGGACATAACTTTTGTAAAGATGTTGGAGGAGAAATCAATATGGATTGGTCTAAGGCTAGGATACCTGTTAAGGGTGTTATGTAAAAGCTTCACCTAGAAAAGCAAATGAAGTACACTGTAACAAAGATAGAAGACCCAAAATCTTAGATCCTCTTTGAAACCTCTAGAATGGGCACATATTTCTTAACTATAAATGAAGATCCAATATATTCAAATGATATTTCAAAAAAATATTAGAAAATAGAAGAGTTTCCCTCTTTAGATGAGGAGATTTTGAATTTTGACACTACTAAGGTTGAGAGTTCAAATGATGTTTGGACTCCAGAATTCAATGGTAGTTGTTCATCAAATGGATTTGGAGCAAGAATAGTTATCATATCCCTAAAAAGAAAAAAAAATCCTTTCTCTTTCAAATTACAATTTGATAATACTAATAATACTGTTGAGTATGAGGCCTTATTGTTAGAAATGAAAGTTGCATGAAAGAAAAGAATAAAAAATTGTCATGCCCAAGGTGATGCTAAGATAATCATTTTTTAGGTTAGGAACTTATATCAAACAAATAATGAAAGACTAAGGCATTACCACAATCAAGTTTTGGATTGCATGGAAAGTTTTGATGCATTCAATATATCAGCAGTTCTAAGAGAATACAATGATAGAGTTGATTCGCTGGCTATTTCAATCACTCTCTTGATTCCTCACAAATATTTTCAAGGAAACAAGTATACCATTTAATTGGTTTTTTGATCTAGTGTTCCTAACAATGTTAATCATTAGTAGGTTTTTAATAATGATGAACAAGTCATCTCATTCTTGGAGAAGGTGGAAAATTTTAGTGAGTTGTATTTCAAAGGAAGTGATTCCACTCCTCAAGAATCAATTTCTAAAGTTAATGAGGAAAATGGAGAAGAAATATTGTAGCTAAAAGGGAATAAGATTCCCAAAGGGTTGGTATATTTGGAAATAATTTTTGATAAACATGATCAATTCATCAAACATTACCAATCAGAATCTGATTCATTTGTAGAAATTGAGCAAGTTAATATAGGAATAGAAATTGACCCCAAAATGATAAATATTGGGAAATGTTACTCATCAAAGGAAAGAGAAAATTTGGTGACTCTTCTACGTTAGTATATTATGTATTATCATATTCATATGCTGATCTAAAATATTTTTGACCTAAAGAAGTGCAACATGATATTCATCTAAAGCCAAGATCTCAGCCTCACAAGCCAAAATAACGATAGTATAATCCTAAAATATTAGGTATTATCCTTGCTAAAATTTAAAAGATGCTGAATGCTCACATTATCTTTCCCCTACATCACTCTACATGGATAGAAAATATTTTTCCTATAAGGAAAAAAAATAAAGAGATCTATATTTGTGTTGACTTCTAAAATTTGAATCAATTATCACTTAAGAATAATTACCCACTCCTAGTAATGGATTGAGTATTTCAAATTGTGACTGGTTTAGAGATGTTGTCTATGCTAGATGATTTCTTAGGATACAATCAAGTGGAGGTTCATGATGAAGATTAATATAAGATAACATTCACTACTCCATGGGGTAATTTTGCATATCATATAATGCCTTTTGGATTAATCAATGTTGGTGCTACTTTCTAGAGGGCTATGGATTTGGATTTTCAAGATATAATCGATAGGTTCATTATAGTCTACCTTGATGATCTAAACATTTTCTCAAAAAAGTGTCAAGATCATTGCGACCATTTGTAATGAGCACTTGAAAGATGCTGTGAACATCAGATATCTCTTAATCCCAAGAAGTCCATATTTGGGGTTACAAAAATAAAGCTCCTTAGACATATTGTATCCAAGGAAGGAATCAAAATTGATCTAGATCAGGTTAAGTCAATTTAAAATCTTACTTTTCCATCAAGTAAGAAAGGAGTGCATTCTTTCTTTGGGAAGGTTAATTTTTTTTCAAAGATTTGTTCCTGATTTTGTTGAAAAGACTCACCACATTATTGATATGATGAAAGGAATATCAATTATTCATTATAATGTGGAAGGAAAAATGATTTTCATGAGATAAAGGAATCCATTACACTTGCTCATGTCCTAGTTTGCCCTGATTATACCAAGAAATTCATTATGCATAGTTATGCTTCTGAGCATACCTTATCCACAATCTTGGTACAACCAAATAAAGAGGGGATTGAATCTCCTATAGCATTCATGAGCTACCCTTTGAAGTATCATGAGCTTAAGTACTCATCCATGGAAAAACATGCATATGCGGTGGTGAAATTAGTCAAGCATTTTAGGTACTACATCCTCAATTCTCATACCATTATATTAGTACCAGATTCTACTATCAAATCTATTTTGACTCAATAAGAGTTTGGAGGTAAAAGAGGTAATTGGATTGTTACAATCCAAGAATATTATATGGATATCAAGCCTACTAAAAATTTTCATGAAAAAGGTTTGTTTCCACTCATGGTAAAGACCAATTCATAAGAAACAACTGACAATGAAAGAGATACGTAAAAACTACCCATGGTCTTGATTGTAAGTACTATGGATGAATGGTAATCTGATATTGCATACTTCCTCACATATGGAGAGTGTCTAGAACATTTGTCCCATAAAGAGAAGAGGACAATCAATCTCAAGGCTAAAAACCTTATCCTTTGGAATAATAGTTTGTACAAGCAGAACATTGATGGAATCTTTATAAGATGTGTAGACAAGGCACAACAAGTAAAGTTATTGGAATCTTTCCATAATTTAACATATAGATTACATTTTTTAGCCCTTTTTATATCTCATAAGATCTTGTGGGCTAGATATTATTGGCCAACACTTTTTTATGATGCATATGCATGGGTGCGTAAATGTTAGAAGTGCCAATAGTTTATGGGGAAACCTAAGTTAGTAGCCTTGCCTCTCAAGCTAGTAGTCATTGAAGAACCTTTTCGGCAATGGGGTATTGATTTCTTTGGTGTAGTTAACCCATTGTCAAGTGATAGTCATAGTTATGTTCTCATGGCTATGGATTACTTTACCAAGTGGGTGGAAGCAATTCTAAACAAACATGCCATTTTAGAGGTTGTTTGCAATTTCCTTAAAGAGAATATCATTACAAGTTTTGGTGTGCCAAATAAATTTGTAACTGATAATGTTGCATGTTTCATATTCCATGAGATGACTCAATTTTTATTTCAATATGGTATTATTTTGTCTCATACTTTTGACTATTTTCCTCAAGGGAATGGTCAAGCCGAGTCAAGTAATAAAAATTTGGTAACTATAATCAAAAATTTGGTAGAAGATAATCAGAGGACTTGGTATAAAGCATTGTATGATGTATTTTAGGTTGATCATATTACTCCCAAATGAGCGATTGGTATGTCTCCTTTTCAAATTTTGTATGGATTAAATGCAGAAATACCAATGACATCAAAACTACTAGCTCTCAAATTAGCTAAGGCAATTGAAGATGAAAAATTTGAAAACTCCTTAGACAAGTGTATTATGTACCTTGTTGAGATAGAGGAGAAACATACAAAGGTATGCAACCATATTGTATAACATCAAAGTCATGTCAAGGAACTTTTTGATAAGAAATCTAAATCATGAGTATTTCAGGTTGGGGATCTAGTCCTTTTATGGGACAAAAGAAGAGAGCCAAGTAGAATGCTTGGAAAATTTGATTCTCTATGGAAAGGTCCTTTTCTCATTCAAAAAATTAGTGGAGAAAATAGTTTCTTCTTGGCATATCTGGATGGGACATCATTACCATTTCTCTATAGTGGGCAACATCTGAAGCTTTTCACTCAGTGAAGTTCTAGATAAGTTTATACATTTTATAAATATATGTATATTCTTCTTTATTTTTGTGTTAGTCTCATATTTTTCTTGACTCCATGGCCTAATGGAAAAAGGCACTTAGATTTCTAGGATTCTCTTTCCTTCAAGTGTTTCAAATAATGCTTGAAGGAAATTCCCCAGTCAAAGCCAACTATTATCTTTGAATTTAGCAGGCTCAATTCATGGGATAACCCCTATGAAACTTGTTCATTTCATAGCCCATGAGCTCTAAGATTGAAAAATGAGGAAATTTATTGCCTTCTTGTATTTTTTTTTATCCTTTAAAAAGTTAGTTTTTGAGGAAATGTTTTCTTCCATTGGAGTTCAAAGAATTTTTAATGAGCTACACCTTTTCCAATTTAGTACAAATTGGATATTTTTTTCCAAACTACACCATTATGTGCACTAGTGGATAAATTATTTGATGTTACACTTATTCTAATTTTTCACATGTAGTAGCATTATTTTTTTCCAACTTTTCATGTGCAAATTCATAGTTTTTATCTGCTCCTACACCTAGGCCCACCACTACATCAGTGATTAATTTTCACATTAATTATCCCTCTTATATATATTTTAACCCATGTAAATTCATTTATACCACTTGTTTTCACCATTTTAAAGCATGATTACACCCTTTGTCACCATTTTTGAACTTGATTTCACCCTTCCTCATCATCCATGATTTATTGTTTTCATTAATTTTTTGTGCCTTAAGGTTCTTTGTCATCATTTGTGTTCATCATATCTCATTTAACTATTTGATTTTTCTTTTTTATTTTTTCTCTTTATTATTTTTCCTTCATTTATTCTTCTTCTTAGGGTTTTTATTTTCAATTTTGGTTTTTCCCTCAGTCCCAGGTTTAAATTTCTCTTGATGCAAATTCAAAGTTTTTATCTGAGATGTACAAGGGGTCTCATTCACCCAAACTCATTTTGGTGCTCTTCAAATAAAATTATCCACAGTACATGTACCATAATTTCTATGTACTAAAAATAATTTTCTCTAAAGTACACATTGCTCACCTTCTTAGTGTACTTCAGAGAATTTTCTCTGAAGTGCACGTAGTCTAGTGCACTTCAGAGAAAATTCTCTAAAATGCACATTGCATACCTTTTGGTGAAATTAAAATAATTTTATTCAAATTTCATGCCATTTGGTGCACTTCAAAAAAATAAATTGAAGTGCATGTTACACCCATTTCGATGTAGTTCAGATAATTTACTTCGAACTAGACCAAAACCTTCATCTGCTGTAGTTTAGAGAATTTTCTCTGAACTACACCTTTTCCAAAAATGAGAAAAAATACTAACTCTATAAAATTAAAATTCTCTTTTGTAGATAATTGATCAATGTTAGAATATTGCCTAGCTAAGAGAATAATGAAGTATAAATTTCAAGGTGCATTTCCAATATCTACAATAGATTCTAATGTAGATCAAATTGGAGATATAGAGATTGGTCATGTTGACATAGCCAAATTCTTTCAAAGGTTAGGTAAAGATCCCATTTCTCCCCATAAACAACCTATTCTTAAAAATGAGATACATCTAGCAGTTACATTTCTTATGTCAGCTCAAGATCTGGAATTCATCTTAATAGTTGCTTCCCACTTTGACAAAAAAACTAGGTCAGTCAAAGATGCTAATGTAAAAGTGGTAATTAGACTAGATGAAGAATACTTTGATAAAAAAATTCATCTTTCAGACATTGAGGAATTATTAGATATAAGTGTGGCAATAGCCTAGGAATATTATGATAGGAATCTTGAGAAATGTAAGAGGCACATTAATACAAATTGGTTGAGGACACCAAGGCATACAATTGTAATATGGCCAAAAAATTTACCAAAGTGAATTTATGGAGGAAATAGGAGATTTAATCACTCTCTTAAGTAGGGTCAAAGGTCTTCCCACATCAAATATCTTTTAATAATGGACGTATCACTACATTTTTATCATTAAGAAAAATAAGTAGATAATTTATTGGGGAAGTCAAATTAGTGATGCCATATGCCACAAAATTTTTGAATTAAGTTCTTCTCTCAAGTTATATATGACTTCTTATCTATTATATGCTACAGCTTGCATGAGGACTTTTCCAGGACTGACCAGTGTTGGCAAAAGAAAGAAAGTTCTTGTTTATGAGTATTATCCATATTTGACCCTCAAAGAAGGTATCAAACATTTTAAAAGAGTTAACAATGCATTATTCTACCAATTCATTTGTATTTTTGAACAAGAATTGGAGAAGAAAAGGATTTTAGATCAAGGATGGGTAATAGTGAACAGGATTGGTTGCATTTTCCTTTAGTTCCCAACTTTCACCTATATCAGGGTAGGTGGATTTAATGAACAACCTTACATGCTACCTAAATACCCTGGTGATAAATTTATTTTAATGGAGATGTGTAGAAAAATGATGACTGTAGACAAGAAGCAATCAGATACACATAAAAGAAGATTCAATTTTCCTATAAGCATTGGCCGGTACACCATTTCAACTAATCCCAAGGCTAAGACAATGGAAATTGAGATGCAATAGATCACCCTTAAAAGGTATAAAAGTAGAAAATATTTTTATTATATAATGACGAAGGAAAAGATAAAAAGACATTATGTTCATGTGCACAATATTGAGAATATTTGGGGAGAATATAAAAATAAAGAAGATGTAAGGAGACTTGATTATAGTCATCTTACTACTGATCAAATTCAAGAGCTGTAATTAGCTAACATTATAGTTGAGCTCTCTAACAATGAGAATATATTAGATCCTTCATATGAAGGAAATCAAGTTGCTTCTACTTCTATTCCTTTAATCTAATGGTCTATAAAATAATGCACATCTATTAGAGATAGATTTCAACCCATCCTTGAAAGAACTAATGCCTAGTTGGAATCTAAAGGTATTAAATTAAAATATTTCAAGACAGGGTCAGAATAAGAATATGATGAAGATAATACAAGGAAACATGAGGAATTGAGGATGAAAAATAAAGAAGAGGCCTCCACATCCACTCAAAAACCAAGATTTGTATTTATAATTAAAGGAAAGAAGAAAGATAAATAAGTTAGTGTTGAGAAGAGTGTTTAAATAGAGACACGAGAGAAACTAGATGTGATTGAGCCACCATCTCAATCAATAATTTTCTAACCTCTGATTCAGTAGTCTCTACAAGTTGAATCCACACAATCAAAAGTTGTAGTCAAATCCCCTCAATCAATAGTTTCTCAGGTGACATTTTCTATAGTTATTTCCATTAGTAAATATATACCAATTGTTTTCGTTCCCTCTCACACTACTCTTTTGGTTCCACCTTCTCCTCCTAGTGCCACACTCGTTCAAATCCCTTCCCAAGGTACTCTAGATCAAGTTTTTGATTCTTTGTCTAATTTACCTAGTCTTATAAAATCATTAGGATCCTTGACCAATCTATACTTCACTCAACAAGATATAGACAAATTCATGTCCACGTCTTTTGATAAAATGACAACTCAAGCTCTTGTCACCCCAGTGTCAAAAATATCATCAAACCCAAAAGTAACATTCATGCCAACCCAAACCCCACCAATAATAACAACTATTCCATCAATTTCAGCTCCATTTTTAGATACCTCTACCATTCCACTTACTTCACAATCCATTATTCCTCTTAAAACATAATAATCCTTGGTTTCTTCTACTCAAGAAGACTCATCTCCTCTTCCTCCATGGATAATTTATCAAACACCTAAGAGGAATAAATGGGTTATTCCACTTGATGATTTTGATCTTGGTCAACTTGTTCCAGTATATTCCTAAATGATAAAGAAGGCCAAAACTATGTCAAAGGTAATTTTTGAATCTGGGCATAAATATGCTAAAGTTTTAGTGCCTCTCGAAGATAGAAACATTAAAGATATTTAAGCATTTAAATATGCATTAGGATGGATAGATCTCAATAAAAAAACTCATGAAGGTGTAAAGGAAGATTTATAAGCAATAATGGCTTCCTTGATCAAGAGATATGATAAAGACAAGAAAGTTAAAGATCAACTCAAAATACAAGTGGAATAGCTGACTTCTATTTTACTAAAAATCACTCAACCTTTTGAGTTCATTGATCTTGTTGTGTGTGAAAATATTGAAATATCTATTCAACTTGTAGAAAAAATTGGATCTTAGGGTCATGTAATTAATGCTTAGATTGAGAGATTAATAAGACAAGGTACTCAAATGTTGCATTCTACCATTGTATTTTTGAATAACTTGAGTGAAATAAAAATAAAAATTTAGAAAACAATTAAAACACTCACTCAAGATTTGGAGTTGACTAAATATATATATTGATATACATGGACTCAACTTCATAAATTAAAACTAGAGATTTTGGTTGAGCATAAGGTCATTCCAAATAGAAAAATGTTCATTGGATACAAGGAAGCTATGAAGAATAAAAGATAAGTTCTCAAGAATCTAGTTAAAGATCTCAAAGAAGCTAAAGATATATGTGATAATAATATGTTAGATCTTGAAAAAACAGTTGGAAAACTCCCCTGTCAAGTTAAAAATGATTCTCAAGAAATTTTTCTTGTGGAGATTATTATTCAAAAATTTACATCTTTGATCCAAACAAAGATTAAAATAGGTAATTTCACATTGGATTCTATCAACAAATTAATTGAATATCAATTCATCTTGAATAAACTAAAAAGAATCATGGACAAGAGAAAGGCTTTCTCAGTTAACTTAGAAGATTCTATCACAAGAGTACTTGCCATCTCCAAGAGTACATCCAGCCCAGATAACAATGAAGTCCAAGCTATCTTGAAGAAATATGAGGATTTTTTAGAGAAGAATAAAAAGGAAGAAATTCCTATGTCTATGGATACTTAGTTTGTTTTTGTAAATTTTCATGTGTAATTTTGTTTGGTGCATTTTGCATGTAAGAAAAGTGCACAGTCCTAAGTCAAATTGGAATTTGCCAATTAATAGGTAAATGTATTTATGTTTTTTCTATTTTTATTTATATCTCTTCTCTATAAATAAGAGGAGTTTCTTTGTAAAAAGTATCACCAATTGCTATGGAAGTGAAGTGCTACCATAATTGATAAGTAATATTGAAACTTTGAATTCAAATTGTAAATCTTTTGTCAATCAATATATGAGAAAGCAAGTGAACTTTAAATCTTTGAGTTGAAATAAATTTGTGTTATATTACAGATGTTATTATGTCTTTTCCATTACATTTTCTTGTGTAATTAATTGAAACATTGTGTGAATTTGTATAAATCAAAAGGTGCCAGGAAGCTGATTTTGAAGTCTTTGAGCTGCAATATCATTACTAGGTTTGTGTTCATCATTGAAAGTGAATTACTAAGGAGACTTTGGGCTGCCAATTATTATTCATTGATAATGTTAATCTTTATTAGAAATAAGGTGAAGACTTTAGGCTGCACTTTATTCTATCTTTTAAGTTTACTTTGTTGGTATTATTATTGTTACTCATTTGGCTAACAAATATGAATATAAGTTATATTTGGTTCATGAAGTGATCTCATCTTTTAAAAGTATATCACAAATAATGAAAGAAAGTTTGTGATTAAACATCAATTCTAAAAAAATATAATTGGATGATATGATAACACCCACTATGATAAAATTGTTATAAATAAATATAAATAATTAAGTGTTGTGTTAGTTAAAAATAAAAGGGAGCCTCCCTTTGCTTAGAAGAGAGATTTATCTCATCATACTCTCCCACTTGGAGATAAACAACTACACTATACCTGTACATGTACATCATCTAATTTGTTTCCTAGCTTGTATCCCTCTTCAAGATCAATCGTAAAGACCAACCACCACACAACTTGTGGTGCTCCACATGTCATCCAAGTAACCTACCATATTTGAATCTAAATACCCATGTAGAGAAGTCTCTAACCCTACATAGCATGTTAACCTGATGCTGGTCCCTCTCAGATACCTGAGAACCCACTGAACTACTCTCCAATGCTTCTTTCTCAGATTGGCCACAAACCTGCTGACAACACCCACTATTAGGGCAATATCAAGGAGTACACATGTACTCAACCTCATCATGTGATTGGGGACCCTATTCTGAGAACTATCCATCCATTGGTGTGCTTCCCAATTCTGCGTCCTGCACTACCTTCACACAATCATCCTATGACAACATCAACTTGTGATCTTCCCTATCTCTAGGATTACTCATGCCAAAGAATTTTGCTGCTCCCAAATTCTTCATGACATAAAACTAAACTAACTTTACCCTTAGCTCAGCAAATCCCTGTATGTATACACCTACAACAAGCATACCATCCACATACGGTAACAGGATAATGTAGTGACCATTATCCAACCTAGTAAAGAAACACACAATGGTTACAATGACATTGACTAAAGCCATACATTGTCATCCACCTGTCAAACTTGTACCACTATCTTGTAGCTTTCTCAAGACCATATAACCTGGCCTTCCATCTCATGTGTCCATTCCCTCTCTTATTTAACCAATGAATCCATTCATCTCTTAGTGCTTTCATCCCAGCTGGCAAATCTACCAAATCTCCCATTTGGTTCTTCTCCAAAGAATTCATGCCATGCTCCCATTGTTTCCTAGATCCTACCTGCTCTACAGTGAGCAACAAATATAAAGAAGGGGAATAATAAATTTGAGGCTTACTTACCCTTTCAGTCCTTCATATGGGCATTTAAGACTCCTTGACAGCTTGTTGTCTGCCCAAAATCTATTCCATTGACCGATGTCAATCACCACCCAGTCTGCATCTGATCGACGTCGGTTCCATGTGACTGACCTAACTGCTAACGCCAGTTCCTTGACCAACGTCAGTGTCTACCTACCCAACACCACTGACTTCTCTAGTCTGCACGTGACTGATGTCGGTGCCTACCTATTCAATGTTAGTTCTTCCTGACCGATGCCGATAACTGTGTTTTCCTATGAGTGATGACTTTTTAACTGTGAGCTCTCTTTGGATCAAAACCCTATCCAAACTGCCCTACTTAGAGTTATTCAGTCCCTTCCACTGATCTCTATCCATCATCTCCTCCATAAACACCAAGGCTTTCCAGTTCTTAAGTTTGTCAAAGACATATGTCTTCCTCTTAAGAACATGCATCTCCTTCTTACTCATGTGACCAAGCCTACAAAGCCACGTCTTCACAACAAAAGAAGATTTAGTAATACAAGTAGATGATAAAGAGCACCTACTTTCTTACCACATGCTAATTCAAGTGCACCCTTGGAAACATTCTAAGAGTCCACTATGAGAGTTACTGTGCATCTCTCATCACCTAACTTTCCTGTAGAAATTAGCCGCATCTCCAGGACTGAGACCTGCATGACCTCCTTCAACACCCATGTGTTGCCCATCTGCAATTTCAGCTGCACTTCCCCTTTGTCAATACTTTGACAAGGCTCACCAACCCCTAAATAAATCTTTCCAAAGTCTCCATGGACCTTAACATGGAAAAATACTCTATTTGGGGCTGCATGGAAAGAGGCAACAGAATCTATAAACCAAGATTCTACTTTATCTAAGGAACATATAAGAGCAACCAGTGCAACAATACCTGCTTCTTTATTTCCTTCATGCTGATCTGCTACCAACTAACAATCTTTATTTTCCTACTCTTTCTTTCCATAACTCCGTAATTGATCATTCATGCCATTGAATTCCTCCATTCTTAGCTTACTTTCTTCTACCATTTTTATACTCCCACTCAATCAAAAACCCCTAAGAGTGACCTATAATCAAACACAAACCTGCTCCCTGCAACCTTAGCTCTGATACCACTTTGTTAGGACCCGAGAAACATAATTGATTACCATGTAAAAGCAACTAAACATGCAAAATTTAACCAGAATCACAAGTAAATAGAATTCAGAAACAACATAGAATATGAGAGACAATACCCAATTGTATTAATACTCTTCTAGAAGGAAATACCACAAATAAAATGCCACAGTCTTCTTCCTTACACTCCTCTAGGGCTCCCACACCTATAGGGCATAAACAGTAAATCTCTTTAAGAGCTCACTCTCTTAATTGTGGTCCCAACAATCAACTCAAACATAGAGTTGTTATTCACCTCCACCAGCCAATAATAATACTACCAGTCCACTAGTCAATAACAATATTGCCGGTCCACCAAGTACTCCATGTACTCCAAGTTTGAGTATACACACATACTCCAAGTACACAACATACTCCAATTAGATCTCACCTGATCTTGCTACTTGTTGTGTTGCTAACCTCCCTAATCTTGCACACCTACAAATCAACCTAGTTTTGCACACCTGCAAACCTAGACCTCACACACACACACACACACACCTACAGATCAATTGACCTTACTTACACATGTAGATCTCCTACTTGATCTTGCACACCTATAGACCAACCTAATCTTACATACCATGAAGAACACTTGTCCTCCAAACTAGCACCCCTGTGGATCTTCTACCAAAACTTGCTCTCCCATAGATCTACCTGATCATACACACTTGGCACTGTGGCACTATGAGGAGCCAACCTTGCTCTCTCTATCTAGCACCTTGGGAATCCCTGCTTTGATCCCTCACACTTTACAATACAACCCATGAATCTATTATATAGATCCCATATAAAAAATAATTAGACATCCAATTACAATAATTAGATCCACAGCTCTAAGATTAAAATTAGCCTTTTACATGTAAACAACTAGTTTGTCAAACTAACTATTCATCAACTAGCAGTTCTGGAACCACACAAGTGACCGATGTCGGTCCCTGTCTACCTGGAGATGACTGACGTCGGCTAATCCTGACTGATGTCAGTTGTTTTGCTCACTAGATATGACCAACGTTGGCTAATCAAAATGATGTCAGTTGCTCTGCAACTCAGCAACCTCATGTTTGCATCTTGGTGAAGCTTTTAGCTCCACAACCTAACAATCTCCCACTTGGAGATAAATAGTTACACCTGTACCTATACTTGTACACCGTCTAAATTATTTCCTAGCTTATATCCGTCTTCAAGCTCAATCTTGAAGACCAACCACCACACAACTTGTGGTGCTCCACATGTCATCCAAGTAACCTACCACCTTTGAATCTACATACCCATGTAGAGAAGTCTCTGACCCTGCATAGCATGTTAACCTGTTGTTGGTCCCTCTCAGATACCTGAGAATCCACTGAACCACTTTCCAGTGCTTCCTTCCTGGATTGGCCAAAAACTTGCTAACAACTCCCACTACTGGGGCAATATTAGGGAGTACACATGTACTCAACCTCATCATGTGATTGGGGACCCTATTCTGTGAATTGTCCGTCCATAGGTGTGCTTGTTGTACTACATCTTGCACTACCTTCACACAATCATCCTGAGACAACATCAACCTATGATCTTCCTTGTCTCTAAAAATACTCATGCCAAAGAATTTTCTACTCCCAAATTCTTCATGACATACCACTGAACTAACTTTACCTTTAGTTCATCAACTCCCTACATGTGTGACCCTGCAACAAGCATACACACAACATACAGTAACAGGATAATGTTGCAATCATCATCCACCCTGGTAAAGTAAACAAAATGGTTACAATGACATTGACTAAAGCCATGTTTTGTCATCCACCTGTCAAACCTGTACCACTATCCTGCAGCTTTCTCAAGACCATATACCTTGGCCTTCCATCTCACGTGTCCATTCTCTCTCTTTTTTAACCTAGCTGGTAACTCTACCAAATATCCCATTTGGTTCTCTTCTAAAGAATTCATGCCATGCTCCCACTGTTTCCTGGATCCTACCTACTCTACAGTGAGCAAAAAATATAAAGAAGGGAAATAACAAATTTGATGCCTACTTACACTTTCATTCCTCCACATGGGCATTTGAGACTCCTTGACAGCTTATTGTCTGCCTAAAATCTGTTCCAGTGACCAATGTCAGTCACCACCTAGTCTACATCTGACTGACGTCGGTCATGTGCAGACCAGAGAATTCGGTGGTGCTTTGTTAGGACTCAGGAGCATAATTGATTACCAATCAACTAAACACAGAATTTAACCACAAGTAAATAGTAACTAGAAACCAAAAACAACACAGAATATGAGAGACAATACCCAATTATATTAATACTCTTCAAGAAGGAAATACAACAAAGAAGATGCCACAATCTTCTTCTACACTCCTCTAGGGCTCCCACACCTCTAGGGCATAAATAGTAAATCTCTTCAAGAGTTCTCTCTCACTTGCACAATTACAAGCAAATAATCAACTCAATACCAAGTTGTTGTTTCAACCAGTCAGTATCACTACTGCCAGTACCACCGAGTATATACACATACTCAATCGAGTACATAATGCAATCCAAATAGATCTCCCGTGAACTTGTAACAACTTGCAAATCAAACTGATCTTACATACACATGTAGATCTCTCTACACCCTGAAGAACCCTTGTCCTTGCCTCACCAAGTCCTTATGATTCTCCAAACCAGTATCCCAGTGGATCTTCTACCAAATCTTGCTATCCTATAGATCTACCTGATCATACACACTCAGCATCCCTATGGAACTAGGAGGAGCACACCTTGCTCTCTTCACTTTGAAGGAGCTAACCTTTCTCTCTCAACTAGCACCCTGGGAATCCCTACTTTGATCCCTCACACTTTACAATACAGCCCATGAGTCTATTATATAGATCCCATGCAAACAATAATTAGACATCCAATTACAATAATTAGATCTACAGCTCAAGACTAAAATTAGCCTTTTAACATGCAAACAACTAGTTCGTTAACAAATTGTTTGTGAACTAGCAGTTATAGAACTGCACAGGTGACCAACATCGGTCCTTATCTGGCTGGAGATGACTGACGTTGGCCGATATATAATCGATGTCAGTTACTCTGCTCACTAGATATGACCAACATCAGTTGATTAGACTGACATCGATTACTCTGCAACTCAACAACCTCCTCCATGTTTGCATTAGTGAAGCTTTTAGCTCCATAACCTAACACATACTATGGTTGAAATCACCATTTTGTTATCATTTTGTTGTTAACAAAATATTCACCCAACACATACAAAGAAGGGTGAGTGTTGGAATCATAACTCATATGCATAGATTACATGAAAAAAATCATAAACCAATGATGACACCTAACTATTTTAATGCTAATGAGGGTTGGTATAATGGGTCTATAGGCTCAAATATTCATGCACACAAGCTTGCATATGAGGATAATAAGGTTTGTATAACACTATGAAGGATCCAATGAAACTTGTGAGATAGTGAGAAAATGACTTTAAATGATGTTTGAAAACTTTTAGGGTGCCATGATAGTTGAAAATATTAATCTCTAGGTTCATGTCAAACTCTTCACAAAATAGTCACCTTCAGCCAGTCTAGATAGGTGCAAGAAAGAGATTGTAGGTTGGTGGAGTATGATGTCTTGGAAGAGCTTAAAGGGTTAAAAAGAAATTAAATATATTATTAACATGATTCATAAGGTTATCCCTTAATCATTAGTTACTTTTAAGTCCTAAACCCCTCAAATACAGTCAAACCACTCCAATAACTACCTACAAGTTTATAAGGTAGACGGACCATTTACAAAGCTTGAGAAGAGAAGGTCATTTACAATCAGTGAGAGGAGATTTTGGTTGAAATAATGACCAATTAATTAAATAATATAAGTTAAAAATATTCAATGTACTTACATAAAGGTTTAGATAAAGGTGACTAAACTAATTCACTTCAACCATGTTTATAGAGTCAATGTGAAATACAAGTCTGTCTACTTTGGCAACTAAAAGTTGCTTGTTTGAGAGAGTTTAATGTGTGTGAGAAACCTGAATGAATTAAAATCATTTATATATGGTTCATGATAATAAAATTACTCCATTTAACCCTTAGATCCATCAAAAAGTGAATAAAATATTTTAAACTTTGTCTAGGTCTAATAAGCCGAATAGTCTAAGTCCACTACATAGGTAAACCATAGGTACAGTCATGAAAAAAGAAGTTTGGTGAATGTGGCATGATATATGAGGTTATTAAATGGTGAAATATGAATTTATATACCCTATAATATCATCCAAATTAATACAAAACAATTAAATTTCCATTTAGACTCTTAAGGCCAACTTGAACTCCTCTCATGCAAGACTACAGTCTAAAGCAAAATTTCCATTGCCTATTGATATCATGAAACTATGAATGGGGATAAATTTATTTTAGGTATGGTAATTATTTAATCATGATTCAAAATCATGGAAATATTTTTTGTATTAGACCCATCACCTACATGGACAAAGCTTAATACTATCAAGCCCTCTCCAATGGCCTGTTTGTAGACCAAGAGTCAACTTATTGCACTAAGTATTATATGGATATGATTCATGGTACCATGATCACTTGGGTATATTTTAGGGGCTATTACACTTGTAATTTGTGGAATTGGTTTAGTTATTTATGGCCTAGGGTTTATGAACAATCATTAAGAACCTAAGCCACTATAAACCATCCTAAAACTTTAGTAATGACCAATTAAGAGATATTATAAATCACATGATATGACCTATTTTTATCCTATAACCCCATGAAAATTTTTCTATACTCTAAGTAGGTTCCAACCATGTACTTCATCTATACCTGCAACTATATGAACTGTATTAATGCACTAGTTTATAAGGTTTTTAGGTGTTTTATAGGTTTTTGAGAAATGGAGAACTTAAAAACTATTGGGTTAGGTAAATTTGGATTTATTACAGCTATTAAATCCTAAAAATCCATATAGGGCATCCTGTAATTGATCAAACAAACTTCATTTTTTAAGGTAGTCTTCAACAGGTTCAAAATGAGACTAGTTTTCAAGACCATTTCATGATTCTCACACTTATATAGGGTATTATGGCCTAAAATTTGACATGGATTTTTTTTATATAACATATAAATTTAATCACATGATTTTTTTATTTCACATGTGTGGGAGAGATCTAGAGTAGAAAATTAGGATTCTAGGTAAGGAGGACTAATTAAAGAGATAAAATGGGCTAAAAATGACACTTTCACTTAGATTCTGGACCTAAAACTTGGCATGCATTTTTAAAGCCATAATGGGTCCTCAAATATTCCATTATTTTGTTATAACCATCCATACATGTTTCTACACAAGGAGGTTTACATTATCTTAGGGTTACAAAGAAAAGAAGCCTAATGAGAGCAAAAGGTGAAAATGGAGTCTTAAGGAGAGTTTGATGACTCTAAGTTAGTTGTTTCAAGTATGATATGATATTTATATTCCATCCATGGAGAGATAATACATTGGAGAATATGAACTCAAATTTTGACACTTGTAAGTAATATTGGACTAGTGAGATGAAGGGGTTTCAAAATACCTAAGGAGATGGATGATGATTGCTACTAAAATGTCAGTTGGAAATATTCTAAAAATTATTAAAGGTGTGAATATCAGATCAAAGATGTAACTCAAAATGAATTTATGGTCAAGAGTGCCATTTTTCCTCTCACAAGATAATGCAAAGGTAGTTTTGAGGAGCAAGGCAAGGTGTCAAATAAAATTTGAAACTTCCACACCACTTGGAGAATAAGAGAATCTTCAGAAGACCAACACTTATCTTTAAAGACCTTATGGGGTAATTTAATAACTCTCTTCTTATTTTTAACTCATGAGATAGTTGTAAAATCCCCTCTCTATGCCCTTCTCTCCTTCTTCTCTCACTTTCTCTATATATTCAACCTTGATAGGTTAAGATTGTATCTTTCACCTAGGTATAGTGAAGCCCTATCCATTTTAAGCCTTTGATCAATGATAATAATCTATTTTACCTCTTCTTTTGATTGATTTCAATATTTTTGTGTGATTATTTGATCTTGTTAAGTGGCTAACTTTTCTTCCTTGACATTTTATCCTTTTATTTCATGCATATTTAGTTTAAAACTTATTTACAATTCTTTTGAAGTTTCTAAGTGGAGTTTGAAAGGTTTAGTTAGTTATCTTCTCAAAAGTGTCATTTTATGAAATTTTGACAAATCCTCCTAGCCCAAGCATTCTTCAAAACCTTCATGAAAAACATTGATGTAGAAAGGTAGATTTGGAGTAGTGTCATGTGTAGGTTAGTCTCTTGTTTGAAATTCCTTTTCACTAGTTGGTAGTGTTCAAATCATATTTGGTTCATCACCCCCATTAGAATAGGTTTCTCTCCCTTTTCCTATCAAGTTGTAGATTACTGTTTGAGCCAAAGTGATTTTTCAAGGGGATATAACCCTTTAACCTAGAGATCACTTATTCAATAGGGTGCCCACAACCTTAAGGTGTTTCCATGTTACATCAAATTTGGAAGACTTGAACTACCTTATAAAGGGCACAAATTTGATTGATAACAAGTTGTGCTTAAAGTTTTTTCTATATATGGTTTGGTTTAATTACTAGTTTTACACCAGGGTAAGATGACACAACACACACAATTAAAATCCTATACTAATTAACTTGGATTACAATATAATAATTACCCAAAGATAATTCCTCGAAGGCATGTTATGGGTAATCTTAAGGAATTCTATTTTTCTAGAACCACTATGTGATTTCAAATAAATGGTTCATAGTCTAGGTTAAATAGGTTCACTATGGAAGTTCTTATTATACCTTTTAGTATGTGAGGCCAAATATATGAGGCAATGGTCTACTTAAAGTCCTAGGTATTGGTGGTTAACCACCTCACTTCATGGAAATCAAGTAAAACTAAATTTTCCCTTAGATAATGACCATAGAAACTCCTTGAAATTTTTATATTCCACTAAAACATGGATTTTAGCTAACACTTTGTGACAAAATCAAATCATTAAACCCCTAATAAACATAAAATAAATATTCTAATGATTTCTAATTTTTGAGATCATTTTTCAGTTTGAGGAAAGAGAATACACAAATTGGGTTTGGGGGGAACACAAGTAACTAAATAATTCATATCTATCAATATAACCTTTTTGCACAAGCTAAGATCATACGTGAACTTTAAATACACAAAATAATTGACACAAACAACTAAAAAAACAAATTGATTTTTTTTTATTTAAGAATTATTGATTAAGTGCATAAAATTTCTGATTTCAAGACTTTGACAAGCAGGGCTGCATAACACACATTAGTAGTTTAAATTTTAGTCTTCATTGAAAATTTATTAAAACTTATAATAAATTAAAATATAAATATTGAAGCATATAAAAAATTCTAATAGTCATATCATAAATGTTAATCTATAGTATCAAAATGGTAATAAATAAAACTAATAAAAATTCTAAAAATCGGTGAAGAAATGTTATGAGTATTAAAAAACACTACCAATAGTGAAACAATGTCATTAGAATGAACAAAAATGTCACTAAAAAGTACAAAAACATCACTAAGTATAGATCATTGCTAGATTGTATATAAAGTAAAGAAATATTACTAGCTTGTACATTAACATCACTAACTAGTAGAGAAACATTACTAGCTAGTACATAAACATTACTAGGTAGAAAATAATGCTTAAATAAATAGAAATGTTCTTACCTTGGATGAAAATTCCAATCATTAGAGTGGAAACATTGATACTTAGAATAATAATGTTGATTAGTAGCACATAAATGTTAATTAGTAGAAAATAATACAAAACAAATATAAATGTTGTTACTTAAGATAAAAACATTGATCCTCAGAATGAAAAAACTGATCCTTAAATCATAAATCTCAATCCTTAGAGAATAGTCAAATTAAACCTACATAAAGATATAAACGCAAAAGTGTGGTACAAGAACACTGGCTCGGAGGATGGAAATGTTGATACTTAATATGGAAATGTTAAATTTCATAAAATGATAACATAAGTTAAAATGATAAAAAAAAACTAGTTAGTCTTCTTAGACAAATTGTCATAAATCTAAACCTAGACTATGTTAAAACATTAAAAATACCAAATTACTCAAAAAATATTTAAAATGAGAGAAAAACATGAAATTTTGAAAGAGTAATGAGACCCACAAAGGGTGCCAAAAAATTATATGTAAAATCGTAGAGCTAATGCAATAAACTTAGGACCAAATGCTAAATTATTATTATAAATCCAACATAACTTAATTTTGATAAAAATGAAAGAAATCACAATAAATTTACCTTCACATAAGGATTGAAGATCCTCCTTCATTGACATGGATTTGCTCGTGATTGATTGAGGTGTGGTTGCTCAAGACTTGTGAAATATTTTCATAATATGTTGACAACTTCTAATTTGAAATGTCAAGATTTAATGATGAAAAAGGAAGGATGCAATAGTAGATTTATAGATTTTTTATTGTGATAATGGATTGTTTGATTAGACTAGAAACTCCAAACTTAGATGTGACTCAATCAATAAATTAACTAAGTGTGTTTCCATCTAGAGACTAAGTTGACTAGGTTGTTTCTATTTTGTAAAACAGTGATGGAGTTAACTAATTTGTTTCTTATTTGTGAAAATTTTAATTGAGTTTTTTTCTTTTTGTAGACTAAGTGATGGAGGAGTCAACTGATTTATTTCCATTTGGATATTGAGTTAACTAGTTGATTGGGATGTGCATATATAATTTTCTTTTTTAATATGAGTTAACTAATGGATGACATGTGATGGCATGGACTGGAGGATGGGGGAGGATAATTATATTTTTTTAATTAATTAATTATGTTAACAAATTTAAGTAGTAATTAATTAAATAACTAATAATTTTTATTTTTTTAATTAATCAATCATGGGGTGAATCTAGTGTGTTTAAATGATGGCATGGTGAGATTTAATTGATCAGTATGGTGATGTTAGGGTTATATGACATTAATAAAAATTGGTGTGAGATAACTAGGAATGTGTTGATGATAGGAATATGGTAGATTAGTTAATGATGTATTAGACAAGGGTGATTGGTGATGACATTTCTAGTGTCAAAATTAGGGTGTTTATAGTTCCAATGTGATTGTAGGCACCATGTGTTTGTGATAATATAATAGGAAAACAACTTTTAACCCTTTGAAATTAGGTAAGGAGACACTAATTAGGTTATAAAACAAATCTTAGCCATCTCTTTTTATGGAATGAAATTACTTTAACAATAAAGTAGAATAGCATAAATATATCCAAATATGACTGAAATACATCAGAATATATGATAATAGACAAGCCACTTCAAGGGGGAAACATCCACAAGTTTCAATAAGAGCAGAATTCACAATATAATGATAAAAAATTACCCACTACCTCCTATATATAGTCTATCTAGGCCATGGTACTCCATAGGTTGACCTACTAACCAAATGAATGCATAGAGAAATGTGATATAGCATTAAAGAGGGATAAGTAATCCATAAGTCAACTATTCCTATCCTAATACATGCAATAGGTTAGGGGTGTAGTGATCAGTAAACTACACTGATAAACTCAAAGTGAAGTTTTTCTCAAACTTAACAAATTCTTGAAAAACTCAAAAGAACTGGCAAAATGTTTGGCAAAAACATTCTTGGTTGTTGAGTTGGAAATGAATTGTAATTTGTTACTTCCATTTACCAATTAAACTAGTTTTTGATCACATTGTGTTATAATTGTCAAAATGAAAATTGCTTGCATGAATTCATTTACTAATTAAAATCAAATCAGTGAATTAAAACTAAATCATGCATCAAATGACAATTACCCAAAACATAAAAATGTGATAACGGAGTTTGGCTCAACAATTGATGCCTACATCTCTGGGTTCTCCAAAGGATTGGACCATTTTCATTAAGGGCACTTCAAATACCTGGAAATAATAAACAACTTTCCTATAAACTAATATCTTAATGCAAGAATTTACCTTCACCATGACTAAAATCAAGCCCGGCACCTTCAAATTCTATGAGTCTTCATAACACCTATAAAGTTACTTCAAAAGTCTTAAAAATCTCCTCTATGGGTTGAAATATACTCCTCCAATATCCAAATTAGATAAAATAGAGTATTAAGAGTGTATATTATGGCTGGAAAATGGATAAAAATCCATTACATGAGCTTTCCCAAAGCTTTTACAAGTCTCAACCTCTTAAAAATAAAAACACAGTCTAAAATTTGATGATTTCAAATAGAAATTAGTGCCTTATATAACACTTCGACCTCTGTAGCTGAAGTGGTCAAGGCCTATCCCTTTTGGGTGGTAGGTCAGGGGTTCAAAACTATCAGCCCTTTCTTTTAGGTACTTTGATTGAAGTTTGAATTTTCTCCTCCTTGTTTGGTGCATCGGCCTCCTCCTTAGGCACTCAAACTTTGTCTTTATCCCACATGTGTGGGTCAAGTGGTTAAACAAGGCTTAAAATAGCATTTGAACACCTAAACCTCTATGGGTTTATCCCACATGCAACGTGCTAGGAATGGAGAATGCTTGAAAGAGTCTTTGGCCGCCCACTTATCACATGGCTTTGACCACCTAAGACTCCTTTAACTTGGGAAGGCTTGATCTCAGTCTTGTGGAATGGCATTATCTCAAGCTGACTTGGTAAGGCATGTTGGTTTTCCATGTGACTTGGCTAAGAACTCTCGAACCGTTCTCCTTCAGTCTCGCCACCTTGCTTGGTCGATATTATCTCACGCTTGACTCCACGTGGCATGTTAATGACATGGTGTCATCGAACCATTTTTTACAACCTTAGCATTTTTCCAACTATTGACCTCCGATAGATCCAAATATTGAAACAACCTTGAAACACGTGTCAAATGTAACAAGTGACATTTTTTTGACCAATCTTCAAATGGTCATAACAGGAGCTCCTGAACTCAGATTTACATTCTAAAAAATGTGTCAGAAAGCTCTCAACAAGCTCTACACTATGAAATTGGTTTCATCATGATTTGAAAACTTTTTATAGAATGAAATTTCAAGCTTTGACTTGGCATGTCTATTCTCACATTTTTGGGATGTGGCAGATGGATCACAAGCTATGTGGCTTAGTAAAGTGTCTAGTTTCTCCCATGTGTCTAGGGCATGATATTACCAAACAATAATGCCTCTTCATGTGGAATATATATGGACTTGTGATTTCAAATATATGAACTTATGATTTCAAATCTATGGACTCCCAATTTCTAATCACGTAGCATGCCCTTCCCCTTCAAACCAATGTTGTCCCCAACATTGAACAACTCTAGATGTTATTGCAAAAAATATTTACCTTCCCAAGTTAAATCTTCACTACTTAAGTTCTTCCACTTGATCAAATATTCCCTAATCTCTCTATTTCTCAACCTCTTAGTACGTGTTTGAAGGATCTTCTCTGGTTCAAAAATGACTCATCCTTATTCATCTAGTTATGGGAGCTCTGTCTGCGCTAAAAATTTCTTTCCAATGACTTTCTTCAAATAAGAAACATGAAATACTAGGTGTATGTGAGATGAATGAGGTAACTCGAGCTTGTAAGCGACACTTCCAATTTTTTGTAGAACTTGATAAGGGCTATAATACTTAGGAGCAATTTTATTGTCCTTTTTCTATTGCTTCAAGGACATCTACTTATAAGGATGTAAATGTACAAATACCCATTCACCCACCTCAAAATTTCACTCATTACGGTGTTGATCTGCTTGTTTCTTCATCCTATTTTGTGTCAAGGCCAAATTCTCTCTCAAACTAGCCAAAACCTTTTGTTGATGTTGAATGTGCTCCTCCACATCTCAAACCTTGGTTTGCACCTTTAATGAATACAGGATGGAAGGTGGATGGGAACCATATAGTGCTAGAAATGGAGACATTTTAGAAGAGGTATGGAAAGATGTGTTATACCAACATTCTACAAGTGGTAGCCATTTAATCCAACATTCCTATTTATCTGATATAAAAAATAGAGATACCCCTCTAAACATTTGTTAACCACTTCTATTTGTCCATCAGATTGGAGGTGGTAAGATGAGCTATGAGCTAGTTGAGTACCCAAACAAGAAAATAGTTCAATCCAAAAATTACTAGTTAAAATAGGATCATGATCACTTATAATTATTTTTGGGGTTCCATGTAATTTTCGAACTACCTCTAGAAAAATAGTTGCTATTGCACCTATTGAAAATGGGTGTGAGAGAGCAAAAATTGGGCATATTTTGTAAGCCTATCCACAATGACCAAGATAACATTCTTACCTTCAGAATAAGGAAACCCTATGATGAAATCCATGGAAACCTCCTCCCACCTTTGACTAGGAATTGCTAATGGTTGTAACAGACCTGGGGTCTTAACTATCTCACCTCTATTCTATTGGCATATCAAGCATTCTACCACAAAATTGTGTACATATTCTTTCTTAGTTTTGTGATAAGTTTTCAAGAACCCTAAGTGTCCCTTAATTGGATATGCATGTAAATCTGCAAGAATCTTATGCTTAAGCTCTAAATCTTTACACAAGTATAATCTACCCTTATATCATAGGACATTACCTTTCCATTCAAATTTGTCAGAGGATAAATTACCTTGCTAGAGATTTTAATCAGAACCTTTGTATCCTTGTCTTACTCCCATTTTAACCTAGCTTCAACCACCCAATCTACCTGCAACATGTGCATTACATAAAGTAATGCTTTTGTGGATGTATCCCATTTGGATAGTGCATCTGCTACTACATTATCTTTACCCTTCTTGTAGATGATTTCAAAATCATAACCCAACATTTTGGTTACACACTTTTATTATTCCTCAGATGATAATCTTTGCTCCAAAAAGTATTTGAGACTATCATGATCCATTTTCACTTTAAAGTGTCTACCCATCAGATATGGACTCCATTGTTTAATTGCATGAATAATAGCCATTATTTCTTTATCATAGATAGGTTTATATAGATTCTTACCTTTGAATTTATGACTCTCAAATGCAATGGGTCTTCCTTCCTACATTAGTACCACTCCTAACTCAAATCTAGAAGCATCATATTCAACAGTGAATGTCTTTGAGAAGTCTAGAGTATCCAAAATTGGAGTGGTACACATAGCTACTTTTAGTTTCTCAAATGCTTTGGCGGCAGCATCATTCCAATGGAAGGCATCCTTCTTTAGCAATGTAGTGAGTGGAGCCACTATGCTACCATAACCTTTCATAAATATTTGGTAGTAACATGTTAGTCATAGGAACCCTTAGAGGGTTTTGAGAGTTTTTGGCATGGGCCATTCCATCATAGCTTTAATCTTCTAGGGATCAACTTTAACACCTTCATGGGAAACAATGTGACCTAGGTACTCTGCCTCCTATACTCCAAAAGCACATTTGGATGGCTTTGCATAAAGCTGATGCTTCTCCAAAACTATCAACACCTATTTCACATGTTATAGATGTGTTTCCCATGTCTAACTATAAATCAATATGTCATCAAAGAAAACTAGCACAAACATCCTTAAAAAAGGCCTAAAAATAGTGTTCATCAATCTCTGAAAAGTAGATGGTGCATTTGTAAGACCAAAGGGCATTACCAAAAACTCATAATGGCCCTCATGCATTCTAAAATTAGTTTTATTAACATCTTCATCCTTGATTCTAATTTGATGGTACCCCAAGTGAAGATCCAATTTTTTGAAATAATTAGCACCATGCAACTCATCAAGTAAATCATCAATTACTAGAATAAGAAACTTATCTTTGATGGTGTACTTGTTGAGTTCCCTATAATTTGGGATCATCCTCCATGTGTTATCCTTCTTTTGCACCATGACCACTAGTGATGAATATGCAATTTGGTTGTGCTTGATGATCCCTACCTCCAGCATCTCATGGACCATCTTTTCAATTTCACTCTTATATGCATGTGGATATCTATATGGTCTAATATTTAGTTTTTAAATCCCTGGAAGTAGTGGAATGGCATGATCATGTTCTCTTTTTGGTGGTAGTCCTTTTGGTATGGCCCCAAAAATAGATGGGTGGTCATCAAGAATCATCTATAGATCAAGATGTGTAGATGCATGTGTGGGCTGAACTTTTATGGAACATAATCATGCAATAATTCCCTCTGCCCCCTTTTTTAGCATCTTGGTCATTTAATGTGAACTAATCAATTATGGATATTTTTCCTATAATCCATGTAATTTAATTTTCCTACATCAAAATGAAAGCACATGAATAGTTCCTAGAAGTTCATCTCAATGGTACCCAAGGTTGTGAGCCATTAGACTCACAAAACAATGTATGTGTTACCCATGGGAATAGAAAACATAGGATAATCAAGATTATACTCACCCATAACAAGCTTAATACTATGGTATTTGCATGAACAATTAATTATGCCACCATCTATAATCATGACCTAAAATTTTGGTGTTGGGTAGATGAAACAATTTAATCAAGTGGCCAACTTATGGTTTATGAATTTATGTGTTCTCCCTAAATCAATCAACACTATCACCTTCTATTTCTTGAGAAAACCCACCACCTTAAGAGTTTATGGAGTTTTAATACGTATAAGTGCATGATAAGAGATTGTAGGTTGGGAATCTTTAGGTACCTCCTCTATCTCTTCCTCATCATCATTGGAGGCATCATCTTCTTCTTCATCTTCATTGGATCCCTCAATGTAGAATAATTTATTCTTAGCACATCTATGTCCTTTGCTCCACTTGCTATCACAACTGAAACATAATCCTTTTGCATGCTTCTCTTCAATTTGCTGAGGGGTAAATCTGGTAGGTGGAGGAAATATTGGTATCGATATGCTATGATCTTTGAAAAGAGTGAATGGCTACTTCTTATTGGATATAAATTTTTCCTTAGATCTACGTGCCATGATAATAGAATCAAAAATCTTAAGTGGATTAAACAAGTGTACCTCATGTTGAATGTGGTCCTTGAGTCCACCCAAAAATAGGTCATTCAAGTTCTCCTCAAAAATTATCTCCACACGTAAGGATAGGTTCTAAAAATAATTAATATAATCCTTGACAGAGCTAGTATGTCACAATTTTTCCAATTGGATGAAGTAATTCTCTATCACACTATTGCCATAGTGTAATTGTAACTCCTCTGTAAAAACTGACCAAGTGACACTAAGAGTCATCTTTTTCTTTTTAGTACACAACCATCGATACCAAATGAATTGATTAGGTTCAAGATACAAGGATGTCATGGTAACCTTTCATCCACCTAGGATCTAATGCATATCAAAAAAAAAATCCATTTGGTTGATCCAATTGAGTGGTTATCTTCCATCAAATTTGTATATATCCACCTTTGGTAACAGGTTACTCTGTGGCAATGTAGTTGGATTTGAAGTAGACTAGTTGGGAGAACCACCCTGGTGGGGTTGTGCAATAGTGATAGCTAGATTTTTTGACTAATTATTTTTAAAATCCATCATGATATCTACCAAACTATCTTGTATGGATTTCATATTAGATTTTATGCCTTTCACCTCACTTTGAATGCCTTGCACATTATAGTCAAGCTGGCTCACTTTATGATCTATGTCAGAGAACCTTGGTATAAAGGATCTAGTACATCCCCCTTCTAACTCCATATCTTCCCTTTTAGGATTTTTACCTGGAGTTTCATCACCCTTTCCTCATCCCTGAGTTTGTGGACCTGCCATAAAAGGGCTTTACGATGTTGACCCTGATTGACACTTTTGACCCAACTTTGACCAAGCAATTTTGGACTTATGTTCGCCTCAAATCAAAACATATAAAGAACATACCCTATCCAAATTTCTCTAAGATTTACAAAAATGTAAATAACTCATAAAAATTCTTTAAATTACACACTATAGAGCAATTTTATGCAAAACCCTAAAATGGTGATAACTTCTATAAAATAGATCTAAATGAGCTGAAATTTTAATGGAAGCTTAATTTTATGATTTATCACCTAAATAAAAAAATTGTAGATAATTTAGAAACTATTTTTTAGATATAGCCAAGTTTTAAAAAATTAGGGTTCTACCCATAAGATTGCCTAAATCATAGCTTTGATACCACTTGGAATGAAATTACTTCAAAAATAAAGTAGAATAGCAAAAATAGATCTAAATATGACTGAAATATATTATAATATATGATAATAGATAAGCCACTTTGAGGGGGAAACCTTCACAAGTTTTAATAAGAGCAAAATTCATAATATGATGATAAACAATTACCCACTACCTCCTATATATAGTCTATCTAGGCCATGGTTACTCCATAGGCCAACCTAATAACCAAATGAATGCATAGAGAAATGTGATATACCATCAAAGAGGGATAAGTAACCACAAGTTAGTTATTCCTATCCTAATACATGCGATAAGTTAGGGGTGTAGTATTTTAGGATTCTATGAAATTATTTTTATTAGGACATGCATCAATCATTACCCCATTATCCAAAATAATGGTTATATTTAGATAAATTAATATAAATATCTCCATGACCATCAAAAAATGGGAGTATAGGCACAATAAAATCCTTAAAATATGGATATTCACATATTTTTCATGTAATGAGTTATCCTAAAATAACATTATCCTTAATATTAACACAAAATGATCTACTTTGCAAATTGATATCAAATACTTATTTTTGGAGATCACCAATAGCTTGCATCTATGGCATGTCCCATTTTTAGTTGGCATCTTTTAGAGTTGATGATTAGCCTGTTATGTGACCCTCATAGGCTAATGGATGGATAGAGGGTCATGATGGAGCTTGGCTTGGCTTCGACTAGTAGAATTTTTCTAGTTGGCTTTCATTTGGGTTCTTTTAGACACTGTTTGCCTAAGCTCCTATTATTTAGGGATTGTTGGCACTCAGTAGAGCACCACTATTATGGTATGGGCATGTGTGGAATCACTCCCTTGTTCACTAGCTTTAGATGGTTCGAGAATCAGATATGTATTGAGGGAGATATTAATATTTGATTGATTTAATTAAATATTAATTATTTGATGTATTTTTAATTATGAAACCCTAATTTTTAATTATGCAACCCTAATTAGGGAAAGCGCACCTTTTTGAGGATATAAGGGTTTCTCATTAGAAATAATTCATTCATGTTGAAGACAATTTTTGCTAAGTATTTTTTGAGAAGACTGGGCCAAGGGTTTTTAGTATTATTTTGCATTAGAGAATGAGAAATCTTCAGTGTGTGAAATTCAGAGGTTGTGAGATATCAGCTGATCTATTGCCAGTTTGAGAGATAACTTCACACAGATGTTATCACAGAGATTCACAGGTAATTATTTCATCAGGTTTTTTGTTCAAAAATCATCTAGATAAAGATCTTCAATATTAGCATAATATTTCTTGAGATCAGGCATCCAACATATAGGCCGTATAGTTTTTACTGCTACTATACAGAATTCCATACAGTTTTGTACTAGGCCATATAGTTTCAAAAAAAAGGCATGTTTTAGCAATCACAAGCTGCAGGGAGCCAGAGATCAGCATCAGCTGCTCACACATCGACATTGGTAGAGTATACTGACATCCAAAGATCGACATTGGTAGCCAAAAACCGACATCGGCTGACTCAAGAACTGACATCGAAAGAAACTGACATCGGCAGAAACTGACTGCGATAGTATAATCAATGTCGGCAACTGTGTGTTTGAAATAGCAACTAGAAAGTCATACTAGCCGTACCAGATCTAGGGTTTGTAGAAAAATTAGGCTTTTGGAGACAATATTTATATTATTTTGTTGCATGACAGAGATTCACTATTGTAATCATTTGAAATGAACAATAAGATCTTAGATTAGCCAGTTATAAGTTTTATTGCTTTAATATTTATTTATACGAATTTATCTTGCAAATTTGCATTCTTCTTTATTTCTTGAAAAAACACAAAAAAAAATTAGAATACTCAAAAATAGTCAAAAAAATATTTAGTGCTAGAATCTAGGGGAAGCAAGGGTTTCTATAGTGGTATCAGAGCTAAATCCTGCCATCCTGAGGGTTTAGCAATATTATGCAACCACAAGAGTTGGGACCACATAGGTATTACACACGCAGTAGAGCCTTGCTTGAAGGCCACTAGGTTTTAGAATAGCAGCCGATCACCATGAGTGACAGGCATGAGAGTAGTCCACCCAGGGGCCACAGGCATAATGATGATCAATGACACCAGAGAATTCTTTTGTGTTATGGTTATAGGCCAACAGTAGATGGCACATGCACTACAAGCACTTACTACTATGGTAGAGAGGATGAACCCACCTGTTAGACCATAGCTGACCCATTCTAGAATAACTGATAGGCCTACATGTCTTATGTTTGTTTAGGAAGAATCAGAGGCTGCAGCTGAGGAGGCAGTAAGAGATCCCCTATTTGCAGACACACTTATGGTAGAAAATAAGGAGTGGGAATTATTATCACCTGAGGTCAAAGAGAGGATTACTTTTGACTGATTCATCACAAAAAGGAGAGAGCATAACTAAGGATGATAGGATTGGATACCTAGACACTAGAATAATGATCTAAAGCATGCTACGAGCAGGCTCACACTAACGATGCTTGACGGTAGTGGCAAGGTCATAGTGTAGGCCTAGATTAGTAAGCTAGACACATTTCTCACATTGCATCTGATGGCTGAGAGAGATGCTATCAAATATGAGACACTGCATCTTGAGGGGGTAGGTCATAATTGGTGGCACCATGGGATGGTGACACTCCAGCATGATTAGATCACATCTTATTAGGAGTTTGTTGATAGGCTAGTGGAATGTTTTGATAGGAAGGATCTGAAATCCTATTTCAGGGAGTTGGCTCAGTTGTGCCAGAGTGGCAGTCTAGAGTCTTACATTGGTGACTTCCAGAAGTTATCAGTTATGGTTCCTAACATTTCAGAGAGGTGACTTGTAGTGCTCTTCATGGAGGGATTGACAGAACCATTGAGAGGTTGGATCAAAGGCTTTGATCCTCCTTCATTACAAGAAGCTATGAATAAGGTGCGTAGTATGGAGATGGCAGCCCCATCTAGTAAATTCAACTCCAGAGGTACTTATTCATTCAGGGACAATAAGGGCTTCAACAAAAGTAAAGAGAGATTAGATTTTAAAAAAGATAAATTAGGTGTTAAGAATGATTCAAAGGCCAATCTAGTAGCACCACCTTTGGATCAAGAGGCTCTTAATGATCTACGTAGGAAGAAGCTTTGCTTCTACTACAAAGGTCCCTATGATGCCAATCATGATTGTCCTTTGAGGCCTAAGGGCAAGGCAAATCGAGTGATGTGGGCTTATGATGAGGATTCAAAATCAGAAGATTCCAAATAATAGGAGAGTTCTAAGGAGTTAGAGGTAGAGGCTTTAGAGCCTAAGGCAAAGGCAAATTCAGAGCTTCAGATATAGGAGGCATGCCTAACTAGCATTCAATCGGATGGTTCATTCAGACTCCATGGAGTTTTGGCAGGACAGAGGGTCATAACCCTTCTTGACACAGAAGCCACATAATTTTATAGAGGCTAGATTTGTGGAGAAGTGTGGACTCACTACCGAGTATTTTGAAGGAATTAGAGTTAAGGTGGCTGACGCTTACACTCTTAGGTGTGAGCAGATGATTAGAGATCTCCCATTGTGCTTAAACAACTATGAGTTCAAGGTTGATTATTATGTGGTGAACATGGGGGATATAGACTTAGTCTTGGGCATGAAGTGGCTTCATTCCCTTGAGGAATTCACTCTTCATCTCAAGGACATAGAGATGCATTTTGATGTTGATGGGAAGACACACATTCTTAAGGCAATACAGGACAACAACATCAAAGCTATTTTTTTCATCGGATGGAGAGGCTTATACGACACGACATGGTAGAGTGGGCTGCCGAGTGCACATTGGCACCAATACAAGAGAGACATGTGGATGAGCTTTGTCTTGAGGTGAGTTTAGTTTAGGATTTAGCGCATGTGGCAGGGACTCAACTTTATTTTATAGTCAGGTCACATGTTGATGATGATATGAGTATGTCTAGCATTCACACTCTAGATTCAGAGATTGTAGTGGGTACAGGAGACAGGTGCATGAAGTCAGTTGGTATTTTTCACACTACTTAAGTGAGGAGTTTACTTGAGTTGCCAGTTGATTTTTGTTCATGGATTGGATGTTGGGATCCTTATCTTGGTACTTGGGATGATTCGATGCCATGGGATGAGAGTTGTGATTTTGGAGTTTGGTAGAGTTGTATTCACCAATTTGATTATGGATTCCTATTGGTTATATTTTAGAGGATATTACAGGAGCTTGCATTGATTGACAGCAATATAGATCATGACTATATTTGGGATCCAGGTGGATTGATTGGTTTATTGTTCAGTGATTGCTTGGGGACAAGCAATTTCAGGAGGGGCAGACTGTCATGTCCCCTTTTCAGTTGACATCTTTCAAAGTTGATGATTAGCCTATTATGTGACCCTCATAGGCTAATAAGATGCATAGAGGGTCATGATGGAGCTTGGCTTGGCTTTGACTAGCAGAATTTTTCCAGTTGGCTTTCATTCGGGTTCTTTTGGACACTGTTTGCCTGAGCTCCTATTATTTAGGGATTTTTTGCACTCAGTGGAGCACCACTATTATGGTATGGGCATGTGCCAAATCACTCCCTTGTTCACCAGCTTCAGACGGTTCGAGAATCGAATATGTATTGAGGGAGATATTAATATTTGATTGATTTAATTAAATATTAATTATTTGATGTATTTTTAATTATGAAACCCTAATTTTTAATTATGCAATGCTAATTAGGGCAAGCGCACCTTTTTGAGGATATAAGGGTTTCTCATTGGAAATAATTCATTCATGTTGAAGACAATTTTTGCTAAGTATTTTTTGAGAAGACTGAGCCAAGGGTTTCTAGTATTCTTTTACATTAGAGAATGAGAAATCTTCAGTGTGTGTAATTTAGAGGTTGTGAGATATCAGTTGATCTATTGCTATTTTGAGAGATAACTTCACACAGAGGTTATCATAGAGATTCACAGGGAATTATTTCATCAAGTTTTTTGTCCAAAAATTGTCTAGATAAAGATCTTTAGTATTAGTGTAATATTTCTTAAGATCAGGCATCCAGCATATAAGCCATACAATTTTTACTGCTATTGTATGGAATTCTGTATGGTTTTGTACTAACCCATATAGTTTCAAAAAAAAAGGTGTGTTTTAGCAATCATAGGCTGCAAGGAGCCAGAGACCAGCATTAGCCACTCACACACCAACATCGACAGAGTATACTGACATCCAGAGACTGACATCGATAGCTAGAGACCGACATTATCCGACTCAAGAACTAACATCGGTAGAAATTGACATCAGCAAAAACTGACTGCGGCAGTATAATTGACATTGATGATTGTGTGTTTGAAATAGCAACCAAAAAGTTGTACCAGCCATACCAGATCTAGGGTTTGCAAAAAAATTAGGTTTTTGGAGACAATATTTATATTATTTTGTTGCATGACAGAGATTCACTATTTTAATTATTTGAAATGAACAATAAGATCTTAGATTAGCCAGTTATAAGTTTTACTGCTTCAATATTTATTTATTTGAATTTATATGAATTTATCTTGCAAATTTGCATTCTTCTTTATTTCTTGCAAAAACACAGAAAAAAATCAGAATACTCAAAAACAGTCAAAAAAAATATTCAGTGCCAGAATCCAGGGGAACAGGGGTTTCTACAATCTGGGAACAATACAAATAGTAGAGATAGTAGTGGTTTGGAAAGGCTCACTAATGAGTTATAATTGATCATCTAATTTAAACATTAGTGTCAAGGGATCATGACTAATATCATTGTATGGCTTAGGATTGCATTCTAAGGAAAAATCAATGCATACTTTATAATCTTTATATATATATTCACATTGATTTTTATAAAAGTAAAAATATCACATTGATTATCATTGGATTCTATTTTTTTAAGAAAATAATTAGAGTCATCACAAGTGATGTTATCATGAGCATCACATTTTATTGATATAACATGACTAACTTTAGAATATTTGTATAAAATTAAATTATCATCACTTTATGAATCTAAAGTAATAATATCACCTTTTTTGTATAGAAGACAATATATCACATTCATTTGTATCCTTTGGTATGTCAAGAGAAGAGTAAAAAGTGTCATGATATGTTACTATATTATTTGTCATTTCTAATGGAGGAGAAGGATTATTAAAATCTTATATGTCACTATTCATGTATACATGAGAATGGGGAATATCATATGTATTTACATCATCCACCTTTACTAGAGAAGGATAATTTCCATTTATATGCAAGGACTATGCCTTTGAATTTTATATTGATTAATTTGGTGTAGTGTAGTATAAATTTAAGAGGTAAATAAGGTGTAATAATGGTTTATTCTTCACATTTTTATCCCTATGATATTAAGAAAAATAAAATATTCATTATTATTAGGTTATTTTTGTTTTGATTTATGAAAATATTGATACAAGGGGGAATAGGGAGATTTAGATCTTCAATTTATAAATTAGTGTGATAATTTTCCTCTTTTTTGTCATCTTCACTATTTTACCACTCCACTTGATTTTTTTTGGTGGAATCATACTCATAATAATATCTATTTAAATCATATTCCTCATTGACATAATTATCATTAGTAATTTTACAAGTGTGATCATTAGTCCATTCATTATCCTAAGTATAAGGTATAGCATAATTAGAGAGGAGGAAATCTAAAGGATGATTACCATATGGGTTTCTTATGTAGTATCCATTATAGGTTTAGTAACCCAAAATAAAGTTAATATGAAAAACATTGAGCCTAATGATAATAAACAACCAATCATATAAAGAAAGAAATGATATCAATAGGTGTGATAGGCAAAGTATGTTTAATTTTTTGGCTCTTAAATATATTGATCTCAATAATAAATAGTTATAAGGTACAAAAGGCACTAATTATTGAGTCTAACCACTTACCATTGTATGAAAATACTAAATTAATGAAAATAAAAAAAACCCTATGTGTCTTTGATATACCATGACATATGTGGAAACTAAATTATGTATACAGTGTTGTGTAATGGATTGAATTTTGGATCAATACTACTCACACTATGACTCAGGTAAAATAGATGACTAATTTTCTCGTAATGACATATCCGAAGAGTTTTACAACTATAAAACATAGTTCTAAAAAGAAAGAATAAATAAAAATAATTTTTAATTGAAAACCAATGACAAGAAAATATTTTTGTGTATAGAAATAAAAAAGTAATATGAAACCCTAGGACAAAAATTGGATGATCATTACTAAAAAAATGTACAATATCACCTATAATATTTAACTTATTATTATTTATGTGAATCTAATAATCATAAAATTATTGAATAAATAAAAAGATAAATATATACAATATACCAATAATTTATAATACAACTTTCTAAACATAGTAATATGTTATTTCAGAAAACACTAGGAAAAAATTTAGATTAGATTTTGAGATTATGTTTTCTAAGATAAAATACAATCATATAAAACACATCAATGCATGTCAATGATCATTAAATTTTAGGGACATATTTTGGGCCAATGTCTAGATAAGTTTGTGCTCCTTGTATAATAGTGCACATCAATTGTGTCTATTGACTATGGAATTATCTATTATGAAAATAAAGGAGTTGTGATTGTTTCACCACATGTGCCTATATTCACTAAGATTATTAGTATAGTTTAAAATATGAAATGTAATATGGAGATACTTATAATATAAAACCCTAGTTCCTACATAAAATGATTTGATGTCAACAAGGTGTTGCTAGGTTAAATGGATTTAACTAGACTAACCTTGGTCAATCTACATTGAATTACCAAGCACTAAACTATATTTACAATACTCCAAAAATATCTTAAACTTGGATATAGTTCTCCTACTAATGTATGTGTGTGAAATTATGAAAGCAAGTATAGATGCTCCTTCTCCTATTTTACCCTTGGAACATGCATGAAAATATTAATTCATCATTTGTAAAATTTGAATCTAAGAATTATAAATTATTAAAATGTGAAGTACAAATCTCTATTTTGTTCTTGAGAGTATGTGGTATTTATATGTAATAACTTACAACAGTTTGGTATTTATAGATATTTGTCGAGTATGATGTCAATTTAAGTACCTAATTATTAGTGTTAAATTTATTTTATGTGTTCCATAATATTATTTAATTAATTCATGTCCTAAATTATTTTTTTGGTCAATATTAGACACTTTTCAATAATTTCCTAAAATATAGATAAAATTGGCAGTTAAGTGTTGTTCATTGTTTGAGTAATTAAATGAGTTTATAAGATGTGGGGCACACTTTTAGTGTTATATAGCTAAAATTAAATTTTATTTAATTTAATTCCTATTTTATATAGAATTTTGGGTGTCATGGTTGCGTTGGTTGCATGGTTTGACTACTTATTGAGCAAGGCTTCTTGCATGTTGACCTTGTTTTCTTTAGTATAATTTCAGTTTTCTTAGAGTATTTTTTATAATTAAAATTATAGATTTCTTAGTTTTAAAGTAATTTTATTTATTATTTTTTACTTTATGATTTTATTGAAACATAATTTTATGCAAGTTATATTGTAATACATTTATTTTCGCTTTATTTATTAATAAATAAATGTGCATAAAATAGTGTGTGAACTAATTCCTTTTGGAAATTCATGTTATATTTTGGAATATTTGATTTATTTCTATAGGTATTCACAAAGGAATTCCAACAAACATATATTTTTATTTTTTAATTTATTCAATACAGGTTTTTTTCAAAACTCTCTTTTAAAACACAACTAGTTTAATAACAAGTTATTTTAGGACATATTAGTTTATACATAACATCAATTTTTGAATAATTAAGAGTTTATTTTCACTCTTGACATATATTCAAAACTTTAATTTAGTGGAATATATATGTTTAATAAAATTTCATAAGGGTTTAAGGCCATTATTAGAAGAAACAAAGGCTTCTATGAAATATGCTTCCATGAATATTCATGTTTTCAAATGTGAAAACTTTAAATTTTGGAGAGATTACTTGAAGAGAATTATTATGGAAATGAATTTTAGATAATATTTTCCATGATTAAGTGCCACACCAAGATTGTAAAACCTTTAAACAAGATTATAAAAGAACAAAAAGAGATGAAGAAAAGTTAGATTCACAAGATTACTTATATCTTGAGAGTGCCATAGACCCAAGCATTTATACAATAATTGTAGGATGCAAGAATACCCATGAAGCATGCAATACCTTATAAAATTCATATAAAGGATATATTAAAGTAATATAAACAAAACTCCAAACCTTTAAAATAAATTTTTAGAATATCATATTCTAAAGGAGTGAGATATTAATGCATAAAGGTAAATGATTTACTTCATATAATGAGGGTTAATGGAGAAACTATTGAATATATTTTTATAGTAAAGAATATTTTGAGATATTTAAGTTTTAAATGGTTTAATATTATGATTATTATTTAACATCATAAGGAAATGAACACTATAAGAGTTGATAAGTTAGTGGGTTCTCTCTTATCTGATGAAGATAAAATGAAACTATATGCAAGAGATCTAGAACATGATCCAGGATATACACTTAAAACCAAGGCAAAGGTTTCAAAGATCAAAGATAAAAATTAAAATTAAAATCAAGGGATTTATAAAAAATCAAATTTAGAGGTAAAATTTTCAACTAACTCTATAGGTAAAACAAAGCAAAAAACCATGACATATCATAAAAGATTTCAAGATACTAACAGTGAAGAATCAAGCTAAGTAAGAGAGTGAAAAGAAAGATTTTCAAGCTAAGCAAAGTGATGTTAAAGAGTGATTATATTATTATCTCAAATTTAATTTTAGAATATAAGAATCAAATCATTTTTGTTTTCTTGATTCTTATTTCTCAAATCACATGATAAGTCACAATGATCATTCCAACAAGTTATATCACTCCTTCAAACTCTAAGTACAACTAGGAGATGAAAAATCCATCCAAATTGAAAGAAAGAGAAGCATGAAAATAACCATAAATAAAGGTAAAGATGAAATAAAGGATTTTTATTTTTCTTCAAATCTTGATATAAATAATATGAATCATAATTTTATAGGATATACTGATGAAAGTAAATCATACAAGTTTTATAATCCCATTACTGAATCCACAAATATTTCTAGGGATTATAAATTTCTTGAAAATGAGATGTACATTTATTATAATATTGTAGATGAAAGGTAATAATTTAATTATGGTATACTCTTTAATTTTATTTTTATGGATTAAAAATTCCTACATATATTTTTTTTCAATGGGAAACAATACTAATTGTTCATAAGAGACTAGTAATCCATCTTTATCAACTCCAAGTAAGAACAAGTGTTTGTCAAATATACATACAACCAATAAAATTTTAAATTATAATTATGACAGGAGGATAAAAATTCTTCAACATCGCTAATTTAATTTTTTTATGATGCTTATGATGAAAATACTATGTTCTCATTATCATTTGTGGTTAGTGTACCTAGAAGTTATGCAGAAGCTAGTCAAAAGAAAGAACGGGTTGATGTTATGAAATTAGAGATGGATTATATTGAGATAAATTATACATTTAATATATTTTATTATACATTTAATAAATATGTCATTGGAATCAAGTGGGTCTATAAGACCAAAGTTAAGAGTGATGGAATAGTTGACAAGCTAAAAGCTAGACTAGTTGTAGAAGGATTTGCACAAATATAGAAGGTTGACTATGAGGAAACCTATGCACCTATGACACGCCAAGATACTATAATAATTATTATATGCTTATATTCTCATAAGGAATATTAAATCCATCAAATTTATGTCAAAATTTCATTCCTAAATGGAGTGATTGAATAAAAAGTATGTGTGGGACAACTATAAGGTTTTGAGGTAAATGATAAAGAATTTTAGGTATGAATTGAAGAAGTCTTTTTATGGGATGAAGCAAGATAAAAAAGATTGGTAATAAATAATTTATATCTCAGTATTGGATAAATCCATTTTAAAAAATAAGAATGAACCAACTTTTTACATACAAACATTTAGTTCTAATATTTTATATATTTGTATCTATGTAGATGACATGATATTTACAAGCAGCTCTATGGAGATGTTAAATATTTTCAAGGAAGATATGAAATAATAATTTTAGATGACTAATATTATAAATATTAAGTAATTTAATGGCATGTAATTCCATCAAAATAAATATGGGGTATTCATTTGTCAAGCCAAGTATGCCCAAGACTTGTTAAATAAGTACAACTTCAAGATTTGAAGCCCAAAAACACTCCAATTACAAGTGGAGAAAAGATTATAAAGGATAATGGTAGTCTCTCAGTTGATGAAAATGATTTTAAAATCATTTTGGGGGTTTTGATGTATGACACTATTACAATACTTGATATCAATTATGGGGTTTCAATAGTTTCTATATTTATAGCTAAACCACCACTCAAGGATTTGTAAGCAAATGAAGATAATTTGTATATGTGTAAGAGGTACTTATAATCATTATATTCATTTTAGATCAAAATTTCATTACGTATAATTGGATACATATATTCATATTGGTAAAGATCTCCTAATGACAATAAGTCAGCTTTAGGTTATCGCTTCATATTAGGAAGTGGGTTGGTTTTGTGGTCTTCAAAGAAACAAGCTACAATTGCATGATCCTCTATTGAAGTTGAATATACAACCCTTACATCATATTTTACATAATTTTTATGGATAATAATACTCTTGACTTATTTTATAGAGGATCAAATTGAACCAACATATATATTTTGTGATATCAATGGGGTAATACAATTATCCAAGAATTTAGTTTTTCATGTTAAAACCAAGCACATTGAACTCAACCATAATTTTAAAAGATAGTTGGTCAATGAAAAAAAATTTATCATTTAGAATGTAATAATTTAATATTAATTTTACAATATTGTCACCAAGGAATTACATAAGCATATTTATGAAACTGACCTAAGGAGATGATAGGCATTTCTTCTCTTTACATCAAAAGAGAGAATGTTGAGTATGATGCCAATTTAGGCACTTTATTATTAATTTTATATTTATTTTATTTTATTTTATTTTTTATGTTTAATAAGTTTATTTAGTTAATTTATGTCTTGAATTAGTTGTTTGATCAATAGTGGACACTTTCAAGAATTCTTAAAAAATAGATGGAATTGTTAGTTAAGTTTAGTTCACTGTCTAAGTACTCATAAGAGTTTCCAAGAGGTGGGACACACTTTTTAGTGTTAATTAATTAAAATTAAACTATATTTAAATAAATTAATATTTTATAATAAATTTTGTGTGTCATATTTATGTTAGTTTCATGGTTTGACTACTAGTGGAGTAAGGATTCTTACATGTTGACCTTGTCTTGAATGTAAGTCAGCTTTGTTTGTTTTAATATACTTTCAATTGTCTTTGAGTATTTTTTAGAATTATAATTATAGATTGCATATTTTTTAAGTATTTTTATTTATTTAGTTTTTAATTTATGATTTTCATAAAAAAACTTGTCATGTAAGTTATCTTGTAACAAGATTATTCTATATTTATTTATTAACAAATAATTATGTACAAAGTAGTCGGTGCAATTTTAGTAAAATTATGTCACATATTTATTATCTCTATTTTTTTTAATGTATTCAAAAAAGAATACCATAAATCATATATTTTTTATTTTAAATTAATTAAGTATAGGTTTTGATCAATAATCTCACTTACAATACTAGTTTAATAGTTCATGATTTTGGGACATATTAATTGATACATAACTTCAATTTCAGATTCATTAAGGGCTGATTTGCACTCCCTCCATATATTAATAACCTTAAATATTTTTATTTTGAATTTAAGACCTATTGGAACATAAAATATAACCCAAAAATACCCAACAAATAAAAATAATGACCCAAATGAGCTTTATAAGTCATGCCAAGACAAACTTGCTTTTCATGGATAGTCCCATAGTCCTAAATCTATCTAGAACTATGGGATTTTTTATAAATCGCATAAAAATATAAAATAAATGAATTGGGGATCCCTATGATAATAATGAAAATATGAACAAAAAGTGAGTACATGACCACACAAGCATAAGAAATAAAGACTAAAATAAACACAAAAATTCACAAATAAATACTTCATTTATTATTAAAAATATATATGTACAAAGTTATATAAAAAGGTATAAAATACATGCATTTACCAAATTTGGGTGTCTACATCTACTCTCACTCAAAGAAACTAAATCAACCACTATAGATGGATTATATATCAATTGTATATTTTTACTCAATTTCACTCCATGCAAAAACAAAGTACATGATCGAAAGGGAATGAATAGTGTTTGTTGCCCCATCATGAACACATGTTTATTTATATAGTTTTATTAATTATAGATTAAAAAATCATGATAAAAATATAATAAACAATGTCCATGCCCCCATCATTAACAAATACATGATAAATGTGAAGTGGAATTACATACATTTACCATTTAATTGTAAATTGTGTTGTTGTGTATGTGCATGAATTAGTATCATGCCTCATGAATCTAAAAATGTGTATTTATGTTATTGAACTAGTATTATGCCCTATGAATCTGTACCAAATTATATATAATGTTATACATCAATGTGTTACATTTGATAACATGTATCTCAAATGCATGTGTATGTATAAACCTATAATTCATATCCATGTAAATTGTGTACTTATGCCCATGCATATGCACCCAAGTGTGTATGAATATGTGTTCATGTGTCTGTAAAGTGAGTGCATATGTATGAAATATTCATCCATAATATATATAAATTTTCCCATACTTGTTATGTATTTGAACCATTTGATATTTAAACCATTCTGAATCTCTAAAATCTATACTTTGATCTATTTTTTGCTTATGGAGGCTTATGTTTATATGTCAAGCCCACTATAATGCCATCCTTTTCATATAAGTTATGTATGCTATAATTCACTCATCTAAAAAAATATTAATTGTATCATGTTAAATATAAATATAGCATCATGTAATATCTTATGATCATGTGGGCAATATGTGATCTTAGTAATATATATGTTGATCAAGGAATGTTTGTAACACATGTAATGAAGTGAATGTAAGTTTCATGTATAAATAGATCTATTAATGAAGAACATAGTATAAATATCTTTAAATTAGACTACATAGTAAAAGTTCATGATATAGATCATGTTATCACTCAATGTCATGAATCTCAACAAGCTCAAGTGTTAGTATTACACATAAGGCCAAGGGCCACATAAAATGGACATAAATTTTTCACAAAAAAAAAAAATCAAAGGGACACATGTAAGGGGACATAAATATTTTTCATAAAATAAGTGTAAGAGACCTACTCAAGTGACATAAATATGTCATAATAAAGGCCAAAGGACTACACATAATAGACAAGCACAAAGTCTCATATCATGAAAGGGAGTATCAATATCAATGGAGCATTGAACAAAGTAACTAGTCTACACCATCCATATGTGTCAATATCACATCATAGTTTAATAACATATCCATGTATCACTATGTAATTTATGAGTAACTAACAAGACGTGTAAGTTATTTAGGTAACTAAACATAGTTGAAAAGGTCATAGAAATAAATAACTTGGAATAGTGAAACTTTTAGAATAAAATTCCTTTAGTATCGACATCGCCACTAGGTAGATGAAATTCCAACATCTATACATCCATGTGTATGTCATGCATATAAATCATAAATAGTGAAATGTATGTGTATAAAAAAATATGTCATGTATCAAACATGTAGTAAATAAAATATGTATATAGTGTAATCTAGAAATCATGTCATGCTTGGGTTGTATTTTTTATTTCTTAATTTTTTTAAAAAAACAAGTTTTTTGATTATTTTATTTTTTTGTATTTTCAGAATATTTGAACTTAGTTAGTAATTCCAAGAGTTAATGGTTTCAAAAAATAATACATGGGAGGGATCTAAATAATCTACATCATGTGTTGAGGCAAAATGTGTAATGGTTTTGATAACATGGCTATTTAGAGAAAGTTCAAAAAAAAATAATATGCACCAATTGTATATGTGAATCATAATAATATATCTCAATATCACATGTAAATAAAAGTATCAACATGTCCCCAATGGGAAACAAATCAATATGTGCTCATGTAGTATGTAAAGATAGATGTATATGATCATATAACCTCAATAGAGGCCATAAAGGATGTGCACTTAAATTATTTTATGATAAGTTTCATTGATATCCATATCATGGTAATAGTCAAGGAGCAAAGGCCAAGTGAAAATAGATCCAAGGGATAAAAAAATGACCAAGACTAGATTGTATGTATAAAATATGAGGATAACTAAGGATGATCCAAAAAAAAATCATGAGGAAGCTATATAAAATTATATGTATCACAATCGAATAAAAGAGATCATGTGATAGGTCATGTATTTGGTTGTAATAACATCTCATTAGATTTTTACCATCTATCATATATATTTGATATAGTTGCATGTATATCGAGATCTAAATATCAATTTGGATCTATAATCTAAGTATGTTATGTGTGAAACTCTATATTATTATTATTCTTAAGTTGTTTATGTAGATATAGATTTGACATACTAGAAGAAGAGCCAAATTGTATGATCACAAATCAAATAATATTAGAGCATCAAAACATCTATTATCTCTCTATCAGTGGTGAGCAAATACGAATTGAAATAAAGAATACAAACAAGAAAATAATGATTATTACCTTTTGATATATCTTCTTCTGAATCAATTTAAGTAGGATTGAGCTCATCTTGTGAGATAGAAGTCTTTGGCAACACTAGTTCCTTGTGGGGAGCATCTCTCCTTTGTCACTTTGATTGTTTTAGCTTGGAAATTGATAGAAGACCAATAGATTTTAAAAATATATAATAAGATTGAATCTTCCAAGGCTACTTTGGCATAATAACCTTGAAAATATTGGATCTTAATAAATAAAGTTTGGTATAGTAAGATTAGGATGAAGAATCTTGGCTAAATTGGAGGAAGAATATCTAATTTATAAACTTTTAAAATTAATCTGAACCATCCATCTTGAGATGAGAATCAACAGATAAGAATAAAAGATAGTGTTCAATTCAAAATAGGAATATTGAATTAAAATTTGTAGTGGATAAATGTGGGACTCACAAATGAATATAAAATTCATTTAGGAGGAAGATATAATATAAAATTGGTAAGTGGGATTCAGTCGAATATGAGGTGGATTATTAAATTAGAAATATTATGAAGCTAATATTATAAAATTCTAATGATAGGGGACAAGTGGAGCCTAGGTCATTTTTTAATGTTGAAAAGGAGAATGGAGTGGAAGATGACCTCATGAGGTGAGGATAGTTGGATTTATAGATTTATAGAAATTATGAATATTCGAAATCCATAGACTTTCTTACTAAGGATTAGTTAATTAATTTAGATTAATTAACTTAATAAATATGTGAATAGTAAACCATTAATAGTGATGAGAAATAATAATAATGAATTAGAATCAAATAAAACTTGGGATCATTAGGGATCATTAAAATTAACATGAAGTATTTGATTTTAAGTGTCTATATTTTACCCCTCTTTGAGAAGTCATTGCAAGACACAACTAAAGTAATGACTTTTCAAAGAATGAAAAAGTCATTAAAATATTAGATAAATAAATAATTAGTGACCCATGATGCCCCTAGAGAGGGCATGTAGGATGTGGATTGCTCTCAAAAAAGAGAGGAAGAAGCTAGAATGAGAGAAGAGATTAACCCATGGACAAAATTAAGCCACTTAAGCTATTACTTACATGCTTTGATTTCCAATGTTGATTGAAACTAGTATAATTTAATTGGCCCCAAGATGGGGGGAAATGGGAAGGATGCATCCCAAAACATGTGTCACACTTTAACCAGCCCCCAAAAGGGAAAAAAATATGGTCTTAGAATTCAAATATTTTACCCTATTAGGGAGAAATGATGGTACAGGCTCCTGAAGATGATGGTATAGATATGAAAATATATTACCCTAGTAGAGTGGATGTAATCATTAAAAGGTCAAAATTATTTTCCCCATTAGGGTGAATTTCATTATTAAATAATGCAAATGGTTAATTGATTGATTAGCAATCATAACTTAAGGATTTAACATGTCACACAAATTAAAAATGAGAGAAGTGATATAAATGTAGGTACAATGGTATAATGACTTTTCAAAAATGAATAAGCCACAAAACAATATGCACCTATGAATGGTCAAAGTGATTAAATAAATGATAATCAAAAGTATAAGATAATGATTAATGAATGGTGTGATTGGATTGGAAGAACTTTAATAAAATGATAATGACTATTTGTATATGCATAGATGTATCATGAGGATCATATAAATTAGCCATATGATCTAGTTTATGGAGATTTAGTGAATAAGGAGATTTTTGAAATGCAACATTACTAAGTAGACTCCTAGATCTAGATTTTTGATGTATAATGAAACAATATTCACCATGACATAAAACACCATGATGATCTAGCTATAATGTGCATAACGACTAACCCTCGATCCAATAAATAATAGACAACAACACACTAATGATAAAAAACCATGATGATAATGCTAAAAAATGCCAATGGATTGACTCAAGTACAACTACATGATAGGAAGCACCATGATGACTACCCTATTGGGATAATGAACTAAGTTGAGGAAATAATAGAAAAACAAGGAAATAAACAAGTAAACACACACACACACACACACACACACACACAAATGAAAATAAAATAAATATAAAGAACCTTTTTATTTAACCAAGTCCAAATCCACACATGAAGGCTAAATGATAATGATAAATGGATGGTGCCCCCAAGAAAGGATACATGCAAGGGAATGACACATCCCAATAATGGTTTAGGACTTAAAAGGAGTGGATTAATGATTTTGACTAGATTTAGGACAAGAAAAATATTTTTGGATTTTGGGACTTTATATCTCATTTTGAGATTATAAGCCATTTTCAAATGTTTAGGTTTTTGGGCCTTTATATCTAATTTTAAGATTGTAATCCATTTCCAAATTTTTAGGTCTTTTGATTGTTTTGAATGTTTTTAGAAATTTTGGGTATCTCAACTCAAGCAAGAATTATGAGATATAGAATGGTCTAACTCACAAAATATCAAGAGCATTAGAATTGGGTGACCGAGTTAACCTCAAAAACCAAACATTGATTACATAGTCCAAGTGGACCTTAAGTCAATGTAGTTAAACCAGGGATATGGGATAGAATAAAAAATGATAAGTATGAAAGGTGGACATAGACAAAAATTGGAATGGGTGCTCAATCACTATGAGAGTGTTGAGCAAAAATCAAGAACAATGAAATGGAAAATGGAAATGGTCATGAATGGTTAAAAATATCCTACCCAAAATGGAAGTAAAAACACTGGTGAACAATATGACCAATGAAGGAAAAAAAAATTATAGCTTAATCTCTTAAGAAGATTTCAAGTTATTTTTTTAAGTATCTCAACTCAACTGTGGATTACAAGATATAGAATGGGGAGAACATTGATTAAATTACTCACAAAATGATGAGAACATTAGAATGGGGTGATTGAGCTAACCTCAAAAATTGATCACTACTTACATGTTTCAAATGGACATCATGTTAATGTAATTCTACCCCTATAGTTCAAACTACAAATCAATAGCCCAATATGGCTTGCAAAAGAGAAAGAGCCTGAAAATAAACAAGCTTGTAAAATGATGAGAGTGTGAGAAAGGGGTGACCGTGCTGACCTTAGAAACTAAACACTACCTACATAGTCTAAATATAACTCAAGTAAATGTAGTTCAGCCCATATGGTTTGAATAATGAATCAATAATAGGGTGGAAAATAGGAATGGCACATGATAAAATAAATGGAATAAGATTTGGCAAGGGCTAAATAATAATGAATGGCAATGAGGAAAAGGACTAGGAATCTCCAAGGACCATCTCACATGAGAATAAAATGTGTCCAGTCATTAAATTTTCATGTATATAATAGGTCAGAATGTTTCCCAAATAGGTCTCAATATACCTTCCACTTTTGTAACAAGGTCAAGATAGGAAGACTAATGGCCGTAATAAGATGGACTATGCTAAATAAGATTAAATGGATAAAATGGATAGAATGGTAATGGAATGGAAATGTTTTATAATGTAAATAGGGATTCCCCTAAGTGTCAAGGTACTTATAGACAATAATTATTTACACATGATACCAAAAACCTAGTTTTCATCATGGTACTTATCTAAGGTGTCATAGGCATAGTATTCACCATTAGATGAATTATTTCTCTTTCTCTTTTGATTTTTTTTATATTGTTTTAGCATCTCAAAACAATGAAGGATTATGAGATGCATAATGTAGACCCTCTATCATCTAACCAATACCTTCTCAAAATAGTTGCTCTATCTAAATCTTGCTACCAATGTGAACTATACTACTACTTTAATGATCTTCATTGGTTGTTGATTATGTTTCCTCCAAAACTATAGACAGTATTTATTTTTAGCCTCTAAAAAAAGAGTTATCCTAAAGGGTAAGCATGGGATGAATAGTCTAATGGGATAATGGAAAATAGGACTTGATTAAATAATAGGATTAGAATGAAATGTATAATGATTGGAGGAAAATGAAGATTAGGATTTTAAGTCACACACAATGTTGTTGATTCTAGATTCAACTTGTATTTAGTTGTGGTAGGGCCAATATGAACTTCAATAATGTCTTCATCACATGATGTAGATCTGATTTGCTCTATTATTGGTGCCTCATAAAAGCTTTCACTAGCCAATTCTTCTTGATTTTTTTATTTGAATTGTCCAATATCACCTTGAATAAGGTTTCACTAAGATATTTTGATAAATCATTTTTATTGTCCCCTAGCACCTTAAACAAGGTTTCACTAAAGGATTTTGACTTTTGATATTGATTATCATCTAGTTTTTTAAACAAGGTTTCACTAGAGGATTTTGATTCTAGACTTTGATTGTATCCTAGTGCCTTGAACTAAGTTTCAATAAGATATTTCTCTTTTTCCTAAATATTATTTTGCTTTCCCAAAAAAATTAACACTAAAATGTCTCCATGGATGCAATTCAATAATGTGTGATTCTATCAGTCCTAATTGATGTTTGTGGGAGGTGAATTAGTATATCATATATCTTATAAATCTTTTCCTTAACCAAATTTCACTTAATCAAACATTCAAGATATGCAATAAAACTCAAATAATAAACACCACACAAGATAGAGAGAGACACCAGATATAACATGGAAACCCAATGTGGGAAAAACCATAGAGAACAATCTCAAGTATATGAATGAGCACCAACGCAAACAATATTCACAAGCCAAGCTTACAGGAGCACCAACCCCTTTGTTGAGTACCAACCCAGCAAGAATTTGTGACCACCAATCCATAAGAGCACCAACCCCTTTATGTATACCACACACCTATCTCTCAATTTTTTTATCTCAACAAATGATAGATCAATACATCTAGTATCCCTATTCCCTGTACCTATTTTTTGCACCTATACCTGTACCTTTTATTCTCCCCCTTTGACATCAATGGCAAAGGGCCTACCTGGAGCTAACACTTATCTCCCCCTCAACTGATGTTGAACATCAATGGAAGGAAGTAATAGAAATTACTCTCAACTCCTCTTTCAAATCTTTGAATCTATCCTTTGATCATGCCTTTGAGAAGATATCTGATAAATCATTGCCCTTACTATAGTAACTTGTATCTATTCCTTATACCTATTTTTTGCACCTGTACCTATACCTGTACATTTTATTCTCCCCCTTTGACATCAATGGCAAAGGGCCTACCTGGAGCTAACACTTATCTCCCCCTCAACTAATGCTAAACATCAATGGAAGGAATTAATAGAAATTACTCCCAACTCCTCTTACAGATCTTTGAATGTATCCTTTGATCATGCCTTTGATAAGATATCTGATAAATCATTGCCTATCCTTTGAGAATCTGCAATCAACTCATTTGAATATTTTCTTCTAATCTCACAACCTTCTGCATGAAACTTTAAGGTGTATCCTTGATCACATATTTGACTTACACTCACTAGATTATGCTTACAAAACATTCTTATCTTTGGTTCTACTAATATCCAAACTTAAAATACCTTTTCTAGCTATCATGGCAGTGGTTTTATCTATGAATTTCACTATGCCACCATTGATCTTCTTTACTTTTATCTCCTATCATATGCATCAAACATCCACTATCAACGAACCATGGCTGATCTTTATTTCTTACATGCAAAGCTATTTGCACCAACATAGAATCTTTAGGTTGTTTCTTCTACCATGAACATGTCTGAACCTTCTTCCTAATGAATGGAGCTTTGAAACTCTGATCCTTCTTTATTAAATCTACATGAGTATTCTTTTCCTTCTTTTTGAAACTGTTAGCTCTTTTTCAACATTCTAATTTCTTGTGACCATAATCATTTGAAACACTTTAAAACTTTTAAAAACTACATATGCAAGAATCATTCTAATATCCTCAAACCTTAGCACTGGTGCAATTTTTTTTCAAAAATCTATTCCCTCAAAAGATATAAAAATTAATCTACCAACTTACCTTCTTTTCATGCAACATAGCCAAGACCCAATAGCATCCACCATGCTTCAATTTTTTTTAAAAGTGTCTCCTTGAAGCCTAAAAGTGACACCCCACACAAAAGGGTCCTAGAAACAAATTTCAAGAGATTCCCACATTTCCTCTGTTTCTTCCTTGATCTTCTTGTGTTTTTCTTTTAGAATCTATTTAAGCATGTCTAGCCTTTTTGACTTACTAAGCTTATCATTTATTATTATTTTCATCTTCTCAACTTTTGAAACTATCTTATCTTTACAAAGCTCATGCTCAAATGTAATAAGAGATTCTGCACAATCCTTCCTATCTGATTCTTTATCTACTATAGCAAGTAATTCATTTTCACTTTTAAACTCAACCTGATCAACCTTTACTATTTTAGGTCTCCAAACTTGAATTTATCTTTTCTCATATTTTATAGGGGCTCTATATCCTTTGACATACCTTGAATATCTCTTTACTTTATTTTGACATAATTTAGCAATATGGCCAACCTCATGACAACAAAAGCAAACAATATTTCTCATACCTTTTTCTTGAATGTGACTAAGATCTCCCTTTGACTGATTACTTCTCCTCATACAATCTCTTTCCCTATAACCAATATGATGACAAACAAAACAATGACCATGAAAAGAATTTAAAAACTTAAAAGCATTGAGCTGCCTGATCGGCTTCTTTGATTTTCCTTCAAAACCTGCATCCTTCTTTCCTTGGACCAATATTTCATGATCTTTCTCAACCTTGGTTATAAACTTATCATGATTATCCTTTAAAGAACCTAACTCATCCTTCAACTCATTACACTCTTCTTCTTTTGATGTTAAAATTGAATTTGCAACCTCTAACTAGTTCTTAAAATCCTGAATAAATATCTTATTTTCTTTTACTTTTATAGGCAACTTAGAATCCAAGATACACACCTATTCCTTAAGAGCCTCAACCACAAATTTCAACTCTTGATTATCCTTCTTTAGCTTCTTGGCCATCTTATGCTTTTCTTTGATTTACCTTCAAGCTGTTAAATCCTTTCTGAAGGAACCTGCTCTGATACCAATTGTTAAGCACAGGATATACTAAGAGGGGGGTGAATCAGTATATCATATATCTTATAAAACTTTCCTTTAACCAAATTCCACCTAAACAAACATTCAAGATATGTAATAAAACTCAAACAATAAACACCACAGAAGATAGAGAGAGACACCAGATATAACATGGAAACCCAATGTGGGAAAAACCACGAAGAACAATCTCAAGTATATGAATGAGCACCAACCCAAACAATATTCTCAAGCACCAACTTATGTGAGCACAAACCCCTTTGCTAAGCACCAACCCAACAACTATTCGTGAGCACTAACCCATAAGAGCACCAACCCCTTTGCCAAGCACCAACCTAGCAACAATTCGTGAGCACCAAACCCTTTATCGAGCACCAACCCAGCAACAATTCATGAGAAATAACCCATAAAAGCACCAACCCCTTTGTCGAGCACCAAACCAGCAACAATTCATGAGAACCAACCCACAGGAGCACCAACCCCTTTGTCGAGCACCAACCCAGCAACAATTTGTGAGCACCAACCCACAAGAGCACCAACCCCTTTGTTGAGCACCAACCCAACAACAATTCATGAGCACCAACCCACAGGAGCACCAACCCCTTTATGTGTACCACACACCTATCTCTCAATGTTGTTATCTCAACAAATGATAGCTCATTACAACATCTCTTTCCTCTCTCTCACCTTTGCTCTTCTAAGCTAGATATAACAAATACAAATCATATTCATCTCTCACAATTTCTCTTCTAAGCTAGATATTACAATATCAAATCAACCTCTATCTCTTATATTACAAATGGCTTCTCAAGCCTTTATTTATAGCTTTCCAAATGACCTTTGGCCTTCCCCCTTTGTGACCCTTCAATCCTCATGGAAAATGGCACCAAACCTATATGACCCTTCATATTCTTGCCTTTGAAAAGTCATGTGGTGACCCTTCATGACCAAAAACGTCCTTCCCACTTTTGTCCTTATCTTGATGACTTTTCGTATTCCTCAAAGTATCCCTTCATGAGAAATTGTGCCCTTCATCTTTTATCTTCACTTGGTGACTCTTGGAATTCCCCAAGATGACTCTTCATGGGAAAATGCATCCCATCCTTCTTTTGTCTTTATCTCGTGGCTCTTTGACTTTTCCATGGGCCCCTCTTTTGTCTCATATGCAACCAAAATATATTCGTTAATATTAAATAAATATTAACTCACATTATCCAATATATATCTATTACAAACATCACTCATGCAATGGGGCCTTTATCACCAATAATGTTAGACCTTTGACATTAATGACAATATTTCCAACAATTATTTTATAAATGATCATGCAAGTTGTCTCTTCCTTTAGTAAATCAAATCCCTATCTACATAATGGTACGTCTAGTGGGATAAGGGGTGACTGAGCTAACCTCAAAAATTGAGCACTACCTACTAGTCCAAATAGACCTCAATTCAATGTAGTTTAACTCATAGGGTTTAAAATATGAATCAATAGCCTAAAATATCTTGTAAAAGGGAAATATCCTAGAAATAAACAAGCTTATAAAATGGTGAGATCATGGGAAATGGCTGACTAAGTTGACCTCATAAATTGAGTGCTGCTTACATAGTCTAAATGGACCTCAAGTCAATGTAATTCCACATATATAGTTTGAACTACATTGACCTGAGTTCCATTTGGACTATGTAGGCAACACTCAGTTTCTAAGGTCAGCTCGATGACCCCTTATCCTAGGCTCTTACCCAATCCAAAGACCATTTCCAAACTATTTTCAAAACTAATGTCCAATTTATTGTCAAATTTGTGATATTAGCATTTATATTTAGTCCAAACCTAAGTGTAAGTTCAAGTGTCAATTATGATTTACTCTCTAAGTTCTAATTGCAAACTCTAAGTTCCAAGTTCTGAACCATGTTCCTAATTTTAGTTTGATTTGTACCAAGATCAAACATTTTTAGGAATTAGTATATAAAATGAGTTTGGATCTTGATTCAACATTTCAAGACCCAATTTCTAATTCTTGTCCCAATATTTATACATTCTAAGGTCCTAAAAATTCCTCAAGTCAATCAATTTTCCTTTTTTGGTTCACAAGGTCAAGTTTCTAAGATGAAACCTTCCAAATCAAGACCAAAAATCCAATTCCTTTTCTAAACCATGTCAATGTGCCATCCATGTGGTTCCAAATATAGTTATATTTCCAATTCCAAGTCTAATTATAATACCAATTCCAAAACCAAAGTACCAATTCCTATGCCAAATTGTGTCAAAGTTAACATTAATAGAACTAGTCCATTTAGCATTTGCATTAAAATACCCAATTTGAAAATTTAATGTCTATCAAAGTAAAATTACACTTCAAATTCTACACCAAACTATTTTATGCCAATCCAAATAGCTCACCTTGAACAATTGCTTTTTCAATGTAATTTTGTACCATTCCAGTTTAAATCTAAATCAATTTCATGATAATTCAAACCTTTTCTTGTCTTTCCATTCAATCTCCCACACATATCTATTGGGAAAAACAAAGTCATACCATCCATAATTTATTTCATTTGAATCATATATATGCCAATTTAGGGGGAAAATTCAATCAAGACCATTTAGACCAATTCTAGCTTATGCCAATCTACCCTTTTTTTGGAATTTTTAATTCTATGCTAATTTGCCCTTCTTTTGGCCTATTCTAATTTTTTCTAAAACCACCCTTTTTGGGGCCAATTTTATTCCAATCCATTTCCCATTACATGATATCCTTGCTTGGGGGCATTATTCCAAGGTCCATCTAAGTCATCATGTCTCATGATCCTCCACTTGTTCTATTATCACCCATATTATGTCAAAGTACAATAGATAAAATCACTCATATTAGTCAAAAAATAGAAAAATCTATTTCTAATTTAAAATTTTCAAAACCCAAGCTAGTTTTATAGCTATAACACATCTAAACAACCATTCTACATCAATTTTACCTCCCAAATATGTCATCTAGTACATAATATGAATAAGAAAAATTTGATCAATAAATATTTGATAAAAAGGATGAATATTTTTAAAAAATTTGGAAATGGGTGCTAAAATTCTATATGGATTTCTTATATAGGAAATATTCTATTTGATTAGACCTTTTAAATATACACCATAACAAATCCAACAATCTAAACCTATTATGTTATTACTCCTCCAAGGGCTAGTATCTATTGAAAATCCAAGTGTATCCAAGTCTGATAACTACTCACTTGAAATATGTCATGATCCCCTTCCCAATCATGATCAGATGGAAGATCAAGATAACCAAACCATTGATGACATTTTTTTGAATCACCCATCTTTGATCAAATCTAAACCATTGATGATCCACCTGTATTTGATGAAGAGCCTCTATTTGACATAGGGCCCATCTTTGATGAGACTATATTTTAAAAACCTATTATTATTGAGACAAATCCATTTATTCATCCATTGTCAAATATTAACAATTTCCAAACATTACTTCATCCTAAAGTCTCCATTTCCAAGCAAAAGGTAAACAAGGTTCTTGTGGACAACATTAAATCAGAATTAGGTTTCATTTCAAAATTGATATCAAAGTTGGGTTCCATTTTGGAACCAATATTAGATTTAGCATTAGTAGAAGAACCAACATTAGTCTCAACATTAGGATCAAATCCTCTTAAGTCAAAATCAGCTTCAGAATCAAAAAATATTGATGCATGTTATGACATTGGCTCCAAATTTCCAACATATTCAATTGAAAGCATTTCTGATTATTCCACACTTTTTGAGGATGTTTCCTTCAACATCAGCACAAGTTATCTTAGTATCCTCTATGAGAATTGCATTACCTTTTCCCCTTTTATTACCATTACATGTGACTTTATAATTAATTAGCCTGACATTTATATTAATATTTTGTTGGAATTATTGTCATTGATGTCAAAGGTCTAGCATTATTGGTGATAAAGGCCCCATTGCATTTAATGTTGTTTGTAATAAATATATCTTGGCTAATATGAGTTAATATTTATTTAATATTAACGAATATATTTTTGGTTGCATATGAGATAAAAGAAGGGCCCATGGAGAAGTCAAATAGCCATGGGATAAAGATAAAAGAAGGATGGGATGCATTTTCCCATGAAGAGTCATCTTGGGGAATTCCAAGAGTCACCAAGTGAAGACAAAAGAGGAAGTGTGCAATTTCTCATGAAGGGACACTTTAAGGAATACAAAAAGTCACCAAGATGAGGACAAAAGAGGGAAGGATGTTTTTGATCATGAAGGGTCACCACATGACTTTTCAAAGGAAAGAATACGAAGGGTCATACAAGTTTGGCACCATTTTTCATGAGGATTGAAGGGTCACAAAGGGGGAAGGCCAAAGGTCATTTGGAAAGCTATAAATAAAAGCTTGAGAAGCCATTTTTACATATGAGAGATAGAGGTTGATTTGATATTGTAATATCTAGCTTAGAAGAGCAATTGTGAGAGATGAATATGATTTGTATTTTTTATATCTAGCTTAGAAGAGCAAAGGTGAGAGACAGGAAAGAGATGTTGTATTGATTTATCATTTGTTGAGATAGCAACATTGAGAGATAGGTGTGTGGTATACACAAAGGGGTTGGTGCTCCTGTGGGTTGGTGCTCATGAATTGTTACTGGGTTAGTGCTCGACAAAGGGGTTGGTGCTCTTGTGGGTTGGTGCTCATGAATTTTTGTTGGGTTGGTGCTCCTATGGGTTGATGCTCATGAATAGTAGCTAGGTTGGTGCTCAACAAAGGGGTGTGGTGCTCTTGTGGGTTTGTGCTCATGAATAGTTGTTGGGTTGGTGCTCAGCAAAGGCGTTGGTGCTCCTGCAAGCTTGGCTTGTGAATATTGTTTGGGTTGGTTCTCATTCATATACTTGAGATTGTTCTCCATGGTTTTTCCCATATTGGGTTTCCATGTTATATCTGGTGTGTCTCTCTATCTTGTGTGGTGTTTATTGTTTGAGTTTTATTGCATATCTTGAATTTTTGATTAAGTGAAATTTGGTTAAGGAAAAGATTTATAAGATATATGATATACTAATTCACCTCCCCTCTCAGTATATCTCATGCTTAACAATTGGTATTAGAGCAAGTTCCTTTTTGAAAAGTTTTACAGCTTGAAGGTAGATCGAGAAAGCACGATGGCTGGGTCACAGGAAGGATTTTCTACAAATAAGGAACCTTTGTTTGATGGGATGAATTATGATTTTTGGAGCATGAGAATGATGGTTTATTTGATGGCCCTTGGATTTGATATATGGAAAGTAGTGGTGGAGGAATATGAAGAGCCACAAACATTTACAATTACTCCAGCAAAAAATAAGGCAAGTGAATGTAATGCTAAAGCTTTAAATGTTATTTTATGTGGTTTATGTGAATCTGAATTTGTTAAAGTTATGCAATGTAAATCTACTCATGAAACTTGGGTAAAACTTGAGAATATTTACAAAGGTGATGGAAAGGTTCAGCAAGCTAAGCTACAGACTTTTAGAAAGCAGTTTGAAAGTTTAAAGATGGAAGAAGAAGAAGATATAGCAAGTTATCTTTTGCGAGTTGATCAAATAATAAATTAGATTTAAGGTCTTGGAGAAACATTGGATGAGTCAACGGTGGTGCAAAAGTTTTTGAGATCTCTACCAATGAGATATGATGCAAAGGTTTTGGCAATCAAGGAGATGAAGAATTTAGCCAAGCTAAAGATGGATGATCTTCATGGTATTCTCACGGCATATGAGATGTGAATAGAACAAGATAAACCCTCAAAGAGAGAAGTGGATTTCAAGACATCAAAGAAGGAGAAAGCTAAGATTCAAGAATCAACTAATAGTTCTAGTGATGATGAAGATGACAATGGAGCACTTTTCATTTGCAAGCTGAAAAGAGGAATAGGTAAATATCAAAGAAAATTACCTTTTAAATGTTTTAATTGTGGAAAGATTGGACATTTTTCAGCTAGATGCCCAAATAAGGTTAATGATGATGAATAAGAAAAGCCTACATAAAAGAAGAATTTTAAAGGCAAATCTAAGAAGGGATTTGAGAAGAAGGGCATGTATTATAAGGATCCTAGCTTAGGCGAAGATAGTGGAGTCAGCGATTTAGAAGAAGAAGAGATTATATTCATGGCCATACATGAAGATGATTAAGAAGAAGAAGAGAAGGAAGCTGAAGTGAATATGGAAGGAGAGCTCATTTGTGCCTTAGAAGAGTTAAAAGTTGTTCAAAAGAAGAATTGAAGATTAAAGTGCCAGATCGAGAAAAATGAACAAGAGTCAAAGGAAATGATTGAAGATCTACAATCACACTTTGAAGAATCCAATAAGAATGAAGAAGACCTCACAGCACAGTTGGAAATAGCAAGAAAATAATTTCAAAGGTATGTTATTGAAATTGCCTCTTTAAAAGAAGATATTAAGAAAGTAGTCAATGATAAAGTAGTCAGTGATTAAAAATTTGAAGATAGTACTAACATGCTAAATAAGATATTGGAAAGTCAAAAAGCAAATTCAGATAAGATAGGAATCAGATTTGAAAAGAAAAAGAGCTATGTTGCAGCTCTTACAAAAGAGGAAACAAAAAGGGGAGAAGTGAAAAATACAGAGGACATTTCAAACAGAGAAGGCTAGAGAGAACAAAGCTGCAAAAGACAATTAGGTCAGAGATATATAGACAGGTCTTATTTTTATGGCTATTGTTTTTATAGTAATGGATATGGTCACAAGAAATTAGAATGTAGAAAAAGAGCTAACAATTTCAAAAATAAGGAGAAGGAGAGTCATGTAGAAGCCATAACTCTTTTGCTCCTTTATCAAGCTTTGATGAAGAGACCATAGTATGCTACAAGTGAAATAACTTTAGACACATAGCTCAGTATTGTACAAGTGTGTTCGAGTTAGTCAAGAAGGATTAGAGTTTCAAAGCTCCATTCATCAAGAAGAAGGCTTAGAAATGTTCATGGCAGAAGAAACAACCTAAAGATTCTATGATGGTTCAAACAGCTCTGCATGTAAGAGGTAAAGATCAGCCATGGTTAATTGATGGCAGATGTTCGAGGCAAATGACAGGTGATAAAAGTAAGTTCACAACTCTAAAGAAGATCAATGGTGGTACAATGAGATTCAGAGATAAAACCACTGCCAGAATAGTTGGAAAAGGTACTTTAAGTTTGGATTATGGTAGAACTAAGACTAAGAATGTTTTATATGTAAAAGGTCTTAAGCATAATCTATTGAGTGTTAGTCAAATATGTGATCAAGGATACACATTAAAGTTTCATAAAGAAGTTTATCAGATTAAAAGAAAAGATTCAAATGAGTTGATTGTAGATGCTCAAAAGACAGGGAACAATGTATATATTTTATCAGATATCTTCTCAAAGGCATGATCAAAGGATACATTCAAAGATCTAAAAGAGGAGTTGGGAGTAATTTCTATTACTTCTTGCCATTGATGTTCAACATTAGTTAAGGGGGAGCTAAGTTTTAGCTCTAGGTAGGCCCTTTGCCATTGATGTCAAAGGGGGAGAATAAAAGGTATAAGTACAGGTGCAAAAAATAGGTACAGGGAATAGATACAAGTTGCTATAGTAAGGGGAAGTTATTGTATGTTTTTAGATGATGGGATGTGCAGGTGATAGGATGTGGTAGTTTCAGGATTGATGTTGCCATCAATGACAAAGGGGGAGATTATTGGAAATATTGTCATTGATGTCAAAGGTCTAGCATTATTGGTGATAAAGGCCCTATTGCATTTAATGTTGTTTGTAATAAATATATCTTGGATAATATGAGTTAATACTTATTTAAAATTAATGAATATATTTTTGGTTGCATATGAGACAAAAGAAGGGCCCATGGAGAAGTCAAAGAGCCATGGGATAAAGACAAAAGAAGGATGGGATGCATTTTCCCATGAAGAGTCATCTTGGGGAATTCCAAGAGTCACCAAGTGAAGACAAAAGAGGAAGGGCATAATTTCTCATGAAGGGACACTTTGAGGAATATGAAAAGTCACCAAGATCAGGACAAAAGTGGGAAGGAAGTTTTTGGTTATGAAGGGTCACCACATAACTTTTCAAAGGCAAGAATATGAAGGGTCATACAAGTTTGGTGCCATTTTCCATGAGGATTGAAGGGTCACAAATGGGGAAGGCCAAAGGTCATTTGGAAAGCTATAAATAAAGGCTTGAGAAGCCATTTGTAATATGAGAGATAGAGGTTGATATGATATTGTAATATCTAGCTTAGAAGAGCAATTGTGAGAGATGAATATGATTTGTATTTGTTATATCTAGCTTAGAAGAGCAAAGGTGAGAGAGAGGAAAGAGATGTTGTAATGAATTATCATTTGTTGAGATAGCAACATTGAGAGATAGGTGTGTGGTATACACAAAGGGGTTGGTGCTCTTATGGGTTGGTGCTCCTATGGGTTGGTGCTCGGCAAAGGGGTTGGTGCTCTTTTGGGTTGGTGCTCACGAATTATTGCTGGGTTGGTGCTCGGCAAAGGGGTTGGTGCTCCTATGGGTTGGTGCTCATGAATTATTGCTAGGTTGGTGGTTGATAAAGGGGTTGGTGCTTCTGTGGGTTGGTGCAATCGAATTGTTACTAGGTTGGTGCTCCGCAAAGGGTTTGGTGCTCCTATGGGTTGGTGCTCATGAATAGTTGTTGGGTTGGTACTCAGCAAAGGGGTTGGTGCTCTTGCAAGTTAGTGCTTGTGAATATTTTTTGGGTTGGTGCTCATTCATATACTTGAGATTGTTCTCCATGGTTTTTTCCACATTGGGTTTCCACATTATATCTAGTTTCTCTCTCTTTATCTTGTGTGGTGTTTATTGTTTGAGTTTTATTGCATATCTTGAATGTTTGATTAAGTGGAATTTGGTTAAGGGAAAGTTTTATAAGATATATGATATACTGATTCACCCCCCTCTTAGTATATCCCATGCTTAACAACAATATTAGAGGATCAAAACATCTAGTATCCCTCTATTGGGCATGAGTAAATATGAATTGAAATAAGGAATAAAAATAAGAAAATAATAAATATTACCTTGTGATTTATCTTCTTATGAATCAATTGAAGTAGGATTGAACTTGGCTTGTGAGATAGAAGTCTTTGGTAATGATAGTTCCTTGTGGGAAGCATCTCTCCTTATTCACCTTGATTATTGTGGTGTGGTAATTGATAGAAGAATATTGGCTTAAAATAAGATAGAATAATATTGAAGCTTCTAAGGTTAGTTTGGCATAATAACCTTACAAATATTGGATCTTAATTGATAAATTTTGGCATAGTAAGATTAGGATGAAGAAGCTTGGCTAAATTGGAGGAAAACCCTATAATTTATATACTTTTAAAATGAATGTAAACCATCCATCTTGAGATTAGAATCAAGGGTTGAGAATAAAATATGGTTTTTAATTCAAAATGGGAATCTTGAATTAAAAATTGGAGTGGAGAACATACAGGACACAAATGAATATAAAATTTGTTTCAGAGGAATATATAATATAAAATTGGTAAGTGGGATTGAGTGGAATATGAGGTATCTTATTAAATTGGAAAGATGAGGAATATAATATTATAAAATTCCAATGATGGGGGACAGGTGGAGCCTAGGGCATCTTTGAAAGTTAGAAAGGATAATGGAGTGGAAGATGACCTCATGAGGTGAGGATAATTATATTTATAAATCTATAAAAATTGTGAATATTCAAAATCCATGGAATTTATTAATAAGTAAGGATTATCTAATTAATTTGGATTAATTAACTTAATAAAGATGTGAATAGTAACCCATAAATAGTGATGATGAATAGTCATGAGGAATAGTAATGATGAATTGGAATTAGAGAAAACTAGGGATGATTATGGATCATGAAAATCAATACAAAGTGTCTAATTTTAAGTGTCTATGGTTCATAAATATGTTGCCTATTTTTATTGTTCATGATAAGTTTTAAGTTTTGATAATAATCCATTTGTGATCTTAGTTCTCCTGAAGGTGTGTTAATTTGAATACTATTGTTGTCAATGAGATCTCGTATTTTGTGTCTCAATTTTAAGCATCTATTTGTAGGTGATTCCAATTGAACAATACTCTTTGCCTCTTTTTCATGTTTTGCCTTAGATATTGCTAAAATATAGTACTAGTACTTGAAAGGATAATTATCTAGATGACATGTATATAGATGTCCCCCATGTGTAAATGTAACACAATTGTAATTTAGATGGTATTGAGTTCATTTCATGTATCCAAGATTAGCCCAAAAAATGTTGTAATTTTTATCATGAAGTGTGCCTTGAAATAAATAGTACACCTTCTTTGGTCATAATATCACCTCAATTGAAACTATGCCAAGTGGTGGCCATATTCCTTGATCTCATTTAGTAATTATGTGATATGTTATGTTTATTTTTTGCATCTCAGTCCTTAATATACAAGAATGATATGTTGAAAATATTTTCAATTTATTTATAAATGATAATAACTCTTTTCATTATCTTGTGTGATATCATACCTCAGATAAATATTTCATCATATTGGCCCATTGTATATTTCATACCTGTATTATTATGTAATTTTCTCATGGTGGAAATATCATGAATGGAGTAATCTTATAGAGTGTTAGACATATGTGTGTGAGGAGAATTGATATAATCTTATTTTGTTGAATTTATGAAATTATTACATATCTTTACTTTATTAAATTCTAAATATTTTATGTATTCAAGACACTTTTGTATTTTTTGAGTAGAACCTTTGATGGGGTGAATAATGCCTTGTGCATGTTTCCCCTATCCTTATCTAGTGTATCCCATTTTCTATAAATATATTAATATAGAACTATATTTAGTTATGTTTGTGTCCTTTGTTCTATAACATATTTTTTTACCAAGTGTTTTAATAATTAGATTCAAATCTTTGGTATCATTTTTTAAAATATGTATGTGTTATGCAGAATCATGTTAAATATAATGTTTCTCATGTCCTAGTTATCCATGAGGTTCCCCCTACCTTTTGGGATAGTGGTAGCATGGACCTTTATAATGGAAAATTAATTAGCACCACCTTCAAGACATGTGGGAAGAAATTTTAAATAATACATATTAGAATGGTTAGGGTTATGGGTTATTATGAATATAAATCATACAAACTCATAGAATATCGATGAGTATAAGTAGAAGGATGACTCCTAGAATCAAAGGGATCATAAATGAGTATAAATAAAGTATAAAATATGAAACCTTATTAGGATGGGATCTTAATAAAGATATAAGGCTAAAGGTGAAAATATTATATGTGATGAAACCCTAAGGTAAAACAAGTTATATGATATGTGTATAGGTTCACCAATATGTTTTACCCTAATTTGGATTAATAATAACTACTTAATATAAATAATAAATAAACTTAAAATGTAATCCGTATATTAATATATGAAATTAAGAAAACATCTAAGAGTATAATATTAAGATTGATTGACCATATTTTATCAAGTGGCTTATGATAGATATAATAATTACAGCAAAGTGAAGAATATTTAGCTTTTCTAGGTGACTGTGTAACTATGATTATATTCTGGAAGTGAAAATTAGGATAAAGTAGGCATGTGGTTTATTTAATTTTACAACTAATTGTATAATTTCAAAAGTTTGATTTCATCGAACTAAGTCAATATCACTAATTAATAATAACCTATGTGAAAATGTGGGACTATGATTGTATAGTCACCTTCATATATCTCTATATGTTATGTATTTGTGATCATAAACCATAATGATGTGCATATCTCTAGAAATCAACATCCTTTTCCTTGAAACCCTAGCTGTGTTTACGAGGGCTAGACACCTACAAAAACTAAGAACTACAATGGGTTGAGCTGACCCTAATCACCCACATTTGATGATTCTTATGATAAATATAATAATTACAGTAAAGTGAAGAATATTTAGCTTTTTTAGGTGACTGTGTAACTATGATTATAATTTGGAAGTGAAAATTAGGATAAAGTAGGCATGTGGTTTGTTTAATTTTACAACTAATTTTATAATTTCAAAAGTTTGATTTCATCAAACTAAGTCGATATCACTAATTGATAATAACCTATGTGAAAATATGGGACTATGATTGTATAGTCACCTTCATATATCTCTATATGTTATGTATTTGTGATCATAAACCATAATGATGTGCATATCTCTAGAAATCAACATCCTTTTCCTTGAAACCTTAGGTGTGTTTACAAGGGCTAGACACCTACAAAAACTAAGAAGTACAATGGGTTGAGCTGACCCTAATAACCCACATTTGATGATTCATTTTTTCCTTCATATCCATAACTCTAAGGAGTAAAATCAAGCCACACATAGTTCTCCCAAATAATGCAATTTTCTAATTGTGATCCTTTAGTATGTGTATGAAACTAATGATTTAAATTTAATACTTAAAAATTCTTGATTTGAATTGGATTTAATGTGCTTCAAACCTGGATTTTGACTAGTCATAGTGATAGGTTTAGAATTTATGAATAATAAGGTATATTTTCTCTATGTGTAATAATGTATAAGTGTGATTTATATAAGTGGTAAGTCCATTTTGAATGAGACCTTGATTTGTTTATATATGAGTCCAATTATGTAATTTATCACACCATTGACATGCTAGAAAAATGGGCTGACCATAAGATTAGACTTGATTTTGAATACTATTCATTGGTGGGAATGGGTCAATACTGATAAAATTAGGTCAATATATACTAGTGGTACTAATCAAATCTAGCTTAATTGACTTGTGTACAGGTGGATTGAAGTAAGGGTTTATAGATTTCTATGCAAGATAATTAATAGGATTGAAATATATATTGAGGTCCATGTAGTTGTGTATAATCAAAATTGAAATGTTGAATAATACAATCGCATGTAAGTGTGATATAATTGCAGATTAAGACCTCGTTTATTACTCAATTCATGCATGGTATATGTGGGTAAATCTTGTCATTTTAGAGTATCTAAGACAAAATTTTACTATCTACACTTGCATTTATTATAGACCAATCAAAATTTATCTTAAAAAATTACCTATAATGATAGTTTCCCAATGATAAAGCCTAGAACCATTTTCCAAAATCAAACCTTAGAAAAATTAGAGACATCCTTCAGAATATTTATCTTCATGTAAAAATACAAAAATTACAAATTTTAAAACACACTGGAGATGCACTAAAACTAACACTTAAGATTGGTAGTAGACAAATCCAAATGCATATAATTAACAGACCTTACTTCACCAAAGGATTCTCAAATATTGAACATTACATTTATTTCATAAAACCTATCACTAATTTTTATATCTTGATATATAGACTCTATGTATATTCTAAAAAATCTTTTGTTTTTGCCTAGTTGTTTATAAATTCTTTTATTAAAATCAAAATTTAGACTATAAAAGAAGATGAAGGCAATCCTATCAAAGACATTTATTAAATGATGATGAATATATACCACATGGATCCATTAGATTTAAAATTTACCCTATTTCTTTAAGTATAAGCATTATCACAACAAAAATGGAAATGGAAACCAGACATAGACATAACATTTATTCATTTTTTATCATTCACAATAACTCAAAACATAAATTAGTTAATCACAAGAAAAATTGGCAAGTTGGAGATATAAGGATATCATTCACTAATAAATTTTGGATAATATGAAATTACCTAAAAATAAAAATCCATGAAGCAAGGATCAATCTTACACTGAAAACCAAAATAAACTCAAGTCAAAAAATCCACAACTCAAAAAAAACAATCCCAAAAAATAAATTTCAAGAATAAGAAAGTTAATGCATCAAAACTATCCTTATTAATTATCATGAGTTAAATATAATGACACCCATAACTTTAATTTTAAGTTCAATTCCCATAATATACATAATTTAATCATATTTATATTTACCATTGTTCATGTATTTTTGAGATTCTTAGTAGCAAAGTCCTTTTTGGATCCATTTCAGGCTGACTTTAGATTGATTTTTAGTGCCCCTCTCTTTAAGAAATTCCTTTATTAGATAATTTTTTATCAAGTATATTTAAAAAATATTATGTAATCTACACTCATTATCAAATATTAGCATTAAATTTTAAAAAACCTCAATACAATCATAATTTATCAATTGTGATGTATGTGTCTAACTTTTTGAAGATGAAGCAAAAATCAATATAAAACAAAATCCTATAAATGATTTCCCACCTTAGAAGAGATGCAAGGCTTACCCATCTCATCATTTTATTCATACTGATGGACATGATTTCTAAGGTTTCTAAGTGATCCAATGCGCAATCAATTGTGGTATCATCAATGTAGCTATAACATACTCCTAATTTACCATATAGCCATGTAGTTTGAACTGAAATAAACACACAACTGAAATAATAAAATGATGTAGTACCATCTAAGGCACACTTAATCCTGAATCACCCAAAAATAAGTAGGAGTTTGTGTGGTTTTAAACAAAGAGTATCAATGCTAATTTCTAAATTCACAGTGGTCATTGAGATCACTTTGATTCCTTAATCAATTCACTATGTTGCAAGCAATTCTAAATTATAATGTAAATGGTAGTTATAGTGTTTATGGTCCTCAATGGGGCCTTACAATTTATGTATATCTATGGACACACATAATTCCTAAGTCCCTAATTCTAACATTAGCCACTTCATAATCTTAGGTCTTCATGCCAACCACATCAAATATATTCCTAAATGTTCAGATTTTACACAATAGCCATGAATATTTCATTATGACTAAGTATTTATGATGAGATAACATGTTTGTAGGAATAAAATTTTAGATAATATTAATGAGGCATCTCTAGTGTACACATGGTATCATCTTAAGGACATTGGTTCACTAGATGAGAGGTTGATGATCGATGATAGACATCAAATTTATTTCATGTTCATGGGGGATGATTGCATACTCATTAGTTTTAAGATCATGTTCATGGGATTCATAATCTTGAGATTATGCCATGGAGTATTTAGGAATCACATACATCCAAGATCATATGAGTATGACAAGTGTCAGAATCATGTCCTACACATGTCATAGATTAATTATGGGACCACTATGGTAGATGCATTAGAAATTACAAGTGGATTTAATAGATCCATGGGTTTGATTAGACTCATGATCAATCACAAGTGGGTTTAATGAATTCATGGGTCTATTGGAATAATGGAGATCATGGGTAACCTTTGAAGTTGTTAAAAAAAGACATCATGATCATGTAATTTGGCACAATCATGGCTAACATAAAAGTACATAAAAAATGTTCTTTTTTAGAGAAATCAAAATAGAGATCTTTTCATGGCTAAAATTTTCACATTAAATCACCAATGAATTCATGTAAGGTCTCATTAGAAAGATTTGAAAGGGAGCTTGTAGTTAGTGGTCACCATGCATTAATTAACACAATCATAAATTCATTATTATTTTAAAGTGAACTTTTAGTTAGTGATCACCATGCGACAATTAACACAATCATGAAGTCGTTGTTACTAAAAATAGAATGTTGGATAATTTTGTAAAATCAAGGAAAAACAAGGGAAAATGTCTCATACAAGAATTAAAGTGAATTTTTATAAGTGGGATAAAAATGATATTATATATTAGGAATGGAAGGTTAAAGAGATAAATAAGAGGGCCAATTGCATGAATAGGAGGCCAATAGTAAGAAAGGAGAGCTAAATTATGAGTCAATAGAACATAATAGGTTGACATTAGGAGATCAAAGAGAGAGGTATTAGAGAGAAGGTTTTATATTTTGTACCAGAGATTGATTATAAAGCCCATAAAAGCTCAATTTTAGAAATAGATATAGAGTAGTATGTATAGAGAGTCACATCAAGTGAATTTATATTTTTTTTCCATTGTGACTATGATTGTATGATGAAGGACCTATCTTCACTCGGAACTCTAAATATGAACTATAATAAGTGATATAACTTGTTCAAATTCATGGTCTTGCGATTCTCCCATGGATTAGCTAGGTAGTTGTATAAGTCTAAGAGCCTAAGATTACAATAAATGTCATTATAATAGCCTGCACATGTCACAGATCACTGATGGGACCACTTTGGTATTTTTTTGTAAATTACAAGTATATTAAATAGAGTCACTAGTTTGAATAGACATGTGAGTAGTCAAAAGTATATTTAATGAATCCATATGTCCATAAGGACCACAAAGATTATAGGGAACCTTTGGAGCTATTAAATAGAGATTTGGGGATCATGCCACAACATAATCACAACCAACCTACAATAATAACTCTAAAATTATTTACTATTATATAAAGTGACACAAATATATTTGTATGGATACATTTTTCATGTGAAATCATTGATCACGGCATGTAAGGTCTCATTGGAAAGTTTTGAAAGCAAGCTTTCAATTAGTATTCACCATGTAGTGATTAACATGATCATACAATTATTGTTACTAAAATGATAAGATTTGAATTTGTCGTAAAGCTAGGTAAAATCAAGGAAAATGGTCTCATGTAAGCATTAAAGGGTATTTTTCTAGGAAAGATAAAAAAATATGGTAGAGATCAATATTTGTAGGTTAAAAATATAGTTGATAGGGCCAATAGCACAAAGAAGATGCCAATAGAAATAAATGATAGCTGAAATTTGAATGAGTCATAGAACAAAATATATTGACATCAACATATCAGAGAGAGAGGTTTCATAGAGAAGGTTACATAATATGCAACAAATATTGATTGTAAAGCTTATAGAGGCTTGGTTTTATAAATAGAGATAGAGGCATATTAGGTGTAGAGAGTCACACAAAGTGAATGTAGATGTCATTAAGGCTTGTTTTCATTTAATAAAATAAGAATTCATGTTGTTTTTCACCATGTGACTCTATCTACATGGTGAATTATATCCCTTCATTGGGAAATCTGATCGTGGACTACACCAAATGGTACCAGTAAATGATAAAATTTTGTTAAGAATTTTTTTTCACATTATAATGTTATACATCAATGGGTTAAATTTGAGAACATGTATCTCAAATGTATGTGTATATATAAACTTATAATTCATGTCCATATAAATTATGTACATATGTATGTTCATATACACCTAAGTGTGTATGAATTTATGCTCATGTGTTTGTAAAGTGAATGCATATGTATGGTATATGCCCCCATAATCTATATAAATTTTCCCATATCTATAATTCATTTGAACCATTTGATATCTAAACCATTCTGAATCTCTAAAATCTATAATTTGATCTAATTTTTTGCTCATGGAGGCTTATGTTTCTATGAAAATCCCATTATAATTTACCTCCTTTTGAGATGAGGTATGTATCCTATAATTCACTATTCTAAAAAAAATTAACTGTATCATGTCAAATATAAATATAGGATCATGTAATATCTTGTGATCATGTAGATAATATGTCATCATCATAATGTATATGTCAATTAATTATACCACATGTAATTTAGGGCATGTAATTTTCATTTCTAAATATATATATAAATTACACACATAGTAGAAGGATCTATAAATAATACTATGTAGTAAGAGAGCATGATATAGATCATGTTGTCACTCAATGTCATCAAGCTTAATAATCTAAACTGCTAGCATTACACATAAGGCCAAGGGCCACATACAATGGACATAAATATGTCATAGAAAACAAATCCAAGGGACACATGTAAGGGGACATGAATAGTTTTCAAAAAACAAGTCCAATGGCCACACTCAAGTGACATAAATATGTTGCAATCAAGGCCAAATAACCACACATAATAGACAATAATAAAGTAACATATCATGTAAGGGAATAGCAATGTTAATGGATCATAGAATAAAAGATCTAGTCTACACCATCCATATGTATCAATTTCACATCATAGTATAATAACAAATCCATGTAGGATTGTGTAATATATAACTAATAATACATGTGTAATTTATCTAGGTAGCTCAACATGGTAGAAAAGATCATAGAAAAAAATAACCTAGAATAGTGAAACCTTTATAATAAGATTCCTTTAGTATCTATATGGTCACAAGGTAGAAAAAATTCCAACATCTAAACGTCCATGTGTATGCCATACATATTACTCATATATAGTGAATTGCATGTGTATAAAAAAATATTCCATATACCAAACACATGGTAAATAACATATGTAAATAGTGTAATTTAGAAATCATGTCATGCTTAAGTCCTTATTTTGGATTTCTTAAATTTAAAAAAAATGTGTTTTATAATTATTTTATTTTTTTGTATTTTTGGAATATTTGAACTTAGTTATTAAGGCCTAGGGATAATGGTTTCAAAAAATAATAAATGGAAGGGATCTAAACAATTTGAAACATGTGTTGAGGCATAATGTGCAATAGTTTTTATAGCATGGATATTTGGAGAAATTGAATAAAAGTAATATGTACCTATTGTATATGTGAATCATAATAATATATCTCAATAGTGCATTTAAAGTTGTTAAGCGAATAGTAATCTAAGTTTGAGCTAGAGCATGTCCCCAATGGGAAAGAATCAATATGTGTTCATGTAGTATGTAGAGATAGATGTATATGATCAAGTAACCTCAATGAAGGACACAAAGTATGTGCACTTAGAATTATTTTATGATATTTAATTTATATCCATACCATGGTAACACTCAAGGATCAAGGGCCAAGTGAAAATAAAGCCAAGGGCTAAAAGAATGACCAAGATTAGACTATATATATATATATATATATATATATATATATATATATATATATATATATATATATATATATATATATATATATATATATATAAGGATAACTAAGGATGATCTAACAAATAATCATGAGGAAGTTAAATACAATTATAGTATCACAATCAAATAAAATAGATCATGTGGAGGTCATGTATCTATTGGTAATAACATCTCATTATATTGTTACCATCTATCATATATATCTAATATAGTTGTATGTATATCGAGATCTAAATCTTAATTTAGATATATAATCTGAGTATATATTGTGTAAAAATATATATTATTATTATTAATTTTTTAATAGATATGTTGCATATTTTTAATGTTCATGATAAGTTTTTGATTATGATAATAATCCATTTCTGATCTTAGTTCTCCTAAAAGTGTATTAATTTGAATACTATTCTTATCAATGAGATCTCATATTTTTTGTCTCAATTTTAAGCATCTATTTTTAGGTGATTCCACTTGAACATTAATATTGGTCTCTTTTTCCATGTTTTACCTTTGATATTTCTAAAATATAGTACTTTAAAGGATAAGGGTATACACGGCATGTATATAGATGTCTCCCATGTGTAAATGTAGCACACATGTAATTTAGATGGTACCGAGTTCATTATATGTATCCAAGGTTGGCCCAATAATAGGTTGTAATTTGTATCATGAAGTTTGACTTGAAACAAATATTACACCTTATTTGGTCATATTATCACCTCAATTGAAACTATGCCAAGTGGAGGCCGTATCCCTTAATCTCATTTAGTAATTATGTGATATACTATGTTTATTTGTTGCATATCAATCCCTAATGTATGCAAGGATGATATGTTTCAAATATTTTTAGTTGGTTTATAAAATATAGTAACTCATTTAATGATCTTGTGTGATATCATACCTTAGGTAAATATTTAATCATATTTTCCCACTGTATATTCCATACCTGCATTATTTTGTAATTCTCTCATGGTGGAAATATCATTAATAGAGTAATCTTATAGAGTGTTATAAAAATGTGTGTTAGGAGAATTAATATAAGATGCTTATGTTTATTTTATTAAATTAGTACATATCTTTACTTTATTAAGTTTTAAATCTTCTATTTATTAAATACCCTCTTGTATTTTTTGAGTATAAGATTTGATGGGGTGAATAATGCCTTGTGAATGTTTCCCTAATCCTTATCTAGTGTATCCCATTTTATGTAAATATATTAATCCAAAATCATATTTGGTCATGTTTGTGTCCTTTGTTTTACAAGTGAATTTGTTACTAAGGTTTTAAATAATTAGATTCAAATATTTCATATCCTTTTTAAAATATGTATATGTTATGTACAATCATGTTAGATATAGTGTTGTTCATGTCCTAGTTATTTGTGAGGTTTTCCCTACCTTTTGGGATAGTGTTAGCTTGGACCTCTGTAGGTTAAAATTAGTTAGCACCACCTTGAGGAGATGTGGGAAGAATATTAAAATAATACATAGTATAATGGTTATGATTATAGGGATATTTAGGCATATAAATCATACAAACCCATAGAATACCAATGAGTAAAAGTAGAAGGATGACCCCTAGAATCAAAGGCAACATAAATTAGTATAAATCAGGTCTAAAATATGAAATCTTATTAGAATGATACCTTAATAAAGATATAATACTGAAGGTGAAAATATTCTATGTATGGAAATCAAAAATTAGATCATGAAAACCTAAGAAAATAAATTTTGAAAAACATTTGTGTATGAAAATCAGATTGAGATGTTAAAAATCTAAGGGAAAAGGTGAAATATTGGAGGGATGAAAACCTAAGGGAAACCATGTTATATGATATGTATATAGGTTCATGAATATGTTTTACCTTAATTTGGATTAATAATTACTTAATATAATTAATAGATAAATGTGAAATGTAATTCATATATTGAGATATGGAATTAAGCACACATCTGAGAGTAAAATATTAAGATTGATTGACCAGATTTGATAAATGGCATATAATAAATATAGTAAATACAAAAAATGGAAGATTACTTATCTTTCATAGGTGAATGTCTAACTATGCTTAGATTTTGTAAGTAATAATTAAGATAAATTAGGCATGTGGTTTGTTCATTTCTATAACTAGTTCTCTATTTTCAAAAGGTTGATGTCACTAGACTGGGTTAATATCACTAGTTGATAGTAAAATATGTGAAAATGTGTGACTATGATTATATATTCACTATCATCTATCTTTGTATGTTATTTATTTGTGATCATAAACCATAATGATATGCATAGCTCTAGAAATCAATTTCCTTTGCCTTAAAACCCTAGGTGTGCTTATGAGGAATTGACACCTATAAAAACTAGGAAGTATAATGGGTTGAGTTGACCCTAATCACCCATATTTGATGGTTTATTTTTTCCTACATATCCTATACTCTAAGGAAGAAAATCAAGCCAGACATAGTTCTCCCACCTACTGAAATTATGTAATTGTGCTCATTTACTATGTTTATGCAGCTAATGATTTAAATTTAATACTTATAAATTCTTGATTTGACTTGGCTTTAATGTGTTTTAGACTTGGCTTGTGACTATTCATAGTGATAGGTTGAAATTTGGGAAGAATAAGGTATATTTTCTTAATGTGTAATAATGTAAATATGTGATCTAGATAAGTTCAATGTCCCTTTTGAATGAGACCTTGATTTGTTTATATATGAGTCCAATTGTGTATTTTCTCACACCTTTGACATGTTAGGAAAATAGACTGACCATAAGTTTAGACTTGATTTTGAATAATATTCATTGGTAGGAATGGGTCAATACTAATCAAATGAGGTCAATATCTACTAGTGATATCGATAAAATCTATCTAAACTAAATTGTGTATAGGTGGACTAAACTAAGAGTTTTTAGATGTCTATGCAATATATCTATTGAGCTTGAAATAAATATTGAGGTCCATGTAGGGGTGTAATATCAAAATTGAAGTTTTGAATAATACAATAGCATGTAATTGTGATAGAATGGTAGATTAGGACCTCATTTACTCACTCAATTCATGCATGGTATATGTGGGTAAAGCTTTTCATTTTCAAGTATCTAATACCAAATTTTACTATCTACACCTACAATTCTTCTAACCCAATCAAAATGTATCTTTAAAAACTTACTTGCAATGATAGTTTCCCAATGATAAATCCTGGAACCATTTTCCAAAATCAAGTCTTATAAATAGTAGAGACATCCTTGAGAATATTTTATCTTCATGTAAAAATACAAAAAAATTAAATTTTAAAACACACTAGAGATGAAACAACATTGACACTTGAGATTGGTAGTAGACAAATCCAAATACATATAATTAACAAACCTTACTTCACCAATTGATTATCAAATATTTAACATTACATTTATTATCTATATTGCATATACTTATCGTTAATTATTATATCCTAATATATAGACTCTATGTATATTATAAAAAATATTGTTTTTGCCTAGTTGTTTATAAATTATATTATTAAAATCAATATTGAGATTACAAAAGAAGATGAAGGAAATCCTATCTAAGGAATTTATTAAATGATGATGAAGATATACCACATGGATCCATTAGCATTAAAATTAACCCTATTACTTTAAGTAGAAGCATTAGCACAACAAAAATGTAAATGGAAACCAGATGTAGACATAACATTTATCCATTCTTTATCATTCATAATAACTCAAAACAAAAATTATTTAATCACAATAAAAATTGGCAATTTGGAGATATAAGGCTGCCATTCACTAGTCAATTTTGGATAATATTACATTACCCAAAAATTAAAATCCATGAAGCAAGGATTAATCCTACACTAAAAACCAAAATAAACTCAATTCAAAAAATCTAAAACTCAAAGGAGAAAAAGAATCCCAAAAAAATACTTTTAAGAATAAAGAAATTAATGCATAAAAACTATCCTTATTAATTATCATGAGTTTTGAGTTAAAGTGTAGGTGGAGGTGATTAGGAGAAACTAGGGGATGGTAATGGTGAAAGAGGTTTTACAAGAGTAGGCAACAAGTAGAGGTTTGGGAGCAAGGGTAGAGGAGGGCACTGATAATAAGAGTGGGGCATAGGAGAGGGATATCTACGGTGGTCAGGATGGAGTTGAAAAGTTAGTAGGTGTAGATTTTGGTGAGAGTTTGGGAGGAAGAGTTTGTTTGATGAGGCACAGATAAGGTAGGGTTTGGTTAAAAGATAAAAAAGACTAGATCAAAACTTGTTTTGTCTCTTCACTATCTATAAAAAATAATGTTCATTTTGATCGATTTGACCATTTTTAGGGCTAGTGATTTTGTATGTGGACAAAGGTGGGTTTAATGGAGATTTATATCTAAGGAAATGGGTGTATAAAAGAATAGAGGGACTGGTTAGGGTTTCATCTAAAGATCTGGTGTATTCTAGTTGCATTAAGATTTATAATCCATTTAATTCATGTGGAACATATTGCAAAGAAATTATTCTCAAAACTTAGCCTAATTCAAACCCTAATCTCATTTCTAGAAGTCATATCTCTTTTGAATAACCTACGGTGGAAGAGAAAGTTGTGGAGGGTAGTTCTAAGGGAAATTCAAATTCTGATTTATTATAGAAAGGAGCCTAAGAAATGACCTACTTGGGTGATATTTCCTTGATTTTCTCTATAAATGCTTCTTAATTTAGAAATTTTAGATTCAAATCTTTCAGAGATTGGCTTGGATAGGGGAAGGAAATATTTGATTAGCATATGTGTAGGTAAGATACCATCATGGGAAGTGTTATTAAAATGGTCTAAAGGTACCTAGCCTTCTTTAAAATCTCCTTCTCTTTCAATTCTCTCTACTGGCTTTTTTCATCTTTTATTTCAATCTTCTTGTATGGTCGAATGGGCCATGGTTTATTGGCAAGCATGGGATGTTTTTATATCCGTAGGCCCATTTTTTTGATACAGATGCAGTAGTTATCTATCAATCTTTGATATGGGTAATATTTTATAATCTTTCTTTAGCCTTACATGATCCTAGTTTTTTTTATGTAACTGGTTAGTAAGTTGGGAGTCTTTGTTCGAATTGATGAAACTACTAAGGCTAATCTGAGCTTTGTCAAGTTGTTTGTATTGGTTGATTTATCTAAATATATACATCATTATATTCATATTTCATCCTCCTTTGGAGTTTGGACTTGGTTTATTAATTTTGAAGGACTTCCCTGTAGATTTTTTTTTTTTTTTTGGTAATCAAGATGATCATAAGATTGGTTCTTACCCTGAGAAATTTTTTAGAGGACCCTAGGAAATTATTATGAATAATGGATAATAAAGATGAGTTTCCCAAATAAAAACTTTTTTTATAGCTTAAATGTCCCAATAAAATCCACTTTAGTTGAGCATCCTTCACTATTAATTCTTAAATTTCAAAACTATCCTCAAGAAGGAGAGGCTTTAGTCGTAGAGGAAGGGTTGTTTGATGTAGAATCAGGGCAGCCTTCTATCCTAATTTTGGAAGGGGAAGATAATTTTAAAAATATTAGGATAGATGGTTTTGACAAATATTATCCCTTAACATATTGTTCATAGTATAAGGAAGTCTCAATAGAGGAAGAGGAAGGTTGGGAGGAAGAAAGAGAAGAGCTGGTTAGCAAAGTGTTTATGTATATTTTTCATCACCCTTATGAGATAAAGACTCATAATTACATCAAGAAAGGGAAAAGAGGTAGGAAGATAGAAATGGAAATATTACAACTTGATGCAATATATTCCATCAATAGCGGTACTCAATGGATGATGGAATCCTTACTCTGTAGTAAGGGAAGGCATGAGCAAATAATAAAAGGTTGAGACTAAGTGTGGGTTTATTTTTCTATAAGAGAAATTTTGATTGGTTTCTAAATTAATCATGTAGTAGGCTTGGTTTTTATCTTCAAGTTTGGGCTTCAATTTTGCTAGTTTTAGATTATATCCATTTTCATAGGGCTCATTATCTTATAGTAGTATTTATTTGATGTCTCGCTAAATTTTTTGGGAGACTAGGCCTCCTATTATCCCCTAAAACTAGTTTAGGCTCTGGTCAAAATTTGATATCTAGCAAAAATATTTATCATGAGTTCCATATACTAACACCCTTACCTTTAATTTTAAGTTCAATTCCCATCATATACATCATTTAATCAAATTTATATTTACCATTATTCATGTAGTTTGGAGATTCTTAACATCAAAGTCCTTTTGGGATCTATTTTAGGTTGAATTTAGATTGATTTTTAGTGCCCCTCTCTTTAATAAATCCCTTTCGTGGATACTTTTTGATCAACTATATTTAAAAACTATTATGTAAGCTGCACTCATTATCAAATCTTAGCATTAAACTTGAAAAAACCTTAATACAATCATAATTTATCAATTGTGATGTATGTTTGTAATTTTTTGAAGATGAAGTGAATATCAATATAGAACAAAATCTTATAAATGATTTCCCACTTTACAAGAGACACAAGGCTTACCCACCTTATCATTTTATCCATAATTATGGACATGATTTTTAAGATTTCCAAGTTATCTAGTGCATAATTAGTTATGGAATCATCAATGTAGATATAATATACTCCTAATTTACCACATAACCACGTAGTTTAGATTAAAATAAACATCCAACTAAAATTAAAAAAATAATGTAGGAGCATTAAAGGCACAGTTAATCTTGTATCACCCAAAAACAAGTAGGAGTTTATGTGGTTTTAAACAAAAATTATTAGGGCTAAATTCAAAATTCACAATGGTCACTAAGATCAGATAGATTATTTAATTCGATCACTTTGTTTCAAGTAATTCCAATCTACAATTTAAATGGAAAACATAGTGTTTATGGTCCTTATTGGGGCCTCAAAATTTATGTTTATCTATATCCACACATAATTAATAAATCCCTAAGTCTAACATTGGCCACTTCATAGTCTCAGCTCTTTATGCCAACAACATCAAATATATTCCTAAGTTTTTATAGTTTACATGACATCCATAAATATTTCATTATGACTAAGTCTTTATGACAAGATGAAATTTTTGTAGGCATAAAATTTTAGACAATGTGAATGGGGCATCTCTAGTTTACACATGGCATCATCATAGGGAGCTTGGTTCCCCATATGAGAAGTTGATAGTCAATGATATCCATCAAATTTATTTCATGTTCACAGGGGATGATTACATACCCATAAATATTAAGATCATGTTCATGGGCTTCACATCCTTGAGATTATCCCACAAAGTATTCAATAAATCAAATACATCCATGATTCTAAGATTATGATAAGTGTCAAAATAATGGCCTACACATGTCATAGATCAATGATGGGACCACTATGGTAGATGCATTGGAAATTATAAATGGATTTAATAAATCCATGGGTTTGAGCAGACTCATGATCAATCACAAGTGGATTTAATGAATCCATGGTTCTACTAGGACCATGGAGATCATGTATAACTTTAAAAGTTATCAAACAAAGACATTCAGATCATGCAATTTGGCATGATCATGTCTAACATGAAAGCACAGTTCATAAATTATTCATTTTTAGATAAATCAAAATAAATATTTTTCCATGGCCATAATTTTCACATTAAATCACCAATCAATGTATGCAAGGTCTCATTCAAAATCTTTGAAAGTGACCCTTTAGTTAATGGTCACCATGCAGTAATTAACAAAATCATGAAGTCATTATTATTTGAAAGTAAACTTTTAGTTAGTGGTTACCATTCAATAATTAACACAATCATGAAGTCATTGTTACTAAAAATATAAGGTTTGATAATGTCATAAAATCAAGGTAAATGAATGTAAAATGTCTCATACAATCATTAAAGTGAATTTTTCTAAGTGAGATAAAAAGACTAGCATATATTAGGAATGGTAGGTTAAAGAGATCAATAAGAGGGCCAATTGCATGAAGTGGAAGAAATAGAAAGAAAGGAGAGCTAACATTAGAATGATTCTATAAAACATAATAGGTTGACATTGGGAGATCAAAGATAGAGTTCTTAGAGAGAAGGTTTCAAAATCTGCACTAGAGATTAATTATAAATCCCATAAAAGCTCAATTTTAGAAATAAATATAGAGGAATAGTACATATAGAGAGTCACATAAAGTGAATGTAGAATTTTTTCCACTGTGTGAATCTATTTACATGATGAATTACATCCCTTCATTGGTAAATCTGATCGTGAACTACAACAAGTGATACCACTTGGTGTAGTCCATGGTCTTGGGATTCTTCCATGGAGTAGCTAGATAGTCGCATAAGTCTACAAGCCCAAAATTGTGATTATTATCATAATAACATCCTAAAAATATCATAGATCAATGGTGCGATGACTTTGGTGGATGTGTTTGAAATTATAAGTATATTAAATAGAGTCACTAGTTTGAATAGAAATGTGAGTACTCAAAAGTATATTTAATGAATGCACAGATCCACAGGACCACAAAAATCATGGAGAACCTTCAGAGCTATTAAATAAATACTTGAGGATCCTACCATAGCACAATCACAACCAACCTACAATCACTGCTCTAAAAATTTTCACTATCATTTAAAGTGACACAAATGTATTTGTTAGATACTTTTTTCATGTTAAATCACCGATCAAGGAATGCAATGTCTCATTGGAAAGCTTTGAAAGTAAGCTTATATTTAGTAGTCATCATGTAGTTATTAATGAAATCATATAATTGTTGTTATTAAAATGATAGTATTTGATAATGTCATAAATCTAGGTAAAATCAAGTAAAATGGTCTCATGTAAGCATTAAAGGGTATTTTTTAGGCAAGATAAAAATTATGGTAGAGATTAGGATTTATAGGTTAAAAATATGATTAAAGGTCCAATAGTACAAAGAAGATGCCAATAGAAATAAATGATAGCTAAAATTGGAAAGAGTCATATAGCAAAAGAGGTTAACATCAAGAGATCAATGAGAGATGTCTCACAGATAAGGTTACATAGTATGCAATAAATTTTGATTATAAATTTTAAAGAGGCTTAGTTTTAGAAATAGATATAGAGGCATATTAGGTGTAGAGAGTCATACAAAGTGATTGTAAATGTCATTAATACTTGTTTACATTGAATAATATAATAATTAATATTGGTTTCCATCATGTGACTCTATATACATGGTGAATTACATCCCTTCATTGGGAACTCTGATTGTTAACTACACCAAATGGTATCAAAATAGTTAAATGATAGAATTCTGCTAAGAATGTTTTTTTACATTATTATGTGTTAAAAATAAGAGGGGCATATTATAATAGATAAAAGGTGTTGGGTAGATGGTGTCAAGATGTACCTTGAAAGTGTCTACAGCTAGGTTCACTCAAAGAAACTAAATCAACCACTACATATGGCTTATAGATCAATTATATAGTATCACTCAATTTCACTCCATGTAAAAATAAAATTCATGATCGAAAGGGAATGAATAGTTTTTTTGCCCCCATCATGAATACGTGTTTTATTTTATAATTTTTATTAATTTAGAATAAAAATTCATGATAAAATGATAATGAACAATGTTCATTCCCCCATCATGAACATGGATATGATAAATGTGAAGTGAAATTATGTCTATTTACCATTCAACTATAAATTATGTTGATGTGTATGTGCACGAATTAGTATCATTCCTCATGAGTCTAAAAATATGTATATATATTCTTGAACTATTATCATGCCCCATGAATCTACACCAACTAATATATAATTCTATACATCGATGTGTTAAATTTGAGAACATATATCTCAAATGTATGTGTATGTAGAAACCTATAACTCATGTCCATGTAAATTTTGTACATATGCCCATGCATATGCACCCAAATGTGTATGAATTTATGTTCATGTTTCTATAAAGTGAGTGCATATGTATGTCATATGCCCCTATAATTTATATAAATGTCCCCATATCTACAATGTATTTGAATCATTTGATATCTAAACCATTCTAAATCTCTAAAATATATACTTTGATGTAATTTTTTACTCATGGAGGCTTATGTTTAATGATAATCCAACTCTAATGCCCTCCTTATGAGATGAGGGATGTATCCTATAAGTCACTCATCTCAAAAAAATGTTAATTGTATCATGTCAAATATAAATATAGCATCATGTAATATATTATGATCATGTGGATAATATGTCATCGTAGTAATGTATATGTCGATCAAAGCATGTATGTAACACATGTAATGTGGGTCATGAAATTTTCATGTCTAAATAGTTTTATCAATGAATCACATATTCTAAGGAACTCTAAATAATACTACACATTAAAAATGTATAATCTAGATCATGCTGCCACTTAATCTCAACAAGCTCAACAAGATCAAGTTTTAGTATTACACATAAGGCCAAGGGCCACATATAATGGACATAAATATGTCACAATAAACAAATCCAAGATACACATGCAAGGGGACGTAAATAGTTTACATAAAACAAGGCCAAGGGCCACACTCAAGTAGCACAAATATGTCACAATCAATTCCAAAAGACCACACACAATATACAAGCATAAATTAGTATATCATGTATGGGAGTAGCAACATCAGTGGACATAGAACAAAGGAACTAGTCTACACCATCCATGTATATCAATATCACGTCATAGTATAATAACATATCCATGTATCACTATGTAAGATATGAGTAACTAGAAAGATGTGTTAGTTATCTATGTAGCTCAACACATTAGAAAAGGTCATAGAAATAAATAACCTATAATAGTGAAACCTTTATAATAAGATTCCTTTAGTATCAGCATGGCCATTGGATAGAGGAAATTCAACATCTATACATCCATGTCTATGTCATCCAATGTAATCATATATAGTGAAATTCATGTGTATAAAAAAATATGTCATATACCAAACATGTTGTAAATAACATATGTAAATAATGTAATCTAGAAATCATGTCATGCCCGTCCTTATTTTGGATTTCTTAAATTTAAAAAAAAATGTGTTTTTTAATTATTTTATTTTTTTATATTTTTGGAATATTTGAACTTAGTCAGTAAGGCCAAGGGTTAATGGTTTCAAAAAATAATAAATGGGAGCGATCTAAATAATTTGTAGCATGTGTCAAAGCATAATGTGCACTAGTTTTGATAGCATAGATATGTGGATAAAGTGAAAGAAATTAATATGCACCTATTTTATATGTGAATCATAATAATATAACTTAAGAGCACATGTAAAGAGAAGTATCATCATGTCCCCAATAGGCAAGAATAAATATGTGCTCTTGTAGTATGTAGAGATAGATGTATATGATCATGTAACCTCAATAGAGGCTATAAAGGATGTGAATTTTGAATTATTTTATGATAATTTTCATTTGTATTCATATCATGGTAACAGTCAAGAAGCAAGGGCCAAGTGAAAATAAAGCCAAGGGCTTAAAAATTACCAAGACTAGACTATATGTACAAAATATGAGGATAACTAAGGATGATCCAACAAATAATCTAAAGAATCTATATACAATTATATGTATCATGGTCGACTAAAAGATATCATTTGGAGGTCATGTATCTTGTGTTAATGACATCTCATTGAATTATTACCATCTATCATATATATCTGATAAAGCTGTATGTATATCAAGATCTAAATCTGAATTCGGATTTATAATTTGAGTATGTTATGTGTGAAAATCTCTATTAGTATTATTATTGAGTTGTTCATAGATATGTTTCATATTTTTATTGTTCATGATATGTTTTACATTATGATAATAATCCAATTTTGATCTTAGCTATCTTAAAGGTGTGTTAATTTTAATACTATTATTGTCAATGAGATCTTGTACTTTGTGTCTCAATTTAAAGCATATTAATCCATTTTTGATCTTAGCTATCTTGAAGTTGTGTTAATTTTAATACTATTATTGTCAATGAGACCTTGTACTTTGTGTCTCAATTTAAAGAATATAATTGTAGGTGATTACACTTGAACAATAATCTTTGTCTATTTTTCATGTTTTGCCTTAGATATTTCTAAAATATAGTACTTAAAAGGATAATTGTCTGCATGACATGTATATAGATGTCCACTATGTGTAAATGTAACACGCATGTAATTTAGATGGTACTAAGTTCATTGTATGTATCCAAGGTTATGCCAATAATAGGTTGTAATTTGTATCATGAAGTGTGACTTGAAATAAATAATAAACTTTCTTTGGTCCTAATATCACCTTAATTAAAATTGTGCCAAGTACTATGCATATCCATTGATCTCATTTAGTAATTATGTGATATGCTATTTTCACAATTCTCTCATGGTGGAGATATCTAGAATAGAGTAATATTATAGAGTGTTAGACATATGTGTGTCAGGAGAATTGATATAAGCTTCTTCTATTTATTTTATGAAATTAGTAAATATCTTTGCTTTATTAAATTCTAAATCTTCTATGTATTCAAGAACATTTTATATTTTTTAAGTAGAATCTTTGATGGGGTGAATAAGTCCTTGTGCATGTTCCCCAATCCTTGTCAATTGTATCCCATTTTATCTAAATATACTAATCCAAAACCATATTTGATCATGTTTTTGTCCTCTATTTTACAAGTGATTTTGTTACCAATTTTTTTAATATTTATATTCAAATCTTTAGTATCTTTTTTAAAATATGTATATGTCATGCATAATCATGTTAGATATAGTGTTGTTCATGTCCTAGTTATGCATGAGGTTCCCCCCTACCTTTTGGGATAGTGGTATCATGGACCTTTGTAGAGGAAAATTAGTTAGTAGCACCTTGAGGAGAGGTGGGAATAATAATACAATAATCCATAAGATAATGGTTAGGGTTCTATGGGTATTTAGGCATATAAATCTTACAAACCCATAGAATATCAATGAGTAAAAGTAGAAGGATGGTCCAAGAATCAAAGGGATCATAAATGAGTATAAATCAAGTCTAAAATATGAAACCTTATTAGGATGAGACCTTAATAAAGATATAAGGTGGGTGAAAATATTCTATATATGAAAATCAAAAAATAGATCATGAAACCCTAAGATAATAAATTTGGAAAAAAATCTTGTGTATGGAAATTAGAATGAGATGTTAAACCATAAGGGAAAAATGTGAAATATTGGAGTGATGAAACCTAAGGGAAACCATGTTATATGATATGTGTACATGTTTACCAATTATTTTACCCTGATTTAGATTAATAATAAATAAATAATCTAATTATAAAGGAACTTGAAATGTAATTCATATACTAATATATGAAATTAAGCAAACATCTGAATGTAAAATATTAATATTGATTGACTAGATTTTACAAGTGGCATATGATAAATATAGTAACTAAAAAAATGGATGAGTACTTAGATGTTTTAGGTGATTGTATAATTATGACTATATTATCAAAGTGAATATCAAGATAAATTAGGCATGTCATTTGTTCAATTTTGGAACTACTTCTCTATTTACATAAGGTCAATTTCAATGGACTGAGTCAATATCACTAGTTTATACCAACCTATGTGAAAATGTGGGATTGTGATTTTATAGTCACCTTCATCTATCTCTATATGTTATTTATTTGTGATCCTAAACCATAATTGTGTGCATAGCTCCAAAAATTAACTCCTTTTTCATTGAAACCCTAGGTGTGTTTATGAGGGATAAACACCTACAAAAATTAGGAAGTGCAATAGGTTGAGCTAACCCTAATCACACATGTTTGATGATTTATTTTTTCCTACATATCATATAATCTAAGGTGGTAAATCAATCCACACATATTCCTCCCACCTAAATTAATTGTGTAATTTGTATCCTTCACTATGTGTATGCAGCTAATGATTTATATTTAATATTTAGAGATGTTTTATTTGACTTGAATTTAATGTGCTTAAAACTTAGCTTGTGACTACTCATGGTGATAGATTTGAAATTTTGGAAGGATAAGGTATATTTTATAAATGTGTAATAAAGTATATATGTAATCCAAATAAGTGCCAAGTCCCTTTTGAATGAGACATTGATTTGTTTATATATGTGTCTAATTATGTAATTTCTCATACCACTAACATGTTAAGAACATGGAGTAACCCTAAGGTTAGACTTGATTTTGAATAATAATACTTGGTTGTAATGGGTCAATACTAATCAAATCAAGTTAATATTGACTGGTGATACTGATCAAATCTAGCTAAGATAACATATGTATAGGTGGATTGAATTGAGAGTTTGTAGATGTTTATGCAAGATATTTAGTAGGTTTGAATCATATGATAGCTTGCAAGTGTGAGAGAATGATGTATTAGGACCTCATTTATTCACTCAATTCATGCATGGTATAGATGGGCAAATCTTGTCATTTTCAAGTATATAAGACCAAATTTTAGTATATAGACCTACATTTCTTCTAACCCAATCAAAATTTATCTTAAAAAATGTACCTGTAATGATAGTTTCCCAATGACAAATATTGGAACCAATTTACAATATCAATCCTTAAAAACATTAGAAACATCCTTGAGAATATTTATGTTTATGTAAAAATATACAAATTTCACATTTTAAAACACGCTAGAGATGTACTAACATTGACACTTGAGACTAGTAGTAGACAAATCCAAATACATATAATTAACATACCTTACTTCACCAAAGGATTCTCAAACATTGAACATCACATTTATTCTTTAAATTTCATATACCTATCACTAATTATATCCTAATATATAGACTCTGTGTATATTCTAAAAAATATTTTTATTTTCCTAATTTTTTATTAGTTCTATTATTCAAATCAAAATTGAGACTACAAAAGAAGATGACGACAATCCTATCTAAGGCATTTATTAAATTTTTATGAATATATACCACATGAATCCATTAGAATTAAAATTAACCCTATTGTTTTAATTAGAAGCATTATCACTGTAGACACCAAAATTATGTCTACTCCTTGGTCGACTCCCCCTTGGTCCCCTTGGTTCGGTTCTAAACATTCATAATCCACATACTTATTAATTTAAAATAATAACTTATTTTAAATTAATAACACCTCCCATGACACCTCACCCCACCTTGGATACCTCCCCTTGGATACCTCCATCACCCCATGGCAAATCTTAATTACTTAAACCCCATTTCAACCCTCCCACTAATCCTCACACCTATTAAACCCGCCTTCGACTGTTTAACTATGACCACTGAACTCGGCAGACGGAGGAATGGGTAAAAGGATAAAAATAGCCTTTTTACCCATATTCTATCTGCTGACATCGGTTATCCATCGGTCGACGCTGGCAGGATCAACGACGTCGGTTGCTTAAAACCAACTTGCCAGCCGAATGGAAAACTAATCACAGAGCTGAATGCAAAAATCCTCTTGCTCCAGGTATTTGACCTCTCTCTCTCTCTCTCTCTCCCAGATGCATGTCAAGCATCATAGGGTATAGTAACTCCACATTAGTCACTCCACCCCTGATTGAAACATTGCAGGAAGTCTTCTACATCAGCTGCATCAACAACAAGTCGTCCATATCAACCACATCAGCAACAAGTCTTCTACACTCCTTTAGCATGCAAGAGCTAAGTATTCTGCTATCTTTTCATTTTAGTAGCTTTAAATGTATTTGTAATTAGTTTCTTCTTACTCTATCTAAGTATCATCAACTAGACCCAGTTATCAACCAAACCAGACTTGACTTTCTTCTTGAAGAGGCTGAAAAGCCTTCTTCATACTCTTACCCCTTTTCTGACACCCTGTCTCCCTACCTTGTCCTTCCTAAGACTCAGCCCACTATCTTACCATCCTACACAGACCCAAACTCCTTTTAGACGCCTCTATCGACTAGAGACCTGTCCAAAAATCATCCAAGGCCATTGCCCTAACCGACATCGACCATTGCCCTCACTGACATTGGCAACATAACCGACGTCAGCACACTGACCAACTGATGATGGTAGACTAACTGGCATTGGCGATTGTGATAGACTAACAAAAAAATATAGGTACACATTATCTCTATTTATTTTGTTCAGTCTTTCATCATTTCTCTTTCTAGCAACATTCTTTTTATCAACTAGTGGACTGTCATCCCTCCAGGAAGTCTTTACACTTCTAGGATCGAGCTTTGCTTGGCAGTCCACCTTATATCTATCTAATAATGTATTTTTTAAGTCTTTCTCTCTACAAGTGTCATCCTCCACAGCCAAAGAGGAGCTCCTTCAATCATCTGGATATGGTGCACAACTTCATCTAGGTACATACAAACCCCTGACCATTATCTTAGTTTCTTATTCCTTTTGAATGTGAAAAATCAAAAAAATAGTTAGAAACATTATGGCATGCCCGGTGGGACCTTGGAGTTTTCCTTGGGTTCATCCTTTTTATTTTGAAAGCAAACTTTTCATATAGGTGCATTAGATCTCTTATTGCATCCTTTTCTTCTATCTCTTTATTTTGAAACAAAACCATAAGCAAGAGTTAAAAAGAACCTCTTTCTTTTTCATTTCTTTCCTGCATATTAGAGTAGTGAAAGTTCATGCTCTTAAACCTTTTCTCTGCTTGTTTGCATCCGAACACACATTTCCATTTGGGCTTAAAATCTATTGCATCTCATTCCTGCTTGAATGTATTTGTAGCTCATCTAGTAACTCTAAAACGCATTATGAATAAAGTGTAGTCCACTTATGTTACATGACCAGACCACTTTCACAAATCAAACATCTAAACATACCTGAGACAAGGTCCGACTAGGATTTCATCACCTAGCGGATACCTTACCCTTCCTGGTAATCCCACTTGGACTTCACTACCAAGGGGAGAACCCACTTTGTTCTCTAGCAGAGTATAAACTCTAGGGGAAGTATATACTGGCTAAGTGACCCAGCTTATCTCTAGGCTCCTAAAGTGAGGGTAGCTTTCTCCTTAGCACTAGGCCATGTACGGAACCTAATACAGATCTTGAGCACTAAAACTAACCTAAAACCAACCTTAGACTGCTTCTTCTAGGACCTGTTCTAAAAGCCAACTTCCCAAACACATTCTTCTAAGGCATAAGCCAACACGATCCTAAAATTTATTCTTGGGAATTAACGTTTAGTGGTTACTTGTCTTCATCTCTTTTCCTATTTGTATCTAATTTTTTGAGTTGGTGAGGTCACATTCTGAGATCTAAAGACAACTCAGACTTTCTTCTTTCTTCCAAAAAATTTTAGTTTTCTAAGTTTCTGAAAACACACAGATACTGACATCAATTTTTCCATCGATGTCAGTAACTATTCCTCACTGACATTGGTTATCTGACCGACATCAGCAATTTACTTCATCGACATCAGTTCTTCTATCGATGTCGGTCACTGTCAAATCTTTCTTCTCAAACAACAAGCTAAAAACCTGACTCTTTTGCTGTCAAAAACACATTCTAAGTTTCTAAAATTGAAAAAACATAGTTTCTAGAACCTAACCCTTTTTGCCTTGAATGGTTTTGACACATAGTCAAACCAAAACTCTTATTGACCATGCAAGGCAACAACCACTTCCACCTTCACCATCTCTAACAAGTCCTCTAATGGAGTATCATTCAGAGACTGAATGAACTCCTACCCAACCAACCCCGACTCAACCCCCTATTGTTCTCTAAGGGGACCAAGACTTTGAAAGGTTCCTTGACCTCAATGTCAAGGCCCTTTAGCACTATCTCATGAGAAGTCAAATGTGAGACTCTTTAGGCAACCCAATTTATGGGATGCTGACATCTTTAGTTGAGACGGTAGTCATATCAATCACCTCCGTAATTCAACATATAGACACCCAAGCCATTGCCTCAGCCAACAACCCAACCATGACCAATCTTCAAAGTGTGGCCTCTCCTTCTATTTTTGGACCTACATCCATTGGAGTTTTGGCCCCCCATCAACCGCAAACTATTCAACAAAGTTCTACACCATTCCAAAACCTAGTTGTCTCCATCCCACCTACTCTTGCACCTATCAACACCAGGGTGGCTACTTGTCCTTTGGCTAGTGTTGCCACCATCCAACCACCTCTGGTGACATCAAGCCAAGTTGTGCCTCCTAGCTTCATGACACAACCACCCTTGGCTTTGACATCAATCCCCATGATGAACTACCAATATGTTGTGCTGATACAAATGTAACCAACTACATCATACGCCCCTCCTAGCACCTTCCAAGCACCTTACAACCTAGGGGGCACCCCACCTGCAAATCTGTCAATCGATCTAATCAAGATGTTGATAGACAAAATGTCTAATATTGAGACATCTGTTTCAGGTTCAAGGAATGTCCTCTCATATGAACAAATCTGTAATGAACCCATTCATCCTTCAGTACCAATCTAACCATACCCCAGTTAGTGGGAACTTCCCAAGTTTACTCATTTCCAGAGTAAGGAAGACCCACAACAACATTTATGAGCATTTAGACATGCTTGTTACCTTATAGCCCATGATGATGCGTTATTGCTACACACATTTCCCATGTCACTTTCTGGTGCTGCCCTCAATTTGTATAGTTCTATTACCAGTCACTCTCTTTTTACATTCACCCAGCTAGCTCAACTTTTCCTTGACCACTTTTCGATCAACATCACCAAAAAGGTCTCCATCACGGACCTCTACTCTATCAAACAATTTGATGATGAGTCAATAGCCAATTTCATTGCCCATCAAAGAGGCTTAATCAACCAACTCTCCTTCTCTTTACCTCAACCCGATCTCATTGAGCTCTTTTCACAAGCGTGTGCCAAACATATCTCATCTACTTTGCGGGTCCAAACATTCCACACATTTGACAAAGCTTTCACCATGGCTAGGAAGCTTAAACTCTGTGATGTCGAAGAAAACAAGGTCAGATTGCATAGTAAAAACCCCAATGCAAAATCAAATGACCCTTCTTCCCAACCTTCTTCTTCCAACATCAAGTCCAAAGGATCGACAAATGCTATGGTCTTTAGACCATCATCTTCGACAACAACCAACCAATCTAAACCTTCCACATCTCAAAACATTACATGACAATTCCAACAATGATACGTATAGCATCAATATAATCCACTAGGAGAATTATACGCGTCCGTGTTGGATAAACTTGTCAAACAGGGAGTCCTCAACCTCCCCCAAATTCGACCACCACCTCAATTCGACCCCTCAAAAGCCATCCCTACATGGTATAGGGAAAATGACTTTTGTCATTATCACTGTGTCAACGGTCATGACATAAATAACTGTAAAACCTTCAAGAACATTGTCCAAGACATGATAGACAAGGGTGATCTTGTCTTGGATAACCCAAACGCGCCACCTAACCAAAACATATACATCTTTAGACAACCTTTCCCTAACCATCCCCCTAGTCAAAATAACATTCATACCATGGCCGATGACCCCCAAGAGCGTAATATACACACAATCAACACAGTTTCACCTCCCCTCCCTAACCAACCTCTTCCACAAACTGAAGAGGTTAATCAACCTATTGGTCCTTCACAGGTGGAAGAGTCTTCTTCTCCTATTGGTCCTTCACAAGTAGATGAACCTTCTACTCCTATTAGTTCTTCATCAACCTCTCTTATATTGGGGGATGCTTTGACCATATCGACGCCACTAGCCCCACCTTCATCCTTCCCACTACCAATGGAGGACTTTACCTTTCCTGCTCCTTAACCACAAGTAGAAGGCACAATCATCCCTGCCCTCTATCCTCTTGTGGAGTCACATTCTATAATTCCTTCTCCACCAAGAGAAGAACTTGTCTCTTCACCTACTTCAACCGAAGACAATCCAGTTATGACTCTCTCATGCCTTGGGTCTGAGATCACTGCATCTAACACATTTTTAGTCTCACAACCACCCACATCTTCTAAAGAACCAAGGCCTCATCCAACATCTTCCAAACCATTCTCTTGATTAGTGGAGAAACTAGGACTTCTCCATTTGAGGAAATTAGAACATAAGGCATTATGGGAGCAAATCAAAGCTCCTCACCTTACACGTCCCATCTCATCTCATGCTATCAACCCTCCTGTGACAAAATCTCCAAAAGTCTCCGACGAGGACCAGGCTTCTACTTCTAAACCTTCAAAAACTCAACCATCCACATCCGAACCTAAACCCTCACAAACATCCACCATATCAAAACCAATTAAATCCCTCGGTGTTCACCCCATATCTAACCTCACTCACCCACAAGTGAAGGTAGACTTGAACCTTGCCTCACATAATAGTGGCCCTCAAACTAAACTACAGAAGGCCACTAAACCACGTCAAAGAACTCTTCCTCCACCATCATCATTTCCTTCCATTTTGGGCCTACACCCATCCACCTTAATAGGAGTGCTTCCTACTCTGACACCCAACAAAAACAAATCACCTCCATTACTACCAACACCTAACAAAAACATACCTCCTTCAAAACATTCAATGCCTCCTACCATGAAAGTGTCATCTACGTGAGTGGCCGCACCACCAACCCAAAAGGTGGTACGAAAGTCTCCCTCAACAACTCCCCAACAAAAGTCATCAACACCTAGTGCATCAACAAGCACGGACCCATTAGCAGGTTCTTATGCTTTGATACTACGCCAAATTTTGCAAACTTCTAACATCACTCTTCCACCTATTAAACCATTTCAACCTCTTGGACCAAAACCGTCTTGGTTCGATGACACCAAAATTTGCCAATATCATCACACACCTGGGCATGACACTAAAAATTGTTGTGCCCTCAAGGTCGTTATTCACCAATACTTTGAGAAAGACACCCCTCTTGCCAAGGATACTGTCAACAAATCTCCAACACTTCCTAATGTCTCCTAAACCTCTTCACCTTCACACTCATTAACTCTCAGATTAAAACCATCTTGGTTCGATGACACTAAATTTTGTGCGTATCATTGCACACCTGGACATGACAATGAGCATTGTTGTGCTCTTAAGGCTATCATTCATCAACACCTAAAAAAGGACACCCTATTCATTAAGGATCCTCTTGACCACCCTTTAACCAAGCCACCGACACCATTCCCTACCTCTCAAACATCCTCACCTAAATCGGGAGCCCATCATCAAATTGTGGTTCCTCTACCACCTACCTCCCCTATATTTGAAATCAACACTATCAATGTGACCACTAGGTCACAAATCATGAAGGATAAAGGTAAAGAGAAGGTTTCTTTCCCTCAAACATATCTATTCATCAAGCCTCTTCAACCATCACAACCCAAGATTTCAATCTTGGGCACATCCCATCAAACATCTTTGCAGCCATTTCATGACCCCATGGTGAAACAACTTCACCAAACCCCTGTGAAGACACCTTTTTATGACCTCATTAAAAGATATCCACAACATCACCAATCTTTAATCAAAACTTTACAGACAATGGAAGTCCAACTTGAAGACCCCCAACCACTAGCTTCTTTAATCAAAACATTACCAACCATTGCCTCCATCACCGTCCCTAATTCTGAGATTCCAAACTCGAACCTGGAAGATCAGGATCTCACCCTCTTAAACTAAGCCTATTAGGCAAAAGTTTCATAGGATTCATCCTCACGTCACACTCCTTGACAAAGAGGAGCTTCATCTTCTTCTCTTCATCCTATTTATCCAACTCATTGATTATCCGCAATGGGTATCAAATATCATCCCTGTCACCAAAATAACTGGGGGAATTTGACTCTATCCTGACTATCACGACCTCAACCAAACATTGACCAAACATCAACCAACCAAGCATTGACCAAACATTGACCAACCAAGCATCGACCAAACATCAACCAACCAAGCATTGACCAAACATCAACCAACCAAGCATTGACCAAACATCAACCAACTTCTTAATCACCTTTAACACGTGACCAACATGGAAAGAAGTAAATGGGGCAAGTTTTCTCCTAATTGGCTCAGACCTTACATCATGATGCATAAGCATAGATTAGGGACTTATCATCTGTCTTCTTCTGAAGGCTAGCTGAAACTTGAGCCCCTTAATGCCTTGCATATACGACCATTCTACTATTAATCAAGTAATCATTCACTTGATGTTTAACTTGAGCTCATCCCTTGAGTAACCCCCATCATCCTCATTCCTATTCCTTTCAACCCTTATTCCCAACATTAGTTAACCCTTTTGTCAAGCATGATTGCTTTGTCCTACTAAAAGGGAGCCCTTAAGCTTCTATAGTCTTGTCCATGACTACAAATTCTATCAAAAATAAAGTGGGATGCCAAACAAAAATATCAAAAGGTCATAAAACTCTAAATATAGACTGCTCCCTCAAAGGACAACTGCATCATCATTGTTGTAGCTAATAGACTGCTCTCTTGAAGGACAGTTATTCAAAACCCTCAAAAATATATAAAGCAAAAATATAAACCACTCCCTCGAAGGATGGCTATGCCTAAAAATCTTGCTACAAATAGCACTCTCTTAGAAGCTTCTCACATCAATCAGCTTCACAAATGACCATAAAACAAAATGACATCCCCATGTAGACTTCCTGCATTGATCAGTATACCAAAAAAAAAGGTCATGGACTTGACTTATAGTCATTCTCAGGGTCTCCTATAAAAAGGGGCAACATTATCCCTACTAAAAAGGGTTACCCTATCCTAACATATCACATCACCTACTCAAGGGATTTTGAGCTCATTTTAATGTCAAAGTGATTCGATTACTTCTCTAACACAACCAATGGTCAACGACGTAATGCATGAATGGGGCTTTTGTTTCTAAAAAACCCTTATCTATGCTATCATTATGGACCTTGTCAATGAAAGAGCAATGCACCTTTCACTTCTTACATCTTCATCACATAAAACCAATCCAAATCCAACAAAATCATTTCCAAACCAAACCCAACCAACCAAAACATTTTTAGACCACTAACATAGCCCATTCACCATAGTTTCTATGGAAACCAATACACATGGAAACTATCGACCACACAATTTATGTCAAGCATAAACCATTACTTGCTGAAGCATAAACATCTCAATTCATTTTTAGCATACATCCATCACCAATATGGAAAATTGCTAGGGGTGAAAGACCACTTAACCAATGTTACAGAATACACCATCATATGAAAAAGGCTATAACATTATCATACCTTCATCATTTATAACCTAACCAAACCAACCTATCAACCAGCCTGAACTACATTGGTCTGAGGCCCTTCAAACAGGGGCTATGTAGGTAGTACTCAGATGACATGACATCTTTTGGGGTTAGCTCGGCCACATTCGTTTGTTCGCCTACCTGATGGACAAACTATTTCACCTTTAACCATGACTTAACCTCGTCTAACCCACATCCATAATCGACCCTCTTCCTCCCTTTTAGGGAGAACTACATTGGCCTGAGGCCCTTCAACCAGGGGCTATGTAGGTAGCACTCAATTGATAAAGGGTCTTCTAAGGTTAGCTCAGCCATTCCTTCATCTATCTATCTAATGGACCAACTATCTCAACTCACCTCGACCAACAACCTTAGAGATCATGACTATCTCCTCAAACCACGACCATTTTTGAGACAACTTTGCCTTAGTTGTTTTGATTGCATATATGCTACCTCACGAATGGTTAGCAAAATTGTTCACACACCACATTATGACCCTCACAAGTACTAGATCATGAGCAAGTTGATCCCCACTATTTGTGACATTTTTGAGTTTTCCAGGAGCACTTCCTAGGCCCAGGATACTTGGAACACGATGACCATTGGAGCTATAGCTTGGATCGAATAACCCAATCAGCTACGACTAAATGCTAGGGACCAGTTATTTCAATTTTAGCACTCCTCAACCCTTGACCTATGACAATTTGACCTGACCATCTCGTAAAGTGGTATACACACAATCTCAACTATTGCAGCGTTCACACTCAAACTTCACCATATCCATCCACTATCTATCAAATTGACACCTAATTTCAGGTTCCCTTCCCTTGACTCCTGCTTTGAAGGGGAATACCTCATCCCATAATCAGGGCAACCTACATTCATTTTGTCTTGTAGTTCATCAGAACAACCAACAAGAAAAAAATGACCTTATCCCATACCTGGGGCAACTTACTCCTATTTTTGTCTTACAGTTCATCAAAAACAACCAATAAGACAAAAAGGGGCAAATGTAGACACCAAAATTGTGTCTACTCCTTGGTCGACTCCCCCTTGGTCCCCTTGGTCCACTTCTAAACATTCCTAACCCACATACTTATTAATTTAAAATAATAACTTATTTTAAATTAATAACACCTCCCATGACACCTCACCCCACCTTAGATACCTCCATCACCCCATGGTAAATCTTAATTACTTAAACCCCATTTCAACCCTCCCACTAATCCTCATGCCTATTAAACCTACCTTTGACCGTTTAACCATGACCACTAAACTCGACAGATGGAGGAATGGGTAAAAGGCTAAAAATAGCCTTTTTACCCATCTTCTAGCCACCGACTTCGGTTATCCATCGGCCGATGCTGACGGGATCACCAACATCAATTGCTTAAAACCAACTTGCAGGCCAAATGGAAAACTAATCATAGAGCTGAATGTAAAAATCCTCTTGCTCCAGGTATTTGACCTCTCTCTCTCTCCCAGATGCACGTCAAGCATCACAGGCTACAAGAACCCCACATCAATCACTCCACCCCTGATTGAAACATTGTAGGAAGTCTTCTACATCATCTACATCAGCAACAAGTCTTCTACATCATCCACATCAGCAACGAGTCTTCTACACTCCTTCTTCAACACGCAAGAGCTAAGTATTCTTCTATCCTTTCATTTCAATAGCTTAGAATGTATTTGTAATTAGTTTCTTCTTACTTCATCTAAGTATCATCAACCAGACCCATCTATCAACCAAACCAGACCTGACTTTCTTCCCAGAGAGGCTAAAAAGCCTTCTTCATACTCTTACCCCTTTTCTGACACCCTGTCTGCCTACCTTGTCCTTCTTAAGACTCAGTCCACTATCTTACCATCCTACACAGACCCAGACTCCTTTCAGACCCCATTGTCGACCAGAGACCTATCCAAAACTCATCCAAGGCCATTGCCCTGACTGACATTGACCATTGCCCTCACCAACATCAGCAACACAACTGACATTAGCATACTGACCAAATGACGATGGCAGACTAACCGGCGTCGGTGATTGTGACAGACCGACAGCAAAATACAGGTACACATTATCTCTATTTATTTTGTTCAGTCTTTCATCATTTCTCTTTCTAGCAACATTCTTTTTATCAACTAGTGGACTGTCATCCCTCCAGGAAGTCTTTGCACTTCTGGGATTGAGATTTTCTTGGCAGTCCACCTTATATCTATCTAACAATCTCTTTTTTTAAGTCTTTCTCTCTATAGGTGTCATCCTCCACAACCAAAGAGGATCTCCTTTAATCATCTGGATATGGTGCGCAACTTCATCTGGGTACGTACAAACCCCTGACCATTATCTTAGTTTCTTATTCCTTTTGAATGTGAAAAAGTGAAAAAATAGTTAGAAACAATCACAACAAAGATGTAAATGGAAACCAAACATAAACATAACATTTATCCATTCTTTATCATCCATAATAATGAAAAACACAAGTTAGTTAATCACAAGAAAAATTAGGAAGTTGGAAATATAAGGCTACCATTCACTAGTAAATTTTGGATAATATTACATTACCCAAAAATAATAATAATAATAATAATAATGAAGCAAGGATCAATCCTTCACTAAAATCCAAAACAAATTCAAGTCAAAAAATCAATAACACAAAGAACAAAACAATCCCAAAAAAATAATTTCAAGAATAAGAAAATTAATGCGTCAAACCTATCCTTATTAATTGTCATGAATTCAATATACCGACACCTCTTCATATACATCATTTAATGAAATTTTAAATTTACCATTGTTCATGTATTTTGGAGATTCTTAGTAGTAAAGTCCTTTTGGGATCCATTTTAGGTTGAATTTAGATAGATTTTTAGTGACCCTTTCTTTAGAAAAATCCGTTTCTTGGATAATTTATCATCAAAGACATTTAAAACCTATTATGTAAGCATCAATTATTATCAAATCTTAGCAATGAACTTGAAAAAAACTTAATAAAATCATAATTTATCAATTGTGATGTATGTGTCTACTTTTTTGAAGATGAAGTAAAAATCAATATAGAACAAAATCCTATAAATGATTTCCCACCTTAGAAGAGACGTAAATCTTATCCACCTCTCCATTTTATCCATACTAATGGACATAATTTTTAAGGTTTTGAGGTGATTCAATGCACAATTAGTTGTGGCATCATCAGTGTAGATATAACATACTCCTAATTTACCACATAGACATGCAATTTGAACTAGAATAAATACCCATCTAAAATTAAAAAATGATGTAGAAGCATTAAAGGCACACTTAATCTTGCATCACCCAAAAATAAGTAGGAGTTAGTGTGTTTTTAAACAAATATTATTAGGGCTAATTACCAAATTCATAGTGGTCATTGAGATCACATAGATTCCATATTCGACTCACTTTACTGCAAGCAATTCCAAATTATAATTTCAATGGTGGTTATATTGTTTATGGTCCTAATTGGGTCCTTCTATGACCACACATAGTTCCTAAGTCCTTAAGTATAACATTGGCCACTTCATAATATTAGGTTTTCATGCCAATCACATCAAATATATTCTTAAGTGTTCATAGTTTACATGATGGCCACAAATATTTCATTGCAACTAAGTCTTTATGACAAGATGATATATTGGTAGGCATTAAATTTTAGACAATGCAAATGGGGCATCTCTAGTGTACACATGGTATCATCATACAGAGCTTGGTTCATTAGATGAGAGGTTGATGGTTGGTGATATCCATCAAATTTATTTCATGTTCATGGGTGATGGTTACCTACTTGTCAATTTTAATATCATGTTCATGGGCATCATGATCTAGATATTATCCCACAAAGTATTTAGGAAATCACATACATCCAGGATCTTAGGATTATCACAAATTTGAGAATCATGGCCTACACATGTCATAGATCAATGGTGGGACTATTAGGTTAAAGTGTATAAGCTTTTTTTGGGATTTGTTTTATTGATAGAGATGTTATTATATTTTTTGCACCTATTTGTTGAGTGCACAATAATAAAATTACTTTAGAAAACCTATTTGATCTAGAAGATGTAAGCCTAGATAAGAAAAGGTTTCAAGCAAATAAAGTAGATTATTCTGAGATACCCAAGAAGAAAGGGAAAGACTAATTGACTTGTGTAAAAGATATGACAAAGTAATAGCCTGGACATATGAAGACCTTCATGGCTATAACAGAGATATCATTCAGCACAATAGAATTGATTGAAGGATCTAAGCTAGTCAGACAGAAGTAGAGGCCAGTAAATCTAAATATTCAACCTCTAATGGTGATGAGTTGTAGAAACTCTTAGAATCTAAAATAATTTTTCCAATCAAACACTCAACCTGGGTATCCAATCTAGTACCAGTTAGAAAAAAGAATGGTGACATAAGGCTTTGTGTGGATTTCAGAGACCTAAATAAAGCATCTCTGAAAGATCACTATCCCCTACCCTCTATGGAACAAATTTTACAGACTGTGGCTGGATCAGAGAGATTTTCCTTGCTAGATGGTTTCTCTAGATATAATCAGATTTGGTTGGTTGATGAAGACCAACACAAGACTGCATAGGTTATTTATGAAAAAAATTACATGAAACAACCTACCTTGCCTATTTAATAAGCACTCCCATGTCCTATTTGAATTGGTCATTGTGGATACCCACATGGATATTGTGAATATATTATTAAGAGACTTTATTGTGCATATTTGCTCTATGTGTACAATGTCTACGTTATTGGTATTGTAGTAATGGTATGTAGTAGTGATCATATTAGCTATGAGTTCATTTTAAACCCCATCATGATATTAGAATAGGATTTTTATCCATTACTCAATCTCTCATCACTATTTTTTTGGACCATGTTGTGTTTCTCCTCCTTATGTTGTAATCTTTAGATTTGGCTTAGGATTTTTTTTAGACCTACAATGTATTGATTATTGCATTGTTTGGACTCAACATTACATTCAATAGATTAACAATCCCTCTCAGCATGGTATAACTTCATGGAATTCACCCATCATGGCTCGGGCTCTTCAATGGTTAAAATATTTACATTGATACTGGTGTTAGTTATTTTGTGATCAGTTACACTTCATTTGGATCTAAGTTTTTAAAGGAAGGCATTGATCTATTTTTTTAAAGTATTTAGTTTTATTTATAGGTGTCAAGATCATGTATTTCTCTTATAAAAGGTATCTATAATAGATCATTTGAATTTATTCACATGATAGTTCAACCTACTTTAGCACATTTACCACTAGCTCATCAAAGCTAATCTCCTCTACTTACTACCTATAATAGATTTAGACTTTCATTGATCTGAGTTGTTCTAGTGGCATTGATACCTTAGAGACATCCCCTAAAAACCCTATGGTTGTGTTTGATCTCTGGATGTTATTTTATTTATTTGATGATGGAAGATATATTTTCTCCTATCTACTCAATTATGGCCTCACCTATAGTTTGGGCCTATAGATCCAATGACCTTCATTTGGTATGTAGTAGGATTTCTAGCTTAATACCCTCCCTTTGGAATTATCACAAATATGTGGTTAATATTGAACCATTATAAATGAGAATTTTTATTTATCTACTTACTAATGTTAGTTAAGCAATATTAGACTATTTACCACCTAACATTGCTTGAGTTATAGTCTTCTAAATCAAATCTTCTTTGGTGAGATAAACCCCTGCCATCTCCTTCTAGCTAGTCTCCTTATTATTTGAATGATACCTTGAACCTACCATGGATGTTATAAGGTCTTGTTTTGGATCTTTATCACTTTGAGTCATACTACCCTTTCCATTCAATTTTTTCATCAGACTGCTTTTGAAAGTTTGAATAAGAAATATTGAAGTTTCTTGTGATACCAAATTAACCTAGATATTTTTATTGATATTGTTGGCTCAGCCACACATTCTCCTCCATTCCTAAATTCTTAAAACCTCATCTCCTATCCACAAAACATCCCCTAAAAATAATAAAATTTTCCTTTTTTTTAATGGCATTTTAGTGGAATTTTGTATCAATAGCAGTATGACTATTGTCCAATATTTAGTGGTGGTGTTGATTTTCCATAGTCAAACAAGACATCATGATTATAGGGTTCCTTACCACCTAACCAATGGCCTTTGACCAACTCTCCAAGGGACTTTCTAACTTTTCTACATGGTCTTCAACCATAACATACCTAAACAACTATAGCTACGTGTTATGGGCATGGGTGACATTCAGGAATTTCTAGGGTTTTCCCATTAGTTTTCACATGCAAGTGGTAGATCATTTTTGGCCTATTTTTACCATCGATTAAACTTCAAATGGAGTTTATGGTACAATTTTTAGTCTATTGTTGGAAATATTGTCACTGATGTCAAAGGTCTAGCATTATTGGTGATAAAGGCCCCATTACATTTGATGTTGTTTGTAATAGATATATCTTGGCTATTGTGAGTTAATATTAATTTAATATTAACGAATATATTTTTGGTTGCATATGAGACAAAAGAAGGGCCCATGGAGAATTCAAAGAGCCACAAGGTAAAGACAAAAGAAGGATGGGACACATTTTCCTATGAAGAGTCATCTTGGGGAATTCCAAGAGTCACCAAGTGAAGACAAAAGAGGAAGGGCACAATTTCTCATGAAGGGACACTTTCAGGAATATGAAAAAGTTGCCAAGATGAGGCCAAAAGAGGGAAGGACATTTTTTATCATGAAGGGTCACCACATGACTTTTCAAAGACAATAATATGAAGGGTCATATAAGTTTGGCACCATTTTCCATGAGGATTGAAGGGTCATAAAGGGGGAAGGGCAAATGTCATTTAGAAAGCTATAAATAAAGGCTTGAGAAGCCATTTGTAATATGAGAGATAGAGGTTGATATGATATTGTAATATCTAGCTTAGAAGAGCAATTGTGATAGATGAATATGATTTGTATTTGTTATATCTAGCTTAAAAGAGCAAAGGTGAGAGAGAGGAAAGAGATGTTGTAATGAACTATCATTTGTTGAGATAACAACATTGAGAGATAGGTGTGTGGTATACACAAAGGGGTTGGTGCTCCTGTGGGTTGGTGCTCATGAAGTGTTGTTGGGTTGGTGATTGGAAAAGGGGTTGGTGCTCCTATGGGTTGGTGCTCATGAATTGTTGCTAGGTTGGTGCTCGGCAAAGGGGTTGGTGCTCCTTTGGGTTGGTGCTCATGAATTGTTGTTGGGTTGGTGCTCAGCAAAGGGGTTAGTGCTCATGTGGGTTGGTGCTCATGAATTGTTGTTCGGTTGGTGCTCAACAAAGGGGTTGGTGCTCTTGTGGGTTGGTGCTCATGAATAGTTTTTGGGTTGGTTCTCAGTAAAGGGGTTGGTGCTCCTATGGATTGGTGCTCATGAATAGTTGTTGGGTTGGTGTTAAGCAAAGGGGTTGGTGCTATTTCAAGTTGGTGCTTGCAAATATTGTTTGGGTTGGTGCTCATTCATATACTTGAGATTGTTCTTCATGGTTTTTCCCACATTGGGTTTCCATATTAAATCTGGTGTCTCTCTCTATCTTGTGTGGTGTTTATTGTTTGAGTTTTATTGCATATCTTTAATGTTTGATTAACTGGAATTTGGTTAAGGGAAAGTTTTATAATATATATGATATACTGATTCACCCCCCTCTCAGTATATCCCATGCTTAAAAATTGGTATTAGAGTAGTTTCCTTTAGAAAGGATTTAACAGCTTGAAGGTTGAGTTAGGTTCTTTAAAGGATAAACATGAGAAGCTTATAATCAAGGTTGAGAAAGATCATGAAATATTAGTCCAAGGAAAGAAGGATGCAAGTTTTGAAGGCAAATCAAAGAAGCCAATCAGGCAGCCCAATGCTTTCAAGTTTTCAAATTCTTTTCATGGCCATTATTTTGTTTGTCATCATGTTGGTCATAGGAAAAAATACTATATGAGGAGAAGCAATCAGTCAAAGGGAGATCTCAGTCACATTCAAGAAAAAGGTATGAGAAATATTGTTTGCTTTTGTTGTCATAAGGTTAGCCATATTGTTAAATTATGTCCAAAACAAGTAAAGAGATCTTCAAAGTATGTCAAAGGTTACAGAGCCCCTAAAAGATATGAGAAGAGTCAAATTAAGGTTTGGAGGCCTAAAATAGTAAAGGTTGATCAGGTTGAGTTTAAAAGTGAAAATGAATTACTTGCTATAGTAGATAAAGAATTAGATAGGAAGGATTATGTAGAATCTCTTGTTACATTTGAGCATGAGCTTTTTCAAGATAAGATAGTTGCAAAAGTTGAGAAGATAAAAAACATCATAAATGATAAAGTTAGTAAGTCAAAAAATTTGGACATGCTTAAACGGATTATAAAAGAAAAACTTAAGAAGATCAAGGAAGAAATAGAGATGTGGGAATCTCCTGAGATTTGTTTCTAGGACCCTTTTATGTGGGGTGTCTCTTCTAGGCTTTAAGGAGACACTTTTAGAATAATTGAATCATGGTGGATGTTATTGGGTCTTGGCTATGTTTCATAAAAAGAAGGTGAGTTGGTAGATTAATTTGTATATATTTTGAGGGAATAGATTTTTGAAGAAAATTTTACATCAATATTATGGTTTGAGGCTATTAGAATGATTCTTGCATATGCAGTGTTTAAAAGTTTTAAAGTGTTTCAAATGATTATGGTCACAAGAAATAAGAATGTAGAAAAAGAGATAACAGTTTCAGAAAGAAGGAAAAGAATACTCATGCAGATTCAATGAAGAAGGATCAGAGTTTCAAAGCTCCATTCATCAGGAAGAAGGTTTAGACATGTTCATGGCAAAAGAAACAACTTGAAGATTCTATGTTGGTGCGAACAGCTTTGCATGTAAGAAATAAAGATCAGCCATGGTTTGTTGATAGCGGATGTTCGAGGCATATGAAAGGAGATAAGAGTAAAGAAGATCAATGGTGGCATAGTGAAATTCAGAGATAAAACCACTGCCAAGATAGCCAGAAAAGGTACTTTAAGTTTGGATTATGGTAGAACTAAGACTAAGAATGTTTTATATGTAAAAGGTCTTAAGCATAATATATTAAGTGTTAGTCAAATATGTGATCAAGGATACACATTAAAGTTTCATGCTGAAGGTTGTGAGATTAGAAGAAAAGATTCAAATGAGTTGATTGCAGATACTCAAAGGATAGGGAACAATGTATATGTATTATCATATATCTTCTCAAAGGCATGATCAAAGGACGCATTCAAAGATCTATGAGAGGAGTTGGGAGTAATTTCTATTACTTCTTGCCATTGATGTTAAGCATCAGTTGAGGGGGAGCTAAGTGTTATCTCTAAGTAGGCCCTTTGCCATTAATCTCAAAGGGGGAGAATAAAAGGTACATGTACAAGTGAAAAAATAGGTATAGAGAATAGGTACAGGTTGCTACAGTAAGGGGTAGTTATTGAATGTTTTCAAATGATAAGATGTGTAGGTGACAGGATATGGCAGTTTCAGGATTGAGGTTGCCATCAATGACAAAGGGGGAGATTGTTGGAAATATTGTCATTGATGTCAAAGGTCTAGCATTATTGGTGATAAAGGCTCCATTGCATTTAATGTTGTTTATAATAGATGTATCTTGGCTAATGTGAGTTAATATTTATTTAATATTAATGAATATATTTTTGGTTTCATATGAGACAAAAGAAGGCCCCATGGAGAAGTCAAAGAGCCATGAGGTAAAGACAAAAGAAGGATGGGACGCATTTTCCCATGAAGAGTCATCTTGGGGAATTTTGAGAGTCACCAAGTGAAGCCAAAAGAGGAAGGGTGAAATTTCTCATGAAGGGACACTTTGAGGAATATGAAAAGTCACCAAGATAAGGACAAAAGTGGGAAGGACATTTTTGGTCATGAAGGGTCACCACATGACTTTTCAAAGGCAAGGATATGAAGGGTCATACAAGTTTGGCACCATTTTCCATGAGGATTGAAGGGTCACAAAGGGGGAAGGCCAAAGGTCATTTGGAAAGCTATAAATAAAGGCTTGAGAAGCCATTTGTAATATGAGAGATAGAGATTGATTTGATATTGTAATATCTAGCTTAGAAGATCAATTGTGAGTGATGAATATGATTTGTATTTGTTATATCTAGCTTAGAAGAGCAAAGGTGAGAGAGAGGAAATAGATGTTGTAATGAACTATCATTTGTTGAGATAGAAACATTGAGAGATAGGTGTGTGGTATACACAAAGGGGTTGGTGCTCCTGTGGGTTGGTGTTCATGAATTGTTGCTAGGTTGGTGCTTGGAAAAGGGGTTAATGCTCATGTGGGTTGGTGATCATGAATTATTTCTAGGTTGGTGCTCAGCAAAGGGGTTGGTGATCTTGTGGGTTGGTTCTCATGAATAGTTGTCGGGTTGGTGCTCAGCAAAGTGGTTGGTGCTCATGTGGGTTGGTGCTCATGAATAGTTATTGGATTGGTGCTCAGCAAAGGGGTTGGTGCTTGCGAATATTGTTTGGGTTGGTGCTCATTCATATACTTTAGATTGTTCTCTATGGTTTTTCCCACATTGGGTTTCCATGTTATATCTGGTGTCTCTCTCTATCTTGTGTGGTGCTTATTGTTTGAGTTTTATTGCATATCTTGAATGTTTGATTAAGTGGAATTTTGTGAAGGGAAAGTTTTATAAGATATATGATATACTGATTCACCCCCCCTCTCAATATATCATGTGCTTAACATCTAACTCCATGTGGATTACCCTCATATGGCATGTTATCTTTATCCCTTAACCACATACATGTAGTTACACTGTCAACCTATTCATGCCATCCAAGGTTATCATTTATTTATTTCAATTGATTTTATCAATTCAATTCAAATTTAAATAGATTATTTTTATATTTAACACATGAATTTTTGAAGTGGCATGATGGCCACATGCATTTCTATAAAACCCTCCACTTAGGTGGAGATCTAGAAGTCAAATCCTCTTCCTCTCTCTAACCAAATATTTTTGCTTAAAAATTATATGAAAAGCAAATAAGTTTTGGGATTTTTTTAGAGAGGAGGCAATCATTTTTTTAAAAGGGGGAGGATTTTTTATAAAGTGGGGAAAATACTCAATTTGGGAGGGGCCATTTTTGCTTAGTGGTGGGAGGCACACTTATAATGTAAGTGTTGATGCCTAAAAGAGTATCATAGGGGTTTAGAGTGTTTAAAAAACACTTCTCATTTTTGGATTCAAATAATTCATTGCATGAGTTAAAATTTGTGATACTCTTGATATCTTTGGTGGAATAGTAGCAAAGTAAATGAACTTTTTCACAAAATTTATAATGTAACTATTTGATTGTTGGGAGCAACCATGGCATAATAGATTACTTATGAAAGATAAAGATGATCTAAACTAAGTAGAGTGAATTATGATCAAAATCTAAGTCTAAATTCTAAGCTAGTATGAATATTTACAATGGAAGTTGAAGTAAAGTGAATTGATCAAAAAAGGGGCAAAATGAAGGGTAGGGCAGAAAGAAGGTATTTTGATTTTCAATACATACATCATGATAGAGCTTAAATTTCATCAAGACATGTATTAAACCAATATATGACATGAAATTGAAAAATCATATATCCTACCATATATCAAGCAAATGTCTAAGGAAAAGTGAAATAATTCAAATTAGAAATCAAGTTCACTTTAGAGATTTACTTCCACAAACAAATTGCATTAGTACATCTGTAAAGAAAGCATGGAAAATGAAATGAACTTAAAATCCTTTGATAAACCTATCTTAATCACAAATTAACAACTCTACATTCATATGGACATGTCAAGAATCCATAAAACAATCCAAATCTAGATATCCAAATAGATATTTGAGAGAGCATCCATAATAGAAAACACATAAACAATACTCAACAATCTTTGTAGAATTCTTTGCTTGTATTAATTTCTTAAAGTTTACACAAAGTTTTTGCTCAAAAACTCTATCCTTTATAAATGATAATACCCATTTTATATATTACTAAGTAGGTATGTCATTTAATCATGTCAAATGACAATTGTACAAGTGTCTTGGATAGTTGTCCTTCTACAATGTTCTAGAATTCATGACACTTTTTAAGTATTGACCTATAAGTAATGTGATTTACAAGATTTCACATGCTTTTACAAAGATAATATTTTGTTTTCAAAATAATATACATGTCAAGTTACAAAAGGAATATTCTTAAGTCAACAAATTTGACTTTGAGACTCTTTTGTTGCTGTAGTCCTTTGTCTTTACTATAAGATCTTCATTCTAAAGTGTTGCTCATAAATTAGCTTGAGGTCGGTAATGGGTTCCATTAAAATCTCCCTTTCTTGATCTTCCAAGACTTTGAAGTCTTTTTCTACCCTATTCAATGATTCCTTGATGATCTTAGCATCTCCCATATTATCTTCAGCTAATAAAATCATGTCCATGATCCTTTTGTTATCTACCTTAGTCTTGACTTGGATTTGATTCCTTACCTTCTGGATGAATGGATTAGCTCTATTTTTGAACTCCTCATTAGTGATTAAGCCAAGGGGACTGAGTGAAGTAGGATCTTTGATCAAACTCCTAGGTATGTGCATTATTTTGTTTTCTAACTATTGGAGATCATTAGAGATATATCACATGCCCCTAGAACATTTACTTAATGCCCTTATCTTATCTACCAATATTTTCATATCCATATTCAAATGATCTAGGCTAACTATTCTCAATTTATGAATTTGATTCTCTATCAAAACATTAATCAAATCCTTCACATTGTGCCTTGAAGCCTAATATTGGCCAACTTGGCATGTATCCAAAGTACCCTGTTTGTTTGCCAAGTCTTACTTAGACTTTACTATCCTAAAAGCGATAAATAAGTCATACATGGTTATTTCAAACTATTTGACCATGTCTCCTAGTAATATAAGATAGATTGTTCTTCTATTTTAGGCCATTGATACTAGCCTTTAGCTATTATGAATGTGTTTGGGCCAATTCAAGAACATCTTCCTCAAAATTAAGAATATTCAATAGGACTCTATATTTTCTTTTCATTCAAACCACTTAATAGCTCCACCTTTTGATACATAATTTCTTCACCTCCTATCATGACCCTTTTCTCTATCACTCTCTAGAAGCTAGTAATTATTAGATCAAACTTAACTCCAACTATAGATTTGGTAACCTATGGGATAGGGACCTCCATTTGTGATGAAGTTGTTGAATCACTTGGTGTGGCCAATCTCCTTACCTCCTCTTCCTGTAGAGAAATGATATAGGGTTTCATTTATTGTTGCAAGGGGATATTGGTAGCCTTCACAATAGCCCAATGATGATGCATAGTGGGCACTCTTTCCAGCCTTGATTCATACATGAAACATTTTATAATTGGTGGTCTATATAGTAATTTCTCTTCACTAAATAAATTGACCTCTTTTAAATAGGGTATCAATTTAGGTTGCTTAACCTTTGAGATAATGGTTGTCTTAGTTTTATTTTTTGGAGTATCAATATGAATTAAATCCAATACCTTTTTTTATCTTTCTCCTCCTTAATTTTCTCAACACTTGTCTTCTCTTATGCATATAAATCTATATATGTCATAAATAGCATTTTCAATACATCCTCAATAGACTCTTGAGGATCTATGGCTATCATATGTACCTCTTGTTGTGGTAACTCATGTTCTATTACCCTATAATATCTAGGAATTGATAAACTTGAAGTAATCTTATCTATCCTATCCTTATCTTGTATCCCTATTGAAGGAAGACTAAGAGGATCAAGACCAATAAATTGGTATTATGTGGGTCCCAATTACCACCTATCATCTACCTTTTGATCTATTTTTAATCTAGAGTCAAGTTGTATGGTGTGTTACTTTAACCTTATAGTTACTTCAAAGTAGGAGGATGCTTTAATTTATATGAAATCAAATGAATTGGGTTCATGTTCATATGACACATTAAAAATACCTTTGATTTTTAAATGTTCATTTGCATTCCCATATGGGTCCTATTGTTTTAAATCATCCATTTGTAGGTTGAAGGACAACCTGTGCTTTGATGCAACCTTAATATGATCCCATTGTCTAAACATGGTCTTACCAATTTTCATAGTAAAATCATGTAGGAGACCCTTCCTCTTATCTTTGCACATGACATATATACCATGAAACAACTAGTATCTTACCTCTTGTCCAGCTAACTTATTAGGAACATGGACTGATAACTTGAGAGGAGCCTATTGAGATCCTTCAATCCTTATGGTAGTGTATTCAGGGTACAACCTTTAATTATATAGATTTATTGATTAGAGGGATTACTCTCTCCATAGGAATGCTAGTTATAGCCTCACTTAGAGTTGGGTAGATACAATCACATACGAAATAAATATGATCCTTGTATTTAAAGATGTGAAACTTTGAATAATATTGTGAAATATTCTTGGTTCCACTTAGAGACTATTCCCTTTGATTTGAAATCTTTTTTATTGTACATAGGGCATCTAAGAGGTAAGACATCATGTAAAACTTGGTTTTCTTCTTATGCCTAATTGCATAGATTTGTCTACTCAATGAGATACTAATTATTTTACCTGAAGGAGGGATAATTACCTTTTCAACAATAAAGTAGACAATGGGCACCCATATTAGGTCTACATATGTAGTGCTTACATTTCCACACAACTTATTCAACATTGTCATTATCATTCTAACCCTTGGTCTAAACCGGTTGATAGGAATGTTCTTATTGAGGTTTAAAAAGACCCAGTTCCCAAAATCTAACCACATGACAAGGGTGTCCATCAAATTGTGTTCTTTAGCCCAAGAATTGATAAAGGAATGGTTAATTTAGGGTTTTAGAAACTTATAATAGGACTCAAATTCAATATAATAAATGTAAGACACTTTCTTATGATTGTGTTCATTAATTAACATGTCCTCGTCTATCTTAGCTTCCTTAAAAATGGGAGCAAGAATATTAGTGTAATGGATTACCTCTAATTTCATTATTGCATAATATAGACCAGTCATCTAGATTGCTATGATGTTGTCATATATTATTTTGGTAGATAGATTCTTCTTTTCTTCCTTGGTAATGGTTGGTTGGTTCTCAATGGTCTAAAAAAAATTAGACCAATTGTTATATCTTATGTTTAAAGTAGTGGCAACAAAAATAGTATCTTTAAACATATGTCCCTTAACATCTATTATCAAATATAACTCCACATCCTCCTTTGAAACATGCTTGTGGGTCACCATTGATTGAAATATGCAATTGTAGATAATAGTCTAGCTCTTTTGGCTCAATTACAATTAATACAAAAATAATTAGGGCAATATGTACACTTATAAATCTTTTGAAGGTTTATGTAGGGTTTTAATGGTCGAAGATAGTTTGAAAAATGAGCTTCATGACTTAGATTTTGCATTTAGATTGCATATTTATACCTTTCATGTGATGGGTTCCACAAGATATCCTAATTTGATGTGTTATGCCTATGTTGTGTCACCATGTCACAGTTCATTTATTTTAAAAATGACCATTTATCACATTTGGACATGTGTCACTTTCATGTGCAATATTTTAGTCTCAATTAATTTTCACTTTTGATTCCTTAAAAGTATTCCCAACCTTGACTCTATTATGGGCCATTGATCTTCCATTTGAGTTCCCAAGAGTGTGCCACTTAGTAGCTCTATAGGTTCTAGTTCTCTATGCACCTTAAAAACACACTCCATTGCTTAACACTTTTATGCCACATGGTGACTTCTCATTCCATCTTGGATAGTGACTTCTTGACCTACTCTACATCATTGATCTTGATCTAAGAGATTAAATTATATTCATCAATATTTGTCTAATTTATCATGATTGTGACACTATCACTATCATGTTGATCTAGGCCCTTTGAAAATTTTACCTTTGTTTTCATCAATGATATACTAGATGCATGATCAACTGTGAACTATCGATCTATTTGGATTTTCCAAGATCATGACACTTAATAATCTTGCATTCCCTCACAAGACCTTTGATGCTTCAATTCCTTGCTCATCATTAGATCTTTGTTGCACTAACCAATGCATACCATTGCTATGTTTGACTTATTGAATTCTAGCTATACCCATGGATCATCGATCTTTGTTTAAAGCTTTGATTCTTGAAACTTGGCATCTTTAGGTTTTATTATAACTTGTGGACATAAAATTAAAGACATAAGCTCTCAAGACATATAGACTAAGTATAAAATTTTAGACTAGAGTTTTAGTTTTATTAATAAATATAACTTGGACTTAGGCTAAAGTTTTAAACTAGGTATATAATATAAAAGTGTTCCCACGTAAATATGATCCCACATAAAATTGAATCTATTTCAAAGTAACTTTGGCTAACATAGTTAGGCTAAAGTTTTTTTAACATTATTTATACATAGATTTAATTAATTAATTATGACCAAAGGTTAATATATAAGAATCAATTGAGATCATATTATTTAACCAACTGAGGGTTAATTTGACATAATGATTATTTGAATGGGACTCCATTAAACCTTTAACATGAAAACACAAAATTCAACATTAGAAATATTAGGTGAAGTCAAATCATGCCAATGAAAAATGAAGCAAACATAATATTCAATAATGAGATTTTGAGTAATTTAATTGTCAATTTATAACACAATTTGTAAAATTAAACAAGGGTCCTCATTTTTCAACAATGGGGGTATGTTTACCTCAATAAATGGTGACTTCAAGGGGAAATATTATAAAATATTAGAACTCAAATACTCTTGGTTTGAACTAATAACCATACTACTTATTCCATATGGTCAAGTACCATTATTAAAATCAATTCATGATTAAAATAAGTCTTATACATTTATAATTAGACTCAAACATTAAAACGTATTCATGTTGTGTGTGTGCTTTGATTCATTCACTGATTGTTATGGGATTTAGAGAATAACTTTCAGACTTCATGACCTTAATCATTAACATTGACTTATAGAATATATAGATATTCATTAAGAATCATAATTTTAGAATAGGGAAGGATTGGTCATTGCTCTGCTATCAACCATGTATCTGTAACCTTGATTGAGATACCTTTGGCTCCACTCAAGGCATTGTTCCACTTCTAGCCAGGTGTCTATAACCCTGGTGAGGTTACCAAAATCACCTTTGCTTAGAAAGATTTTGAATTTTCAATAATGTTATTATTTTTTATATTTTTCAAGAATATTTAGCTTTATAACAAAGGTTGGGAACTAGAATTAGCTAGGTTTTAGGATTTTGTCAAATTTTTGATCTTCAGATAGTCATCCTTAGTCATAAACTTCATCCCAAGAAATAATTTAAGTACTAATCATGAATTTGTCTTAATAATTAAAATTTTCATCCTACAAGTGCAATCATTATTAGAATCAAAAATAGATTAGAATAAGGTTTAATATTTTAAGGAATAGTCAACTTAGCTATTAATTTTCTTTAATTTCTCAAAAATATAACATAAATCTTTAATTTCCAAAATCCATAATCAACTAATGTCTAAGGTGCATACCTAAATTATTGATTTGTGAAGTTCCTTTCAGTAACTACATGAATTGGATCTAAGGACTATCTTGAAAATGGCTTATTAAAAGTAGGGAACAAAGCAAAAGGAAACAAACAACAAATAAAATAGAAAACAAGTAAACAAACAAATATTTACAATCACTTTGTACAAACAAGGAGTAGGAAAAGAAACTAATCTAAGCCTACCTACACTAATTTTAACTAGTCTAAGAAATTACTCCATGAAGACTTGGGGTGGTATAGCAGATAAATAGTGCTTGAGGTATTACCCATTAGTTGGTAATATGAACTCTAATCCCTGTAAGTCTTTGAGCTTTAAGGTGTTATATCCCAAAGTCTCAATAATTTGATATGGACCAATCCACAAAGGGGTGAATTTCCCATGTTTTTCTTTTGGTTATAAGGCTTTTTCCCAAAGAAGAACTAGGTCTCCTTGCCTAAGCACCTTAATATTTTAATATTTGTCAAACCGTATCTTTACTGTGGTTTGATGTATGTTGAAGTTGGAAAAAGCTTCTTCCCTTGCATCCTCCATTTGTATGATGTCAAGTAGCCTTGAATTTGTAAATTCTTGATCTTCTTCCATGTACTCTTGCAAGAACTTGTAGGTTGGAAGCTTGAGTGTAATGGGAAATATAGGTTCTTTAACATATACTATCATAAATGGTGATGCTTTTAGTGATTTCTTTACTATATTTATATCTACCCATAGAGCATATTTAAGTAATTTATGCCATGTCTTTGGTTTTTCAGCCACAGACTTTTTAATTGCCTTCATCAAGTTTTTATTGATTTATTCTAAGACTTTGTTACCTTGAGGGTAATGATTTTATGATAACTTGAGAATGATTTTATTACCATAAGCCCACTCAGTCATCTCAATGGATATAAAGGTTGATCTATTATCATAAATTAGAGATATTGGTGTCCCAAATCTTGTGAAAATGGTTTCCTCTAAGAACTTGATCACATATTCAATTATACATTACTTGGTTATCACTGCCTATGTCCATCTTGTACAATAATAAGTATCAATAAGCACATATTTGTGTCTATATAAAGAATTAGGGTTGATTACCCTAATAAATTCCAATCCCCATTAAGAAAAAGGCTTATCAATCATAATTTCTATCAATGGCATAGCTACTCTTGGCTTCTTAGTGTTGAATACCTGACACTAATGACACTCTGTAACATGTTTGTGAACATCTTTAAAGATTGTAGGCCAATAATAACCTGCCCTCAAGATCTTATGAGCTATTTTTTTTCATAAGGGTGTCTACTTCCATGTTTCTCATGAAATTTACTCAAGTTCTTAGTTGCTTCTTCTTTTGAGACACGTCTTAAGTATATGCCTTCATAATTCTTCTTGAAGAGTACTCCATCCTTGATCAATAAATGTGGTACCTTAAGCATCAAAGCTCTTCTTTGTTCTCTACTCAATCTTTCATGATAATAACTATTGATTAGAAGATGAATAATGGAATCATATCAATCATTTGGTTAAAAATGTTGTTGATCAACTTGCATAACACTTAATTTAGGATTAGTATTATAAATCATTTGAATCACTCGTTGACATCTTACCAATTTGGCAATTTGTATTTCAATATCATAATCTTGGATAATAGACATCCATTTACATCTTCTCTCTCCCAATTCACATTGACTAAGCATAAGTTTAGTGGTAGGGTCTGGAAATATTGCATGCACTTTATTCCTAAGAATATAGTGTATAAATGTTTTACCCACCTTAACTAGAACACATGCTTTTTTTTCAATAAGAGAATAGTTTAACTTAGCATTATTGAAATTAGTCCTCATGAATGTAATAGGGTGATCACACTTATCCACTTTTTGAGTTAAAACAATAGCTATCATATGATCAAAAGCAAAAGATAGAGATAGAAATATTTTGTAAAATAAGGGTTTATCAACACTGGTGCCTATCCAATTGCTTCCTTAATGTCTTTCAAGGTTTTCCTTGTATCTTCATTCCATGTGACCTTGGCATCCTTAGTCAACATGTCATTAAGTGATCTCATAATTTTTGAAAAACCAAAAATGAACTTTCTCACAAAATTGATTTTCCCAAAGAAAGACTTTAATTATTTTCTACTGTTAAGGGGTTCTATTTTGTATATGGAATCAACTCTATCAGGTTTTATATAAATCCCCTCTTTTTTTATAACATGTCCTAATAATATTCCTTTTATAACACAAAAAATTATTTTCTTAGGATTGAGAGAAATTTCATACCTCCTACAATGTTCAAATACCTATTGCAAGTGCATGATGTGATCTTACCAATTTTTAGAAAACATAGTTAGATCATCCATATAGATAATAGTAAACTTACCTATGAGACCCTGGAAAGCATGGTCCATAGCTCTTTGAATTTTTTTTTATAAATTTATTATCCCAAAAGGCATTCTTTCATAGGCAAAAGTGCCCCACTTTGTTGTAAATTTAGTTTTAATTTTGTCTTCCGTGTTCACAAGTACTTTATTATAACCTAAAAAACCATCAAAAAAAGACATCATATTAGAACCACTAACAATTTGAATTACTTTGTCAAGGGAAGGTAAAGGATAATTATCCTTTTTAGAAGCTCTATTCAAATTTCTAAAGTCTTTGAATAATCTAATTTCTCCATTTTTCTATCTAACTGGTACTAAGTTAGCTACCCAGGTAAAATGTCTAATGGGGAACACTATTTTTGCATCCAATAGCTTCTTGACCTCTTTATAGATCAATAGTTCTAGGATAAGGTTGATTGGCCTTTATTTCTACCTAAAATGCTTACAAGCCTCTTTTAATGGAATTATATGGGTAATGACTCTAGGATCAAATAGCTTTAAGTCTTCATAGGACCATGCTATAACATCTTTATACTTGGTTAGCAACTCTTTAGATCTTCTCAATTATTCACCTGTACAAGTTGTACCAATATTTATCATTTGGGATTAACCTATGGTTCCAATGTCTACTACATTATAATCTTTCCGAGTCACTTTGGAAACTTTGAAAGATTCATCTAGTTTGTCTGTGTCAAATAGTTTCTCTAAGGCAATCATGTCTTAAGGAATTTTTTTTCACTTAATTGAACAATCTTGTCATCAACTTTGTCTTCATCAAGATAATTTCCATTGACCTCATCTATGATATGAGACTCAAATACTCCTGAGTTGTTCATGAAATATATGATTTTTTTATCATCATTGAATACTTGCAAATGATTGACATTGTCAGGGACTGAGGGACATAGAACCAACTCAATACTAAGGTTTCCTAGTTTATAATCTTGATTGGGAATGAGATTGGTTTCATCTAAGGTTAGCTCATCAACAAGCCTATTCTCTTCTTTAAGGATTGAGATAATGTTAAAAGTATCAAAGTACTCTATCAAGTCATATACTCTAAACTTATATTTCTTAAGATAAGACAATTTGTATTGGTACTTACTTCTAACTTGATTAACCACTAGTTTAGAGTCACCATACACTAGTAGTTATTTGACCTTATGTTTGATAGCATATTTCAATCCTATAATTAAAGCTTCATACTCTACCAAATTGTTAGTGCAGGGAAACTAAAGTTTGTAAGAAGTATTAAACTCTTTTCCAATGGCATTGATTAGAATAGTTCCTACTCCAGAACCAAATTTACATCTAGTACCATCAAAATATAATTTACACATTATAGGCATAGCATGAGAATCTTTAGAGTCACATACCTTAGAATTGTCAATAGTGTAAACTCTTAACACAAAATTGACCATGTTGAGCTTTTTGATTGTTTCATTATATTTGGTGATCATGTGTTTCATTGTTGGCTCCCTTTCTATCCTTATTTGATTAGGAACTCTTTTCCATGTAAACCACATATGAGAAAAGTCAGTGGACATATATCCATTTGAAGACTTGGTCTAATCTCTACTTAGTAGCATCCCATAGGCATCTAGAATGTCCACCAATTGAATGTATATAAATTGTTGTATCCTTGGCTTAGCAATAAACTAAATATGAGCATTCAACAATTCTCTAATTACTTTAACTCTTGATTTGTTTAATTGAGTAACTACTCTATCAGACTTACTTGGAGTTAAGCCAAGTTTCTCATAAATACATTTTGGCATGATATTGGTAGAAGCACCTGAATCTAATATACAATTATGCAATTTTTTACCAAAATCTCTGATTATTATCAAGAAAGGTGGAACCTTTACTTTTTTCTTGTACATTTATACATTGGAATTTTTAACCTTTTGTGATTTATTAGGCTTTTTGGATAAATATTCAAGCAATAAGTCTCTTTGTTTAGTAATTTGAGTCAGTTCATGTAAAGTGATATTAACTTTAATATTTTTCGTGTACTCAACTATATTTTATCCACCCATAGTATAAGAAATATATGCATTAGTATTATTTCTAGAGGTACTTCCCTTTGGAAATTTTAGATTGTTGTCTATTGTAAGATCCAGAGAAGTGTCAAAATTATTTGGTGGAGTTAAAGTTGTCAAAGGTTAATTTTTCTCTCTATTCCTCAGAGGATATGTCTTCTTTAGACATTTATAAATTCATGAATCTCTTTAGGGGTATCCTCAGACTCATTCTCATCTTAGAAAGTAAAATCAAATGCTTCCTCCATCAAAGTTGTGTCAGCAAACTTGGATGACTTTGAAGATCTGGATGTACTTTTAGTATTATCTTTATTAGCTCCACCACCAAATGTATCTAATTCAACCTAAAACAATTAAAAAGCATTAAAAAATTTAGTACAACCCAATTCACCATGCTTTGAATTGTTATGAACTCTACAATATTCAGTTAAAGCTACATCACATATGTTTATCTCAAGATATGATTGGTTCATGAAGATGTGGCATGTAGATTGCAGATGCAGTATATGATTGGTTTTTCAACCTTCCTAAATTACATCACTAGTTGGAATGATTTTAACCATATCATCATCAATAAACATATGTTGCTTGTTGATAGTAATTACATCAACAATTCAAGTGTCATGAACTATACAATATTCAATAAATGAGTTATTTCACAAAATTTATAATGTAACTATTTGGTTGTTGGGAGTAACCATGACCTAATAGATTTTTTGTGAAATATGAAGATGATCTAAACTAAGTAGAGTGAATTATGATCAAAACTTAAGTCTAAATTATAAGCTATCATGAATATCTACAGTGGAAGTTGAAGTAAAGTGAATCGATCAAAAAATGGGCAAAATGAAGGGTAGGGTAGAAATAAGGTATTTTGATTTTCAATCCATACATTATGATAAAGCTTAAATTTCATCAAGACATGTATTAAGCCAATATATGACATGAAATTCCAAAATTATAAATCCTACCATATATCAAGCAAATGTCTAAGGAAAAGTGAAATAATGCAAATAAGAAATCAAGTTCACTTTAGAGATTTACTTCCACAAATAAATTACATTAGCACATCTATAAAAAAAGCATGGAAAATGAAATGAAATTAAAATCCTTCAATCAACCTAGCTTAAGAACAAATTGACAACTTTGCATTCATATGAACATATCAAGAATCCATAAAAACAATTCAAATCTAGATATCCAAATAGATATTTGAGAGAGAAGTCATAATAGAAAACACACAAACAATACTGGATAATCTTTTTAGAATTCCTTGCTTGGACTAAATTCTCAAAGTTTACACAAATTTTTCTCTCAAAAACTCCCTCCTTATTTATAAATGACAATACCTCTTTTATAGAAGACTAAGGAGGTATGTCGGTCAATCATGTCAAATGATAATTGTACAAGTGTCTAGGATAGTTTTCCTTCTACAATGTTCTTGAATTCATGACACTTTATAAAGGACTGAATTATAAACAATGTGGTTTACAAGATTGCACATGTTTTTACAAAGAGAATATTCCTTTTTCAAAATAATATACATGTCAAGTTATAAAATTAAAATACTTAAGTCAAAAAATTTGACTTTGAGACTCTTTTATTCCTGCAGTCCTTTGTCTTCATTGTAGGATCTTCATTATGTAGTGTTGATCATCAGCTAGCTTGAGGTTGAAAATGAGTTCCATGAAAATCTCCCTTTCTTGATCTTCTAGGCCTTTAAGGTCCTTTTTTACCTATTCAATACTTCCTTGATGCTCCTAGCATCTCCCATCTTCTCTTCAACTGATAAATTCATATCCATGACTCTTATGTTATCTACCCCAATCTTTCCTTGGATTTATTTCCTTACCTCCTACATGAACTGAGTAGCTCTATGTTTGAACTCCTCATCAGTGATCAAGCCAAGGGGACTAAGTGAAGTAGGATATTTTATCAAACTCCTAAGTATGTGCATCATTTTATTTTCTAACTATTGGAGATCATTATAGATATCTCCCTTGCCCCTAGACCATTTTCTTAATGCCTTGATCTTATCTACCAATATTAGCATATCCATATTCAAATGAGCTAGGCTGATTATTCTAAATTTAAGAATTTGATCCTCTATTAAAACATTGATCAAATCCTTCACCTTATGGCTTGAAGCATACAATTGGCCAACTTGGCTTATAGCCAAATTACCATATCTATTTACCAAGCCTTGCTTGAACTTTACTACCTTTAAAGAGGTAAATAATTCATACATGGTTGTTTCAAACTATTTGACCATGTCTCATGGTACTAACAAGATAGATTATTCTTCTAAATTTGTATTCTTCTATTTTAGGCCCATGATAACAGCCTCTAGTTTTTATAAATGTGTTTGGGCTACTTCAAGAACATATTACTCAAAAATAGGATCTTGACTGGACTATTCAATGGTTCCACCTTTTGATACATAATTTCTTCACCTCCTATCATGACCCTTTTCTATATAATTCTCTACAAGATAGCATTTGTGTGATCAAACTTGACTCCAAATATAGATTGGGTCACCTATGGGATAGAGACCTCCATTTTTGAAGTTGTTGAATCACTTAGTGTGGCCAAGCTCTGTGCCTCATCTTCCTATAGAGCAATGATCCAAGGTTTCATTTATTTTTACAAGGGGATATTACTAGCCTTCACCATAGCCCAAGGATGATGCATAGTGGGCACTCTTTAAAACCTTGGTTCATAAATGAACCATTCTAGAATTATTGGTCCATATAGTAAGTTCCCTTTGTAGACACGATAAATCTGTACACTATAATTTCAAATGTCAAAAATCCCCTTGGACCTACCTAGGACCCTCTTGGGACCAATCTACACCAATATGGGATAACCAAGTTCACCCATAGTCAATTTCACAAACTAACTCAACCTAGCCTTTAGGACCTTTTCCTTTGGGGACCTAACCATCAGTGATCAGGGTAACCACTAATGATGACCCTTGGGAAACTCTAACCATTGATGGTCAAGGTACACCTCCTCTGTCAGGAATCTAGAACAACAAACATGCTCTGATACCACTCGTTAGGATCTTGCTCCTCAGAAAGAGCACAGTATGATTACCAAATATAAGCAATTGAATATGCAGAAATAACCAGAAACACAAGTAACTAGAATTCACCAATAGCACAGAATATGAGAGACAATACACTATCTTGTATTAACACTATACAGAAAAGAATACATCAAAGAGCCGCCACACTCTTTCACCTTACAGAGATTCGCCACACCTCAAGTGTATAGTAATTCTTCTCACACACACTCTCCTACACAAAAAATGGTCCCAACAACCAACTCACACACAGAATTGGTGTTCACCTCACCAACCAATCAGTAATAACCTTGCCGGTACACCAAGCACTCTATAGCACTTCAAGCTGATCTCTCATGAACCTACAACCTGCAATTCAAAGACCAAACTTACATGTAGATCCCCAATGAGCTTGCAACAACCTGCAACTCACAAATCTTACAACTAGAAGGAACTCTTCCTTTCTATCTCATGCCTTTAACAATACATGCCAATGGGTCTATAAATAGATCCCTAACTCAAACAATAACTTAGACTCTTAATTTAGACAATTATCCTCGCAGCCCAAGACTCTGGCTGGTCTTAACATGCAAACTCATCGTTCACTTAACTAACTGTCTGTGAAACAAACACTTCAGGAACACACAGGCGACCGACGCCAGTCCCTGCTGGTCTGGTTCTGCCAACGTCGGCCGACTTCCTGCCGTCACCGGTGGCCTTCTGCACTGGACTCTGCCGACGTCGGTCCTGCTGCCGATGCCGGTTCCTATAGAACTCAGCAACCATCTGTTCCTCAGTTTGCAAAGGTTGAAGCTTTTAGCTCCACAACCTAACAATCTCCCACTTGGAGATAAACAGCTGCAACCTGTACCTATACCTGTACACCGTCTAGTTTGTTCCCTTGGCTTTGTATCCCTCCTCAAGATCACTCTTGAAGACCAACCACCACAAAATCCATGGTGCAAAATCTGTCATCCAAATTACCTGCCACATCCGCATCTACAACCATGTAGAAAAAGAACTTGACCCTGCATAGCATGTGCACCTGCTGCTGGTCCCACTAAACTGCCCTTCAGTATTACTCTCCCGGATTGACTCCAAACTTGTGACAACTCCCACTACTTGGGAAAACTCAGGTTTAGTACATACCATGCACTCAACCTCATTATGTGAATCAAGACACCTGTTCTATGAACTATCTAACCATCGGCGTGCTAACCGGCTTCACACAATCATCCTGAAACAAAGTCAACAAGACCTCCATGTCTCTAGAACACACTCATGCCAAAGAATCTTGCTGCTCCCAGATTCTCCATGACATACACCTGAACTAACTTTACCTTTAGTTCAGCAATACCTGTATATGTAACCCTGCAACAAGCATATCATACAGAAAATAGGATAATGTAGCTAATATTATCCAGCCTGGTAAAGAGAAACACAATGATCAAACCTCCATTGCCCTGCAACTAAAACAAGATCATATACCCTGATCTTCCATCTCACGTATCCATTTCTGCTCTTCTTCATCCTCAACATCCATTCGTCTCTCAGTGCTTACTTCCAGCTGGCAACACTACCCAAAACACCTGTTTGGTTCTCCTCCAAGGAATCACATCCTCATCCATGCCAAGCTCCCACTGTTTCCTGGATCTACCTGTTCTGCTTCTTCAATAACTTCCTGGTCCTATGCCATAAGTGAGCAACAAGTAGTGTAAAGAAGGGAAATGATGAATTTAAGAACTTACTTGCACCTTCAGTCCTCCATATGGGCGCTTGAGACTCCATGACAACTCGCTGTCCACCCAAAATTCATCTCAGTAACCGATGCCGGTCACATCTCAGTCTACAGCCGACCGATGTCGGTTCCCTGCGACTGCCTCCCTGTCGACGTCGGTTTCCCCTGGCCGACGCCGGTCTCTTTTCTGCCCTGAGTCACCGACATCGGGCTGCACATAGCCGACGTCGGTCCCTGTCTGGACACCGACGCCGGTTTTCCTGCCGACGTCAGTCTCTGTGTTTTTCTTGTGAGACCTGACTTTTTCCCATGAGCTCTTTTTGGATCAAAACCTTGTCCAAATTACCCTTGCTCTGCTCAGAATTCCTCTACACCTTATGCTGAACTCTGTCCGTCACTTTCTCCTTGAAAACCAAGGCTTTCCCGTTCTTGTCACTAACATCAGATTCCTTAAGAAACCTTACCTTCTTCTTCTGCATACAGAAACCATGATCCATGCCTTCCAAATCCGAAAGCATATTCTTTGACTCAAGAACCAGCATCTCCTTCTTATCTATGTGACCAAGCCTATCAAGCCACATCTCTAAATCTACAGCTGAAGTAGATAACCCAGAAAGAGAATCAGTAAAACAAGTAGATAGATAAAGTGTACCTACTTTCTTACCTCTAGCTATAACAAGTGTACCCTTGGTAACCTTCCAAGAGTCCACTGTGAGATTTACTGTGCAACCCTCTTCACCCAAACTTCTAACAGAAATCAGATTCCGCTTCAGAACTAGGACATGCATGACCTCTTTTAACACCCATGTGTCACCTGTCTGCAATTTCAGCTTCACTTTGCCTTTGCCAACAATCTGACAAGGCTTACCATCCCCTACACAAATTTCTCCAAAGTCTCCCTGGACATACTCATGAAAAAATTCCCTATGTGGGGATGCATGAAAAGAGGCACCTGAATCTAATACCCAAGATTCTACTTTATCCAAAGAACATACCAGAGCATCCTGTGCAATGTAACCTGCAACATCTGCTTCTTCTCCATGTTCTTCATGGTGATATTCACCTGATCTGCAATCTCTCTTTTAAGTGCCCTTGCTTTCCACATTTCCATCAGGTTAATCTGCCATACCTGGACTTGGATCTTTTGCCTATCTTCGACCTTGATCTCCCACGCTCTGTCTTCTCTCTTGGCCTTCCTCTTCCTTCAACACTCAAAGCATCTCCAGATGATTCACCTGTGCTTTTCCTGCGTATCTCTTCATTCAAGATCACACTCACAACATCATCCACTTTTAAGACTTTTGAAGGAGACACAGTATTAGAAACTGCCATTACCAAACCTTCCCAACTTTCAGGTAATGAACACAAGATTAAGAGAGCTCTAAGTTCATCATCAAATATAATATTCACTGAACTTAACTGGTTTACCAAACCATGGAAATCACTAAGATGGCTATGAACAGATCCACCTTCCAACATTTGCAAATTAAATAAATGCTTCATAAGAAATACCTTATTAGAAGCCGAGGGTTTTTCATACAAATTTGCCAAAGATTTCATCAACTCCACCGTTGTCTTACACTGTGATAAGCTGGAAATCACAGATGAATCAAGACTCAATCTAACAGATCCCAGAGCCTTCCAATCAAGAACCTCCCATTCTTCATCTTTCATATCCAAGGGTTTGCTAGCAACCCCACCCAACGGTAAGTACAAATCTTTCTGATACAGATAGTCCTCAATCTGCATCCTCCATAATTGGTAGTTCTTGCCATTAAACTTTTCCATTCGTAGTTGACTGCTTTCTGCCATTGCTCAACTCCCACTCAAACAGAAGCCCTGTGAGTAACCTGTAATCAAAACACACTACCCAGATCTACACCAATCTGTTAGTATCCCAACCAAAAGCTCTGATACCACTTGTCAGGAATCTAGAACAACAAACATGCTCTGATACCACTCGTTAGGATCTTGCTCCTCAGAAAGAGCACAGTATGATTACCAAATATAAGCAATTGAATATGCGGAAATAACCAGAAACACAAGTAACTAGAATTCACCAATAGCACAGAATATGAGAGACAATACACTATCTTGTATTAACACTATACAGAAAAGAATACATCAAAGAGCCTCCACACTCTTTCACCTTACAGAGATTCGCCACACCTCAAGTGTACAGTAATTCTTCTCACACACACTCTCCTACACAAAAAATAGTCCCAACAACCAACTCACACACAGAATTGGTGTTCACCTCACCAACCAGTCAGTAATAACCCTGCTGGTACACCAAGCACTCTATAGCACTTCAAGCTGATCTCTCATGAACCTGCAACCTGCAATTCAAAGACCAAACTTACATGTAGATCCCCAATGAGCTTGCAACAACCTGCAACTCACAGATCTTACAACTAGAAGGAACTCTTCCTTTCTATCTCATGCCTTTAACAATACATGCCAATGGGTCTATAAATAGATCCCTAACTCAAACAATAACTTAGACTCTTAATTTAGACAATTATCCTCGCAGCCCAAGACTCTGGCTGGTCTTAACATGCAAACTCATCGTTCACTTAACTAACTGTCTGTGAAACAAACACTTCAGGAACACACAGGCGACCGACGCCGGTCCCTGCTGGTCTGGTTCTGCCGACGTCGGCCGACTTCCTGCCGTCACCGGTGGCCTTCTGCACTGGACTCTGCCGACGTCGGTCCTACTGTCGACGCCGGTTCCTGTAGAACTTAGCAACCATCTGTTCCTTAGTTTGCAAAGGTTGAAGCTTTTAGCTCCACAACCTAACATCCTCAACCAAAAGCATGGAATCATCTACCAACCTTTTCTAAATATAACTTCTCTAAATCTTATTGTGAGCCTTTACATGGACAAATTATATTTAGATGGCCTATTTGTACCTTGGATTCTACCACTTGCTTGTGCCTATAAGAAGAGAGGAGCTTGGGAGGTCAAATCCATTAGTAATAATTATCAAGAGCTCAAGGATTTAGGAGTTTTATTTTGCACATCAATCAATAATATTAGCATTATCAAGCATCATCAGTAATTTTATTGAGATTGACTCACCATCTTCTCTCAATCAAGACCTTGAGTACTGTTATTTTGTCAAAATCAAGCTAGATTCCACCAACAAGTTAACTACTTCAACCACTCACCCAATCAAATTATGGTAAGACAAGTACTTATTTGTTAATATTAATTTTCTTTGTTTCCATTTTTCAATCAGCCCAGCCCTTGCCCATCTCCCAAAATCCATCTTTTAGATCTTGGTATTTATCAATTAACAACATAGAACTCACACAATAACCATTGACAGTCTTCTCAAATACTAATGGTCTACCCAACCACTGAGGATTATCTTGACCACCGATGGTCACCTTAACCATTGATGGTCACCCTAACCACCGATGGTCATTATGGTAGTGAAAACCAATAAGTTAATTTCATCCATCTACCCTCAACCAAACCTAGTCTTCTATGTTCCTATTTGTCCATAGACCCCTTTCAAATTTTTTGAAGCATATCCCAACCCCTTATCACTAGTATTAATTATTTTATCACTAATTTAATCATTTTTAGTCTATTTTATAAGCAAGCATTCTTGTGTTTAATTTCAGTACCTTTTGATTATTGATGCAAGTACCCTTTTTCTAGTTTTATGAACTTAATTATTTAAAACATGTGGATCGATAGCCCCTAAGGAAGCTCTCACTTCTAAGATCTAGCTATCACTAGGCAATCCACCCAACTATCTATCTAACAAACAAATTTGCTTTAGTGATTTCTTATTTACAAGTCTTCCTCCCAAGCCAAAGAGGATCTCTTCACAATCTTCTAATTCAATGCGCATATAAACAAATAGGTTTTTCAACCATACCCATATCGAGTTTCTTTTCTCTCTTCCTTAAAACTTAAAGTGAAAATTTACATGAAACATTATGGCACACTCGATGGGACCTAGATTCTCTACTCACATTTTTTTAATTTGTATACTCTTCTCTCTTTCTATGCTCATAATTGAAATTAAAATTTCTTTTGGGCTTAAAATCAGTTTCATCCATTCACTTTGAATTAAATCATAGTAATCTTATCTTATCACCACTTTTGTTACACACACTAACCAAACCACTTTCATAAATTAAACATCAAAACAATTTGAGACAAATCCCAACTAAGATTTTATCACATAGTGGTCACCTTACCCTTTCCCAACAATCCTACTTGGAGGTCATTACCAAGGGGAGAACCAACTCAGCTCTTTGGTTGAGTATAAAATCTATACATCAATATATATTAGCTAAACACCTAACACCCTTATCACTATGGTGTTTGAAGTGAGGGGGTAGGCTCCAATACCAAGCCACATATTGATTCTACTATAGATTATTGTGAGCACCTAAACAACCTAAACCAACTATAAAGTACTTTTATAGTACTTGATCTATAAGCCAACTTATATCACACATTATCACAAACTAAGGCATAAGCCAAAAGTGAGATTAAAACTAACCTCTAAGCTTAGCATACTTTATAGTGTGTATCTTGATTACCTTGATCATTTTCTTGTCTTCTTCTTGTTTGAGTGGTGAGTTTATTATTATATTCTCTCCCCCTTTCTTTCATGGTTATCACTCAATAGTAGCAAAGAGACCTAGTAGAGCAATACTTGTCATTGGACCAACTAACCTCTTCTACTTCCCCATCTATAGAGTACATCTCTGAAGTAGAAGGCTTACCCCATCCTTTAGGAAGCCCTAATTTTCCTCAAGTATTTTCCCAGGGAGACATGGACTTTACCACTTTTTTGGAAAATAACCCAATTGCCCTTCAGTACTACCTTAACACCTCCCCTCACCATGCCCCAGTTTCAACTCCATCATAGGATCTTCCTTATGGCATGCCATCCCACCTTATGGGGGATGTTCCTATTGCCATGGTCACTACCCAACCTTGACTACTTAGGCATCTTCATCTATTAACCCTTTTGACACCATAGTTGAAAACTAACCTCTCCAACCAACTGCTACCCTTACACCTTCCATCCCTACCAATGATTCCTCCACCTTAAGAACAACCCAACCATTAACCCATCACACTCCACTCATTATTGGATCACCTACCACCAGTACTACCAACCTTCCCTCTATCAACCCCAACCCATTGGTCAATACCCCTTTATTGAGCTTAGTGGTGTTCATCCCTTTTAAATCACCACCTATTATCATGAAGGTCACTATTTCTCTTTTTATCACTAGACCAACTACCATTCATGCCTAACCCATAGGAATCCCTCAATAGGTACCCATTACACCCAACCTAGGATACATCCCTAACCCATAAGGGTATGTACCCATTACTCAACCACTAGGAACCACTTACCCTTACATCTCATCTACCCAACCTCTAACCTCCACATTCCAAAATGTGACAACCCCTCAACCACCAAATAATTACCAATATGTTACCTAGCCTCAACCACAGTATCCACCTTACAACCCTTTTAGTGTATCACCTCAAACTGACCTAATAAAAATGCTCATGGGTAAGATGGTAAACCTTAAGTCATCCATTTCAGGGGATCTTAACATCCTCCCCTATGATCATATTTTTAATTAACCTATTCATCCCTTTGTCCCTATCATACCTTACCTTCCTCAATGGGAACTTTCAAAATTTACCAAATTTTAGAGCAAGGAAGACCCCCAACAACACCTTAGGGATTTTAGACACATATGTTACATGATTGATTATGATGATACCCTTCTCTTTCATACATTCCCTATGTCTTTATCCATGCTTATGCTTTATTGGTATAGATCCATCACCAAGCATTCAATATTTTATTTCACCCAACTAGCTCAGGTCTTCTTAGATCACTTTTCCATTAACATTTCCAAGAAAGTCTCTATCACCAACCTCTATTCTATTAGTGAATTTGATGATGATTCCATTACCAATTTCATCACCCATTGGAAAATCTTGATTAATCACCTTTCATTTTCCTTGCCTCAACCTGAACTTATGGATCTTTTTACTCAGGCTTGCACCAAGCATATATCTTCTACACTATGTGTCCAAAGCTTCAGAACTTTTGATGAAGATTTTACCATGGCACATAAGCTATAAAACTAAGCCATAGATGAGGGTAAATTGAAGTTATTAAACAAGAACTCTACCTTCAAGACCAATGAAATCTCTTCCTCTAAACTAGGCAACCAAGCTAATACCATAACCAAGAGCAAGGAATCTGTGAATGCAGATGTCCTTAAAATCGCCCATCCACCCAATGTCAATCAACAAAATTATCCCATTACCTCCACCCAAAAAAAAAGGAACCCAAATTAAAATAGCCAAAAATAGTTCACTCCACTTAGAAAATCTTATGCCTCAGTTTTGGAGAAAATACTAAAAGCTAGCCTCATACAATTTCCCCCATCAAACCTCCTCAGTAGTTTGATTATTCTCATCCTACACCTATTTGGTACAACAAGAATGACCTTTGTCCTTTTAATCTAGTAATTAGACATGATGTTAGTCAATGTAATACCTTCAATAATGTCATTTAGAGCCATTTTTACTAGAGGGAACTCGTGTTGGACAACACCAATGCCCCCCAAAATTAAGCTCTTCACATCTTTAGGAAACCTTTTCCCAACCATGCCCCTACCAAAAGTGAGGACACACATGTCGAATGATCCCATAATGCCTACACAGTCAATATGGTCCTTGATACACTCATCCATGAAGACTTGAGCATCCAATCTACCTACTCCTCCCCCATCTCATCTACTGAGGTGATTGAGTCACCTTACCCTCCTTTAGATACCTAAGTTGTGGAGGTTACTTTCTCCCTATCTTCACTCATAGAGACTTTAGACTCATTAAATACCACCTCAACTAGCATATCTAAGCAAATAACTATTACTAATTCACCATCTCCCTTAACTACCAAACAAACCACTACTCCTATCGACATTATCCCTAAAGGAGAAAATTCATCACCAACACCTCTCATGTAGAAATTGCCTATTTCAACCTTACATCCCTCACTCAAGGAAATAAACCAAACTAACACCCATCCTCCCTATCCTACGATTCTATCATTTGCATCCACTACATATGGATTAAGACTGATACACAAACCTTTCTTGACATTAGTTTAGAAATTAGAATTTGTCTTAAAACTGGATATGGATCAAACCACTTTCTTGTAATAGTTAGGGGCCCCTTACATTAACAAACCTCAACCTTTCATCACACCTTTAACCAACCAATCTATCATTTCTCCACCAACTCTTAAACCAATCATAACTTTTACCAACTCCTCACCCTCTCAATCAACCAAGGCAATCATATCTCAAGCAATCAAACAATGAACCAAACCCTTGACAAATCTTGGTGCCTTCCCTTCATAGAGTTTTTTACACCCATCTCTGAAAGTGGAATTAACCACATCTAAACCTATACCCAAGCCTCAACCCAAAATAGCCAAAGATGTGAAACCAATAAAAGGCCATATGGCTCAAACTCTACCTCCTTCCACCTTACCTTCCATCATGGGACCTCATCCCTCAACTTTGCTTGAGAAACAAGCTCCTTTCAACATATGTTACCCACCACTATTGTTTACACTAGCCCACTTACTATTTGATAGGCCAGTTGTTCTTGAATTACTAAAGACCAAACTATCAACCTTGAACACTCCAACTACCAGCATGCCCAAACCAAAACCATTAACTAGAAACACCACCTTACCTAAACCCCCTATCACCAAACCCATTATCACCAAAACACCTAGATTACCAACCAAAACCACATCCTCTAGACCTTTCCCAACTCTATCTAAATCTTATACAACCATTTTCCAAAGGTTATCACATGCCTCTTGCCTCACCTTACCTCTTATCAAACCTTTCAATCCTCTTGGTTCCAAAATGGCTTGGTATAATGACCATCAAATCTATTCTTATCATAGGACACCTAGGCATTACATGAAGAACTAAAAATCTCTCTAAGCCATTATCCATTAGCTCTATGAGGAAGATGACCTCTTATTAGATAAACTCCCCTAACCCTTTTACTAACACACCCAAAATTCTTTTGCCAAATCACACCTAATCCCCCACTCTCACCTCAGAGTGATGGGGAACCTACCCAACCTCCTACTACATCTTTCCCCTCTATCCACACCATTAATGTGGTTACATAATCACAACAAAAGGATAAATATAAGGCCAAGGTGTCCATTCCATGGACATACACACCTTCTCACCCTAAACCAAACCAAATCCCATTCTCATCTTTAACTAATCCCAAAGTAACCATCTTAGGAACCTCTGAGTATAACCCTTTTGAATCCATTAGGAGGGTCATTCTTAAGCAACTACACTAGACTCTAGCTAAGATGAGTCTCTACGAGCTCATTTTTACCTCACCTCACCATTTCCAAACCATGATAGAGGCTATGTAGGCCATTGAAGTTAGACTAGGAGACTCCTAACCTATAAAGGCCTTCAGAAGTGCTCTCCAACTCTACACCCTTGTTACCTTCAAGGACTCAGAAATACCTTTTATCCACCTAGAGGACCTGGATCCCCTCTCTTTATTACTACTCATATAACCACACCCACATTAAATGGGTTATGGTTGATGGGGAAGCCAGCATCAATATCATTTCTTCCCATGCCTATTACTAACTCAAATTATGGGATAATATCATGTCTAAAAATTCTACTATCCTTAGATGATTTACCGACACTATGACCACTACCTTGGGAATTATTGTCCTCCACATTCATCTAAGAACTCGCATGCTCCCTAAAAAAATTTATATGGTCAAATGTGAATTCTAGTATAATGTTCTACTAGGGAGACCTTGGATCTGATCTATGGGTTATGTACCTTCTACCCTCCATCATTGTATCAAGTTTGAACATGATGGTCATGTTGTCACCATACAAGCTGACCCAATCCCTTTTATAGCATGTAACATGACCTATCAACCTAATGACATATTCCTGCCCTCAACAAAATCATCCCAAGCATCTACCACCAAGCCCTCAACCATAAGAAATGAAGCCATTGCTTCCCCTTCCTTATAGGCATCTACTAGTTCATTTGTTCCCATGGACCAGATACCCACCCTAATCCCTTGGAACCTACCTTCTAATGACTTACCCTTGAATAATACCATCTCCTCACCATTGATGCCTTCCAAACTCCCCAATAATATGAGAAACTCAACCATCAACTAGGTTATGATCCCAACATTAGATCCATTATTCCTTTGGGACCTCCCATATGTCAAACCAACTTCATATATGGGGGACTTGATAAGCCACTTAATTCTTTCACCATATCCTCTTCACCTCAGGAACTCACCTCCACCTTCCCTTACTTGGACAACTTTGAATTCACCAAAATATACCTCCATAGGTGTGCCTACAAAGGGTTTGGATTAGGATAATATAAGCAGGGCCCACACATATAAATCTTGATTGAGACCCAAAAGACTCATGAGAATCATGGACTTGGCTTCATTTTACCCAATAATAAGAAATCCACATAACCTTTTATTCAATAATAAACCCCTTTCTCACCAATGTCCCCTACACCTAACTATGAGGATGGGGACATCATCCCACCTAATGTTTTTGGTCAACATGAACACCCTCATCCCCCTAACTTATCAAAATGAAGGGACACCCTTATCTACCCCTTCGACTCATCCTAAACTTGTGGGAGAAGACTCTCCTTCCATAAAGATTATTTAGTTTTAGGATAATGATTCTATTCTCACCTACCTTGGTGCACCTAATTCCTCCATCCACAAATCCCTATCTCTATAAACCTCAACCATGTTGAATTAATCCACTAAAAATATTAGTATGGCACTTATAATAACCCTTATCTTGTTAAACTTGACCATTCTCTCAACACTGACAAACTTGAAGACTTCTCTACCTTCTTCTAGGACTGTAGTATTGCATTCGCTTGGTCATATGTTGACATGCCTAGTATTGACCTAGACATCACCACCCATAACATCATAACCAATAATGAAGATAAGCCTATTAGATAGAAAATTTGATGAATTCATCCTTGCATATCCCTTATTTTCAAAGAAGATATTTAATGCCTCCTCTCTATCAACTTCATTTAACCCATTAATTATACCTAGTGGGTTTTGAACATCATGCCTATCACTAAAGCCATAAGGGGACTATGTCTCTATGTAGACTTTCATGACCTTAACCTCAACTACCCAAACAATGAATTTCCTCTACCTAGCATTGACCAACTTGTTGATCTTACAGTAAGCCACAAGATGTTGTCTCTCATGGATGGTTTCTCAAGTTATAATCAAATTTTGATTTCCCCTAAATATTAGTACAAAATTGCCTTTATCACCCCATGGGGGACTTTTTTTTATAGAGTCATGCCCTTCAATCTTAATAATGTTGGTTTAACCTACTAGTTTGATATGACCTACATCTTCCATGACCTTATCCACATAATCATTGAGGACTACATGGATGACTTTCTCAAAAAATCCAAACTTTGCAAGGACCACTTAGCTATTCTCAAGATTATCTTTGAGAGACTTATCCACTACAATGTCTACCTCAATCCTAAGAAATGTATTTTTAGGGTCTTATCGGTCAAAATCCTTATCTTCATCATTTACCTTCATGTAATTGAATCGGATCTGACCAAAATTAAATCCATCCTCAAAATGATACCTCTAAGCAATCTTAAGCAACTCCACAATCTATAGGGGAAGCTCTAATCCATTCACCATTTTATCTCTTATCTCTCGTACTGATGTCAACCCTTCCATCAGCTCTTGAAAAATGATATCTATTTCAATTAGAATCTTGATTGTTAAAAGGCCTTTGATGCACTCAAAGATTACCTTCTATCCCCACCTATCCTTACACCCCCTAAGGATGACCAACATTTCTACCTTTATATCTCTACCACTAACCATTCCCTAGGGGAAATGCTTACCCATCAGGATGAATAACACAAAGAGAAAACTATCTATTACATAAGCCACACACTTGTAAACTATGAAACTCAGTATACTCATACCGAGACACTTTTCTTGCCCTAGTCTTTTTGGCCACCAAACTTCACCACTACCTTCTTAACCACAATTTTTTTTCATAACCAATACCAACCCACTCAAGTGCATGCACTCCAAGCCATACCAAAACTAGTGTATGTCCAAGTGGCTCATTTTTTTAGCTGATTTTAACCTTGAGTTCCTATAGAAAAAGTTAATTAAGGGGCAAGTCATTGCTAACCAATTTTTTGACACACCCTTAACAAAAAACCAACCTCACCTCTTGAATTTCCAGATGAGTCTATCATAAGCCTATCCTAAGTGGATTTCACCAAGCATGTAACCATGTTCTTTGATGGTTCTAAATGTCAACATGGTGGGGGAGCTAGTATCATCCTTATCCCCCTTGTCGATGACCCACTTCTTTTATCTTTTAAACTCAACTTTGAATTTACCAACAATATGGTTGAATATGAAGTCCTAGTAATAGGTCTCTAAACTACCTTATCCTTGGGATTCTGAACAGTCAATATTTTTGGTGACTCCTAGCTTATGGTCAATCAATTCAAAATCATCTACAAGTGTAATAATGAGTTTTTTCAACTATATAGACAATTATTCAAGGAAATATTAACATCATTTGAACACTACCATATTCAAACCACCCCATGATCTACCAACAAGTTTTCTAACACCATGGCTTCTCTCGCCTCTCAAATCCCATCAACACCCTAAAACTCCAAGCTAACAATCATTATCCATTGCCTCACCAAACATTCTTGCATCAAGTTAGACACACTAACCATCTTCACTGTAGAAGGGATCCAGCTTGACCTTTGGTAATAAAAAACCTTCTACTACTTTAACCTTGGCATTATTCCCTCTAACCACTTTAGGAATGCTCATTGAGCATTCATCCAAATCACCTCCCATTATACCATTATGGGAGGAATTATTTACAAGCATAGCTTTTATGGTCTCCTATTCTATTACCTCCATAGTCTAGAAGCCTCTCATGCTATCAAGGAGATAGATGACATTATTTGTGGGGGTCACTTTAGTGGACTAGTTGTGTCTAAATGCATCTTTTCCCTAGGATATTACTAGCCTAACCTTAACCAATATTTTTTTTATTATGTGAAAAAGTGTGTTAAGTGTTAACAACATGCTAATTTGTACCACTCACTTAGCCATATCCTTCAAGTTTCTATTAACTTTTGGCCTTTTTCATAATGGGATCTGGACCTTATTGGTGAAATTAATCCCCATTATTCATAATGACATCACTCTATCATCACTACAACCAAAAATTTCACCAAATGGGTGGAGGTTATTCCTCTTATCTTGACAAAAGCTAAAAACATTATCAAATTTATCACCCATCACATCATCTACCACTTTGGTGTTCCCCATAAGATCATCACTGACAATTTTAAAAACAAACAAGCACAAGGTATTTGTGATGTATATGGAATTAAACTAAGCTTATCATCACCTTATCTCTCACAAGTAAATGGACAAGAAGAGGCCTCTAATAAAACCCTTAACGACATGCTTATTAAAATGGTCAATGCCTAAGGTCAAGATTGGCACTTGCACATCCCTTTCACCTTATGGGCATATCATACTAGCATCCAAACCCCTATAGGTTCTATACCTTTTTCTCTCATATTTAGAGAAAAGGTTGTATTACCTTTTGAATTCCAAATACCTTCTCTTCACGTATCTTTGCATGACCTTATTTCAGAAGATGATTACCATCAAGAAAATTTAGCTCAACTTAAACTACTTGATGATCATCATTTGGCCACTCTTTCCCATCTTCATTTCTATTAATAACAAATCAAGGATTAAAAAAACACCTAAAAGTGAGATAATTAAATATTGGAGATCTCATTCTCAAGGAAAATCAACATGTAACTAATATGGAGAAAAGAAAAAGGGGAAAAATTGTATTCAATTGGCTTAGACCCTACATCATAACCCATAAGTATGGATTAGGAGCTTATCATTTGTCCTCTTTCAAAGGCAAACTAGAACCTGAGCCTCTCAATGCTTTGCATCTGCATCCTTTCTTTTATTAAAGAGGGGTCACAATCACCATTTGTCTAACTTAAGCTCCTCCCCCACAACCAAATTCATTTCCCTCTTCTTAGACACAACCAAATATAGCTTAATCATGTGATTATCCATCACATTCATAGCCTAATATTAAACTATGGGGACCATGACTCTACTCATGGAATGATTCTCATGGTACTTCCCACCCCTCTTTAGGATTGATTTCCATGGTCATTGATACCTAATCTTATTTTCACCTATACAACCTTCTTGTGCTCTTAGTCTTGCCTTCATAAAGGCAACCCCTTGAGCATGTATAAGCAAGTCTATGTCAATAAACATAAAATAAAAGAAAAAGAAATATCAAAGTCAAAAATAAGTCATGGGTCATTCTTAGCATTTGAAAACTTCTCCCTCGAAAGGAAACTACTGAAAACTTATTTGAAATTTCAAAAATGTAAGTTGGATAGCTCCCTCGAAGGATATATATCAAAAGCATTTAAACTAAGCACATAAACTTAGACAACTCCCTTGAAGGATGGTTGAGTACAACACTTTTCAAAGCTAGCAATTTCTTGGAAGCTTCTTGCATCGATCAACTTCCCCAACCCTAAATCATAATCAAAAGTAATGAAAAACCCATAATAAAAATCAAATAGCAATGAGAAATGATACAATCAGCTCTCATAAAAGCAATAATCTTGGAAAGCCACAATCATCTCTCCTTAGTAGACTTCCCATATCGATCAATCTACACTTTATATATGAGCATAGACTTATTTATACTATCCTCTTAGAAGCCTACATAAGAGGTATGTTAGTTTCACACAAAGGTTCCAGTTTCACCCATCCTCCCTCCATATATAATATGTATGGGATTATGAGCTTACTTGACACAATGTGATCAAGACACCCATTTATCAACCTAAGCATGCTAATGTAAATCATTTAAAAGGCTTATTTTCACTAAACTAATCCAACTTCATTTTTCATTTTTTATGCTCACCAATGAAAAGGCATTATGTTCCTTTTCTCATCTTTTATTGGTTCACAATGTAGTATGTAGATAATTTCCCTAGGCTATTACTAGCCTACCCTTAACTGATATTGTTTTTATTATGTGAAAAAGTGTGTTAAGTGTTAACAACATGCTAATTTGTACCACTCACTTAGCCATAGCCTTCAAGTTTCTACTAACTTTTGGCCTTTTTCATAATGGGATTTGGACCTTATTGGTGAAATTATCTACATACTACATTGTGAACCTTATCATATATCATCTACATACTACATCAAAACATCGTGAACCATATCATATATCATCTACGTATCTATCTGTTTACCATAACATTACCATAATACATTTTATAACATCAACTCATACAAACCATTTCAGCATAAGAATAAATGAAGTTATTATGATTCCATCATCATATGACATTATCCATCCATAACACATCTTCTCATATCCATGAACAAAATCAGAGCATCATAACTATATTTTAAACATCACGTGCCTAAACTATTGAGTCAACATCTCATAAAGCATATGCATGAAACCATTGACCATCAACAATAAACATGAACATAAAAAAATTATATTAGCATATAAACCATAAACATACATCATAAACCATACATCATTATCATATACATCATGCCATCATAAATAATACATGTAACAATGTGTAAACTCTCTCTCAAAACATGTACATCTCGTTGCATTGGTGTGTAGGTTGGTATAAAAATAATGAACACATATCTCTACCAACATATCAAAACATGTGTAAATCATGCCCTTAGGGCACCACTACTATTGGCCCCACTTGCACCTACACCTATACCTATACTTTCACCTATAATCCTATTTAGTGGTAGCCCCTTGGTATCTCTACTTATCCCACTATGGAGGCCCACTATCCTAGAGTAGCTATCAAAGGACTCCCTACCAAACTAGACCTATACTCCCCATATTTTAATGTTTTAAGTAATTGTGCCAACACCATCACCTCGTATTACCTCAGCTCCTCAATAGTGGCTAGATACCATGTCCTGAGCACTGTGTCAAGTGGTCCTCTTACTATTGTTTTAGTTACGCCTACCCCCTATCTCAAATAATCTCTCTCTTGAGTCACTAAAGCAAGAGAGGCCTCACTAAATCATACTCACCTATCAACATCATAACCTACCCCTATAGGGTAAAAACTTGAGCTTGCAAGGTGGCCACCTATCTATGTAATCTTATGATCTAGGCATGTATTCTGTTAGTACCACTATTACCTAACCACCCTATATTGGTGCCCTTACAAGTTCCACATCTATGGCTGATAGCCCCCATCCAAAATCAATAGTTGTATATATATCTTGGTACTAAGCTGCATATCCATTTACCACACTAGCATCATCAATAGGAGCTCTTGTTGGTGACTCCTCATAGCCCAAGACAACTTCCTCTAGCTATGGCTCTAAGAGTAAGAACTCCAAATCCTCTCTCTTGTATCAAGGGAAATAAGTTGGGATTCCCTATATTAATCCAAACTACCTCCACACTCTATCAACTAGGATGAGCTTAGTATCACCTTCTCATCTCCCATATATTCATCACTAGCTCTAGAGTGATAAAGTATGATACATGTAGCCTGCCCAAATTAACCAGCTCAAGTAAGGTCTCCACACCACATCACCAACCACCAATCCATATATGGAATCTATGAACCACTCTATATCTAAATTACCTCCACTAGCCCCTATCAGTGCCAAATCACATCTCTATCACATAAAGCCTACCCTATAGTTTATAGGTGCAAAGCCATTCCATGGGAGCCCCAGTGGTCTAAGCTCTCCAATATGCTCATATGTACAGTAGTGGAATATGAACCTAAAACTAATCCCATACCACCTATGTGAATGGAAATCCCATATCTCTCTATAGATCTGCACTAATAAAATAGGAGCTCACCCAAATACAGTCCTCCCTAGCAATGTCTCTCCTAACACCCTTAGCAATAGATATGTAAAGTTGCCACTACTCAAATTAGGAAGGGAAAAGTAGGATATCCCCATCATCATCATCATCATCATCATCATCATCATTAGTAAGCACCTATTCATCAGTGCACTCTAGTATAATGGCCTGTAGCACACACCATCCACATAAAATCTCATCTGCTCCCTATCCTCACCATAAATCTAGTCCATGTAGTAGTATCATTACTTGCTCTCTATATGGTAGATCGGGTCTCCATAAATCATAAATCATGTGATCTAATGCACATCCTCTAGTAGGAATATCATCTCTCTAGTAGGTAACATGAGTGTGTTCATGGATGGATCTCATCTCTCAATGAATGCCATAATCATAGTCACATCTCACAACAAGTATTGATAATGCCGCATGGCTCCTAGCCCAACCTCCCCTATATGATGTCACTCATCATCTATCATACCATTATGGACCTCTAAAAATATCTTTAGGACTCGGTCCACATTTGGATTTACTCATGTGCCTAAAAAATAATCACATTAGCACACACACTTAGTTTTCCACCTTGAGCTAGGATCTAACCTACACCTACCTTTTTTTACCTCTTCTAAACTACCCCATCACATATACTAGGTTACTTCCTACAATTACACCCCTACTCTATCCACACATGTTCTAACATCATGCTTCTATCACCAATAATTTCCCTATTTGGCATAACTTTCATTGTAACTATTAAACATCAACCCTAACATGTTATTTTACCACCTAGCATTTCTACCACTTTACTATACCTATCAAACATTTTCTCTACCACCTCATCCTTCCTAAATTTCATATAACCTTTTCCACTACTTAACACAACTATTAAATACTTTAACATACCTTATCAAAACCTTTGAACTTCTAACAAAAATTTCACAATACTTCACATTTTTTAATAAAACTCCACCTAAAACATCCCACCAGTGATGATTCCTTGAGCCATCGACAGTCCCCTAGGGGCACTTTTTCTTGGGGTTGACTATCGATGGTTAGGTTCAACCATTGATAGTCACTATTTATGACTATCAATGGAAAAAATCCTTGAACCCTTAACCTCCAAAAACTTCTAAAAATACCTCACAACTCACCTACAACCTGTTATCGACCTAAATTACCATTCTATGCTTAATTTCACCCATTCCTTTGCTCAATTTCAAGTAACATGGACATTAGGGCATCATGGCCCATAATAGTTTTCAAATATCCTACCCCACTATTTTTCTCTATTTAAATTTAACTTTACCCTACCAAATTCCACTAAGCTATCAAATTTAAAAAAATCCCTACCTCATTTCATGAGCATTATCATGGTCAAAGCCCTTATCTACCTGCATGAATGCATCCTCATCCACCTTCCATCTACTCCACTCTTAGTCAACCTTAAGCACTTAATCAACCAATAAAACCTCCACCTTAGCAGGCAAACTAGCCCCACCAATTCCAAATCTCTCCATGGTCAAACATAAAATTCCAAATGCAAAACTCACCTAGAGAGCAAAATGCCAAAGTCAAAATGGTAAAAATAATTTCACATTTTACTTTTTTATCCATAGGTTTTTAGGGTTTCACTGACCATCAATGATTAGGCTGACCATCGATGGTCAACCCTAAGACCTCTGAATTTTGATGGTTAATGCCCCCAACCTCTTAAATTTTAGATCCCCCAACCTAGGCACTCAACCTTAGAGATCACCTCAACTCGCTTCAACCAAAACTTAGACTTTTGAGATTACCCTTCTCTAACCCACCTTTTGAAAATGTCCACCTCAATGTTTACCATTTTTTACCTAGATTACTCACTCATTTTGTGATGACCTACATGGTCCATTTGACCACATCAGCCATTTTTTCCATGTTGACCATTTGAATTTATACCACCTAGTGTATGACCCAACCAATCATGTTATTATTATTTTTTAGGAGCACTTCCTACCTCATATACTTGTGCCCAACACTGACCCTATCTAGATGACTTATAGAGTCACCTAATCAGCCATGCTTAGTGCTATGGACTGGTTACTCTATCACTTGTACTTTTAAAATTGACCACTATTTTTACCAACATTGGTACCTTTAGTCTTTGTGTTATCTTGACTATTCATATTTAGTCATATTTTATGCACAAGTTTGTGTTTAAAATGACAAACCTCATGTCAACACCTTGTGACTCACCAAATACCATTTATCAAATCCTAAACCAATTTTAGTTTCACTACATCAAGTCTTGGTTTGAGGGGGAACACCTCCTCCCACTCTTAGGGCAACCAAACCTCTTTCCCATACTCTATTTTTGTTTTATAGCTCATTCACACAAGATGTAAAATAAAAAGGGAAAAATGTAGACACCAAAAATCTACACATTATGATTTTGAATGTTGAAAATCCCCCTAAACCTACCTAGGACCCTCTCAGGACCAATCTACACAAATCTGGCCTAACCAAATTCACCCGCAGTTAGTTTCATAAACTGACTCAACCTAGCCTTCAAGACCTTTTCCTTTAGGGACCTGACTATTGATGGTTGGGGTAACCATCAATGGTCACCCTTGGGAAACCTTGATCATTGATGGTCAAGGTACACCTCCTCAACCAAAAGCATGTAATCATCCACTAACCTTTTCTAAATATAACTTGTCTAAATATTGTTGTGAGTATTTATATGGACAAATTATATTTAGATGGCCTAGTTACACCTTGACTTCCACCTCTTGTTTGTACCTATAAAAAGAGAGGAGCCTAGGAGGTCAAATCCATTGATAATAATTATCAGGAGCTCAAATATTCAAGATTTTTCTTTTGCAAGTTAATCAATGATATCAACATTATCAAGCATCATCAATAATCTTATTGAGATCTGACTCACCATCATCTCTCAATCAATACCTTAAGTACCATTAATCTATTAAAATCAAGCTAGATTACACCAATAGGTTAACTACTTCAACCACTCACCCAATCAACTTTTGGTAAGATAAGTACTTGTTTATTAATATTCATTTACTTTGTTTCTATTTTGTAATTATCCCAACCCTCGCCCATCTCCCAAAATCCATCTTTCAAATCTTATTATTTAGAAATTAATAACCCAGAACTCATACAATAACCATTGATGGTTTTCTTAACCACTGATGATCTACCCAACCACTAATGGTTAGCTTGACCATCAATGGTCACCTTAATCACTGAAGGTCACCTTAATCACTGATGGTCACTAAGGCAATGAAAACTAGTAAGTTATTTTCATGCATTTACCCTCAACCAAACCTAGTCTTCTATGTTCCTATTTGTCCATAGACCCCTTTTAGATTTTTTAATGCATATCCCAACCCCTTATCACTAGTATTAGTTAGTTTATCACTAATTTAATCATTTTTAGTCTATTTTCTAAGCAAGCATTCTTATGTTTAATTTTAATACCTTTTGATTATTGATGTAAGTACCTTCTTTCCAATTTTGTGAACTTAATTATTTAAAAAATGTAGATCGACAACCCTTAAGAAAGCTCTCACTTCTAGGATCTAGCTATCACTATGAAATCCACCCAACTATCTATCTAACAAACAAGTTTGCTTTAGTGTTTTCTTATCTACAGGTCTTCCTCCCAAGCCAAAGAGGAGCTCTTCATAATCTTTTTATTCAACATGCACAAAAACAAACAAGTTTTTCAACCATACCTTTATAGAGTTTCTTTTCTCTCTTCCTTAGACCTTAAATCAAAAATTTACATGAAACACCCTTCACTAAATAAATTGACCTCTTTCAAAGGTGATGTCACTTTGGTCTCTTAACCTTTAAGACAATGGATATCTCTATTTTCCTTTTTGGAGTATCAATAGGAACTAAGTCCAATACCTTTTCTTTCTCTTTCTCCTCCTTAGTTTTATCAACACTTGTCTTCTCATCTTCATCTGAATTTGTAAATGTCATAAATAGCATTTTCAATACATCCTCAAAAAACTCTTGAGGATGTATGGATATTATATGTACCTCTTGCTATGGTAACTCATGTTTTACCACCTTAAAAGATTCAAGAATTGATGAACTTGAATAAATTTGATCTAGCCTTTTCTCAGTGTATGTCTCTATTGAGGGAAGCCTAGGAGGATCAAGATCAATCAAGTGGTATTGCCTAGGGCCCAATTTCCACCTATCATCTATCTTTTGATTATTCTATAATCTAGAGTTAGGTATTATTTTGTGTTCCTTTAACCTTGTAGTTACTTCAAATTAGGAGGATGCTTTAATGTATATAAAATCAAATAAATTGGGTTCATGTTCATAATACACATTCAAAATACCCTTAAGCTTCAAATGTTCATTTTCCTTCCCATATGGGTCCCATTGTCTAAAATGATCAATTTGTGGGTTGAAAGACAACCTATGCTTTGATACAGCCTCAATATGATCACACTATCTAAACATAATCTTATCAATTTGCATAGGAAAATTGTGTAGGATGCCCTTCTTCTTATATTTTCACATGCCATCTATACCATAGAACAATTGGTATGTTACCTCTTGTTTATCTAACTTATCAATAACATGGACTGATAACTTGAGAGGAGCTTGTTGAGTTCTTTCAATCCTTGTGATGGTACAGTCAGGGTATAACCATATATCTCCCATTTATTCTATAAATTTCTTGATTAGAGGGCTTACTCTCTCCATGGGAATACTAGTTATAGGTTCACTCAAAGTTGGGTAGACATAATCACATATGAACTGATTATGATTTATCTATTTAAAGATTTACAACTTTGAATAGTACTATGAAATAGTCTGGGTTCTACTTAGAGACCATTACCTTTGATTGGGAATATTTTTTGTTGTGTATAGGGCATCTAGGAGCTAAGACATCATGTAAAACTAAGTTTTATTCTTATGTTTAATTACATAGATTTGTCTACTCAATGAGCTACTAATTATTTCACCCAAAGGATGGATAATTACCTTTTCAATAATAAATTAGACCATGGGCACCCCTATTAGGTCTACATATGCAATGGTTGCATTTCCACATAACTTAATCAACATTGTTATTATCATCCTAACCCCTAGTCTAATTTGGCTAATAGGAATGTTCTTATTAAGGTCTAAAAATACTTAGTTCCCAAAATCTAACCACATAGCAAGGGTGTCCATCAAATTATGTTTTTTAGCCCAATAATTGATAAAGGCTAGGTCAATTTGGGGTTTAATCAACTTATAATAGACTCAAATTCAATAGCAAAAATTTAAGCCACTTTCTTATGATTGTGTTTATTCATTAACATGCCCTTATTTGTCTTAGCTTCCTTAAAAATGGGAGTAAGAATATCAATGCAATGGAATACCTCTGGTTTCACTACTGCATAATGTAGACTAGTCATCTAGATTGCTACTATGTCATCATATAGTCTCTTGGTAGATAGATTCTTCTCTTCTTACCTAGTAATGGTTTGTTGGTTCTCAATGGTCTAGAATAATTTAGACCAATTATTATCTCCTGTGTTTAAATCAATTACAATGAACTTGGTGTCCTTGAACACACATCCCTCAGCATTTGTTATGAAATATAGTTCCACATCCTCTTTTGAAATGTGCTTTTAGGTCACTAATAATTAAATTATGTAATTTTAGATAATAATCTAGATCTTTCAGCTCAATTATAGTGAATACAATAATAATTAGGGTGATATTTACACTTCTAGGGATATTAAAGGTTTATGCAAGGTTTTAATGGTGGTAGATAGTTCAAATAATGAGCTTCATGACTTATATTTTGCATTTAGATTGCACATTTATACCTTTCATGTGATGGGTTCCACAAGATCTCCTATTTTGACATGTTATGCCTATGTGGCATCACCATGTCACACTGTTCATTTATTTAAAAAATGACCATTTATCACTTTTGTACACATGTCACTTTCACGTGTAGTCTTTGAGTATCAATCAATTTGCACCATTGATTCCTTAAAAATCCTCCTAGCCTTGACTTTATCATGGGTCATTGATCTTCCATTTTGAGTTTTTGAGAGTGTGCCAATTGGCAGCTCTATGGGCTCTCTGTGTACCTTGAAAACACACTCCATTGTTTAATGCCTTTATACCATATGGTGGCTTCTTTTTCCATTAAAAACATTTAATTATTAATCTACTATGCACTATTTATATCAATCTAAGATCTTGAATGCTATTCATTGATCTCTATCTAATTCATCATGGTTGGGATATATGTTGCTATCATGTTCAATCTGAGCTTTTTGAAAAGTCTACCTTCATTCATGCTATCGATCTATTAGATGCACAATCAATCATGAATCATTGATTTATTTTAGATTTTTTGAAATAATGACACTTTTTGATCTCACATTCCCTTATAGGACCTTTGATGCTTCGATTCCTTTCTCAATGTTAGATCTTTATTACACAAATGAACGTGCACCATCAATCTATTTAACTTATTGACTTCTAGCTATACCCATGGATCATCAATATTTACTTACAAATCTGAGATCTTAGCACTTGGTATCTTTGGGTTTAATTAGAACCTACAAACATAAAATTAAAGACAAGCTCTCGTTACATATAGACTTAGTATGAAATTTTAGACTAAGGTCTTAGTTGTATTAATAAATATAATTAGGACTTAGGTTAGAGTTTTAAACTAGGTATAAAATATAAAATTGTTCCCATGTAAATATGATCCCACATAATTTTGAATCTATTTCAAAGGAACTTAGGCTAACATAGTTAGGCTAAGGTTTTTTAACTTTATTTAGGCATAGATTCAATTAATCAATTATGACCAAAGGTTAATATATAAGAATAAACTGAGATCATATTATTTAACCAACTAAGCATTAATTTTGGCATAATGATTATTTGAATGGGACTCCATTAAACCTACAACATGGAAACACAAAATTCAACATTAGAAATATTAGGTAAAGTCAAATCATACCCATGAAATCTGGAGCAAACATAATATTCAATAATGAATTTTTGATCAATTTGAATGTCAATTTATAACACAATTTATAAAATTGAACAAGGGTCCTAATTTTTCAAAAATGGGTATATGTTGACCTCAAAAATAAGTTTGGCACACTTTTTTTTTAGTGTGGGACATTTTCAAGTGGTACTTATTTTTCTAAAGTGGACAATTTAAAATAGGGGTACATTTATTTTTGGCCCATACTTTCTCTCGTGTGATGAAGATAAAGGGTGAGGTCTAGTCTGGTAGGAGGTCAGAACCCCTCACAAATAAATAAACTTATTCTTGCTTCTCCTTACCTTTAATTCTTAGAGGTTATTTTTATTTCATGTGTACCCTCTTATCCCACATGGTTGTTCTGATCATCACACTTACACACCAATAGATGCATTTTTTAGTAGAGTCTGACATCCCATTTTTTAGTGTGCATTATATTTTTATGCCATTTTTTATACTCATGGATGCATTTTTGGTGGATCCTGATGTCTTACATTCTTGAGTACAATTTTTGTTCCACTTTTGTTTTTTCCTACACACTACTCCTTATTTTAGGATCACCTCTCTTGTTCTTGATGGTGTCTTCTAAAAATTGATAGCATTTTGGGTTTTAACATCATTTGGTATTTTTTATTGTATGGTATCTTTATCTGTAGTCACACTAAGATTCATGGATATTTTATTTCATGTTTATATGCTACATATTGAGCACATTACTCTTTATTTATTGACTATCCCATCACCACCAGGGCCATCTTTTTGAGAGATATTTATTCCATATATTCAACATTTTATTGATAGTTGATAGTCTCCTTCAAAATTATTTTGGAGATTTAAATCCTTCTAAAGAGTAGCTATTTTTGTGGATATAGTGTCAATGTGTTAGTGTTCAAGTAGTGGATTTAGTCCACTCATATAGCCCTTTTTGCATCACTCCACCTATTTAGCAGTATGGGGGAGTGGGGTGTGGTAGGATGTAGATCTTGATTTTCTAGTTGTCATGTTCTTTGATAACCCTTGGTGCACCACATCTTCTAGTAGTAGATCAAATTTAGTTGGTGAAACTTTTCATATTATCGACACCTCTAATAGTCTCTTTTTGTAAGAACTATTTTGGTGAATTCTAGTGTTCATTATTTTTTATGATCAAATAGTGGATCTAGACCACTCATGTAGATTTGAGTTCCATTGAGACTTTTGAGTCCACTGAGTGAATTTATATTTGATGGCTTTCATTCCATCTAGTGTACCTCTTCAGCATTATGTTTGAGTATTGAGTCATCTGTTTTCTTGGGACACCTTGCAGCATATGTTTTTTCTCTCTCAAGTTTAGTTATTGTTATTGGTTTTTAGGTACCTTGCAATGAGACATTTCATCCTTGGTGACTCTTTTTCCCCAGTGTTTTGAGATCAATGTTTTTTATAGAGTTAGCCTCATATAGAGTACCATTTCCTATTTGACTTGGCTATTATAGATACTCGACATCCATGTATTCTAGTAAGATGGTTTGGTTACCATAGGGATACTTTGTATTTCACTATGATTTCTACATAGGTACCTAATCAACCTAGTTGTTGGGACCCATTAGTCTCTTTTCTTTCCATTTTCTCACTCCCTATTCTATACTTAAGGGAGGGTGTTGGAGTAAAGCGTATAATCTTGTTTTGGGAGTTATTTTATTATTTTATATTCTATTATATTTTGTGCACATATTTTTTGAGTGCACATAATAAATAGACACTCCTATTTTATAGGTTATTCATGAAACAATATTTTGTTGCATGAAACAACCTACCTTGCCTATTTAATAAACACTCCCATGTCTTTTTTGACTTGGTCATTATATAGACCCATACATAGATTGTGAATATACTATTAAGAGACTTTATTGTGCATATTTTCTCTCTGTGTATAATGTCTAAGTTATTGGTGTCATAGTAATGGTATGCAGGAGTGATCATGCTAGTTATGAGTTTATTTTGAACTCCATCAAGGACCACTATGGTAGACATATTAGAAATTATAAGTATATTTAATATATCCATGGGTTTGAGTGAACTCATGATCAGTCAAAAGTGGATTTAATTAATTCATGGGTCTATTTGGATCATGGGGAACATTCAAAGTTGTTAAACAAATACATCAATATCATTCCATTTGGCATAATCATGGCCAACATGCAAGCACAATTCACCAAATGTTTATTGTTAGAGAAATTAAAATAAATATATTTACATGGCCAAAAAAATCATTAAATCACTAATCAGTGCGTACAAGGTCTCATTAGAAATCTTTGAAAGTGAGATTTTAGTTAGTGGTCACTGTGCAATAATTAACACAATCATGAAGTCATTATTATTTAAAAGTGGGATTTTAGTTAGTGGTCACCATGAAATAATTAACACAATCATGAAGTCATTATTACTAAAAATAAAATGTTTGATAATGTCATAAAATTAATGAAAAAAAGGTAAAATGTCTCATACGGGTATTAAAGCTAATTTTTCTAAGTAGGATAAAAAGGATAGCATGAATTAGGAATGGTAGGTTAAAGAGTCAATAAGAGGGCCAGTTGCATGAAGATGAGGCCAATAGAAATAAAGGAGATTCAACATTAGGAGTCAATAGAACATAATAGGTTAACATTGAGAAAACAAAGAGAGAGGTCTTAGAGAGAAGGTTTTAGAGTTTACACTAGAGATTGATTATAAAACCCGTAAAAGCTCAATTTTATAAATAAAGATAGTGGAATAGTATGTATAGAGAGTCACATAAAGTGAATGTCGGATGTTTTTTTTTGCATTACGACATGATAAATGGCATCCCTTCATTGGGAACTTTGATCATGAACTATACCAAGTGATACCACTTGGTGCAATTCATGGTCTTGGGATTTTCCCATAGAAAAGCTAGGTAGTCGCATAAGTTAGGGAGCCTAAGATTGTGATAATTGTCATAATAAAATCATATACATGTCATATATCAATAGTGGGGCCACTTTGATGGATGTGTTGGAGATTCATTAGTTTGAATAGACACGTGAGCAATCAAAAGTAGATTTAATGAATCCATAGGTCCATAAGGACCATGGAAATCATGGGGAACCTTTGGATCTATTAAACAGAGACTCATGGATCATGCCATAGAAAAATCACAACCAACCTAAATCATAGCTCTAAAATTTTTCACTATTATAGAAATTGACACAAATATATTTGCATGGACACATTTTTCATGTTAAATCACTGATCAAAGCATGCAAGGTCTTATTAGAAAGCTTTGAAAGAAAGCTTTTAGGTAGTATTCACTATGGAGAGATTAATGTAATCATACAATTTTTTTTTATTAAAATGATAAGATTTTAGAATTTGTAAAAGTAGGTAAAATAAATAAAAATGGTCTCATGCAAGCATTAAAGGGTATTTTTCTAGGCAAGATAAAAAATTATGGTAGAGATCAAGATTTGTAGGTTAAAAATATCAATGATATGGCAAATAGCATGAATAATATTCCAATAGAAATAAATGAGAGGTTAAATTATAAGGATTCATATAAAAAAAGAGGTTAACATTGAGATATTAAAGAGAGAGGTCTCACAAAGAAGGTTAAATAGTATGCAACAAATATTGATTGTAAAGCTTATAGAGGCTCAATTTTAGAAATAGTGATAGAGGAATATTAGGTTTAGAGAGTCACATAAAGTGAATGTAGATGTCATTAAGTATTTTTTTCATATAATAATATAATATTCTATAGTTTTCCACCATGTGACTTTATCTACATGGTAAATTTCATCCCTTCATTGAAAAATCTAAACATGAGCTACACCTAATGGTATAAAAGTAAGTAAATGATATAATAATGCTAATAATTGTTTTCCACAATATTGTGGGTATAAAATAAGAGAGGGAATCTTCCAATAGAGAAAAGGTTTTGGGTAGAAGGTGTCAAGATATATCTTTAATTCCCAATGAGTTTTGTTTGAGAAAGTCTTACAAGTGAATAACAGTCATGTAATAAAGTGTGAAACTCTTTTTTTGAGTTAGCTACAAGTTGAGAAAAATAATATTTTGTTTTTTTAAATAATAGTACATTTTTTAAGGGGAGAGAATTATCTGAAAGGGGGAGAGAGTCTCTTGTTTGATTTTGGTGAAGGTTTTGAAAAATAAGCTTGTTTATGTCAAAGCAAGTTTTTAAAGATAAAAATGCATGTGAGAGAGGATATGTTTGTTTCAAGTGTATGATAAGTCCTGTAAGTGTGAATAAATTTTAGAAAGAGAGACTCTTGTATGATTTTATCACATGTTATGAAAGATAAGTTTGTTTTAATTATTCATAGTGTATCAAAGAGAATGTAATGAAATTACTTGGATGTTTTGAAAAGAGGAAATTAATTAAGAAGAATAATTAGAGCCACAATAATAATTAAAAAAAGAGAAAAATATTTTATAATTATGACTAAGCCACTTCGATGGGGAAACCTCCAAAACAATGCAATAAAATCATAATTCTCAATATGGCGATAAAATACTAACCACTACCCCATATATATACTCTACTTATCCATGCTTATTCCATAGGTCAACCAAACTAAGAACATAGAGAAATGCAAAAAATTAATATGAAAGGTATGAAATATCCCTGATAAGGATATTTCCTAAATTATGGAATTTATTAAAATTCTCTTTCAATTAATGAATATCACATACAAATTTTAATACTAAACACTCCTTTGATTTATATTTCTAAAAACTGATTACATTTACTATGGATAGAAACAATGATCATAAACAAAAACTCTTTCATACATTGATTCAATTATAATATATATAAACAACACTTAAAATATTGTAACACCACAAATATCTCCATAACTATACTTGAAATATTTTAATCAATACACACATTCTGCACACTAGAAATTTACAACTCTGAAAGCCCATTCAAAACCTTTGAGTGATATTTTCCTACTAAACCAAAGGGGTTTCATCCTCTAATCTTAGAAATAAATGGGGTTTCATCCATTGATGTCAAACTTCAATGGATTTTCATCCATAGAAGAAATGAAGTTGAACCAAGAGCTCAAGCTTATAAAATGGGGAGCGGGGGGGGGGGGGGGGGGGGGGGGGGGGGGTTTATGATATGCCAAAAGATGAATTTACAAATGAGATAGATCCTTATAGAATTTACAATAAGAAGAGAGGAGAGGAGAGAGAATATTCATGAGGAGGAAAAATACACCACCCTCCATGTCAATCATAGTGACCACATGTGAAGTATTTATCTCATTGTGAAGATGAGTCAATAAAGAAGAGAATCAAGGGGGATAAGATTAACCTCCCCATGTGACTCCAATTTTGGTGTGCCACCTTCACACATGTAAATAATAGTGTGATGTTTATCTTCTCATGAAAATTATCAAAAGTGTATCACATGATCAGTCACTTTATTTTGTCTTTGTCTCCCACATTCCATGTGATACCAAAAATGGCACCTCACTTCCACATGTGAGCCAAATCTAGAATAGTAAACTCTTGTCTTCTTACCCATGTGCACATAAGATTCCAAGACAAGTTTTAATCTTATTGTTTACCATCTAAGACATGAAAATCATGGATATACCCTTGGAGTGCACCCCATATCTCTCCCATGTGATTCACTAAGTATGTGACTCACCAAAGACCAAAGAACTTATCCATTAGTGGAAGGATATGCCCCACTTCTTTATAATTATCTTTTGTCCATGACACATCATTCAAATGACACCTCACCACTATTCCACATCACCATGCATAGTCATTATGAATAGTACTGATGAATAGTACCTATGAATAATGACTTGTGAATAGTGATCTCACTCCCAATCATGAGCTCCTTGTACTCCTTATTGAATGTCATAACTCCTCCCTAAAGAATCAATTGATTCATCTTGATCCCTTGAACACAATTCCACTAATTTAATTCCATTTTGAAAATGTTGGAACTCTCTAATAAATTAGAGCTTCTAAAAATTTTGGAAGGCTATAAAAAAGGGGCATTAGAATCTTCCTTCCCCAAGATTGCTTGTTCTCAAGCAATCATAACTCAATCTCCAATTGATCCTAGGTAGAACCCAATCAAGTTATAGGATCCCAAATCAATCTCAAGAAGATATCACCATGTTGTCATTATAACACTATGATTAAAATTGGAATACCATCATGCCAAGTTTGTACTCTCCTTTCTTGTAACCCAACTAAAAATTTGTCCTTAAAAACCAAACCAAAATACTTGTAAGGACTAGATTATGTAATATAAAATAATTCATGTCAAATAATCATTGTAAAATCAACATCATCAATCTCATTATCTATCATGATCTTGGGTAATAGGAAAATTAATATGTTAAATAAAAAAGCATGATTCTTAGCAAAACTCGTTACGATTCCCTAAAAATGATTCAAATTAATCCCTATTAATTAGATGATACAAATGATGACAATAGTGTTAAAACTTAAATTTAAATTCATGGCTATCCTAGGAATGCTTCCGCTATCATAAACTAATAGTACCTCATTAACACTCAATCTACGAGTGTTAAAAAGGCATCCTTGTGCACATCAATCCATAAAATTAATTGTAATCATCATTACAACATCTAAAAATATAAGGGATATCAAAATAAAGTGATTTCAACAACCAGTAATCACCCATGTGGAAGTTATAAATAGTTTAACCATGTCTAAAAAATCTCCCACAATGTGCATCCATAAAACCTACAAGTACTCAAAATCCCTCTGCTTAATGACTAATTTTATCAAAATCAGCATTGTAATATTGGGGAAATAGATGTAATGATGAAATATTCTTGTATGCATAGGATATGTGATCATGGAAAAGAATTAAAGTACTTCTCTAATGACTTTATTACCTCTACCAATAAACTCCAATTGGAAAACACTCCACTCCTTGGCTGAAAATACTTGTCAATACTTCTACATGAAAGTAACAAAATTCATGTGTTGGTTGATTGGAAGGTGGAAAACAGGTCCACATCTAAAATCTTATCCAATGATCTTCCATTAAATAGTTTTTTGATAAACTACAACCTTATCTTCAGTGATTATCAATTAATTCTTTAAATTATGTAACTCACTAGGCCTTTGATAAAAATCAGCTTCACACAATAAAATTTTGATTTATCTTCAAAAACATGACTCTTAAATTCAGTTATCTCTAAGACATATTCTTTAAACATATCCCCAGCATATTTTTATGCATAAATTTCAATGGAGTCATTCTGGAGCTCTATCATACATACTGCTTGAGATAAAGTCTTTCCTCGATCAATTTTTTTTTTATGAACTCCTTTTCTTCTTCCTACTCCTCATTTCAATTTACCTTTCCTTGCCTAAGGCATTTGTGTCTAGGCTCCCAAGGTCACCTGCATGAGAAACAAAGCTTTTTCCTTTTGAGATCATACCTCTCCTTTATATCTACATTTTCTTTCTTGGGTAACTCCTTTTGAAAATCTTTCTTTAAAGGGAAAGATTTTCTCTAAACTTTATTTTTATGAGGTGATAAAAACTCCATATCCTTCTTATCAAAGCTACAAATCAATATATATATATATGAAGTTCAAATAAGAAGTGATACTTCCATGTCTTTAGGTCACCAAACCCTAGTACCACCACTCATGATCCTTCCCATCTAAATGAAGTGCGGCATACTTAATGGCTTATGTCTCTATCATGGGATTAAGCTGAAAATATGTGTATAATGTTTTCAACCATGCAATGCACTACATTTTTTGGAACCATCATAAATGGGAATGGATAACTTACCTTTTCTATGTTTTAACTCTTGATCAAGTACTTGTCTCCTAATTATTTTGGCCTATTCTTGTACTTCAACTGGTAAAAGTCTACTAAGGGCATGGCTACATGAAATTCATAACCTAATGATTGGTATTCCCTCAAATAGCCTAAAAAATTTTCATTGTCTTCTATTAGCCTACTTGTCCTCTTAGTTGTGCCTTTAAGAGATTAGGAATTAGAGGTCTATGTGTTGTCCTAGCATCTCCATGGTTTCTATTGTTTCCATCATTTCTGTTATTCTTTTTCATCATTTGAGTCATCAACTGAGCCAATTTTTTTCATTCTCTAGCCAAGTCTTTGAAAATATGATTAATATTTTGTTGATCATCCATAACACCCATTGTAAATGATCTACAACAATATTTAGCTTCCCAATAAGATGGAAGGATACACTATGCTCTAATACCACTAAAATATCCCTAATAAGGATATTTTCTAAATTATGGAATTTATTAAAATTCCCTTACAATTAAGGAATATCACATATAAATTTTAATACTAAACACTCCACTAATTTTTATTTCAAAAAATTGATTACATTTACTATGGCTAAAAATAATGATCATAAATAACTCTTTCATAAATTGATTCAATTCTAATATATAGTAACAACACTTACAATATTGTAACACTACAAATATCACTACAACTATACTTTAAATTTTGTAATCAATACACATAGTCAGCACACTATAAATTTGTAACTCTGAAAGCACCTTCACAACCTCTGAGTGAGATTATCCTATTGAACCAAATGGGTTTCATCCTTTAATCCTATAAATCAATGGGGTGTCATCCACTGATCTCAGTCTTCAATTGGTTTTCATCCATAAAAGAGATGAAGTTGAACCAAGATCTCAAGCTTATAAAATGGTTGGGGGTGGCGGGGAGGAGAGGGGTGGGTTATGATATTCCAAAAAATGAATTTACAAAGGATAGAGATCCTTAATTATATAATTTACAATAATAAGAGAGTAGAGGATATAAAATATTCATGAGGATTAAAAATCCGCCACTCTCTATGTCAAGCATAGTAACCACATGCGAAGCATTTGTCTTGTTGTGAAAATGAGTCAACAAAGAAAATAATCAAGGAGAACAAGATTAGCCTCCCCATGTGACTCCAATTTTTGCATCCCATCTTCACACATGTGAAAAATAATGTGATGATTGTCCTCTCATGCAAATGGTCAAAATTGGATCACATAATCAGCCACCCTATTTTGTCTTTATCTCCCACCTTTCATATGACACCAAAAATGATACCCCACTTCCACATGTGAGCCAAATATGGAATTGTAAAATCTTGTATTCTTACCCATATGCACATAAGATTCTAATACAAGTTTCAATCTTATTTTTGACCATCCAAAACATGAAAATCATGGATATACCCTTAGAGTTAACCCCATATCTCTCCCATGTGATTCACCAAAGACAAAAGAATATGTTTATTAGTGGAAGGTTACACCCCATTTCTATGTAATCAGCATTTATCCATGCACATCATCCAAATGACACCTCACCTCTATGCCACATCACTATGCATAGTCATTGTGAATAGTAATCATGAATATTACCCATGAAGAGTAACTTGTAAATAGCGATCTCACTCCTAATCATGAGCTCTTTGTACTCCTTGTTGAATGTCATAATTGCTCCATAAAATAACTAATGGATTCATCTTCATCCCCTAAACATAATGCCACTAACTAAATTCAATTTTGAAAATTTTTGCACTCTCAAATAAATGTGGAGCTTCTAAAAATGTGAAAAGGCTATGAAAGGGGACATTACAAGGTGTATAAGTTGCAAGTTAGCCACACATATTCCTAGACACACTATAGGTTAAGGGTGTATCATACCATTCCCTTTAAAAATATTTACCTCAATGTTGAATCAACTCTAAATATTATTATATGAATGTGTCATCCTCCCATGTTGCATATTCATGATTTAGACTCTTCCACTTGATCAAATACTCTTTAATATCTCTTATTCACAGATATTTTGTACATGTGTGAAAGATATCCTCGTGTTCAAGAATTAATTTTCCTTATTCATCTAGTTTAAGTAAATCAATTTGTATAGAAACTTTCTATCTAATTATCTTATTTAGGAAAGATATATGAAATACAAAATGTATGTGAGTGGATTGGGGTAGCTCCAACTTATATGCCACACTACCAATTTTATGCATGATTTGATAAGGGCCATAATTATTAAGAGAAAGTTTCTTATAATTTTTTTGTTGATTCAAATACATATGATTATAAGGAGCATAGATACAATCACCAATATTAAAATTCCTCTCAGTAGGGTGTTGATTATATTTTTACTTCATTATATTCTATGTCATTTCTAAATTCTCCCTTGAGTTAGCTAGTACCTCATGTTTATGTTGAATGTGTTCCTCAATATCTAAAACCTTGGGTTGCACCTTCAAATATGAAGTGATGGATGGGGTATGGTATCCAAAAATTTCCATAAAATGAGACATTTTTGAAGATATATATGTATACAAGGGAAAGTGAAGTTGATCTACAAATCAATCCTAGCTCAAAGAAGATAAATCACACTAACCCTTTTGCTTGTTGGTACATTTAGACAATTGGGGGCATTACCAATATGGATCTGTTAGAACTAGATAATTAGTCTCTTACCACAAGAATATCATTAGAGAGGGTTTCAAATCCTCTAGTCAAGAAATACCATGAGATAACCCTTGTTAAATCTTATGTTTTCTTATCATAATTAAATGACAAAGTAAACTAAAATATAAGCTGGTGCTCACCAAAACACATGGCATAAAATAGAGGTAATAAACATAAAAGTAAACATGCATATAATAATTCTAATTAATTTAATATAGATATAACCCTAATTCATGGAGATATAAATTAATTCAAAAGTCATTATTTATGATACTTCTATCTACTAAAATAGAGGAGTAAGAGTTAGAGATACTTACCTTGAAAATGAACCCATTGAGACTCAATCTCTCCCTTGGCCAATAGTGATTATAAAGAGGTTTTTATGGTTTAAAAGGATCACTAATATAGGTCAAATCTAGGATATATGACTTCTTTTAAGCATCTAAGACTTTTCCACAAGACAAGATTCTTCTTTCCAAGTGTAAACCCTAAGTAATGACTCCTTAAGTATAATGGTGGAAGAGAAGATTGTAAATAAGCAAAAATGAATTATTAACTCTTCCTCTCTCTAAAATGGTGAAAAATATGTGTTTTTATATCCAAATCTAACCTTAAACCCTTCCAATTTTTTAGTTGATAGAGTCAGCCTAATTGACCCTGTTTCTTTAATTAATAGAGCATTTAGGTCCTGGACTGAGTCGACCAAGGTTAACCTAATCTTGTAACATGCTCATACATTTTAAGTACATGGTTAGACCAAGACAACTTTGTTTGGTAAGACTCAAAAAGAGGAATTATCTTAGGTAGGGGTTGTTTGAGGTGGTGAAGTGTTTGGAAGAGTGTGTAAGGGAGGTGTCAAAGTGTAGTGAAATGTATATAAGAGTTTTGTGTTGGTTTTAATTGGTGGTATAGGGTACAATAATCTTGAAAATCACAAATGGTCTACCCACCCCTTTCTCATTGCACCCTTTAAGGCATTCACTTAGAGATATTTTGACTCGATAAGTTCCCTCAAGAGAAAAAACATTAGTTATTGGTAAAGTTTAAAAATATTGTGTGTATACATATGCCCCACTCAAATCTCATCACATGTCACATAGTTGTAACTAAATATAGTGCTTTGAGAAAATAACATAGCAACACACAATATTGAGATAAATGAATTGTATTATTTTAAAGCATAAATAATTAAAGGTAAATAGATGAAAGGAAATAACTAAAATATAATTAATGTATACATACCTGGACCTACCTTTATCAATAAATGGTTTTTTGTTGTGTTTGTAATTTTGATCATGGAGGGCGTAGAGATTACTTTGGACAAACCCAAGGACACAAAACTAAAGATCAAAAGCAAATAAACACAAGAAAGCTAAGATAACTGAAATGTGTAGGCATGACATACTTGGAAACTTGATAAGTTGGGGTGATAAATTCTAAATTAGGACCAAATGACCAAGTCAAAATTTAGAGTAAATCAGGTAAACAAAAATCCAAGGCTACTAAATGACCAAAAAATTCAAACAAGTATACCTTAAGTAAGAAAGGTAAACAAACCAAATCAAACTAAGGATATATATAAAATGAAAGTCTAACATCAATGTGAAAGCAGTAATAATCCTTATTTGAACAAATATGGACAAGAAAATGGTAAAACAATATTGATGAGTGAGTAGTAACAATCCTTACTCAATCATCAATGGAAAACGTACATGAAAGGGAAAAAAACATTAGTGAGTGAGAAGTAACAATCTATCCTCACTCATCAATGGAAAAAGTACATTAATATAAAAATGGATATAATTTTTTGAAAAAATGATCTGAAAACTGAAATTGCAAGTGTTGTAAAAATCAAATAACACTTATCACTTTTCTAAGATCTACTAATTTCTCGCCTTTTCCATTTAATTTTTAATCATGAAATAAAAACCAAAATTAAAATGAAGATCAAAATTATAAAATAGTAGAGAAAAATTAGAAGAAATCACCAACAAATTGATAATGGAGTTCAGCTTCAATAGCCTACATCTCCAGGTCCGTTCAAAGTGAGGACTATTTCCATTAATTTTGTGCATCAAATGGCTTCCAAAATTAATACAATTCTTCAATTCACCTTCCCTAGTCTCTGCTTGCCTATATAAATATCTCTCAGACCTAAAAATAAAGTCCCAAGGCCTACAAAGCTTAATTAATTCTGTAATATTATTAATTCTTTACACAGTCACCAGCCTAATCACCTTCAAATATAAATTCACTGCCTTTATAGCACTTACAAGCCCATGGCTCAAGTGGTCAAGGCTAATCTTTTTGCTTGGGAGGTGTTGGGTTCAAGGCATTGGCCTCCTTCTAAGGTGCTTAGTTATCTCTTTAATCCCACATTAGCATTTTGAAAACTATTTATATGCTTTTTAAGAGTTGGTGGCCCCCTTGATAAGTGTCGATGTCCCTTTTAGGGGAGACTTAGGTGCAAGGCTTAAATAGTTTTCAAACTTAGGCGCTAAGCTTGGATAAGTCTATACTTAGGCCAACATGTGGAGATATGTGGCTTAGCTCATGGTGTTTGTGTGGCATGATAGGTTGGCATGGCAAATTTGAAAAGTCTTATTACAAAGTGAAAAATAATTATCCCACATTGGTGGGGTTTGAGTAGCCTTTGTAACTTAAATACAATTTTTCAAACAATAATATATGAAGATTAGGAGGCCAAGGCACCCCTCCACACGAGTGTGTCGACCCTCACTGAGGGCCCCCAACAAGCAAAGAGTGGGGCCCATGGATCTTCATATGACCACCTGTCAAAGACCAGAGGCTAAAAACAAACACCAAACTAAATTTTTTGCACCAATTCATATTACCACATGTCAAAAGGTTATTAGAACACTTGGTGTGTTTAAACAGTGCCACGTCACTTTTTGACATCCATTATTTACCTGTCACAAGAATGCTTCAGCAAGCTATATCTTGAGAATCTGGACTTTGTTTTGCATTCTAGAAGAAGCGTTGGAAAGCTCTCGATGAATTCTATGATGTGAAAATGGTTTGACCAAAATTTGAAGACTTTTAAAATTGAATGGTACATGGATCCACCTAGATCAAAAAAGAAATGTGAAGTAAAAACAACATTAATGGTTGAGAAGAAATAGTCTAAACTCACTCATTAATGAAAAAAGGTAAAAAAAAATATAAATTAATGTAGTTGCCTAAAAAAAAGGGAGTGATAATGAAAATAATTCAAATGAAACCAAGGCAATTCTAGAAATGTAAATTAATGGTGTTGTTTTACTCAAATTTTTCTTTTTATCTATTTATAAAAGAAAGGTAAAACTAAAAGAGGGGTAGAGGTTATTAAAACCTAGATGTGGTATGCACTCCATAATTTAAATGATTGTAGATACTCTTCTTTGGCTTGGGAAGATAACATGTGATAAGAGAGAACTAGAACAGGGTTGGTTAGTTAAGTAAGTGGGTGGATTGCCCAGTAAGATAGATCCAAGAAGCATGAGATATCTAGGAGGCTGTCAATCCACATTTTGACACAAGTTAATTTTGAAAATAAAGGTTACATAACATAAAAGTACTAGATATAAATAAATAAATACTTTTAAAATGAATGCTAGTTCTAACAAGATAACATTAAGGTAAATGTTAAACTATTAAAGGGTAAGTTTAGCTTAAGGTTGGGTTATTTTTTTATATCTTTGAGGTGATAGAGGTAAATAGAATAGGATTTTAGTTGAATTTTGGTTTTTATTGATGCTTGTTGCTTTGGTTCACATAGTGACCATCGACGGTTAGGGAAACCATAGGTGGTTGGGTGACTATCAATATTTTGGCAATCAACTATCAATAGTCAGGGTGACCTTTGGTAGTCTGATATTCAACCATTGGTAGTCAGGGTGACTATCAATGGTTACTATTGATAGTTATGGTTAAGGTAAAAGGTTGGATCTATTGGTTTAGAAGTCAAAGGGTAAAGGTAAAATAGGTACATCAGGTTTTTAGGGGTTAGTTAATTGGTCAAGAGGTTAGAGGTAAGAGGAATAGGAGCAAGGTAAATGAATACATGAAAATAAATACTTAGCTCATGTTTTTGAACTTGGTGGAAGATGTTGGTAAATTTTAGAGTGATTTAGGTAGAGTAACAGTACTTTAATTGAAGAATGATTTTGGCAGAGGTTTGGGTCTTGGTTGTAGTTGTTGGAAGAATAAAAACTTGCTTGTTTGTGGATCCTCTTTCATGCCTTTTCACCTCCTACTCCCCTCCTTTTATATGAAAAGAGAGATGGAGGTATAAGGTTCCCTAGGAGGTGTGGTTGATGATTTCAAGGATTATGATGCATTAGTAAATGGAGAAGGTGGACATCTAGATAAGATTTTGATGTGTTATCTCACACATGGATCAAGCTAGTAAGTTCAAGTGCTAACCATCAATGGTCAGAATGTCAACCATCAATGGTTAGAGTGCTAACCATCAGTGGTCAAAGTGACCATCAATGATTGAGGGTTAAAGGTTCAAGGGTCAAAGTTCAAAGGTTTAAGTTTGGTTGAGTATTTTGACTTGGGTTTGCAGTCAAAAGGGTGCAAATGGTAGGTTGGGCGTACATGGGTATTTTGACATCTAAAACTATAATGTGTATTTTTTTAGTGTTTACATTTTTCCCCTTTTTATTATTCAATTTATATTAACAAGCTATAAAATAAAAATGGATTATGGGTCAAAGGTTTGATTGCCCTAAGTATGGGAGTAGGTGTTCCCCCTTAAACTAAGAGTTGATGAGGTGAAGCAAAATCAATTTTGGGTTTGATGAGTGGTTAAGTGGATGGGAAGGTAGGTGATAAGGGTGGTAAGTGAGGTTGGGCATTAAGGCATAAACATGCACATAAAATATGACTAAGTAAAATTGCTAATATTGTGCATAGACCAAGTTACCATAGTTGGTTAAAATAATTTCAATTCTATAAAGACAAGTGATAGGGTAACTAGGCCCTAGTATTAGGGATAGATGATCAGGTTACTCTATAAGTCTCCTAGACAAGTTCAATGTCTCATAGGTATCTAATGTAAGAAGTTCTCCTGGGAAGACACAAAATGGTTAATTGTGTATGAAGTGGTGTAAATTCAAATGTTTAACATGTCTAGGTAATTTTTATGGCCAAAAAGGACCAAGGCAATGTTGTCACAAAATATGCAAATAGTTTGGGTCAAAAATGGCCAACATTGAGGTGGATGTGGTCAAATGGTTGGTTTATTGGAAATGGTGTTCTCTAATGGTTCATGGTTAGTTTATAAATAATAGGTGTTTTTCGAAGGTTAGTTAGTGGTATTCAAATGGGTTTCCCCAATTTGGTGTACTACTTAATTTGGTTTGGTTGAAGTTTTGTGGAGAAAGGTATTCTCCAAAATTTGGGGGAAAATGTGACTCCCTAATAGTTGGGTGGTATTTCAAATGGGTTACCCCAATTTAGTGTACCCCATGGTTTGGGTTTGGTAGGAGAAGGGTAATCCCTAATGGTTGGAGTTGATGGAGAAGGTGCTCTCTAATGGTACATGGTTAAGGTAAGGTGGTTAGAGAAGGGTAGTCTCTAAATTTTGGGTTTGGTTTGGTGGAGAAGGTGATATCTAAGGTTTGATGGTTAGGTTAATTGGTTGGTGGAGAAGGTGACTCCAAAATAGGTTCACTAATTGGTTAGTTTGATGGGTTGATTTTAATGACTCAAAATGGGGAAGACACATCTTCTTAAGTGGTCATGAAAGTATAATTAGGAAGATAAACACTCTGATTGATAAAGACTATAATGACAAGATGGGTGAACTTATGAACATAAACCCCTATCATACTTTTGCTTTATTTTTAGTTTGATTGTTAAAAAAAGTTAGCTTGATCACATTGTGTCAAGTAAGCTTAAAAATCCCTTAATTTATGGAGGATAAAATAGGAGATAGATAATATGTAGTGGGTGATAAGTAGGGTAACCTTATTTTGAGGATGGTTTTCTCCTTTTGTAGGTGAAACCATGATAGACAAGTCCATGTTGTATGTCAGGTGTAGACTTGATTGATGCAAGAAGTATATTGATGCTATTGTGAAAGATGATTATAGATTTCTTGAGATTGATATGTGTTTGATTTTGATATAGGGTCTGTTATTGCTTAGTTTGATATGTTTGGGAAGTTGATCGATGTAGGAAGCTTCAAATGATTGATTTTGACAAAGTTGACTCAACCATTCTTCAAGGGAGTGGTCTAAGTTTGGATTTATTCATGTTTGATAGATGTCCTTTGAGATAGTAGTATATCTTAAGTTCAATCAATTTTGATGGTAGTTGTCCTTCAAGGTAGCAATTTACCTACTAAATATGTTTAACCCAAATGACAGTTTGGTATCCCAAATTGTTTATATGTTGGTTTAAACATGGATTGTCTATATAGGCATAAGGTTTTCCTTTATGAAGGCAAATCCATAGCAAAATAAGGTTAATGGTGGGTAAAAGAGGTGGTTTAAGTGACAAAGACCATGGAAATCCATCCTAAAAAGGTTTAAAAGTACCATGAGGATCATGTCATGAGTAGAGTTATGGTATTCATGCTTAAGATTAGGCTAAATTTGTGATGGATAATCACTTAATCATATTTTTAATCAAATGTACGTAAAGATAAGGAGATGAAGATGATTGAAAATAAGGGATGAGCTTAAGTTAGACACAAGATGATAAAGAACTTAGTTTAACCAAAGAACAGGTGCACAAATGTAAAATCATTTGAGGAAGTTAAGGTTCTAATATGATCCAGATCCATGCTTGTATAAATGGTTGATGTCAATCAAGAGAGTAGATGTCCCCCAGTTAATTTTTAACACTTGATTAGACATGGAAAATATTTGGATTGAAAAAAAGGGTGAGGTTAGTTAAATGATAGTTTGGTGGAAAAGTGTAATCTCTAATGGTTGGGGGAGAAGGTGACTCTTAAATAGGTTAAGTGGTATTTAAATAAATTTCCCTAATTTGGTATACCACCTGGTTTAGGTTTAGTTGCTGGAGAAGGTACTCTTCAAAGGTAGGGGGAGAAGGTGATTCCTAAATATGTTGGTGGAGAACGGTAATGTCTAATGGTTGTGAGATAAGGTGACTCCCAAATGATTGGATATTGTAAAAAACATGAAAAGGGTGGCCCAAAATTACTAAGTTTAAAGTCATTTGGCTGGTTGGTTGGTTGGTTGATGGATAAGGGTAATCTCCAATGGTTGTATAGTTAAGGTAAGGTGGTTGGTTGGTGAGTTCTTGAGTATCTAATGTAGGATGTGATCCTAAGAAGGCACAAATGGTTGGTTTGGTTAGTAAGGTGGAAAAGGGTAATCTCCAAAGGTTAGGTAGGTTGGTGGAGAAGGTGAATCCACTAGGTAGGGGGAGAAGGTGATTCTCTAATAAGTTTGGTTGCGTGAAGGAGAAAGGTAATATCCAATAGTTCAGGGTTGGTTGGTTGATAGGTTTGGTTGATAGGTTGAGGTATAAATTCCAAGGGTTAGTTTGGTTAATTGTTAAAGTATGGTTTATGTTGATAAATGGTCAAAGCCTTATGAAAGGAAAGTTTCCCCCAATTTTCTCTTTCCATGGATGATTGAGTTGAGAAAAAGATCTCAAATTGAAGGTATTGGTTAATAAAAGGGTTTAGGAGTGGTGAAGATGACTTCATTTACCTTCCCAAAAGGGGTTGATAGTTGTTAGTTATTAGATGTTAGTAGGTAAAGTTTGTAAGTGGTGGTTCAGGTGGGATTTCCTATATTTCACCAAGGTTAGGAAAATTATGTTGGATCTAAATTTGGTAAGTTAGGGTATGTTTGGTAGGTTTGATGGGTTGATATTGGTTTGGGTTGTTAGATAAGTTGGTTATGGTTATGTTAAAAGGTATGTTGATTATGGTTGATTGATTTGGTTTAGAGGTTAGTTTGATTAGTTGAAAGAGGTAAGATAAATGGTTGAGTTAGTTTGTTGGTTTGATTGTTTAGTTTGGTTGGTGAGGTATGGTTAGGTGGATGGTTATAGATAAGGTTAGGTCGATGGTAATTTTGGTTGGGTTAATGTTAGGTTCCACAAAATTGGTAAGTAGAAGAGGTAGGTTGGTTGGTTCCACATTAGTGAGTAAAAAAGGTTGGTTGGTTGGTTCCACATAGGTAAGTGAAAAAGTTTGGTTGGTTGGTTCCACATGGGTAAGTGGAAAATGTTGATTTATTGGTTCCACTTGGGTAGGTGGAAGAGGTTGATAGGTTGGTTCCACATGGATAAGTGAAAAAGTTTGATAGGATGGTTCCACATAAGTGAGTGGAAAATTTTGGTTGGTTGGTTCCACATAGGTAAATAGAAGAGGTTGATAGGTTGGTTCCACATGGGTAAGTGGAATAGGTTGATTGGTTTCCTTGATTGTGATTTTGAATGAAATTAGAGAGGGTTCTATTTGGTTAACAAGTGGTTTAGTTAAGGGTTGGATTATAGTTTCCTTAGTTAGAAGTTGACTAAAAACCAAATATAATGAATGGATCTCATTATATTAAGGGATTTAAGTATTATTTTGCATAATAATGGGTACAAAAAGATGTTAAATGATGGATTGCTCTTGATTTTGTGAGATAATCAATTAGTTTGATGAGGTTAATTGGTTTGATAGGTTTGGTTGACTTGATAGGTTGCTTAAGGTTGATAATTTGGTTTGATAATTTTTAGTTGGATGAAAAAGAGGATAGACCAAATATCGATGTTGAGATAAAGAAGGATGCCTCAAAGTGGATTGTTGTAGTTGATATGATGGTTAGGGTAGGTGACCCAATAGTTGATGAGGCTAGATATGTTAAGTTGAGGTTGGTTATGATAATTGTTAAGTTGGTGTTGATAGGTTGTTGGTTGGGTATGATGATGGTTAAATGGTCATTGATAGGTTGTTTTTTGGTTATAGTTGATATTTGATTATTTGTAGGTGAGGGTTGATTGGTCATGGGTACCAAAAATAGATGACTCTACTTTGATTATGTGGTCCATTAACTTTATAACCATTTTAGGTGGTAGTTGATAGTTTGTTGGTTGGTCATAGTTGAGTTTTTATAGGTGATAGGTAGGGTTTGATTGATTTTGGTTGAGGCTAGGTTGGTTGTTGATGAGGTTAGGTTGGTTTTAGGTAAGGATAGGAGCATAAGTGGCTCATGATGCAAGGTATCACTCTAAGGTGAGATGGTTGTTCTCTAAGATCCTAGAAAAGTTAAGATTTCCAGGATAGAATATAGGCTAGTTCCCCATTAGATAATGAAATTGAAGCAAGATGGTGGAAGGTTGATTTCTTACAACTCAAAAAAAAAATAAGACAAGAAAAAGTCAAAAATACAAAACACACACTAAATTATGTTACCTCTTAGAGTTCCTTTTAGTCTCTCTTTCGGCTTATGCCTTAAGTTAGAAGGAATATTGGAAGACTTGGCTTGTAGAACAGGTACTAGAAAAGAAGTCTATGGTTGGTTTTAGGTCAGTTATTACTTTTAAAATATGTATTTAAATTCAATACATGGCTTGATGTTGGGACCTACCCCCTCACTTCACACACTATAGTGATAAGGGTGTCGGGTGCTTAGCTAATATATACCAATTTTTAGATTTTAGACTCAACCAAAGAGCTGAGTTTTGGTTTTTATTCTTGATAGTGAAGTCCAAGTAAGATATCCAAAGGGTGAAGGTTTACTGCTAGATGATGAAATCCTAGTTAGGCCTTATGTCAAGTGTTAAGATGTGTTGGTTGATTATGTGGTTTGGTATGGTGTGTGATAAAGAGGTGAAGCTATGATTCATTAATTTGCTTTTAATTTAACTAAATGAGTTAAACATATAAGCAATCAATGTATATAGTTAATTTTATAAACAAAATAAATTTTAATTTTGTTCTATTAACATAAAACAAGAAGAAAAGGGGACTAGATGTAACTATGTCCCACCAGGCATGCTATAATGTTTTACTCAAATTTTGCTTTTTATTTATTTATAAAAGAAAGGTAAAACTAAAAGAGAAGTAGAGGTCAGTAAAACTCATATGTAGTGCACGCTCCATAATCCAGACAGTTGTAGATACTCTTCTTTGGCTTGGGAAGATGACTTATGATAAGAAAACTAGAAAAGGGTTGGTTAGTTAAGTTGGTTGGGTGGATTGCCTAGAAATCTAGATCCAAAAAGCATGAGCTATCTAGGAGGCTATCAATCCACATTTTGATATAAGTTAGTGTTGAAATGAAAGGTTTAATAACATTAAAGTACTAGATCTAAATAAATAAATACTTTTCAAATGAATGTTAGTTCTAACAAGATAACATTAAGGTAAATTTTAAACTATTAAAGGGTAGGTTCAAGTTAAGGTTAGGTTATTGTTTCTAATCCATGAGGTAATAGAGGTCAAGAAAATAGGGTTTTAGTCAAGGTTTGGGGTTGATTGATTCTTGTTGATTTGTTTCTTGGTTTGGTTCACATAGTAACTATCGATGGTCAGGTTGACCATCGGTGGTTAGAGGTAACTATCAATGGTTGGGTGACTGTCAGCAGTTTGATAACTGACCATTAGTAGATAGGGTGACTATCAGTAGCCTGATATTTGATCATTGGCAATTACTATTGATAGGTATGGTTAAGGTAAAAGGTTGGATCTACAGGTTTAGAGGTCAAAGGGCAAAGGTTAAGATGTCAGAGGTAGTAGGTTAGAAATAGGAGCAAGGTAAATGAATACATGAAAATAAATACTTAGCTCATGTTGTTGAATTTGGTGGAAGATGTTGTTCAATCCTAGAGTGATTTGGGTAGAGTAAAAATACTTTGATTAAAGAATGATTTTGGCAGAGGTTTAGGTTTTGGTTGTAGCTAATGGAAGAATGAAAACCTACTTGTTTGTGGATCCTCTTTCATGCATTTTCACCTCCTACTCTGCTCCTTTTATAGGCAAAGAGTGATGGAGGTAGAAGGTTCCCTAGGAGGTTTGGTTGATGATTTTGATGCATTATAAAATTGAGAAGGTGGACATCTAGATAATATTTTGATGTTTTAGTGCACACATAGATCAAGTTGGTAAGTTTAGGTGCTGACCATCAATGGTCAGAGTGCTAACCATCAGTGGTCAAATTGACCATTGATGGTTGAGGGTTGAAGGGTAAAGGGTCAAAGGTCAAAGGGTTAAGTTTGGTCAAGGAGTGTTTTGACTTAGGTTTGTAGTCAAAAGGGTATGAATGGTAGGTTAGGCATCTAGGGGTAGTTTGACATATAAAACTATAGTGTGTAGTTTTTTAGCGTCTATAGGCATATATAAAATAATCCATAGTCACTCAAACATATTTTTTTATTTCTAAAGATAGATAAAATCAAAATAAAGTAGTATTAGCAGATTTTATGATATGAAGAAGAGGAAATATAGAAGAGGGGAAACAAATATAGAATCAAACTTTCCTATCAAGGGGGAAATGAAGGAGAAACCAAGGTAGAGAAACTCTTTATCAAAGTCAAGACACTAAAATTAGGTTTGTCAAAATAAGAATAATGTTAACATTAAGGACTCTGATGAACTTATCCTAACCACGCAAATCTTGGGTTATCAAATGAAGTAGGAATATCATCCCATAAAGGTTATATTCATGAAAATTAAAATGGACTTGCCTTCCTACAATGTGTTCCCTATTCTTTAGGACCCCTTATAGATCCATCAGTATACTATGAAGATTGGGTACTTATGTGAGAAAGTAGGTAGCACTATATTATTAATGTTTTGAATTCTCCTATCCCAATCTACTAGCCTACCACACCCAAAATGACCTTGAATCTATGATGAGGCCAACTTTAGAGTTTGATCTTTAATTAGAGATAGGAGATGTGCTAAAAATCACATATTTTGGTGTGATGTTCACTTTTAGATGTTATATTTCCTTTTGATCATTGCCTTTTGTTTTAAATGATTTATATTTTAACTTTTGATAGTTTTTTCTATTCCTACTCCGTAGAGATTTTGAGAACCAAACATGGGTGCTAAAAATGACTATGATTTAAAAACTTGGGACTTGGTAGCTAAGAAAGAGGACTTATAGAGCATGTTGTTTAAGATTTATTTATTCATGTGAAATAAAAAGTGTTATCTAGACATCAACCTTGTTTTATCCAAAGTGGAATGAAATGAAAGGAAATGAAGTGGAAAATGAACATGAAACAATTTGAATTACTTCAAATCACAAAACTTGTGACAATGTGAAAAAGGATATAATGATAGGTAAGTGTGATTCCTTATCATAAGAATGTATGATAGGGTAGAAAAACATGCTAATATAGTTAATTGTTCAAGTTTTATCTACAAAACAAATAAACATCGAAGATAATAATATGGGATCATGAACTTGTAACCATGTCTTCACATTCTAAAAATAACACTTGATTTGTAAAAATATTTAGAAAAAATATGTAAATTTTATCAAAATAACTTGATCATATCCATGGTCTTACACTATAACTCATAAAAGAGAAACCCAAGTGGTTGTTAAAAGGTAAATATGGTATATGTGAGGAGAGCCTAGTCATATCCATGGTCTTACACTAAAACTCACAAAATAAAAATCCAAGTGGGTGTAAAAAGGAAAAAATGGTATTTGTGAGGAGAGCCTAGTTATATCCATGGTCTTACACTAAAAATCATAAAATAAAAATTTAAGTGGGTGAAAAAAATAAAAAATGGTATTTGTGAGAAGATCCTGGTCTTATCCAAGATATTACACTACAACTCATAAAATGAAAAAACACATGGGTGTAAAAATCATTGGAAAATAATAAACTTGTATGAAAAATCTATGTATGAAAGGAAAAGTTATTCATGAAGAAAATTGGGTCCTATCCATGATATTATAATATAACTCATGAATTAAAAAACCAAATGACCAAAGGAAAGATATAAGGTTTGTGGATAATATAGATTGATGTAGAGGGTGAGATCATTAGCAAAGTCCTCAAAGAAGTGTTAGTATTCTACCATATAAAAGTATGATAAGAAGGTAAATATTTAATCAAATTATTTATTCAAAAATTGTGTATTAGTGGGTTATTTGAAAACATGTCCCTCATTAGTTTGTAGATGATAGGTGTTAGGACCAATAATATATTTCTCTAAATAATGGGCCCACCATGTTTTGGCATATTTATCTTCTTTATAATGTGTGTAGTCTAATTTAAGGACTAGATTACCAACATTAAAAGTGTGGACTTTAAACTTTTCATTATTTTTTTTGGTGATGTGATCCTTTTATTGATAATTATGTTGAAGAGCAGTTAGATGGCGTTCATCAAGAAGGTGTAAGGAATGAAGGTGAGATTCATGTAACTCTTTATTGGGAATGATACCATGAAGAGATGAATAAATATGGGAGTTTGACTTATAATTGTAAGAAGGACTCAAAACCATATACTTGTGAGAATGGTGTCACCCCAGTAGTGGTACATATGCTAGTACAAAATTCCTAAAGTGTCAGATATAAGTGAAGATGCCAATCAGTGTGGGTTTCTTATATGGTCTTTTGTAAGATTCTATTGAGAATTTTGTTGGTGGTCTGAGCTTGGCCATTGAATTGAAGATGGTAAGGTGTGGAAATTTTGTGAGAACTTTTAAATTTAACACATAATTATCTCATGTCCTTGTTTTTGAAATTTCTGCCATTATCAAAAATTATAGTATGGGGAACTCTAAAGTGACAAATGATTTAGTTAAGGATAAGTTTAGAAATGGTGGTTCACATGACATTGATAAGAGGCATGGATTCTACTCATTTAGTAAAATATTCAATCATAAAAATGATAAAAACATGACCATCTAGTGACTAAGGTAATTTACCAATGAGATCTAATCCGCATAGGGACAATGGCCAAGGAGATTCCATAGTTTGAAGCTCAGTTGGTGGTGAATGGATTAGATCATCATGAAGTTGGCAAGGATTACATTTTTTGAAAAAATTGATAGTGTCCTCTTCTAAATTAGGCCAAAATATTCCCATACATAAGAATGTATGTGTTGTATCATGTCCATTATAGTGGTCACCATAAATTTCCCCATATGCTTGTTCGAGGAGAGGAGGAACCTATTCATTCATCATATAGTAGATCAGGGCACCTTCTACATTAAAAAAATAAAGGGTGTTATATTTAAAGATGTATTTAAAGGATTGTTTACATATTCTAATCTTTTCATGAGAATTTATGTCTAGAGTATAGGTTTGATGTTCAAGGAATTAGATGATGTTTTTTTACCATGGGCTTTATCGAATAGTGATAGCCTCAATATGATAAATGAGTGAATCATGTGATTGGATAGAAAATGGGGATTTTATTATTTGAATAAGAAATTGGAAATCATTAAGTATTTTATGAAGATAAAATAGAGATGTTGAAGAAGCAAGAGAATCAACTATGGATTTTGATCTCTTGAAATTGGCTCAATGGTGAAAAAATCAAACTCTTTGAAAAGTGTGGTTTCAATTTGATGATAAGAAACAATATTTTCACTTTTACACTGATAATCACCATTAACCTAGTGGAATATTAGTTGGGAATCACCCAAATCATGTAGATATGGGATATTTAAGTTAAGTGTTTCTTTCATACCTAGGGTGAGATCTTTATGTTTGGTCATGTTATTAGTGACATCAAAGGTTAGCATAAATTATATAGGGATGATCTTACCATGAGAGTTAGTTATAATACAACCTAACCGAACTCTTTGGAGGTATTTAGTGCAATCAAAGTGGATATTCCAGGTGTCTTCATGTAAATAAATGGTAAATTAAAGGATCTCTTCAATAATTACTTTAGATTTAGTAGTATCAAGAATGATATTGGTATATTTTTTATTATTTTCCTATAAATTAGTAGTGAAATTATGGAAATAATATTTAAGGGAGATATCTTAGTTAATACCTTCAATATAAATAATGTTATCATTGGAGAGATTATCTTGAAGGTGATTTGTAGTGGGTATGGGTATTGTTTCAAGTTGGTCAGTGATGACTTACCCTTTGACATATTTTTATGTTATGATTTGAAGTTAAAATTCCATCAAGATGACTATCTAGTTGCCAATTCTATCTCTAGGTAGAAATGCTTTGGAGAAGAAATGACAAAGTAGATCAAAGTGGGCAATGATATAAGTGGTTTGATAAATAATACAGTGATGAATATTTTTAATTGTGAAGTAGATAGCAAGGAAATCATGTTCTACTTTATTATAACATTTTACATATTCAATGAGGCCTTGAATAATATAGTAATTAGTGTATTCTCTCTCGGTATCATCTTTTTGGGAAAGCATTACCCCAAATGATATGGGAGTAGGCTAGTTGTATAAAATTAAAGGATAATCATTGGAAGGTGGTTAGAGGGTGGGAGGATGGAGCAAAGATTATTCACGCCATCAAAGGCTTTTTGACATGAATCAGTCCATTCTAGAGCATTACCTTTTTTGATAAGGGAATTAATAGAGTAGACACATTAAGACATTTATAGGATGAAAATTCATATTTCCCCAAGCTTTCCAAGGTGAGTAAAAATGTGGAGAATGGAATGAGGAATGGGCATGTTGACTATAACATTGATTTTAGTAGGATCAACATTAATATTGTGAAGAGAGATTATGAACCCTATAATTTTTCTAGATGTGATGCCAAAGACACACTTATATGGGTTAAGTTTAACTTTTTATTTAATTAATCAATCAAAAATGATAGCTAGATTAGTGTTGTGTTGTGTGACTCTTTAATTTGGAAATGAGATCATCAATATAGGTTTCCACAATCTTGTGTATAAAATCATGGAGAATGTGATTCATGTCATGTTGATAAGTGGTTCCAACATTTTTAAGTCCAAAAGGCATTTTTACATAATAATAAGTGCCCCATTTCATAGTAAATTTTGTTTTGTGTTGGTCTTCAAGGGCTATGTAAATTTAATTTTGGCCTAAAAAACTATCCATAAGTAACAACCTTTCATATCCTATAGTGGAATCTATGATGGCATCTATTGAAGGTAGTAGTAAATTATCTTTTGAACATGCAAGGAAAATATTTTAGATACACATGCCCCATGTTTATCATAGGTGAAGAATAATTATGTTTGATACCCATCGAAATATTCAATAGCTTTGATAAACTTGGCATCTAAAAGTTTGATAATTTATTAATATCATAGGGTGGAAATTTTGAATGGAAATTTTTATTATTTTTATTGAATTATATTTAGGTATAGGTAAGTGATGATGTTACACATAATGATACTAGGATTGATACTTGGTATGTCCTCATATGACCAATTTAAGGTTTCACAATACTTATCAAAGAATAGGCTAAAGTTATCATGCTCTATTGATGTGAGTTCTTTAGAGACAGATGTGGGTCGAGGACATGATGGTGTACCATATTATATTCTTGTTGTTTCTTCAATAAGAACATAATTTACATATTATAAATGATATGGGGAATTAGAAAGAGAAGAAACAATATTTATTTTGGGGTCCACTCTAGAAATGAAGTTATTAAAATGAAGAGCTTTTCTTTTGAAGTTTTTAAGTTTATGATGTTGTCGTGGAAGTTGAGGTTCTCTAACATGGAGTAACTCAAGTATGGATTCATCACTAGGGAGAATGGGTAAGGATCCATAATATTCAATGTCTAATTCAAGATCAATTATTATTTTACCATGGAAATCATATTCATAACGTATCTGGCATGCATTTGTTGCCTTAGCATCAAGGGTAATTTTAGGTGTAGGTGGAATTATTGGTGGAGGTTGATTTGATTCAAATGGGTTGATAATAAGTGTATTATGTTGTATTTTAGATGGAGATTAGATTAAATTAAGGTGGATAGTCTCAGTGGATAATCATTGGAATGAAGTAGAGTTGGTATATTGATTAGTGATATAGAAACTTCTAGAATTTTTGAATGTTTGAGAGGGTAATATTTGTTCAACAACCCAAGGGATATTGAGAAGTGGAAAATTAATTTTAGATACATGATCTTGAGTTTCTATCTCACTATCAATTAAAATTACATGGGCATCATGGTTTAAAGCATGTATTTTATCTAAGGTTTATTGATAATGATGTATGTCCAAGTCTCATGATTAAGCTTGAGCCATGCTATAGTTGTCATCATAAGTGTGAGAGATAGTGCATGGTTGTGTCTCTAAAGTAACATCATAAGGAGATACACCTTTATTACTAAATTTATGAGGTAACATGGTTAAAGTGTCTTGAAATAACCAGACCATTCCATATTCATTACATGTGAAATCATTTTTTGTTGGTAATAAGTTTCATGTGCATTACATGGAAGACGAAATTTAGTGATCTCATTGATGAGGAGGATGGTACAATCACATGGTAACAAAGAATGAGGAAGCTAAATATAAGGAGGTAAATTAGTATTATTGTAAGTATTTTATGTCATTTAACTCATGATCATCAAAATTGGCAAGAGTGACCTATAAATATGGATTCATGTTGACAAATTCAGGTAAATGTGCACTATTAATTCTTAGAATGGTTGGAATTTTATACTAAGATTTTGGGTTGGGTAGATGAATACTCAAAGGATTAGGACTACCCTTATGTTTATAAAACTTTCCATTGTGGATATATTTTATTCATTAATTTCCTAAGGAGGCAATATACCTCATGCAATATGTCCATGGGAGACTTAAGAGTATATTGTAAGATAATGGTAAATCAAGAACCATGAGCTTGGTACATATGGTCTTAGTGTTTCTAACAAGTTTTCGCTTTCACATTCAAAAGGAATAAGAAACTAAAGGAAATGGTTTAGGGTTAGATGTTACCCAGATGAGGTCTGCGCACCATTATCCAGACATTGTAGGGACTCCTCTTTAGCTGTGAAGGATGACACTTGCAGAAGAAAGAGACTTAAACAAAGAGATTGTTAGATGGATGTAAGGTGGACTTCCAGGCAATATGCTTGGTCCCAGAAGTGCAAAGACTTCCTTAAGGGATGTCAATCCACTTTTGATAAAAATAATGTCTGATAAAGGAAAGAAATGGTGAAAGACTAAACAAAAGAAATAAAGATAAAGCTTACCTGTATTTTGTTGTTGGTCTTCCACAGTCACCGACGTTGGTTAGTCTATCGGCATCAGTTGGTCAAAGGGCACCGACATCGGTTAGTCTGCCAACGTCGGTAGGGGCAATGGGCCTGGTGGCTGGCATTGGTTGGGCCTAGTGGCTGGCATCGGTTGAGGCAGTGGCTTAAGACAGGGTCTGGATGGGTTCTTGGTCAATAGAATGGTCTGAAAAATGGTCTGTGGTAGTATGAGAGTCTGTGTAGGGTTGAGAGTAAGGTCTGAGGAAAGAGTCAGATAAGGGACAGGGTGTCAAAAAGAGTGAGAATGTGAAGAAGGCTTCTCAACCTTCTGAGGGAGAGAGTCAGGTCTGGTCTGGTTGATAGATGGGTCTAGTTGGTAATGTGGCTTAGAAGCAATAAATATAAAACTGATTACAGAGACATTCTAAGCTACTAAAATGACATAAAAGAAGGATACTTACCTCTTGCCTGTTGAAGAACCCTGGAGGTGTTTGAAATCCTATTGCTAATGTAGAAGGCTCCCTGCAAAGAGGTAGAGTGGCTGATGCAGAGTCCCTGTGATGCTTGATGTGTGTCTGGGAGAGAAAGAGAGAGGTCGAGGTCTGGGTGCAAGAGGATTTTTTGCATTCGGGGGAAAGGATATCATAAAAGAGTTGGAAGATTTGCATTCCAAATGCAGAACATAGTTTTGAAGGCAACTGATGTCGGTAATACCACTGACGTCGGTTGACTGTAACTGATGTTGATAGCTAGAATAATGGAAAAAGGGCTAAAAATAGCCTTTTGCCCATTCTTCCAACTGCCAGGGTCAGTTAGTGTTGGAAAATAGTCGAAAGCGAGTTAAATGAGCATGGGAAATGAGTGGAAGGGTTGAAATGGGGTCTTAAGGCATTTAAGACTTGGCATGGGGTAGTGGAGGTCATCCAAGGAGAGGTATCCTAGGAGGGGTGAGGTGTCAAGGAGAGAGAGAGGGAATTATTAATTTAAAATAGATGATTATTTTAAATTAATAAGACATAGGTTAAGAGTGTTAAAAGTTAGAAAGGGATGAAGGGGACCAAGGGGGAGAGATGACCAAGGGTTAGACACGATTTCAGTGTCTACATTTGCCCCTTTTTGTCTTGTTGGTTGTTCTGGATGAACTACAAGACAAAAATAGGAGTAGGTTGCCCCAGGTATGGGATGAGGTATTTTCATCTTGTTGGTTGTTTTAGTGAACTGCAAGACAAAAATGAATGTTGATTGCCCTGATTATTGGATGAGGTATTCCCCCTCAAAGCAGGAGTCGAGGGAAGATAACCTGATATCAGGTGCTGATTTGACAAAGAGATGGATGGATATGGTGAAGATGGAGTGTGAACGATGCAATAGTTGAGATTGCATGCATACCACTTCACGAGATGGTCAAGTCAAATTGTCACAAGTCAAGGGTCAAGGAGTGCTAAAATCAAAATAACTGGGCCCCAGCATTTAGTCATAGCTGATTGGGTTATTCGATCCAAGCTATATCTCCAATGGTCATCGTGGTCCAGGTATCTCAGGCTCAAGAAGTGCTCTTAGAAACACGAAAATGCCATAAGTAGTGTGAATCAACTTGCTCGCGATCCTATACTTGTGAGGGTCAAAATGCAGGTTGCAAACAATTTTGCTAACCATTCGTGAGGTAGCATACATGCAAAAACAACCAAGGCAATGTTGTCTTGGAAGTGGTCGTGGTCAAAGGAGATAGTCACGATCTCCAAGGTTGTTGGTTGAGTCGAGTTGAGATAGATAGTTGGTCCGTTAGACGGATGGATGAAGGAACATGGCTAAGCTAACCTCAGAAGACCCTGTGTCAACTGAGTGCTACCTACATAGCCCCTGTCGTTAAGGCCTCAGGCCAATGTAGTTCTCCCAAAAGGGAGGAAGGGTCAAAGTTATGGATTGAGTCAGACAAGGTTAAGTCATGGTCAAAGGTCGAAATGGTTTGTCCATCAGATAGATGAACAAACAGATGTGGCCGAGCTAACCCCAGAAGACATCATGTCATCTAAGTGTTGCCTACATATCCCCTGGTCATTAGGGCCTCAGGCCAATGTAGTTCAGACTGGTTGACAAGTTGGTTGATGATTGTTTTGGTTAGGTTTAGTCATGGTGAAAGGGTAAAAGGGTTTGTCCATCAGGTAAATGAACAAACGAGGGAGGTTGAGCTAACCCAAGAAGATGTCATGTTATCTAAGTGCTGCCTACATACCCTCGTTCTTAGGACCTCAGACCAATGTAGTTCGAATGGGAGGTCAAAGTGGTTGATAGGTTGGTTTGGTCATGTGTTAGAATGATGAGGATAAGATGATGTTACAGCCTTTTCCATATTGTGTGATGGTGTATTCTGTAACATTGGTGAGTGGTCTTTCATCTCTAGCAATTTTCCATATTAGAGATGGTGTATGCTAAAAATGAATTGAGATTATTTATGCTTCAGCAAGTAATGGTTTATGCTTAACATTAATTGTGTCTGGTCAATAGTTTCCATGTGTATTGGTGTACATAGAAACTATGTGAAATGGACTATGTCATGTTAGTGGTCTAAAATTGTTTTGGGTTGGTTTGGTTTGGTTGGAAAATGATTTGGTTGAATGTGACTAAAGTGTAGGCTACGAAGTGAAAGGTACGTGGCTCTTTCATTGACAAGGACCAATATGATAGCATAGGTAGGGGGTTTTAAAAACAAAAGCCCCGTTCATGCATTACGTCATTGACCATTGGTTGTGTTAGAGAAGTAATCAAACCACTTTGACATTAAAATGAGCTCGAAGTCCCTTGAGCAGGTGATATGATATAGGAGGATAGGGTAACCCTTTTTAGTAGGGATAACTTTGCCCCTTTTTATAGGAGACCCTGAGATGACTACAAGCCAAGTCCATGACCCTTTTTTTTTTGGCAGACTGATCAATACGAGAAGTCTACATAGAGATGTCATTTTGTTTGGTGGTCATTTGTGAAGCTGATTGATGCGGGAAGCTTCTACAAAAGTGTTGTTTGTAGCAAGAGTTTAGTCATAGCCATCCTTCGAGGGAGTGGTCTATATTTTTGCTTTATATACTTTTGATGTGTCTTGGCCTAGCTGTCCTTCAAGGGAGCAGTCTAGTAAATATAGCAATTATGTAGCTGTCCTTTGAGGGAGCAGTCTACATTTATAGTTTTATGACCTTTTGATATTTTGACATCAATATTTATTTTTGACAAAATTTTGAGTCATGGAAAAGACTATAGAAGTTTAAGGGCTCCATTTTATTAGGACAAAGCATGCCTACTTTATAAAAGGGTTACATAGGGTTTGTTTAGGGGAGTAGGGTTGAAAGGAATGAGGATTAAGAGGATCAAGATTGCTCAAGGGATGAGCTCAAGTTAAATGTCAAGTGAACGAGTACTTGACTAATAGTAGAATGGTCATAGATGCAAGGCATTAAGGGGCTCAAGTTCTGATAAGTCCCTAGTCTGTGCTTGTGCATTATGATGTAAGGTCTGAGCCAACTAGGAGCAAACTTGCCTCATTTGCTTCTTTCCAAATTGGTCATGTGTTAGTTGATGTTGGACATGAAGTTGGTTGATATGTTGTTAGATTGTTTGGCTGGTGTCATGATTAAAAGGTTGGTTGATGCTTGGTTGAGACTTGGTTGATATTTGGTTGAGGCTTGGTCGAGGTCAGTTGATGTTGGTTGATACTTAGTTGTTTGATATTTGGTCAATGTTTGGTCGAGGTTGGTCGAGGTCATGATAGTCAGGGTAAGGTCAAATTCCCCCAGTTGCTAGGGAGAATGTTTGACAGATTTAGTTTGAGAGGGTGAGATCTTGATCTGCCAGGTTGGAGGCAAGAATCTCAAAATGACTGAAAGTGATGGAGGCAATGGTAGGTAATGATGTGATTAAAGTGGCTAATGGTTGGGGGCCATTAGGCTGGACCTCCATTGATTGTAAGGCTTTGATCAAGGTTTGATGATGTTGTGGAGAGTTTTGTATGAGATCATACAAAGACATCTTCACAGGGGTCATGTGGTGAGGTTGTTTCACCACAGAGTCAGGGATTGTCTTTGAGGATGCTGGTCGAGATGTGCCCAAGACAGTAATCTTGGGTTTTGGTTGCGGTGAAGGCTTGGTAGATGGGGATGTCTAAGGGATAGAAACATGTCTTTTCCCTTTATCCTTTTGGGTTGGTGGGCTAGTGGTCAAGTTAACTGTGTTGATTTTGAATAATGGGGTTAAAGGCGATGGAGGGACCATAGTCTGGTGTTGAGATCCCAATTTAGGTGATGATGTTTGTGAGGCATGTGATGGTGTCAAGGATTTGGCAAAGGGGTATTCAAGAGGATCCTTGATGAGAAGGGTATCCTTTTTTTGGTGTTGACGAACGACAGCTTTAAGAGCGCAACAATGCTCAGTGTCATGTCCTGGTGTGCAATGATAGTGACAAAATTTAGTGTTTTCAAACCAAGATGGTCTTGATCCAAGAGTTGATGAGTGTGAAGGTGAGGAGGTATGCGAAGCATGGGATGATGTTGAAGGTTTGTTGATAATATGGTCAAGAAGAAGGGTGTCTTTCTCCAAGCATTGGCGAATGACAACCTTGAGGGCACAATAATGCTCGGTATCATGTCTCAGCATGTGATGATATGCACAAACTTTAGTGTCATCGAACCAAGGCAATTTTGGTCTGAGAGATTGGTATGGTTTAAGAGGTGGGAGACTGATGTGAGAAGATTGCAACAATTGTCGTAATAGCAAGGAATAAGAACCCACCAATGAGTCTGTGTGTTTTGTTGTAGTAGGAGTTGATGACTTTTGTTTTGGAGGCATAGGAGGCATTGGTCATTTTGGAGGAAATATGTGTTTAATGGGTAAAGAGGATAATGGAGGCAATTTGCCTCTGTGAGGTTTTGGAGTAGGAAGCACTCCTATTAAGGTGGATGGATGTGGGCCCAAAATAGAGGGCAATGATGAAGGTGGGGGAGGAATTCTCTGGTGTGGTTTAGTGGCCTTCTTCAATTTGGTTTGAGGGCCACTATTATGTGAGACAAGATTAGATATGGGGCGAATACCAAGAGATTTAATCTCTTTTGGCATGGTGGATGCCTGCGTGGGTTTGAGTTTAGATGTGGACGGAGGTGAGTGAGATGTAGCGATCTCAGGCAAGAGGCAAGAGAAAATTGTCACTAGGTCTTCCTCGGTCGAAGTGGGTGAAGAGATAGGTTCTTCTCTTGGTGGAGAAGAAATTGGAGAATGTGGCTCCTCAAGAGGGCAGAGGGTAGGGATGATCATGCCTTCTACTTGTGGTTGAGGAGTAGGCAAGGTAGGGTCCTCCATTGGTAGGAGGAAGGATGAAGGTGGGGCTAATGGCATTAGTATGGTCAAAGCATCCTCTAATATAAGAGAGGTCGATGGAGAACTAATAGGAGAAGAAAGCTCTTTTACCTGTGGAGGAGGTTGGTCAGGGACAAGAGGTGAGACCGTGTTGACCGTCTGTATATCATGCTTTTTGGAGCTATCAGCCATGGTTTGGACATTATTTTGGCTAGGAGGATGGTTAGGAAAAGGTTGTTTGAAGATGTCAATGTTTTGATTGGGTGGGGCATTTGGGTTGTCCAAAATGAGATCACCTTTATCTATCATGTCTTGGACAATGTTCTTGAAGGTTCGGCAGTTGTTTATGTCATGGCCTTAGACACGGTGATAGTGACAGAAGTCATTTTCCCTATACCAGGTAGGGATAGGTTTTGAGGGGTCGAATTGAGGTGTTCAGATTGGAGGGAGATTAAGGACCCCCTGCTTGATGAGTTTTTCCAACATGGAATCGTATGATTCTCCAATTGGAGTGTATTGACGATGTATGTAGCGTTGTTGGAATTGTTTTGTGATGCTTTGTGATGTTGAAGGTTGAGGTTGGTTAGTCATTGTCGAGGATGGTGATATAACGACCACAGTGTTTGCCACACCTTTGGATTTGGAATGGGAAGAATAAGGTCTGGAAGAAGAAGGGTCATCGGTTTTTGCATTGGTATTATGCAATTTGACCTTATTCTCTTCAATAGCACAGAGTTCAAGCTTTTGGGCCATGGTGAAAGCTTCGTCAAAAGTGCAAAATGTTTGAACCTGCAAGGTGGATGAGATGTGCATGGCACATGCTCGAGAGAAGAGCTCAATGAGCTCGAGTTGAGGTAAAGGGAAGGAGAGTTGGTTGATTAAGCCTCTCCAATGGGTGACAAAATTAGCTATTGATTCATCATCAAATTGCCTGATAGAGTAGAGGTCTATAATTGAGACCTTTTTGGTGATATTGATCGAAAAGTGGTAAAGGAAAAGTTGGGCTAGCTGGGTGAATGAAAAGATAGAGTGACTGGTAAGAGAGCTATACCAATCAAGGGTAGGGCCAGAAAGCAACATGGGGAATGTGCGTAGCAGTAGCGCATCATCATGTGCTATCAAGTAACAAGCATGTCTGAATGCTCACAGATGCTGCTGAGGGTATTCCTTACTCTAGAAGTGAGTAAACTTAGGAAGCTCCCACTGACTGGGATATGGTTGGATTGGGACAGAGGGATGGATGGGTTCATTGCAAATTTGGTCATATGAATGGGCATTGCTTGAACCAAAAATGGAAGCCTCAAGACTAGACATTTTTTCCATTAGCATCTTGATGAGATTGGCTGATGGATTGGTAAATGGGGTGCCCCCTAAGTTGTAAGGTGCTTGGAAGGTGTTAGAATAGGCGTATGACGTATTCGGTTGTGTTTGTATAGGCACAACATATTGATAACTAGTCATTGGGATAGATGTGGAGGCCAGGGGTGGTTGTGTCATGAAGGTAGAAATCACAAATTGAATAGGGGCCACCAAAGGTGGTTGAGAGGTGGCAGCACTGGTTGAAGGGTAGGTAGTAATTATTGTGTTGATAGGAGCAAGAGTAGGCGGGATGGAGACAACTAGATTTGGGGAAGGGGTAGAATTTTGTTAAATAGTCTGTGGTTGATGGGGGGCCAAAACCTCGATAGAAGTGGGCCCAGAGATAGAAAGAGAAGCCACACTTTGAATATAGGACATAGTTGGGTTGATGGTCAAAGCAAAGACCATAGTGGTCATGGGTTGGGTAGCAGATGTTGTCGATATCATTACCGCTTTAGTTAAGGAGGTTGGCATCCCATAGACTGGGTTGCCTGAAGAGTCTCGTGTTTGGCTTCTCATGAGATAATGTTGAAGGGCCTTGACATTGAGGTCAAGGAACCTTTAAAAGTCTTGGTCCCCTTTGGGGATAATGGATGGTTGGGTCAGGGTTGGTTGGACAGGAGTTTTTTCAGTCTCTGAATGATACTCCATTAGAGGATTGGTTATGGAAGGTGAAGGTGGAAGCGATTGTTGTCTCGCGTGGTCGACAAGAGTCTTGGTTTGATTGCATGTCAAAACCATTCAAGGCAAGAGGTTCAGGTCCTAGAAACTATGTTTTTCAGTCTCAGAAAACCAGAATGGGTGTTGGATAGCAAGAAAGTCAGGTTTTAAGCTAGTTGTTTTGGGAAAAAAGTTTTGATAGTAGCTGACGTCAGTAGAAAAACTGATGCTGGTGAAATAGGTTGCCGATGTCGGTCAGATAATCGATGCCGGAGAAGAAAGGTTGTCAATGTCGGTGGAAAAACTGATGTTGGTGACTGTGTTTTCCAAAAACTCAGAAAATTTGAAAGTTTTTGGAAAGAAGAAAACGTCCTCACTAGCTCAAAAAACCAGATAGGAACAGAAAAGAAGATGAAGACAGGCAGATCCTAAATGTTAAATCCTAAGAATAAACTTTTAGAATCATGTTGGCTTATGCCTTAAAGTGTGTTTGGGAAGTTGGCTGTTAGAATGGGTCCTAGAAGAAGCAGTCTAAAGATGGTTTCAGGTTAGTTTCGATGCTCAAGAGTCTGTGTTAGGTTTTGTACGTGGCCTGGTGCTAAGGAGCAAGCTCCCCTTAGTTCACGAGCCCAGTGATAAGCTGGTCTCACTTAGCCAGTATATACTTCCCCTAGAGATTATCCTCTCCTAGAGAACAGAGTGGGCTTTCCCCTTGGTAGTGAAGTCCAAGTGGGATTGTCGGGATGGGTAAGGTATCCGCTAGGTGATGAAATCCTAGTCAGACCTTGTCTCAGGTGTGTTAAGATGTTTGATTTTATGCAATTGGTTTGGTCGTGTAACATAAGTGGACTACGATTAATTCATGATGTGGTTTTAATCACTAGATGTGTGGATTAAACATGCATTCAAGCAAAAATGAGATGCAATAGATTTTAAGCCCATATTGAAATGTGTGTTCGAATGCAGATAAGTTGATAAAAGGTCAAAGAGTATGACTTTGACTAGTCTAAGATGCAAGAAAGAAAGAAGGGTTCTTTTTATCCTTGCTAATGGTGTCTTTTGGAAGAGATAGAAGAAAAAGATGCAAGAAGAGACCTAATGCACCTATATGAAAAGTAAGAAAATGAACCCAAGGAAGACCCTAGGGTCCCACCGGGTGTGCTAGAATGTTTCTAACAAGTTTTTACTTTCACATTCAAAAGGAATAAGAAACTAAAGGAAATGGTCTAGGGTTAGATGTTACCCAGATGAGGTCTGCGCACCATTATCTAGACATTGTAGGGACTCCTCTTTGGCTGTGGAGGATGACACCTACAGAAGAAAGAGACTTAAACAAAGAGATTGTTAGATGGATTTAAGGTGGACTACCAGGCGATATGCTTGGTCCCAGAAGTGCAAAGACTTCCTTAAGGGATGTCAGTCCACTTTTGATAAAAATAATGTCTGATAAAGGAAAGAAATGGTGAAAGACTAAACAAAAGAAATAAAGATAAAGTTTACATGTATTTTGTTGTCAGTCTTCCATAGTCACCGACATCGGTTAGTTTGCCAGCATCAGTTGGTCAAAGGGTGCCAGCATCAGTTAGTCTACCAACATCGGTAGGGGCAATGGGCCTGGTGGCCAGCGTCGGTTGAGGCAGTGGCTTTGGATAGGGTCTGGACGGGTTCTTGGTCGACAGAATGGTCTGTAGAATGGTCTGTGGTAGTATGAGAGTCTGTGCAAGGTTGAGAGTAAGGTCTGAGGAAAGAGTCAGATAAGGGACAGGGTGTCAAAAAGAGTGAGAATGTGAAGAAGGCTTCTCAGCCTTCTCAGGGAGAGAGTCAGGTTTGGTCTAGTTGATAGCTGGGTCTGGTTGGTAATGTGGCTTAGAAGAAATAAATAGAAAACTAATTACAGAGACATTCTAAGCTAATGAAATGACATAAAAGAAGGATACTTACCTCTTACCTGCTAAAGAACCCTAGAGGTGTTTGAAATCTTGTTGCTGATGTAGAAGGCTCCCTGCAAAGAGGTAGAGTGGCTGATGCAGAGTCCCTGTGATGCTTGATGTGTGTCTGGGAGAGAAAGAGAGAGGTCGAGGTCTGGGTGCAAGAGGATTTTTTACATTTGGGGGAAGAGGATATTAGAAAAGAGTTGGAAGATCTGCATTCTAGAAGCAGAACATAGTTTTGAAGGCAACTGATGCCGGCAATATCACCGACTGTAACCGACGTCGGCAGCTAGAATAACAGAAAAAGGGCTAAAAATAGCCTTTTGCCCATTCTTCCAACTACCAAGGTCAGCTGGTGTTGGAAAATGGTTGAATGTGGGTTAAATGAGCATGGGAAATGAGTGGAAGGGTTGAAATGGGGTATTAAGGCATTTAAGACCTGGCATGGCATAGTGGAGGGCATCCAAGGAGAGGTATCCTAGGAGGGGTGAGGTGTTAAGGAGAGAGAGAGAGAGGGAATTATTAATTTAAAATAGATGATTATTTTAAATTAATAAGACATAGGTTAGGAGTGTTATAAGTTAGAAAGGGATGAAGGGGACCAAGGGAGAGAGATGACCAAGGGTTAGACATGATTTCGGTGTCTACACTTAGGTCCAATAGTGAGAGGGATCCAAATACAGCCATGTGGTTTTTTATTCATTTTGTCAAATCCATGACATGTGAAATGAGTTTACTTAAGGTGATATTTATTATATCCAAGTTGTTGAATTAACCAAAGGGATGTAAAATTAATCCCCAACCATTCATCTACTAAGATGTTTTGAATAAAAGTGGTATTAATTATGACTTTAATCAAAATATGTAGGTCATCAACTTGAAATATAATTTCATTATTGATCATATAGATTCTTAAATGAATTTTATGGAAGTTTTAAAAGATGGATAAATAGTTTCAATACTGTGTAGTTTTGTTGATGTAGGAACTTAAAGATGTTATTCTACTTCAAGGGAAAGAGGTTCTTCAATGTCTTATCATTTTTGCATTAATAATTTTTAGTGATATGGATAAGTACGAACTAACTCCATGAGGGGTATTTTACAAGGCATAGAGTTGAGGTCCTCTAAGAAATTTCAATGGGATTTAGAAGATGAAGAATTAGCATGAGGCTTGGAGGGTAAAATGTTTTTAGTAAGAAGAGTAGTTTGAGGTTTGGATTGTGGAAGTGTTTCCTTATTCGTGTCAAAAGGTATGTTAATGGTAGTGATGTCTTAGAGAAGTTGTTCTTTGAGTGATGATTTATTTGGCTTAATGATGGTATCTTCATGGGTGGGTTTACATCAATAATTGACTTTAGCTACATTCACATATTGATAATTGTTATAATATTGATCATAGTCATCAATTACACATATATATTTGTTTGAATATTGTTTTTTTGGAGGTATAAAACATTTTTGGGTTGTTAGAGGAAGAAGGCTTGGAATCCTATTTCTTTTTAGAGGCATTAATATAATCAGGATGATGTATTTTGATCATAACATCATGATTAAATGTATATCCTAACATAAAAGAAATGGCAAATTTGGTAATCCCACAACATGTTTCATGGGAATGACTGACATTGGCATGAAACCAACAAAATTTGTTAGGATCATACCATTTAGGTGGATTATTAGCATAAGTGAATGGTTTAGAAGGCACTAAAAGTTGTTTCATTTGTTGAATAATTAGGGGTGAATGGGAAACTTGGGGATTATCCATTTTGGCTACTCTTGGTTTTGTTTGAGGAGGATTGTCAGTGATTGCACTAGTGAAGTTTTGGAAAGACACATTTATGGTTTTAATATTGGGATCAAAGTGTTTCATAATAAATTCTTATCTTTTAGCTTGATCAATAGCATCGATTAGAGTTTGGGGATAAAAAATTTGAACCTTATATTGAAGGTAAGGTATTAAGGTGGTTATGAATAGTTTGAATAAGTTATCATCAGTCATGTTGTCATCATATTTTTGAGCCAAAGGTTTCACATTTAATGAAATCATGAGATAGTTCAGAAGGGGATTATTTACTATTAATAAAGTGGATAAGACAATTTTCAGGAAGATCATTCTGTTGAAATTCCTTAACTAGAGGGTTGAAGTTTCCATGTAAAATATTGGGGGAATTGATTATACCATTTTAATACATCACCTTTAAATATTTTGAATAAAATTTTGGTAGTGGAGGCATTAGTTTGAATCCATTCTTTATAAAGATTACCAAATGATTTAAGGAAAGATGTAGGGTCTTTAGTCCCATCATATTTAATAGTTGGATAGATATTTCCAATATCAATAGAAATAATAAAGGGGGGATAAAGGTTCATTTTGAATATTTTGGAGCATCTTGTTGTGAATTATGGGTTGGATAATGATATTTCCCATGACATATTTAAGATGTGGAGGGATGAAATTTTGGTTATTTTTGGGAATGAGAATAGGAGGTTGATTAGCCATGTTTAAAAAATGATGTTACATTTGCATCATTTGATAAGTATTAGATGTTGGCATGATGTTCATGTGCTGCACTATTTGTGCAATAATTTGAGTGGTGTCAATCGGTGTATTAGGTTTATTAATGTTTAAAGGTGGATTTCTAGGATTAGTAAGAGGAACATTTCCTAAATTGGTATTAGGGGGAGGGTTGTTAGGTGGAAGATTGCTAGGAGGTGGTTTGTTGGTGTTTAGAATATTTATTACAAGGTTATTGGTTAAGATTGTGTCAATTTCCCCTATAGTTTAATTAGGTTATTTAAATAAATAATTGTCTTGAGAAGTGTAAAATGGATCTAATCCATTTGTGTCATCATTTAGAGTAATTTAGACCATATTAAATCTTGAAGATTAGGGATGAGAAAAGGTTCTCCAAGAGTGAGAATCCTCTTGGGTAGTAAAGGTAAGAAGAAAATAAAATCCCATATATCATATAAATGGATTAATGTTGTCCAAAAATATTTTTATATGGGATTTCATGATGGTTTAAATAAGAAATTGAGATCAAAAATCAAAGATGAAAAATAGGATCAAAGTCGGATAAATAGCAAACATTATTGACTAAGAGGTATAGAGTCGATTGGGTCGATAGATTTTATAAGGAAGACCAAAAGAAAATTTAAGGAAAGGACACTGTTAGATCAGTCAACTATGTTGTATTGAAAATAATATTGACCAAACTATAATAAAATAGGTTGAATAGGATGAATGTATCCTATAGAAAGACAAAAAATGTAAGACACAGTCAAGAAAATCAATTGTGTTCTAAAGATAAATATAGGTTTTGATAATTATGATAGTAGATGATCTATTTTTATTTTTTTAAATAATTAAAAGAAACACATAAATAATTGTATTGATCCAGTTGATCTAGTTGTGACATATAACACAAACCTTGTACCAACACTAGCTAATATAAGTTTTACAATATAACATACAATTATCAGTGAGAAAGTAGAAAAATAGAAATGCTAATATAAGTGGTCATTTATAAATATTTAAAGTTATAATAACTTTTGAAATAAATGTGATAGAGAGTTGGCTATAAAAAATAACTAGAAAAGAAATCTAAAGATGGTTTTAGGTAGTTGAGGCTAAAATGGATCTATATTGGTGATGGTAATGGCTTGGTATTAGGGCTTACCACCTCACTTCATAACCTCATATTGTAAGGGTGTTGGGTGCTTTACAAATATATACCATCAACTACCTATTTATACTTGGCCAGATAACTAAGTTGGCTTACCCTTTGGTGATGAAATCCTAGTAGGTAGACCTTGGGTAGCAGTTATTTAATGCTTTTTTATGTTATATGGTTTGGAAGTGTGTGAAAAATAAAAATAGTATGACTAAATCGATAAATTGAAACCCTCATATTTAGTTTGTGTGTTACTCTAAGAAAACAAACATCTAAAATGTAAATTGAATTAATTACTAACAAGATATGTTAATTCCTTTATTTTCAAGAGTATAGAGTTAGTTCAGGCGACCCTATATAGAAATACTACATAATAGAATCGATAGAGTCGATGATGTCTATGTAAGCAAGATCCAAAATAACATAGTCTAATAGGTTGGCTGAGTCTTCTAGACATGAAATCAAGCTACAAAATTATATTGATCTAGTCAACCTAGTTTTTTGTAGGGTTACAATTTTATAGACTAAAAACTATGAAAAATAGGACTATAAATGAATAAAAAGGTAATAATGAACCTAAGAATTTTTGAAGATTGATGTTTTTATTTTTATGTTGTGTTGTTTAGAGGATGAATTGTATCTCACTAATAGAGTCAGTTGGGTCAATTGAGTCTAAAAACCTTTATGTAAATAAGTGAACTAAGTCAAGCTAATCAACCCAGTTACATGTTGAATATGACCCACAAGGTTTAGATTTATGTCAATCATACTGATTATGTGTTAAACCTGCTCATAAAATATTATATTATATCAATATATTCAATTCATTACTATAAAAATAAAAATATATAATAGATTATAATAAATGAAAGTGTGAAGAAAAACTTACAAAAGTTAGCTTCACATTAGGTTTACCAGAATGTATACAAGGGAAAGTGAAGATAATCTACAAATCAATCATAGCTCAGAGAAGATAAATCACACTAGCCCTTCCACTTATTAGTATTTTTATATAATCGAGTCATGACCAATATAGATATGCTATACCTAACCAAGGAGTCTCTTACCACAAGAATATTGTAGAGTGATTTAACCTATTTGGGAATATTGGTGTATTATTCCTAATTTGGTTAAAGTTTTTAATTAGTAAAATCATTTAATAAATATGAAATAATTGAGATACTATTTTGTGTAAATTATATTGTAATTTTGACCTTTATAAAAATAGTAATAAGAGGGAGAAAATAAGACTTAGATAGAAACTGACTAATATGACTGGGACAGAGTCTAAGATTCACTATGTAAGACTGGGACACTATCACAAACTAAGATCTAACCTTCATTTTATGATTGGATAGGAGCACCAAAAATGGATAAGAGTGACACCATCATTGTATTCCACCTCTGTTATTTTTTTCCAAGAGATCTAATCTTTTTAGGTTTTGTTCGCTATGCCTATGTGACCCTATCTATGAAGTTTTGGTAGCTATAAGTCTGTAGAGCTCCCTATAGAGAAGATTTTTTATTCAAAACCTATACTCCATTGTGTTGTGACCAATTTTTATAAAGATATGAGGGTTGGTGTGTGTAATATTAACTGAACATGTATCCACACCACTTATGTGGGTGTGATGCCTACATACCAATACTCTGAAGAGGGATCAAGCCATATGTAGTTCTCCCACTTGATGTACTTTATGCAATAGAGTGTATGAATATGAAAAATGCTAAACTGGATGTGATGAGGTGGCTAGGAATTGGTGTAAGGATTTGAATAAGCTTATAAGTATATTAGCTAGTTTTATGTATAAAATAGGGAAAATTGCTTGAGTAGTCTTACTTGTATTCTTACTTGCATAGTGATATTTTCCAACCTTTTCCAAATGATCTTTGAATGTGATTCTATAGGTATTTATTGGTCATGGGTTGAATGTGCTCTCATTAAGCCAATAAGGAGAAGGATGGGGAATCAGAAGAAACTAACTATTGGGGCCAAAAATGCACTTGCACAAGATCACTAAAAGTGGATAGGAGTCATGATGATGTTATAGTCCAAGTGTGACATTATTGTCTAGATCTGACAGGGCCTAGAGGGATGTATGGTTATGGAAAGAGTGGTTTGGTTGAGCTATGATTAAGTCTAGAAGACTACAGATGACTAAGAATCAATGAAAAGATGCTTGAGGGTCATGAAAGCAAACAAGAGAGACCTATGGGTTGGGTATCACAAGCCACACTCAAGTTACCATTTTTTGCATTTTATATGACTAAATTTTCCCTACTTTTATTCTAGTGATACAGCAAAGTGAAATACTAATATAAAGGAAAAATAAAAATCATACCTAAACTTACCTAAAATGGTGAATATCATGAAGCTGTGTAATGATAGATATGCATAGAGAAAGCACGTTGTGAAATATGAATCCATAATAAAAACAAAGAGTAGATCAATTCCTACTAGATACATTATATATAAAATAAGAATGTACAAAGTTTGGTAAAAGAGAGAGGAAGAAAAATGAATGAATACACCTCACCGAGTATGTGAATCAATACAAAAATTATTTTGATGTTGAGTGATGTTGGATATGTTGGATATGTTGGGTATGTTGTACCAAGAGTGATATCATGAATGAAGTTAAGTGCTCAATTCCTTGAGAGTGGCTCAATAATGCAAAGGTTGGCCCTTTGGCTCTATCATCACCCACTAAGTGAAGTTATGTGATCATGCATGTGTTAATAAATTTTTAGACTATGTGTCCAATCCCTCTGAATAGTTGGATCAAGAATACAAAGGCTAGCTAGTCCTTTGGCTCCATCATTGTCCCATAAAGTGAAGCTATAAACTGATATTGATATGAAATGCATGTCATATAAGATGACTCATGAAGCCCATGAATGCTCTGTAATCTAAAAATATTGGCATTGATATCCAAATGTATGCTAAGAACTAGGCCACTCTTCGCCACTCCAAAAGATGGAGATTAGGCTTATATGAAATCCACTCCAAAACTAATGCACTAAGCTTATATGAAAGCCACTCTGAAATGTGGAAGTTAGGCTTGTATGAAAGTCACTCCAAAATGATACCAACCACTTGCACATGGAATAATGCATGTAACTATTGAGAATGCCTAGCTAATATTGAACTCAAAAATAAAAGAAAAAAAATGTGTCATGCATATTGCCCCCAATCACTAGTGTCTAAAACATGGATTCTGATGTGGAAGTTATACCAACTATTATATCTAAAACTAAAAGTGAGAGCCATCATGTCATGCATAATACCCACTATATCTATATTCTTTAATCAAAAGTGTACTAACAACTATTGATTCTAAACTGGTCTGATTATGTAAAATTGTAATTGAACATACTTTTATGCTTGGTTTTGGAAAGTCTTTTTTTTTGCTATTTGGATAGGAGCACTAAAAATAGATAGTAGTGGACCCAAAAGTGTAGTCTAATCTTGGAATTATTATCTTAGGCCAAATTTGATAACAATTATAACATTTTCACTATCGACCTGATCTATTTTGATTGGTTTGATGTTTGGTTTTTGTTCTAGGTGTTCTAAATGTTTCATTTTCAACCATTAGGAGCTCTGATCTCTATGATAAAACCCCTATTTATTTCCCCCTCTTTTGAGGGTAGGAATGAAGACCTTGTAATGACTACCCTTAGAATAAAGGTCCCTACAAGTGTATTATGTTGTAAAGATAAATGATATAGAAATGATAATCGACAAGATATCTCAAGATATAGCATGGTTTGTAATGAGAGATTTATTACATCAATATGGGTATGCCTAAATAGATATAAAAATGTAATAGCATGTGAAATGTGTTGAATTGGAACTAGAAGTGGAAGTCTAGTTAGTTGTTAGTTATTAGTTGGCAAGGAGGGATGGAGCATGATTTCCATTGTGGCATCCAACATAGCAAGATAATGCATGATGTGGATCATTGCATTGTAAAAAATCAGAAGTAAACAAGAAACAAGCACATAAGTCAAGAATCAAGAAGCATATAATAATGGACAAGGGGACAATCAAACAAGGGACATGGGCACATGTCATCAAACTAAAAAGCAAGCATACAAATCATGTTCAAATTCTGCATACACATACAATTGAAATAATCAAGGGTTGACACAAAGGGCACAATCACATAGAAGAGTATAGGCAAAGGACATTGGAAAATGTCATAAGGTACATGCATGAATAGAATCAAATGATATTGTAAAATGTCCTAAGACACATACAAGAGATAAAATAGGAACTAAGGAATGCAATCAATCTAGCTACATAAAGCAATAAAGGAAATCACGTAAAAACTAGAAATAAAATCATATCTAACTAATCAAATAAAGAAATTAAAGTATGCAATACATGTTAGTACAAGACTAGGTATATGCTAAGAAATACACAAGTTTTATATACTAGTGAGTGTTGATACAGTAATATGTGTAAGCTAGTAAATAATGTACATAGACATGATAACTAGAGTGTGTGGTGTAGGAATGACATAATCTAGATAATATAGTCATTTAGAAGATGCCCCTAGTGGGTATATGTATTTATGTCTTGAATGTAGAAGTAGGATGCCCCCTCAATGGGTAGAGTGAAGCAATTAAGGATCTAGATGTCACTGCACACACTCAAAGAAGATCAAGTGAAGCATGGTAATGTATATAAATCAACAAACAATAGCATATAATAGAAAATGTGAGTCTAGTATAAGAGTAGAAATGTAAAGCCTAGATAATGCATAAAATCAAAAAAAAATTGGTGTTTTGACATATTTTAATGTTTTTGTATTTTTAAATATTGTATTATTTTTGTATTTTGAAATGTTATGAGCTATATACAATCAATCACATGAAGACTATGTACAATATTTTTTTTTTAAATGTATAATTAAGGTTAAAAAGAGATGATACTAACCAATGAGTCTCATGGGAGAATCCCTATCATGGTGTCCTATATCAAGGAGAGGAATCATGTGTGATTTTGAATCATGATGGAAATCCTGAGACTATGGCTCTAAAAGCTATATATGTTGTAAATGCTCTAAAATATCTAATCTAAAAACTAAGTGTGGGGTCCCCCTATAACTCTCATAAGTAGATATAGTTGAAGGGCTCTTAGGGACCCATCTGGTAGTAGGAGAATCTCTCTAAACATGTTCTTTATTAGTAGATGCATGAGATCTCAATGATACTACCCTGATTGTGAACAGTGTAGCTGGAAGTTGTCTAGAATCCTAAAGTTTTGGAGGTGTATGAACTCTCTATGATGGTAATGGATGCCTCAATTGTTTTTGAATCAGAACTAAAGGAGGAACTATAATTGGTGGAAAAACTAGAACTAGAGGCTAAACTAAAATTGGTGACTGCAAAGTAGAATATTGCTCTGAAGTAGGGAGTGGTAACTCATATGGAACTCCACCAACTATAGCAACCTAATTAATGTGAATGAATTTATTATATCTATGAACTATAGAAGGTAGTACTCAAAGTTTCTAAATCCATGGTTGACCAATTAACATATCAAAAACTCCTACACTATGAACTATGGTAAATGGTGTGGCCACATGTGTTGGACCAACTTGTAGTGGAAGTATGATCTCACCCAATGAAATCTATATGTGCCCATGCAATCTACTGATAACTATGTCCATCGAGGTAATATCCTACTCTGAATATCCCAAATGCTGGAATAATATCATAGTACACATGTTCACAATGGATCCGTTATCTATGGTAACACTATGAATAGGATGATTATAAATGTAGTCTCTGATAAAGAGTGCATGATAATCTGAAACATCCTTGATTATCTCTTACTTTGAGAAAGAGATGGAAGCCCTAGCTGGAACTCTAGAATTGTATACACCAATCAAGTTACTCAAAGGATATGTCTTAACTAAAGGTTCCATGTATGTATCTAGTGGTATATGTGCATGATATGCATGGTTAACCCCTAATTTATCCCCAACCTCTTTTTTAGAATTTTATATAAAGGGATTTGAGAAGATTTTCAAAGCTTTATAATGTGTTTACTTTGTCTAAGGAGGTTCAATTGAAGTGCCAAGATCAATATGATTGCCATCTATCAAATCCTATATCTTGTGTCTCAAATTGATACATATGTTTATTGTATGGCCTAGTGCCCTATGAAACTTTAAAAATGCATGTTGATCATATCCCCATAGAAGAGGCTTTATTGTGTCAACTTCTCAAATAGGAGGGAGAGATATGATGTTACATTCCAATAGCTACTATAAAACTCTAGTTGGGGAAACTGGTAGATTGGTAAAGGTTCACTGAGGATGTGTTGATAAAACCACACACTGAGGGGGCTTGAAAGCTATTAACTATTGGTTGATTTTGACTCTTGCTATCATTAACCTTGACTTTGTATGGGACTTTGTTGTTACTCTTGTTTTTTGTTTCTGAGATAATTGTGTACTTGAGTTTGCCCATTGAAATTAGATTTACTTCTCTTTCCTTTAGTGTGTGACATAATTCAGTGAAAGAAGAGAATCTTTTGAATATAATTGATTCATGTAAAGTTGGTAGAAGACTTTATTTGAAGATATCTTGTAACTCTTGATCAGTCATGGGGCTAGTCATCTTAGCCAAAATAGTCTTATATCAAAGAACATAATCTGTGAGATGCTCATTTGACCTTTATTTCTATTGTGAAACTTGGGTATATGAAACCTTATCACCAATGTTAATGTTGAAATGAACTAGGAACATATCAGCTAAAGAATTAAATGCATTGATCAACTAATTCAGTAGACTATAGAACCATTGGAAAGTATAATGTTTTAAGCTCCATGGAAATAGCTTGGTAAGTAGCTAGTCATTTGGCACATAGTCCAAGCATGTTGCATAAAAATCTCTCAAATATGTCTCTAGATCACCCTTGCCATCATATAGAGTGATCTTGGGTTGAGCAAAACCTTTTGGCAAGGGTGTAAAAGTAATGTGATGTGCCAATGGTGTATGTAGTAAACAAAAGAATCCAAAGCCTGTGTAGGTCTAGAGGCACATTGCTCAAGATGTAGCACCTTGGATTGAAGAGATCTTATCTCTTACATAAGAGATGCCACATTAGTAGATAAAGATTTACTCACTATAGTTGATGGCATAGAGGTAGGTTGGGCTACTATAGGGGGTTGTTGAGACATAAGTGCCCCTACAGTGTCATTGTAATTGGTTGCTCTATGATTTAGGAAGATTGACCATTCTTCACTCTTTGGTGTTCTTCTTGTAGTATTTTAAGCATGTCAAGGTGTTTAGTTAAGAGTTCTTCAAGTTTCCTTTTATCAGTTTCATCAAAATCGGTGTAGTGAGCCATTGTTAAGGTAGGAAAACAAATTGAAATTTGTTTGAGTTTTTTGTAATAATTTGTAATGAGCAAAGTGCTAGAAAATGAAATTAATGAAAATAGTAAATGTAAACTCATAAAAATAGTTAATTGTAAATTGCATAAAAATAATATGAAACTCACAAACATGTAAGGTGATGCCTCAAGAAGCAATGGGATCTAGTATAGGCAACTAGGTTTTAAAAGATAAATATTTTGACCAATTACTATGAAATTTTGAAATTCAAAGTGAATTTCTAAGGGAAATATGCAAGTAAGAAATCACAGTTGGACAACATGGCTATGAGGCATGAAAAGATGTTGGATGGAGTGTTTGTGGGAATCATTGATTATTTTATTATGTGTGATTTAGACAATTATAAGTGATGAAAATGAGACTTTAAAATCAATAATTAGATGTGGGAGAGAACACTCTCACAAGTAAAATGGAAAAAAATTGGAGAAGTGAAAGTTGGCATGCATGTGACATAAAGGCAAATGAATAAAATAAGGAAAACTACAATCAACTAAGTGTTGATGCAAAAGAGATGAACAGTGAAAAATAAATAAAAATGAGTGAAAGAGGAGCTATCACAAGAAAAATTAAGCACTAATTGAGGATAAAGTAAAATTATGAAGAATCTATGGATCCCAATCTTGATGTAAATCAATCTTATCATGTGAAATGGATAAATAACCTTTAGGGACACAAGGTCACATGCTTTTAAACCAATTTGTGATAGTAGTTTGTGTAGGTGTAGAAATGGAGAGAAAAGAAACTTTCAAATAGGATTTTCAAGATGAAGAGAGCAATCCACTTGAGTTCACAAGTTGGGAATAAGTATAGAAAGATAATGTGTCTTTTTTAGACTCTTGAAAATGAAGAAGCCACAAGAGATATGAAGGTGGAAAGATAAGAGATGGATACTTTGAGGAAAGAGGGGTTGTAGATAGAGAAAAGTGATGATAAGAAGAATCCAAAAGCAAATTGGATGGTGATTTAATAAATTTATATAGGTTTTTAAAGAATATGATCAAAAAATATTGGGTACAAGATAAAAAAGGAAATAATATGCAAGATATAGTATCTTGGTGGAGGAAGTTGGATGAAGGTATGCTTATTCTCATAAAAAGATAGAAGAATAAGAAGATGACCATTTGGTGGATGTGGACACACTATGCCAAAATAGTAGGTAAATATAAGATAAGCCTTTCATGGATGAGGATAAACTATGATGGGTTTGATTCCATGAAAAATAAGAGAGTGAGTATAATAGAGCAAATTTTAAAATAACTAGAAGCTAATAATGGAAGAATAAATGTGACAAGCAATGAAGATATTTGGTGTGTTGGAAGGGAATGTCATGGTCATCAATATCAATGACCAAAAGAGTGGTTTTTAAACTTATTCCATCCATGTGAGTAAGAGGTCACATTTTTAATTACCTTAGGTATCTAATGCAAGATCATCTAAGGTGTACAGACAATCTTACATCACCCAAAAACAAGTAGGAGTTTTTATGATTTTCAATAAAAATTCTTGAGGCTAATTTCCAAATTTTTAGTAGTCTTAGAGATCACCTAGATTCATTTAATGAGTTATTTTTATACCTTAAATCTAAAATTTTAAGTTTAATGGTGCTCATAGTGTCTATAGGCCTCATTAGGGCCTTAATCTATATGTATCTTGGTGTCATGCATAATGACTAGGTCCTTGAGTCTAATAACACCCACTTCATAGTATTAGGGCTTTGCAATGACCACATCAAATATATTCCTAGTTTTTCATATTTTACATGGTATACATAAGTATTTCATTGTTAATAAATATTTGTGATGGGTTGACTATATGCACCCAATTTTTGCACAATTCGATGTTCTTGACATGAGAGGTCCGATGATGATACAATGACCTCTTAATGATGCTCAAATGGGAACTCTCTAAAACTTATGCCTATTTTTCTTCCCTCTCTCTCACATCTCCCAAGACCCCCCTTTTTTCCATTATATCTTCCTGTACCCTATTTTCATCCCTTTTTCATTGGTGACAGAACTACCATTTTAGGTAACGAAACCACCATATTAGGTTGTTAAATCGCCACCTTGGTAATGGGTTCATCATAGTAGTTTTTAAAACCAATGTGGTAGTTGCATCCTAAAAAGGCAGTTTTTTATTAAAATGAGGTAATTGTCATAATATGTAGTAGTGTTTCCATCCCCAAAAGTGGTATTTATGTAACCACCCCTTGCTAATAAGGGTAGTTGCATCACCATTATTTCATCTTCTAAATTTCACTTTTATAAATCACTCACTGATGTGTTTTATATGATTATTATCATGATTATTGATTTATCCATCCTAATTTCACCTTCAATTATGCCTAACTCATTCCCTCTTCTATTTTCAATCATTTTGTGTCCCTCCCAATTTTGACTCCTAGTTCAACTCAATTAAACTCCTTCATACAAGCTCCATTGCTCTTATACAAGAAAGTTAATTTTCACTTGATTTTGGATTCAAAAATTTATATTTTAAGATTAATAATGTTTAAAAATTAATAAACACATGTTATAATTTATTTTTATATTTTATTTTATTACTTTCATGTTAGACTATGTAGTTATAGATAGGAAGAGCCATTGTTCTTGCAACCAGGTCTTTGCAAACAATGACTTAAACTAACCAAAGTCAGTTGTTATTTGTTTTGGAGTTGTTTCTCTTTTATTATTATCCAATTTATGACAATAATCTATTAATCCTTTTTTTTTTTTTATTGACAACATTTGAGTAAAACGAACCAACATACTAGGGACCACAGTGCAATAAATCTCTTACTTTCAGGTAGTCTACATCAAGATCAAGTTAGAGGTTATTAGCTTATGTTTAATTTTTTAATTTGATTAGATTATATTAGATTAGATTAATATTAATCATTTTATTATATTAAATCTATTTTTTATAAAAAGATAAATTTTATAGGATAAATAACTCCCTTCCTTTTCTCATCTTTGCTATAGAAAAGGTTGTATATAAACTCTTTATTTGTTTGCATCTCTAAAAATAGATTTATTTTCATTAGAAGAAAATATCACAATAAAACTTTATGAAAATTTTATGAAACATTAAATACACTTCCAGATAACATAGTATTTAGTTTTTAGATTTAAAACAAACTCCATTGCTCTCAAAATAATCAACTAGTAAGAAACAAAAACCTAGACAAACTCTAGGTAAATAAGATATTTTCATATTTTTAATATTATTATTGTTTTAGATTAATTTCAATTTTTTTATTATTAAGATAAATATAAAAAAATAAAATTTATATTTATTACTGTTTTTCAAACAAATCATTCGAAACTTGCATGCAATAACTAGGAAAGTTGCAAAACTAGCTTAGTTTGTTGGTTTGCAAGAAAATTTTAAAGGCATTAGAGTGTTGTTGTTGTAGGATAGATTAGATACAATTCATATTAGATACATATCTATAATCAACAAAATAAACTAAAAAATCATCCTCACTTAGATTGCATTTAGAGAAAGCTAAGAAAATTCAACATCTTGCACAATAGGGTAGATCTCTTCTTCTCTCTTTACATGCATTGTCATATCATTAGAAAAGGATAAAAATAATTTTTTATTCCATTTAATTTCACTTTTTTCATTTAGTTTATTTTAGCATTTAAATTTCATTAATCAAGCATTTTACTTATAAAAAATCCCAAAAAATAACAAAAATAACTTAAACATTGCTAAAAGCCTTATCTAACCATACAAGCCAAAATATAAAAAAACAAAAACCTTGCTTTTAACAACATAGTAATTCCTTACATAATATATATAGATAATCTCATATTCTTACACATTGTCTAATATCTCTTGGATGACACTTCTTGAAACACTAGTCTTATTAGAGAAGGTATTTTCCCTAGGGTTAGAGTACTCAACCCCACAAATGGCATATAGTATAATATTAATACCGACATTAGGAGAGAGGTTTTTCATTATAACTTGATCTCTCACTTAAATTTAGACTTTCATAATTCTTTATAATAACAAGAATGAATTCTTGATCCACCAATCATTATCTTCCCTCAAAATAGGGGTCATCATTACAATGTTATCGAAGCCTAGCTTTCTATCCCCCTTCTTTCTTCTCCTCAGGTCTAGTCTCACCTTATACCACTCATATTTTTGGATGACATTGACTAGGCATAGATAACCCAATAGATTTGATCTCATTTTTGGGTTCATTCATCTTAATATCCCCCATTTCCCTAGTCCTATAATTGATTAGGAGCTTTGCCTCCTTGTGATCTTAGAAATTAAAGGACCTTGGAGCTCTATTTATACATAGATTAATTCTCTTAATGAGAACCATTACACTATTAAATCATTTTGGTTCCATCACAAGAAACCATTTCCACCACTTATTCCAAATCCCATTCCATCAAACAACCTACCTAATCCATAGCTCATCTATTACATTGGATACCTTGACCTAACCTCAGGGAGTCGAATGCATAGTTTAGAATGTACTATTTACATGTAAAAAAATTGGTGAAATTGAAGTGAATGACTTATATCCTTTGAATTTCCCCTTTTATTATTCTTCTCCATCTTCCCTTATTCATTTTCCTTTATCCTTGAATTTATTATATAGGTATTCATATACCCCCATAATATGTCTGGATAGGACATAGACAGATCTCTTGTCCTAGAGGGATATTGTAGAATCCATCTCACATATAGTGATTCCTTGTTAATTATTTGGAACAACATAACCTTCAACACCAAATAAGACTAACAATTTTATGATTACTCTCATCCTAAAACCTAAAATGGGAGGGGGTATCCATTTAATAACTATGGGATGTATCTAAAACTATAAGTAACAACCCTAAATCTAATGTTATGACCTTTAATTACGGATTCATAATCACTCCCTACATGGCCATTAGACCATAAATTAGCCTATAAATCCTAGATGTGGAAAGCATTGCTAAATATAACATTACCTAGGAAGAATCTACCACTTGGAAGATGAAGTTACTAATATACAAGTGGTCATACATCCCCCTAGTAAGAGTCAAGACTCATCCAACCCACCATTACAAACCAAAACCACTACCCCATTGGAATCCCTCCCCAAACCAACCTCCTTAAAATAACATGTATCAGGTCTCTACCCCTCCTATATAAGAGGATCTTGTGCCTAACACCAAAATTGTCCAAAATCAATTGATCAACACCATATTGGGTTGCATTCATGACCTAGAGAACCACCAATAAACTTTGGGTTAGGGGATGGGCTTGAATTCTCTTACACAATATCATCTATCTCCTCTTATCATCTAAGTGATGAATAATCAAACACCATAACAAATAGCTTACATGAGTCCACCACTATAGGAATATGCACTCCCACCAAACCATGTCTCTCACCAACCCCTTGGGGATATCCTTACTCATGGTTTCCCCAACCTAAATGCCTCTAAAGTCCATTTATCATAGCAAAATCCTATTCAAAACCTAATTGGGATTATATACACTTATGCTCCACCTCTTTAAAATGAGGTGGTGGCAAACAATCCACCATTATTTAAGCCTTTAAGTTATGTGTCTCCCATGTACACTCCCCCTCCATACACAATATATATCCCACCTTATGCAACATCATGTTACATAAAATCCACATATACCCCACTATATTAAACCACTACACCTCATACATCTAACAATCTTCCTCCTTACTTTCATATGTACTCCAAATACACTCAGATAGATAATTATTTTCTATCTTATTCTAATTCACCAAATCAAGATTATCTTATCCCTTATAGTGGCTATCAAACTAGACCCTATATGATTCCACCTTTCCACTCTAGTCCTACCCCAAAAATAATGGACTTTAGAAATATGGGGACTTACACTAAGTAACTCAAGGAGCTTCTTGATCCTAGCATATGATGGGTTCTTCTTACACATCTCCTCTTAACCTTCCCAATTTCAAGGTAGAGGGAGATCCCAATGCACACGTCAAATCTTATGCTATAGTTGTTGGGTAAATCCTACTTTGGGATGGGGTTATTGAAAAAAAAACCTAAAACCCTAGAGGGAATAGTGCTTGATTGGTATTACCACCTCCCTAAGGGGTCTATAAATTATTTTTTATAACTCTTCAATAAGTTTCTTGTTGATGCAGTAGATTGCACCCAGGGCGGGAGGCTGAGCTCTTGCCTTCCACACATCAAAATGGAAACTCCCCTCTCACATGTGGGACTGGCAAAGCTGGAGGGGAGAGTCTCTAGGTAAGGGCTAGCTCCCTTTGATGCATCTGAGTTGTTCCAATAAGTGATAATATAGATATATAGATATATAATAGAGGGTGAAAAGGGAGAAGGATTACAGGAAAACAAAATACTCTAAAAGAGGTGATGCACCAAATGATTCGACCTACTCATGCTCACACTTGAAGCAAGACAAACACATACATACACTTCATACTAGCAAAAGGACTAGGTTGTAGGAAGCTTAACAGGGAGGCTTTGATGGAACACACAGAAAATAGAGACTCACCAAAGGTACTGTGGAAAGGCACACTGTATAGTAGCTTCTTCTATCTCTACACTTCCAATTATAGCTCTCCTTGTCACCTACAGGAATGGCACCTTATAGACACCAGGTGTGTTGGTGTTAAACCTATGGAAGCATTAAGAAGTAATGACTAAACACAAACTGACACTCAGGCACACACACAGATATCTAACCAAAATAGAGGTAAAAATGTGTTTATTAATTTTAGGTGAAAATTTGCTAGGGCTTCGCCTTACAAATGTGAAAGATCCTTTTTCAAATGACAAGTCAACAATATATAGAGGAAGGAAAGAGGACTTTTGGTACCCTTTTTATAAATGACCCATGTGCGCTCTGATCATTAGGAAGATCAAGCCGCTTAAACATCAATGAGAAATTATGAGCAGCGTCCTTTGTCTACTTGTAAGGCCACTCCTTCAAGGCAATTATGCAACTTGTCTACTCATTAATGTGAAATGAAGAGAAATAGGTCACACCGTTAGCCTTTTTCGGCTCCTAATAATCAATTTATAGACACTATATCACCTGCTAGAGTAACTTCTTGAATCGGTGCCTCCCTTCACCACTTGGACTATCTGCCTATTCTTACACTTGGCACTTTTCTCTCTTTGTTTTCTAGGCTCTTTGTCTTCTTCCTATTTTGTCTTCTTCTGGCTCCTTTGGCCCTCAGGGCTATCTTTTGGTGGGTCACTGCATTCTTTGGGCTCATCTCTGGTTAGCGCTTAGGCAATTTAAAAGCAAACAGTTATTTCACTGTCTTAATTTTTACGTCCATGAACCCATCATCATTTTAAAAACAATGGCTAATCCATCTTCTTAAGTTTGACAGCTTTCAAGACATCACCATCCTTGGCAAATTCCTTTGGGCCTTTTCTATGGCTTTTTCTTTGTTTTAGACCCTCCTGAAGGGGAAGTGTCCCTTCGGCTTTGAAGAAATGCCCTTCATTTGGTCAATCGGGAGCCCCCCGCAAGGGCACCTACCCTTTGGTAGCCTTTTTTCTCTTCGGCCCTTTCTACAAATTTTTTTCTTCAGGCTTTTTCATGGACAATTTTCCCATAGACAAAAAGTCTACGAGAATTTGTCCCGGTTGCTCGCCATTCCTTCGGGTTCTTTGGCTGCAGCCTCCCCCGAATTCCTTCAAACTTTTTGTCTGAAGGAATTTGGGACTTTTCCTTAACAAATTTTTGAAAGGTCTAAACCACTTCTTTTTGGCCTCTTTGAAGCGCTCCCTACCCTCCACAAGGGCTATTGAACCCAAAACTGCCCTCTGCAAGGGCACTTACCTTCTAGCTTTAGGACGCTCCCTTGAACCAAGCCATTGAACTGACCAATTGAACTAGAAAATGGTTCAACGGTTCAATGGTTTAACACTATGCACTGAGCCTTTGAACCTTCCGCAGTGAACCAAGTGATTGAACCCATGATTGAACCAAGTGTTGAACCCGCCAATTGAACCAAGCGTTGAACTTGCCGATTGAACCAAGCAATTGAACTGAAGGCATTGAAACGGTTCAATAGTTCAAAGGTGCTAACTCTTGGAAAGATTATGTCATTTAACCACTCTTCCAACCTTAAGTAAAAGTGTCTTTTGAACCATTTTAGCCCTCTTTCCTTATGAATTTCTTCAGACAAGAGTCTAAAGAAGCTTTGCAAAACCTTGCACTCTCTGAACTAGTTCTTCATCTGTCAAAAGATTACACCTACAGAGTTCATAGAAAAACTCACTACTGAGTCTATAGAAAATCAAGCCCTGTAGAGTCTATAGAAATTCAAGCCCTGTAGAGTCCATAGAAATAGACCTATAGAGCCGTAGAAATTCAAGCCCTGCAGAGTCCATAAAATAGACTTGTAGAGTCTGTAGAAATAGACCTGTAGAGTCTATAGAAAATTCTTGGACTTATGCAAAATCAAAAATGAATTGCCCTAAAATAGCAAAGGAAGAAGGGGACCGATTTTTGGCCTATTAGACCAAAAATGGTCAACAAATTGGTGACTCCCAGGGGAAGCATGCCTGTTATGCTTAGAAGCCAGTTGCCTCAAAATCCATTAGGCACGAGGTCAGATTGTAAATTAAAGATCAGTAATAGCTCTGATAAATCTAAAACCAATCATGAAGATTTACCTCAAAAGGAAATGAAAACACACACAAATCTAAGAAAACTACTAACATGTGTAGAAAGCACTTAGGGAAAATAGGATAAAATCAAGGGAAAATATATACATGATGGAGAAGGGGCTCAGTGGTAATGCTTAAGATGTATCCCATTAATTGGGATATATAATTCTTCACCATCCAACTTGGAGAGTTAGAATGCATTATGCTGCTTACACTGAGTGATTACATATGGGCCACTCCATAGGGCATCAAACTTCACATGCTTTCTAGGCTTAGCTCGGTCTTCATCCCATTTCAAGATAATATATCCTTCAAATAAACCTTTTGACAAAGATGTCTTATCGAAGTGTCTCTTCGTTTGCTGCTGGCAGTTAGTCATAGAAGCCATAGCCTAGTCCCTTGTCTCTTAGAGTTCCATCAGCTCGCATAGCCTAACCTCCATGCTATTTCCTTCTTCTAATTATATTTAGTGAGTGAGATCCAAAGCTATAAACTCGAGTGAAATGGGGAGCCTAGGTTCCCTCCCATAGATGAGTGTGTATGGCGAGTTGTCAATTGCCCTCTTCAAGGTGACCCTATCCTCCCACAAGGCTATTTTCAACTTGGCATGCCAAGTCTTCTGATTTTCCTCCATGGTCCACTTGATGATCCTGATCAAGTTCTTATTTGTAGACTCAGTCAGTCCATTTCCCTACGGGTAGTAATTGGATGAAGTGCTAAGATATAAACCATATCTCAGCACCCATTCACTTGTTTTGGTTCCCAAAAAAGCTAATGCATTATCTGAGATTATGGTTGTTGGAAACCTAAACCTTGCCACCAAGTCCTCATAAAAATCTAGGACCACACTTTCATTTGCCTCCTTCAGATGAACAACCTCTACCCATCTCATGAAATAATCCATGGTGGTCAGGACCCACTTATGTCCAGCACTGGAGGGAGGGTTAATCATTCCTATGAAGTCCAGACCCCATTGCATGAATGGCTGCTCCACCTGAATAGGTTGTAAAGGCATGGTAGCCAACCATTGCTTCCCATCAAAAAGTGTGCACTTTTGGCACTTTCATACCTAGGCATGGGTGTCCCTGAAAAGAGTAGGCTAGAAATAACCAGCTCTCATTATTCTTGCTATAGTAGCCCTAGGAGAAAAATGACTACCAGCTGGTCCATCATGAAACTTAGATATCACCCTGTCGGCCTAACTTGAGTCCAAGCATCTTAAAAAGACTCTTGAGAGATCTCTCCTAAATAGCACTCCATCAATTAGGGCATAAGGGAGACACTAGAGTCTGAAATACCTTCTCTTGGTCTTGTCAAGTGAGTGCGGTCACTCACCAGTGAGAAGGAAATGCCTCACATCTGATGTCTAATCCTTCATGATAGCTAGTTCTTCTGTTGTAGCTGCATCAAGGATTAGCATATTGTCCTCCTTTTGTTGCTTAAATTCTGCAATGAGGTGTTCACATAGGCCTCTCCCTCTTACCAGTTTGGTGATCTTGATATCTACATCATATTCCATCACCTTTGTGATCCACCCTACTCTCTTCTCATTTATATCTCGATTGATCAATAAATCCTTGATGTCAGGATGTGGAACCATGAGGTGGATTCTGCTATTAGACAGCATGTGTCTAAATTTCTTTAGACTCCATATGACCGCTAAGACTTGATTTTCCACATATGTGTATATGACTTCAAAACCTTCTAGGCCTTTGCTAAAAAATGCAATTGGCTACTCAAGGTTATCATCACTTGCTTGGGTAAGCATGGCAGAGATTACCTCTTCATTGCCGAAGGTGTAGAGGTTGAAATCTTTGGTGAAGTCAGGGCTAATCAAAGTAGGAGCCCAAGATATGGCCTGCTTGATTTCTTCAAAACTATATTTTCTCTGTGCTATCCATGTGAACTCCTCACCCTTCCTTAGCATAAAGATCAATGGTTTGACCATCTTTGCAAAATTTGGGATAAATCTCTGTATGAAATTTATCTTATCGAAGAAACTTTGTAGGCCTTTCTTGTGCTTGGGTAAGGATAGCTTCAGGATGGAGCAAACTCTCTCTGAATCAATAGCCAAACCCTCTAAAGAAATAATGTGACCAAAGAGCTTCCCCTCATGGATAACAAACATGTATTTCTTAGGATTGAGAGAGATACCAAACTCCCTACACCTCTCAAAGATTTGCCTTAGGTGTTTCATGTGTTGGCTCACTTCCTTGGAGAAAACTGTCACATCATCAAGATGTACCAGCATAGTCTTATTCATCATGCCTTGAAAAGCCATGTCCATATCCCATTAGAAGGTGGCACCAGCATTAGACAGTTTGAAAGGCATTTTTCTATAAGCAAACATTCCCCACTTGGTTGTGAAGGTTGTCTTGTGCTGGTCATAGTCTTGCACCAAGATCTAGTTGTATCCTGACTACCCATCTAGAAGGGAGAAATGCTCATTGCCTGTCACCATCTGAAGGATCTACTCCATGCTTGGGAGAGGATAATGGTCTTTCAAAGAGATTCTATTGAGGTCTCTAAAATCGACACATAGTCTGATCTCTCCATTCTTTTTCTGAATAGGAACAAGATTGGCCAGCCAAGAAGAGTGTTTGATTAGAAATATTATCCTAGACTCAATCAACTTGGTGAGCTCCTTGCGCATGAGAGGCTAAATCATTGGGTTGACAGGCCTCTATTTCTACTTGATTGGTTTGGCACCTTCTTCTAGTTCAATGGTGTGCTGGCCAAGCTTGGGTCAAAACCCTTCAAATCACTATCCTCCCAAGCAAAGATATCAGCAAATTCTTGGCACAAAAAGATGAAAGCATGCCTATCCTGGCTCGTGCACACTTTTCCAAGTGCAAGCAGCTTGTCCTTGAATATTTCCACCTTCTTATGGTGTTCCTCCTTTGGTGCAATGCACACCTTGTCACTTCTCAATTGGTCATCTCCATTGAAGATACTCTCTAGAGTGACCAAACCTTTGGAGAGCTTATTGTTCTTTAGCTAAATAATTTGGCTACCATATTGATGTTGTAGCTTTGCCTAGTTTTTTGTAGTGAATTCTACTTCTTCTTACAAGAAGAGTGCTATTTGTTGATCACTATTGAAAACCTACTAGTTGGTGATGTTATCAGGTACAGAGGGCTGGATCACTACTTTCAAGTGACGTGAGTTATGGTCTTAGCCTATTTCCTGAGGAAATATCAAATTGGGCACCAACTACTGCCAGCTTGTCTGCTTGCTTATTCTATTCTCTAGGAATGGAGGTGATATTGAAAGTGAATAAATTTTCCACTAAGTTCCATACCCTGTGTTTGTAGGACTTTAGTAGAGAATTCTTCATCAAATTCTAGCCTCTTACCTGGTTGACAATCAGCTCATTGTCATCAAACACTTGCAGCTCCTTGATTCCTCTTTTCCTCACCCACTCCAAGCTATGGATGAGGGATTCATATTCTACAACATTGGATGTGCAAGAAAATTGGAACCGAAAGGGTGAAAAATACCTCTCTTTTGAAGGAGAGACCAGCACTGCTCCACCACCAGCTCCCAACTTACTCCTTGAACCATCAAAGAATAGCTACCATAGACCTAAACTTTCCTGGCTAGCCTTCATCAGATTTGGTATAAAAGTACCCTCTTCATGCATGTAATAAATTCTAAGGCCCGCCTCCTCTATGAATTTGTAGGGATCATGCTCAAAGTTGTCACTTCCCCATTCATCTAAGAGCAGGTCTGCAACTCCTTCAAGGGCAGAGGATGGAGATTGGTCTACTTGGAACTCTTCCTCGTCAATGATGGCATAGCTAACATTTGCTACCTTGAGTGAGTAAGGTTCTAGATGATCTTTGTGGAGTGGTTTGGATTCAATCTTGACTTTAGTTCCATACTTGGTTCTAAAAACTAGATAAGACCAATTTGCTGCTATGTAGCCACCTATCTTGGATGTAAAATCCCAGGACAAGTAGATGGCAAAGTAGGGAGGGACATCTACCACTACCACATCATGAGGAACTAAGAAATTTAGGCAAGCATGCAGCATCAAGCTCAAACCCCTTACCACCCTAATTGTCTTTGTTGGGGTTCCATTTAGCTGCAGGACTCCCTTGGTCATTTCTTCGTATTTCAAACCCAACTTGTCGGCTTTGCATTTGGGCATCACCGAGGTGCTTTCTCCATTATCAATGATGCAATTGTGCACCAAGAAATCTCATATGACCAAAGACACATAAAAATGAGGAACCTTCTCTTCCTTCTAGGTCTAACCTAAGGTGGAAGGCTGTCCATTCATCATCAAAATGTTGTCAGCTCTTGCTGGGATAGGCTGTTCATCTAGCTCATGCAATTCCTTTTATAGCATGTCCTTTTGCCCTGGTATTGACAGCAAATCCCACAAGGAGATGTTCATGTGCAGCTTATTTATCTAGTCAACCAAGTTGACTCTACAGTTGCCTTCCTTCAAAATTTCTTTAGAATTATTCACATCCTAAGGTGCAGGCTGAGGAGTTGAAGGTACAACTAACAGTCTAAAACTTGGGACCTTTTGATTTGTGTGTGATGAAGAAGGTGTTGTTACCATTTGGATAGTAGCCTAAGTTTCTTCTATTGCTCTCCTTTTGAATCTTGTGTTGGTTGCAACACAGTCAGCTTGATTATCTATAGCACCCACATAATTGACTGAATAGAATTCTCCTTCCAAATGATTCATGAGGGTAGAATCAGGTTGGGCCTAACTGCTACTCATGTTGGGTTACATTGGAGCCTCAAAGACTTGGGAATGGGTAGCTACCTGATTGTCTTGTACATTTGGGTAATAACCTATCATTTCATTTATATAAACAGCATGTTCCTGACCATATCCCATGGTTGAACAACTTGGTTGTTCCTACACCAGATTGTTTTAAACGAGCACCATGACCTTAGATGATGAAGGGGCACCTGGGTTGTAGCCTTAAAAGGGTCTGGTCTAAGTAAGCTGACCCTGTCCTTGATTGTAATTTTGGAAAGGGGGTCTAGGAGCTTGACCATACTATTGGTATCCTTGGTTTGGTTTGTTGCTTTGAGCTTGCTGCCTTTTAAGAGCCACAAGTTCATTTGACATACTTTGCAACAGACTCTTAACTTCATGAAGCTCATTAGATGGAGCAGCAACTGGTTTCTCTATGCTAGGTAGAGGAGCTAATGTGGGAGCAGTGGTATGAATTAGAGGAAGCATTTCAGGGAAAAGTGGAATATGGGGTCTAGGAGCTATCTTCCAAGCCTGCACTAAGCAATTTTTAGCTGCTATGGCTATGTCATAGGTGGCAGGCAGCACATGTCCTCACATGGATTATATCATAATAGTGATATCACTATTTAATGATCTTAAGTAATACAGAAAGCATAGCTAGGAGTAGGTTTTACCAAGATAGGGATTTTATCCCACATCTTCTGAAACTGAGTGTTGAAATCTTGCATGTATTCATGTGGGGCTCTTTTCATGGTAGTCAGCTGCTCAGTGAGTGAGAGGTAGTCACTCTTTTCTCCAAAATGGTCTATCAAGTGAGTGCCCAATTCATTCCAAGAACTGATTGAAGTTATAGTCCAATTTCCATACCAGTCAAGAGCTTTGCCCTTGAGAGACAATGCCAGAAATATGATATCAATATTTTTCTCAGTGACATTATGAATATTGCAGAGGTTAGAAATATTTATGTGTTTAATGACTGTGATGAGTCCATCTCCATCAAAAAAAGGCACACTTTTGATTGCTGCTCTTGGAATTGGGTCATAATGCTGGAGATTTAAGGGGCTCTGACCATGAAAAGTCACAAAGGGTAATGCCATAGTTATAATGGGATGTAACTATGGCCCTACTATGTATGTGCTCCTTACAGCAGGTCTAGGAAGGTGGTTTATTGAATAAGGATGGGTCCTCTAAAACCTTAGTCTTTTTGCTGAGTTTAAAGGCAACTCAATGAAGTCGAAAGGAACACCCTTAGAAGCAGACCATGTGGTGACTTTAGGCATAGGAAGTCAGACTGGTCTTTGATTAAAAAATGAATTTCTTACCAGTGGAGTCGCCAGATGCTGAAATAGTTGATTTTCTATAATAGGACCAGCATCAATCTTGAAACTTTACTGAGTGTAAAAACTGAGTCCCATTGGGCGTGCCAAAAAATTGTTGACGCAGTGGGTTACACCTGAGGTAGGAGGCTGAGCTCTTGCCTTCCACACATCAAAATGGAAACTCCCCTCTCATCTGTGGGACTGGAAAATCTGGAGGGAAGAGTCTCTAGGTAAGGGCTAGCTCCCTTTGATGCATTTGGGTTGTTCCAATAAGTGCTAATACAGATATATAGATATATAATATGGGGGGTGAAAAGGGAGAAGGATTACAAGAAAACAAACTACTCTAAAAGAGGTGATGCACCAAATGATTCGACCTACTCACACTCATACTTAAATCCAAACAAACACATACGTACACTTCATACTGGCAAAAGGACTAGGTTGCAGGAAGCTTAACAAGGAGGCTTTGATGGAACACAAAAAATAGAGACTCACCAAAGGTGCTGTGGAAAGGCACACTGTATAGTAGATTCTTCTATCTCTACACTTCCAAATACAGCTCTCCTTGTCACCTATAGGAATGGCACCTTATAGACACCAGGTGTGTTGGTGTTAAACCTATGGAAGTATTAAGAAGCAATGACTAAACACAAACTGACACTCAGGCACACACATAGATATCTAACTAGAATAGAGGTAAAAATGAGTTTATTGATTTCAGGTCAAAATTTTCCAGGGCTTCACCTTACAAATGTGAAAGATCCTTTTCCAAATGACAAGTCAACAATATATAGAGGAAGGAAAGAGGCCTTTTGGTGCCCTTTTTATAAATGACCCATGTGCAATCCGATCATTAGGAAGAGCAAGCCACTTAAACATCAATAAGAAATTATGAGCCGCGCTCTTTGTCTACTTGCAAGACTGCTCCTTCAAGGTGATTACATGGCTTGTCTGCTCATTAATGCAAAATGAATATAAATGGGTCACACCATTAGCCTTTTTTTCCTCCTAATAATCAATTCATAGACACTATATCACCTACTGAAGTAACTTCTTGAATCGGTGCCTCCCATCGCCACTTGGACTATCTACCTATTCCTACACTTGGCACTTTTCTCTCTTTGTTTTCTGGGCTCTTTGTCTTCTTCCTATTTTGTCTTCTTCTAGCTCCTTCAACCCTCAAGGTTATCTTTTGGTGGGTCATTACATTCCTTGGGCTCATCTCTGGTTGGTGCTTAGGCAATTTAAAAGTAAATGGCTATTTCACTGTCTTAATTTTGATGTCCGTGCACCCATCATCATTTGAAAAACAATGGCTAATCCATCTTCTTAAGTTTGATGGCTTCTGGGACGTCACCATCCTTAGAAAATTCCTTTAGGCCTTTTCTGTGGCTTTTTCTTTGTTTCAAACCCTCTCGAAGGGGAAGTGTCCCTTCAGCTTTGAATAAATTCCCTTCATTTGGTCAATTGAGAGCCCCTCACAAGGGCACCTACCCTTCGATGGCCTTTTATATCTTCAGCCCTTTCTACGGCTTTCTTGCTTCAGGATTTTCTATGGAAAATTTTCCCACAAACAAAAATTCCATGAGAATTTGTCCTGGTTGCTCACCATTCCTTCAGGTTCTTTGGCTGCAGCCTCCCTCAAATTCCTTTAGACTTTTTGTCTAAAGGAAATCCTTCAAACAAAAAGTCTGAAGGAATTCAGGACTTTGCCTTAACAAAATTTTGAAAGGTCTGAACCGCTTCTTTGTGGCCTCTTTGAAGCATTCCCTACCCTCTACAAGGGTTCTTAAACCTATAACTACCCTTCACAAGGGCACTTGCCTTCCAGCTTTAGGATGCTCCCTTGAACCAAGCCATTGAACCAACCGATTAAACCAAAAAATGATTCAACAATCCAACACTGCGTGCCAAGCCTTTGAACCTTCCACAGTGAACCAAGTGATTAAACTAAGTGATTGAACCCATGATTGAACCAATTTTTGAACCCACCGATTGAACCAAGCATTGAACTCTCTGATTGAACCAAGCAATTTAACTAAAGGTGTTGAAATGGTTCAACAGTTCAAAGGTGCTAACTCTTGGAAAGATTATGTCATTGAACCACTCCTCCAACCTTAAGGAAAAGTGTCTTCTGAACCATTTTAGCCCTCTTTCCTTATGAATTTATTCAGACAAGAGTCTGAAGAAGCTTTGAAAAACCTTGCACTCTCTAAACTGGTTCTTCATCTGTCAAAAGATTACACCTGCAGAGTTCATAGAAAAACTCACTATTGAGTCTGTAGAAAATCAAGCCCTACAGAGTTCATATAAATTCAAGCCCTGTAGATTATGTAGAAATAGACCTGGAGATTCCATAGAAATTCAAGCCCTACAGAGTCCATAGAAATAGACCTGCAGAGTCTATAGAAATAGACCTATAGAATCTATAGAAAATTCCTAGACTTATGCAAAATCAAAAATGAATTGCCCTAAAATAGGAAAGGAAGAAGGGGACCGATTTTTGGCCTATTAGACCAAAAATGTTCAACATTTATAAAATAATTTGATATGAACAAGCTCTTAAATATTGGCATATAATAATTCTTTCACATCAAGAAATAATATAATGAGTCAGCTACCCATTTCACCATGAGATGGTGATAGGGCTTATATTCCTCTACTAGCGCAGCCAAAATGGATCAAGGGGAATTATGCAATCTCTTCCTCAAATATATTAATAAGGATATGGGGGAAGATGTCTATAAATTCCCATATCAATCATATGAAGAATCTCTTAAGATTTCCTTGCAAATTGACCTGGTAGATATTGATAGTGGTCAGAGAACTTATGGGACCAATGGGCACATTATCACCCCAAACTAAAATAATGGAGAATTTTAAAGCACAAGTCAAAATAGTATAAATAATAAGTCCTGAAGGTCTTAAATTGAATTAAGAATACCACTATCGATGGCATCATTGATCAAAAAAAGAATCCAACCCACATGAATAACAATCAATATTAGCCTATAAACAACACCAATATCACTAACAATGTTGGTGATATGAGCCAAAATCCCCCTTCTATCATTCATTTAGTCAATTTTAAATGACACCCACCATGTAATATGTAACACCAAACCATAATCAAAATCAATACTATCCTATTGAATAATTTGCCTAGTTTCAGAACTAAACATATTACCAACAAAATAATCAACAAGAGTTTGGGAAACATGGGAATAACGTAAATCCAAGGGAATATGATCCCAATGTATATTGCCTCTTCCACTAATTATTGTTCATACCACTCAAAGCTATAGGAAGTATAATAAATTTATCCAAAGACTCCTAGAAGATCAAAGGTAGACATTTGTTAATATGTTCCTAGGGAACATTGGTACAAACTCCTGGGCCTTTCAAGATGGTCATTTCACCCTTTAGAATCAGAATCTCTAGATCTACCAAAACCCATTTCCTAACCAAAAAACATGTGTTAACCAAAATCAATAGTAGGGTGGCCCACTAAACCACTCAATTCAACATAATCAACTCATGATGGTTTGCACTTATGATGATGAAGCCTCCACCTCTAGAGATGTAAACACTAATGTTGTTCCTTAGTTGGGAGTCTAAGGCAAAACTAAAATAATAGGATTCATGGAATTAGAAGTTGAAGAAGAGGCTAACACCATTACTCACACTAGAGAGTACCATCCTATGACTCTTCATCCCTAAACATTATGGAAATCAAAACTATTCCTAAACACATGGGAAACTATGATTTTATCTTTGATTTAACTAAGACATTCTCCCACATTTTGTTCCTTGACTTACTCAATAACTCCCCTACTCATCGATCAAACTTTATTGATGCCCTAGGGATGGGGAATCTATCTAGTGTTAATCCTGACCACAATCCCATATCAACCACATTGGTCTAGACATGTTTCCACTTGGTCAAGAATCATGGGATATTGGTTATTTCTTTGATTTATGAAGTCTTCCTAAATTTGAGATGGGAAAGAGGGGATATCTATCCCTATTTCTATATATTTGATTTTACAATAATTATGTGAATAAATCCATGGTTGATGATAGAGTAGTTGCCAATATTTTCCCTTATTCCTTCCTACAAAATCTTGGTGCCCTAAGAGGGTGCTAACTGAGTTCTATGTCATAGATAAAGATACCAACTACAATATGATCTTGAGAGGATTTTGGATACATATGTGAAGGTCATCCCTTCAACCTTATTCCAAAAAAATTGAATCATACACATAGGCAAGATCTTTGTAGCCCAAAGGGACTCTAAATCCTTTGATATGTTATAATAAATCATGCATAAACATCCTAGGTTACACATTGATTACCACCTACCTCCCAACAAAGTCACAAAACCCCCACAATTGGTTTATGTTACTGAACCCATGAAACCTAAATTAGTTATCTTAAAAGATAAGTCAAAATGGAAAGATGTAGTGATGACTAAAATACCACTAATCTATAAATAGTCATCGATCCAGTAATATCTACCCTGTCTATAATCAAAAACATCAATCTCTTTGAAAATGATACTTCACTCATTCCTCCATTAAATTGATGAGGGGTGGGAACTTACAATTTATCTAAATCTCAAATCCAATAGTCCCATGAAGGGTTGGATATTATACCAAACATGTGCATGATAGAGGTGTCAAGGATTAAATAAGTCCCCCTTTGTAACAAACATCCTAGTGACTACCATCATTATCACCCATCACTTAATGGCATAGGGGTAAGTCACACTTTTCATTCTAATCTTATCACTTTTGAGTCTCTTCATAGTATGCTCTTGGATCATGTTATGATAGGGATATACTAGTTTTATAGAGTTACTGACCCATTGATTTTGTTTCCTCCTAAGATATCAGTCATTCTACTTCAGCTTGTGCCTAGTTATACTTCTCATCATGTTCCAAGTCCTCCAATAGGCAACCAGAATATTATTTCTCCCCCAGCCATGCTAGTGCTCAAAGAGAGGATTCATACTATGATAATAGGTACTATATAAATTAAGATTAGAACTCATGATTATCCACATATTTCTAAAGGGGGACCCTTTCTTCCCCTCATGAAGATAAATGACCCTATAAAGTCACTCGTTTACTTATTATAGGCTTTCCCACATATAATAATGGGATAAATAGTACTATCCATGTCCTATCAATAGTACATCAAGATGCATAACTATGTCTACATACCTCCTATACTAAAATGATATCCTAATTATGTTGGTATCTCCCCATGCTAAAATAAGATCCTAACTGTCACTTCCCACACCAAAGAGAAGGCCTAATAAGTGACATTTTAAATTTTCATAAATGTTTGCCTACCTCAACCAAGAACTTATAAATCAACCTTTGGTATTCCTATAAGTGATTCCCTCCTTCATCTTGACCATCAGGGTAGATCTTTTAAGTTTATACAAGACATTCCATTTACCTCATGAGGGTGACAGGTTCATTATTCTTCAGAGTATCAGGACTGATAACCCAAATAAGTATTTATTGATATTTTTGATATCCATATGGTATAAATATTAGAATACCAATAAAATTTAATAAATTATTATCCCCCTTATATACACAATTAGTGGTTCTTTTACTATGATGGGGCTAAGTGTTGCCTAGGCACTGAGGTGTGGGTTGTTCTTATTTATCCTAAATGGCAAGTCAAGCCTTTTAGTTTTAAGATATACTTTGAGAGTAAGAATAATGGGGTTGAATATGAGGCCCTATTACTTGGCATGCTCATTGAAAAAAAATTGGTATTCAAAACTTAAGTATCTAAGGTGACTCATAGTTGGTTTTGAACCAAGTTTCTGAGGTCTATCAAACCAATGCCTAACATATTCACCTATATAAGACCACTATGCTCAAGATTGTTAAATACTTTGACTTCATTTCTATAGAATCCTTCCATTAGGAAGGAAACTAACTTATTTACTCTATGGCTTCTTTTTTTTCATGCTTTGACCCTCATCATGCTATAATAGAGTCCAATTTCAAAGTTCAGTCAGGATGCAACTTCTTGTGCCTAAAACCCCTAATGACCAAATTATCACCCATATCAGGAAAAATAATGATCCATTATTCCTTGATTTACCTAATAATTATGAATTTATTATTGATTTTTTGAGATATTATGATGAACTCGCATCATTCCACCACAAGAGGGGATTCTCACTTACCTGTTATCCCACATCAGCCTTTGAGACCAAATATTATGATTCTTACTATCACATAGAGGATTACCTATTTTATGATGATGAACATGATAGTTTAAATGTGGAGGGTAAATATATTTATCTTACCCTATCCCCTAATGTGTTTGAATAGGTAAATTCCTCCTTCATTGAAGAAACCATTGACATTAACATCAGGACGGAGGAGAGTCTCAAACTTCTCAAGCTAGGGTATACACTCCCTGAGAATGAGGTGGAAGGCCATAATCATCTCCTCATAGTAATCTCAAAAAAAATTAATTTATTTTACACTAACATGGTAGGCATAAACCTCAATGTGGTTATCCACAACCTAGTTCTAATGTTTGATGTGAAATAAGTTAAACAAAAGCTTGGGGCCATCAAGCCTAAGGTCATGTTGATGGTAAAAGAGTATGTCATCAAAATTTTAAGAGTCAGATTTATTAAGCTAGTGGACTATTACAAGTGGATGTCCAACATTTTCCTCATCCTTAAGAAGAACAATAAAGTCAATAAATGTATATCTTTCAATATATCAATAAAAGATGTCCAAAATATGACTTCCCTTTCTCATCCATTGACATCATTATTGATGCTCCTATAGGATATGAGTTACTAGCACTCATGGATGGCTTCTCAAGATACAATAAAATCCATATTTATAATAAGGATTAGAGTAAGACATCCTTTACTATTCCATGGGGACCTTTTTTATGACGTGATGCCTTTCGGTCTCAAAAACATAAGAGAACATATCAAAGGGCCATGACCCACATATTCCATGATATTATTTACAAGATAGTGAAAGTTTAATTAGATAATATTATAATGAAATCAAGACAATAAATATACCATTTATAGGTTTTATATACCATCTTAACATGCTTAATCAAATATGGTGTTACTCTTAAACCATAAAAATGTTTGTTTGGTGTCACCGGTAGAAAATTCCTAGGATATATCATCTCCTAGTGTGGGATTTATATTGACACTAATAAGATCTAAGAAATTTTGGAAATTCTCCCTCCCATAGATGAATCAAAAATCATAAAATTCCTAGGTGAGTTGGGATCCATTCGATGGTTCATTCCTAATCTTGCCTATGTCATTTATCCTATTAACAACCTACTTAAAAATATAAGTGGCTTAACTTGGATAGATGATTGTCAAGAGACATTCAAAGCAGTAAAACACTTCCTTATGTCTCCCCCCACACTCATGGAACCTAAGTCAAATAAGCCCTTGATACTCTACATTAGAGTGATTGAGGTGTCCCTTGCATACTTGTTAACTAAAGAGGATAATATCGATAGAGAACATGACATTTATTTCATCAGTCATACCCTTATTGATTACAACACATGATACACTCAAGTAGAAAATGAATTCTTAGTTATAGTATTTATGACCAAATTATTCTGACACTATATGCTCAATCAAGAAATGAGGGTTATCATGAGGTCCCAAGCCCTACATACTTTTATAACTTAATTAGATCTCTAGGAAGGTTGGGCACTTCATTATGATCCTAAGTAAGTTTGATTTAATTTATTCTAACTAAAAGTATGTTAAGGATAGATCTTGTTGATTGGTTGGTTGATTCTCTCTCAAAATTTAATGACCTTGTTAATACCAAATTTTCCAATGAATTGATCCACTACATAGAAAAACATGTTATTAACTCTTCTCCTTGGTACATAGATATTGTCAATTACCTAATTGACCACACTTATCTCAAATATGCCAACTCATAGTAGAATATATGTCTTCACATCATCACATCTAAGTATGTTATTATAGATATTGTCCTTTATCATAGGGCCTTTGATGACATGTTACTTCAATGTGTTGACCAAGAGGATTCAAAATTAGTCATCTTTCATTATCACAGTAGCATTTGTGGTAGGCACTTTGGTGGCCATATGACTTCTTGAAAAATATACAAGATGGGATATTTATAGCCCACTTTATACCATGATGCCATCGAATATGTACTCAAATATGAAAAATGTCAAAATTTTCCACATGAGATACATATTCCCATGAGGGAATTGTAACCCATTGTCACTCCATGGCTCTTTTCCACTTAGGGTTTGGATTTAGTAGGTAAACTATCCCCTACTTCTTTGTATGGTCATAATTTCCTTATCAAAATAGTTTAGTATTTTAAAAAGTGAGTAGAGGCTATGTAAATAAAAAATAATAATTTATAATTCATCATAAAGTTTATCATGAACTAAATCATTTTCTAATCTAGGGTCCCATAGGTCATCATTACTAACAATTGGTCCCCTTGTAGAAACCCTAAAATTTGTGAGCTATGTAATAAGTTAGATATATCACACCACTCAACCTCTATATGCTACCCATAGGCCATTGGTCAAGTTGAAGCTAATAAAAAAACTGTAAAGTCAATTTTGGTTAATACTATCAAAGATGCTAAGAAGATTGGCACTTAAAGCTCTATATAACATTGTGGGATTAAAGAATGACTATTAAGACAACCACGAGGGTAACTACCTACTCACTCATGTTTATATCTAAATTTAATCTACCCTTAGAAGTATAAATACCTATCATTTGAGTTTCCCTCCAAGGCCTTATTGATCATGAAGAGTATACAGAGGTGTGACTATCTGAATTAGAAATTTTAGACAAATGTCAGATCACCACCATAAAAAATCATATTGATTATGCTAATCATATGAGTAGACAATAAAATAAATACATCAATGATTACCAAATCCATTTAAGATACCTTTCTTTTAGGCTTGATAGTCAGATTGATAAGAAGAAATGAGAAGGTCAAAAGTTTAGACCTAACTGGTTAAGCCCCTACTTAGTGATAAAAAGCTTTAAAAATAGAGCCTAACAGTTATGCACTCTATAGGGCAAGGAATTTGGTGAATATGTGAAATCTTTTCACCTAAAATGATTATATATCTAATAATTTTATATCACAATGTTCTCATTCACATTGCATTTTCATAGTTTATATGTATGTCTTCATATCAGACATGTTGTTTACTGATTATTTGATTGTTAGTACACATGGCATAAAAAGTTTTAGAATTCAGAATATCATATTATCCAATTCTCACATTACCATATCACCCCATAGATAACATTCTAAAAATAAGCATTACATTGGTTTTTGCCTTAATTATTATGAGTAGAGTAAATATATTTTCCCTAGATCTTATTTCACAACTTAGAAAATGGTAGCCTATAGTCTAGTCTTGATGCTTGTCCATAATAGATTATCCACTTATGGTACCTTCTAAAGTAAAACATTATCATGCTTAAAAATAGGTAGCTTTACTCACCTATCTTGGTCCTTAATGATGAGCCCTTGCATCCTACTAGTTGCATGGGGTCAAGATTTGGGGGTAAAGGCCTTGCAAATATAAAAATAAACACTCCAATGAAAATAAAAAGCTCTTGGAAATAAAAAATTTATATTATATATCTCTTTCCCCTTACTAACCCTAAATTTTAAGTTCTCGCATGATCCAAGTAAAACTTTAGGTGACAATTCGGGTGATGGTCCTACCCCAATTGGTGGTAGAGCTTCCAGGAGACATAACTTTTTCACCATATCTCTAATTGACTCCCCGTTTGAGACATTAGAAAGATAAGAATGAGGAGAATGAAATTAAATATAATTATCTATGCTCGATGGGTTTTGATCCTCAAAAACCTAATGGAAGTGCCATAAATTTCAATTTTAATAGTGATATCTAAAAATAGTAATTTCTTGAATTTTGTTTTATTGTAAATCATGAAAGTTGAAAGAATTCATCTCCCTCGAGATTGGTTACCTTTCACATACTCCTCCCACCTTCAAATTATGTATAAATTCAGATGTAACGTAAGAATGAAATTAGACATCTCTTCGTAGAGATAAGCATATGTTTGTATTTGTAATCTTATGAGTAATAAAACATCTCTTCTCAGAGAAATCATTGTTACTGTGTTATTTTCATGTTCTTGAAATATATTTCAACCAAAAATTCTTATTTTTGGATCATCACATATTACTAGTTATGTGGGGTTATCATTGGGAAGAGATGTTCTTACTCACCTGCGTCTAGCCTTTGGTGATGAGCCCATGTGTATTCCTGGTCGCATGAGACTAAGTGTAGGAGGTCACAAAGAGAAGTAAAGGCCAAATTCATAAACAATATCAAATTAAAGAGTGTCCAAAAAGATACTTATTCAAAAAGCTTACCTACATGTTTATGTTTAAAAGGGTAACCTTTTCCTATTTGTTGATTTTGTTAGGACTAGTTATCTTTAGATGAAACCAATAAAGTTAGTGTTTTGTAAGTCTAACAAGAAGTACATTTTCCTCTTTGATTTTATGGATTAGGTCATCTTATTTTTTCATATAAAATTTTTATATATGGTTTTCAATCCTTATCACCATGCATTTATCATACTCTCCTTTTCAATCATTGGTTTAAATTGAAAGTTATAGGTTGTGTAAACAAAACAACTAGGTAGTCACCTGAAAAACAAATGTTATCACATTTACAGTTTCATATATTTATCCATCACATTAAATCATTTTATTACATTTTGTTCCCACATATATACAAGCATTTTCTATATTATTATATCAAAATCAAAGAGATACAAGTACATCATCACGGGCCTAGTCATCTAGAGTGTATAAACTAAAAATAAAAACACAAAATTTAATGCCAAAACACATTAATGATAAGTCACTAAGATAATCCAAATATATATTATGTTGATTCTTTTTTAAATGTCTTGAGTCACATTGGACCTCCATGGTGATGTTTTTATTAGACATCCTTTTTGTACAAACTTAATAGTTATTATGATATATATATATATATATATATATATATATATATATATATATATATATCATAATAACTATTAAGTTTGTACAAAAAGGATGTCTAATAAAAACATCTCCATGGAGGTCCAATGTGACTCAAGACATTTAAAAAAGAATCAACATATATAATGGTATGGCAAAAACATCTAAAGTGAGTCTCAAGAGCCTGTCCTCCTTTTATGAGAGGGTACCGATGTAGAGGAGTGTCGAGGGTTATCACTCTTGCATCATCTCCTACTAGTATCAACCTTAGATGCCACCTCACCCTCTCCAAAATTAAAGTCCAATATGGTGGCCCATGTTGGTACCTCCCTCTAAAGTTGTCTTCCATGTCATGTGACCAAAATATCTACCTCCTCCTCTGCCCACCATCATTTTTACTATGGCCTCCATTCTCCTTGATCCATCCAACAAGGTATTATTCTTCATCCTCAGCACTTTCACCATTACAAAAGCATGGTACACTAAAGATAAGACATATATGTGCCAACCAATCCTTGTAAATATTCCAAGATATATCAAAAATTGGTCTCTAAATAACCTAGTGCTCATCTAAAAAAGGTTGATCATGGTGTCGATGATCATCCCATCCACTCACCTATAGTATCTATCATCATAGAATATAAAATCAATGTCAGAACCATTTGATAGAAAAATCCAACACATGTAAAATCTATAAAAAAAACTAAAAATCAAAGTACATGCTATAATCATAAATTGTAAATTAACATTTTACCTAGGTCCCCCTAACACTAGTCAAGTCAGAACCATCATTTATGACCTCCTCTTCATAAATGTCTAGGTCCTCCTCTAGTATGACATACTTTGGAGCCTCACCATATCCACCTCCTTGATGTTTTTGTTGTACGAGGTCATCTTAAGTGGGATCTTATTTTGGTGGTGGTGGTGGGCCCATCTATCATTTCCTTGCTACACCTTGTCTTCCTCCTCCCTTGGATACCTATAGGGGAGGTTCCTATGCCAATCATGGCTGGATTGTCCAGGTGATGGGCTCCCCTATCATAATTAGGTACTATGCCAATCATCCTAGTATTGCCACTCTCACCACCTGTATGCCCCTATAGACAATCCTAGTGATGGGAAGGTTGCTTGCATAGGGCTTACCAAACTATTATGGAACCCTATATAAAAGGTGTACCTTAACCTATGAAATCTTATCCCAAACTTGAGTGGCCATAATAATTTCAACAAGATAGGCCCCCTCATCAACCTATTATACAGCCATTTTTTGGTATCATTGAGTGATTAGTTTGGTAGCTATCAGAGTCATTAGTTTTTCAATCAAAGCATGGAAAAGGTGCCACATCTATCCACATAATGTCCCTAATGTTTTTGAACACTCCAATCATCACTCCCCTCTAATAAGAGATGATTCACTCATAAATCTAGCCCATGAAAGGGCCCTAAATGAGACACGTGATACAGGTCCCAATAGGTCTAAGTCAGTAACTCTTGGATCTAGGAGTATTTGTTCCCCTTTCATTAATGTGTCATATAATTAATGACCAAATAAACAAACATGTGTCATTAAACTTGTCTCCCACTAGATAAAGGGCAATGATGCCAATAATGGCCTTCCACAAGTTGGGGATTGTTGATCCCTTAATGTAGGAAATCCTCACACCACACTTTGCACCCACATCAGGTGCATCAATGTTTATAAAATACTTTTTCCAATACTAAGCCTCACAATTACTATCGATAACTCATATGGATACCAATCAATCGATCATTGAAAGTCCCATGATTTGATAGGCATCAACAATAGGGATCATCCACTCTCTTAGGTCCTATAAGAACATAAACATGTTTCAGTCGAGGTCCCAATAGGTAAAAATTTCACAAAGTAATAAAATAGAGGTCAAAATGATCCCCACCTACATAATTTATAAAATCCCAGTGCAATCAAATATGGCTATCCCGTAAATCATTAGAAGCGCTAAGACTTAGGGATGCCATTACTACTCTCTAACTATGCTCCACATTTTTTAGTGTCCATACATTAGATAAAATAACATAAGTTATCTCAAAAACTATCTCTACTTGTCAAAATAATAAAAATTGTAATTTTTAGAGTCTGGTTCTATTAAGCAAAGATGCCCTTATTTATAAGGGGTAGTTATGCAACCATCACAATGATTATGTAACTCCCTTAGGTGGAAGTTACATAACCACTACTGGATATTACATAATTATTATAAGCGCTTGCATAACTAAACTTTTTAATGGTTACGCAACTTCCCATGTAGATAAAGACAGTTATAGAACCATTATAATTGTTATGTAACTATCAACCTACAAAGGGTGGTAGATCCATCCTCTAGCGGTAGTTTTATCCATTGGTTGCATGTCTTCCAAACCCTACTAAAACTCCTAGAATCTACCAAAAATGTCAAAAAATTTAATTTTTCCTAATCTCTACTTTTCTGCACTAATATTTCAAAACTATTTTTTTTTAAATAGACTAGATTTCTTACAATTTTTTATCATAAGTTACAAAAATAGTGCAAAAGAGAAATGGACACAAAACTTATATGATCCTACCATGTAGATCCTCCTATTATTAGATTTGTCATCCTCGCATCATTTTCATCCCATTGACTACTTTCTCTCTCGAAATGGTCACAGACAATCCAAAGCTCAAGAAATATCATAAGTTATTGACAGAAATGAATTCATTTTAACAAGTTTTTGAATATATTGTTCCTCAAACTAGTCGTTTTAGTTTTAAAACTTTCCAATTTTAGCATATTTTCATATTTTACACATATTTTCAAATTTATAAATTGTACTTGTTAAATTATACAATTCATTCTCTAAAATTAATGTTGTAATGACTTTTCTATCTTTTGTAGCACATTTATAGTTTTGTAGGTACTTGACCACTTGGTGTCGAATTTAGTCCTCTAATGGGATAATTCATTTAGTATTTATTTTTCTCATGCATATGGTACGTATTATTATTCATAGTTTGATTATGTACTATATTTTCCATTTTCTCATCACATTGAAATTGATTCTCATCTTTTACTTGCAGGTTGTTTGAAGTCTCGACTAGCTTCGCTACGCCACCAAGATAAGTAAGGTAAGTATTTCTAACTTCCTATTTTCCTTTTATATGCCACTATTTGATATTATACCCTTATCAATACATGACAAGGTGTCCTTATGAGGGATAAAATATGTATACACCCAATTTTTGTAGGATGCAATATTTTTGTGATGCCAATACCCTTCAATAACTAATTCTCACAAAATTAAAACTCGGACTTGATATCTATTTAACATACTTTTGGTCAGTCTTCTAATTTTCTTCAAACATTTTTTATTGAAAAACTAAACGCAGAAGTCTATGAGTTGATCCTACAATCCAAATATGATTCTATTTAAATATTTCATAATATGTCAATTTAATTTACAAAGAAAAACCCAACCAAAATTAATATTCTTGTGCACCTTTTGGTTGTCTTCAATATAATCAATTACAGATTGCCTCTACAAATTATTTCATGAAACACTTGAATTCATACCAAAACATCTCAACACATTTTCAATCAATTACCATTTATAATAAAAACTTGATATGCATATTTTAATATTCCATCCCATTTATTTTCACCTCAATATTCACGGCTTATAAATTACAACCACTAGCATAAATGTAAATCGCCTAGATCTAAAAATTGCACTGAATTCAAATCTATCAATTTAATTTATGAAATAAATAAATCAATTTATATGTTGTAGTCTTTTCATATTTTTCAAATAATACTCAATGAATTAAATCTTATAAGCAAAGCCTAATATGGATGGATTTAATTTTGAAACTTAAGATCCAGATAACTATTTTAGATAAATCGATTCACATATATTTCCCAATCTTTGACAATGGATCACATCTACTTAACAATCTGGGATGGTAATAACCCAAATCATTTCATGTCAATTTAATGAATCGATCCTTCTTTAGACTAATACACCATCCTTCAAGGCATCTACAATTGCATACAAAATATTTACTCTAATTCAAGATATTTTAATTTAATAAATTCACCTCAATTTACCTAAATCTTAGACAACAACTAAACCAGGGGTTCCAAGTCAATTTTCCAAGTTTGGATAGTAGGACGATTCATAATATATGATGGAAATATCAATTTTCACCCTATTACCCTTTAGAGAATTAGTTGTTATTAGAGTCCTCTCTTCGTCAAACTATTCGATTTTCACAACTTCGACCTTACCACTCTTTGAATTTGGTTTATACCAAACTAATACAATTTTAATACAATATATGGCTCGTTATACCCCTTGAAACCCCCATCACTATGATTTTTAACCAATAAGATCAAGCTCCATAACCAACAACTATCATATTCACATAGCATTTACATAGAGACACCTTTAAGCATATAATGCATCGAGAACATATCGAGCATTTTTTTTGTTATTTTTAATGCTAAATCCACTCAAATATCTATATAGTTTGTCATAATGTAATACCATAAAACAAAATTTGAATGTATATAACTGTCTTGTTTCAAAGGACTGAGTTCAAGAATAATTTGTTCTAGACTATCTCTCTTAATATAATGTTTTAAACTCAAGAAGCATGTATCAAGGTTGATAGAATTTGAAAACATTCACTTAAAAATCCAAAATGTACCTATTTATCACTATAATCACAATCATTCTCCTTTATTCATTAAAAAAAATCAAAATTTATACACATATCTACAATTTCTTCAAACTATATACAAGGGCAAATTGCCTACTTTCTTACTCGACTATCCACTTGTATTGGCTTGTTTATTCTTATATTATCATGAATTTCAAGATATTATCTTTAATGATTATCATTCCCATATATTTCTCTCTTCATATTTATCACTTTCATTTGAATAAATCTTATTTCATTTATTCTCTCTAACTTACAAGCTTACATTGTGCACACTCCTAGGTGACTTTCTATTACATTTCTTTAAATAAAAGACATTTTCTATATAAGAATAGATTTCTAAGACTCTAGAAATAGATTATAGTCTTTACAGATCTCATAAATTCTTTAAACTCTTTACAATTCCTTATTATCCTACCTCATATTCACTTATAACCAAAATTCACATAGCAATTTATGATGCTCCTACATCAATCTTTTGGGCTTGTAGATTTTCATGGGCCCCTACTCATGAATTTTTTTATTTGACCTTGTTGTCATTATATTATTTTTCTTTGTCTTCTACCCTCAAATTTTCATATAAATAAACATGTTGTTTTGATCCACACCTATATTTTTTATTTTTCTTTCAGTTACTCAATGAGCTTCATTCTTCAAAATCTTCTTCATGTTGAGTTTCAGTAGCTTTGTACTTCTCAATCTTTATCCTTTTATTTCTCTCTTTCTTTTTGTACCTTTTTCTTCTCATTTCCTTCTCAATTGCAAGCATATAACTTTCTAGTTCACTTCCATATGAAGTTATTTCTTTAATCTCTACATGTTCTTGTTCAACTACACAACTAGTTCAATTGCACCAACTTGCTTAACACATGTTTTTTTACATGCTTTGTGTTATACAAATCTCTTGGAAGATGTTCTTCATCTTTAGCTTCCAACTCAATCTCATTCCTTGGAAACATTCTTGATATTCCTTTTTAATTATCCCTACATGAAAAATTATTTTTATCTTCTTGTCCTTGGCATAAGGACTCTTGCTTCTCGAAAATGTTCATAAGTTCTCCTATGAAATCTTGTACCGCTATACCTATAAAATCAACAAACATTGTAGATGAAAACTCTTTCAATGTGTTCTTCTTCCATCCCCATTTTTGAGGATTTTCATCACTGACTTGTGTATCCTGAACTTCCCTTTGCCTCAAGATTTTTTTATTTTCAAGCTCTCTAATGAGCTTATCAATTTGCTCTAAATCTTCACCTACTTCTAATAAATCAACTAGCCTTTTAGGAGGGTTAAACAATTCCTCCAACATCCTCATTCCTTCTTTCAGTGATATCTCATCTATCTCTCCACTTTCTTCATCAAATTTAGGACCATCAAACTTAGATCTTGTATCTTTTTTTGTTTTACTTTTCATCTGCATTTTCTCTTTTGTGGAAACTGATTTCCATTCAACATCATTCTCCAAATGACTTTCATTACCTAAATCATTAGTCTTTACTAGAGACATAAAATTAGAAATTTTATATTCTTCATGTTGTTTCATCACCTGTTCTAGCAATTACTCCTCTTTGGGTGTTAAATTTGATCCTTCTCCTTTCTGCAAGTTAATTCCTATAATCATCTCATCACTTGATTCATCAATATTTTTAATTGAATTATTTAATGCATCATTATCCAAAAAAAAATATTTACCTTTCACTTCACTGGTATTCTTCTTTTTCCAAATTTTCCTTGGGCTTACCTCTATCCTTCTAGTCTCTTACTCCTTTTTGTTGGTTGGTGGAGACTTCCTTCTATCCTGAGCTAGTATAGATTTTATCCCAAAATCTTCTTTTTTTTGTACAGGTCTTCCATTTGAGTTACCAGTTTCAATAACCTTTTGATTGAATCTTGCATTCTTCACTTCAACAACTGGTTTCTTCATCCATTTTATAAATACATACTCATGATTTATTACAAGTTATGGAGATTTAACATTGCCTTCATTTTGATTCATCTTCACATCAACAATATTATTTTTAGATATAAGATTAAAATCAAAATTTAACTTTTTAATTACATGTTCCATAGCATGTTGCATTGTCTCATTCTCTTTCATATTTTTTTTGCTTGTAATCACACTTTTCAGGTGTTCTTCCTTGTGTGATTCCTTTCTTTCTTCTACCAGGAGGCTATCTAGAGCATCATGAAAATCTACACTTTCTTCCATTTCATTATTAACATGCTGAAAGATTTCAATTTCCTTCCTGGGAGCTTCTACAACTTTCTGTCTTTCACTGTCAATTTCACTATTAAAAATTATTTGACTTCATGGGTGTTTTGTTTGCCCTATTCTTTGCAAACTGTAAGGCCTTATCTTTGACCCTCTTTTTGAGGTTCTCCTTTATTTCATAAAAAAATGTAAATATAATGTTAAATAACCAGATTAGAGACCAAAATGTCCCTTTGAGTACCTCCTTTGCTGACACTCTCCTCTTGCTTTTCTCAAGTGCTTCTCTCTACACTTTTCCCTCTTTTATGTTCTCTTCAATGAAAACCTTCTTTTGTTGTTTACAAGACAACTATCCACTCTTCAAGTCTCCATGGGTTATTTTCCTCATGGCAATTATCTCTTGCCTTCTTCTCCTAATAAATGACTCTATAGGCCACTTAATTCTTCTCTTCAAATGCTAGCCATATGCTTGGCTTCCTTTTTCTAACCACTGACTCATCAAAATCTCAAGTTCTAAATTTATTAAATATAATTTGAGACTTATTATTTCTTTCTCCATTTCTATTTTACAAGCTTACAAGCTGCCTGCTTGCACTTCAAATTTGCTACTATGTCTATTTGTCAAGAGCAAATCCTACCACAATTTCACGGAGCCACACTTACACAAATCATTCATTTTCAAACAAATAATTTCATTATCAAATCAAACCCCAAGAGCTTATTGCTCTAATACCAAAATTAATGCCAATACCCTTCAATAACTAATTCTCACAAAATTGAAACTCAGACTTGATATCTATTTAACATACTTTTGGGCAGTCTTCTAATTTTCTTCAAACATTTTTGATTGACAAACTAAACTCAAAATTATGTGATCTGATCTCGCAATCTAAATATGTTTCTATTTAAATATTTCATAATATGTCAATTTAATTTACAAATAAAAACTTGACCAAAATTAGTATTCTTACGCACCTTTTGGTTGTCTTCAATACAATTAATTCCATATTGCCTCTACAAATTCTTTCATGAAACACTCAGATCCATACCAAAACATCTTAGCACCTTTTCATGCAATTACCATTTAGAATAAAAACTTGATATGCATATTTTAATATTCCATCCCATTTATTTTCAACTCAATATTCATGACTTATAAATTAAAACCACCAGTGTAAATGTAAATCACCCAGATCTAAAAATTGTGTTGAATTCAAATCTATCAATTTGATTTATGAAATCAATAAATCAATTTATGTGTTGCAGTCTTTTCATCTTTTTCAAATAATACTCAATGGATTAAATATTATAAGCAAAGTCTAATATGGATGGATTTAATTCTGAAACTTAAGATCCAGATAACTATTTTAGATAAATAAATTTAATCACATCTACTTAACAATCTTGGACAGTGATAACCCAAAGTGTTTCATGTCTATTTAATGAATCAATCCTTCTTGAGAATAATATGTCATCCTTCAATGCGTCTATAGCTACATAAATTTAATAAATTCACCTCCATTTACCTAAATCTTGGATAGTAATTAAACCAAGGGTTCCAGGTCAATTTACCAAGTTTTGATAGCAGGGCGATTCATAATATATGATAGAAATATCAATTTTCACCCTTTTACCCTTTCAAGAATCAGTTATTATTATAGTCCTCTCTTTGTCCAACTATTTTATTCTCACAACTTTGAACTTACCACTCTTTACATGTGATCGATACCAAACTAATACCACTTTAACACAATAAATGGTTACATTATAAAATGAATCTAAATATAACATATCATACAATTTATCCTCAGAGCATACTACAAATAACTAATTGTGCATGTTACGAGTGCATCAGTTAAAATAAAATACTAAAACCAATAACCCATCTTCCTATATTCCATGCCTTAACTAGATTTTAATCTTTATGTGCATGAAGACTTTAAAAGGATCTGATAACATGCAACTTTACTTTTTCTCAATCTAACAAAGGTCATCAGTTTCTTGTAAAGTGGTATGGATTATCTCGATTCAATTTTTAATAACCAGCAACACTTGCCACACTTACCATGATGCCTCATAATCTCTGAACCAAACTTTCCTCCACAAAATATTGGCTCACTATCACATTCATATAGCATTTACGCAGAGACGTCTTTGAGCAGATAATGCACCAAGAACATATCAAGCCTTTTTTTGGGTTACTTTTAATTCTAAATCCACTTAAAGATCTATATAGTTTGTCACAACTTAATACCATAAAACAAAATGTGAATGTGTAGAACTGTCTTGTTTCAATGGACTGAGTTCAAGAATATTATGTTCTAGACTATCTCTCTTAATATAATGTTTTAAACTCAAGAAGCATGTATCAAAGTTGACAGAATTTTAAAACATTCACTTATAAATCCAAGGCATACTTAGCTATCACTAGAATCACAATCATTCTCCTTTATTCATAAAAACAATAGCAAAATTTGTACATATATCTGTAATTTATTCAAACTATATACAAAGGCAAATTGCCCGCTTTCTTACTCGACTATCCACTTGTCTTGGCTTGCTTATTCTTATATTCTCATGACTTTCAAGGTTTTCTCTTTAATGATTATCATTTCCATATATTTGTCTCTTCATATTTATCAATTTCCTTTGAATATCTCTTATTTCATATATGCTCTCTAACCTACAAGCTTACGTTGTGCACACTTATAGGTGACTTTCTATTACATTTCTTTAAATAAAAGACATTTTCTATATAATACTAGATTTCCAAGACTCTCTAGAAATAGACTATTGTCTTTATAGCACTCATAAATTCTTTAAACTCTTTACAATTCCTTATGATCCTAACTCATATCTAGTTATAACCAAAATTCACATAACAATTTATGATGCTCCTGCATCATTTTGATACAATAGGTCTGATGATAATGAAATGACCTCATAATGATGCTCAAATAGAAACTCTTTAATACTTTCACCTTTTTACTTCCCTATATCTCTCAGGACTCCTAAAACCCCATTTTGTGTTTTGCCCTTAGAGATTCTCTCACCATGTTTTCAACCCTTTCTCATTGGTGATGGAATCGTCCTATTAGGTTACAAAACCATCACGTTGATGACAAGTTTATCACAGTGGTTGTGTAAATTGATGTAGTGGTTTTGTATTAAAATTAGGGCATTTTCATAATATGTAGTGGTAGTTTTGTCCCTATAAGTGGTGGTTACATAATTACCCCAATAAATAGAAGTGATTTCATCACTATTGTTTCATCTTCTAAATTTAGCTTTTGTAAATCATTCTTTGATGCATTTTGTGTGATTATTGTCACACTTCTTGCTTTCTCCATCAAAATTCACCTCCAATCATGCCCAAGTCACTCCCTATTCTATTTTCAATCATTTTGAGCCCCTTCCAAATTCAACTCCAACTCAATTAAACTCCTTCATACAAGCTCCATTTCTCTTCTACAAAGATCAGTTTTGGTTTGATTTTGGATCTTAAAAATAATATTTTAAGCTTAATAATTTTGAATGCTTTACAGCCACATCCTATTGCAATTGATTTGGATCTTGGATTTTATTGCTTTCTTATTTGAATATGCAGTTCTAAATAGTGAGGGCTTTTATTCTTGTAACCTAGTCTTTGTAAATAGTGACTTCAACCATCCATAGTCAAATGTTCCTTATTTTTTAGCTGTCTTTTTTCTTCTTCTCTCATTTTTGAGAGTCATATATTCATCCTTTTTTTTTAGAGTTTTTTACATCTTAATTTGAACAAAAAGAGTCAACATACTGAGAATCACAATGCAATAAATCTCTTGCTTTCAACTGGTCTATATCAAGATTAGGGGCAGGTTCTTAGCTTAGATTTACTTGTTTTATTTTATTAGATCATATAGATCAGTATTCAGTCTTGTGTTATCTTAAATCTTTATTTTAGATTAAAAAAAAATACTAATTTGATAGGAAAAAGAACTCCCTTCATTTTCCCATCTTTGCTACAAAAAAATAGTAAATAGACTCTTTATTTGTTTGCATCTCTCTCAGAAGATTAATTTAATTAGCATACTTTTACAATTAAAATTTAGAAATATTTTAGGAAGTATTTCATAAACTTCTTTCCAACACAGTAGTTATTTTTCAGATTCAAGATGAACTCTATTTGTCTCAAAACAATCAACTAGCAAGTAACAAAACCCTAGACAAACTCTAGGTAAACAAGAAGTTTTCATATTTCTAATCTTATTATTTTAGAATAATTTGAATTTTATTCTTATTTAGATCAATATAAAAATTTATATTTATATTTCTTACTAATTTTCAAATGAATCATTCAAAACTTGCATGCAATGGCTAGGAAAGTTGGAAAACTAGATTAGTTTGTTGGTTTCCAAGAAAATTGTAAAGGCATTAGAATGTTGTTGTTTTAAGATAGATTATTTCTTTCATTATTTTCATATCTATAAAAAATAATTTATATTAGATCCATCTCCACAATCAACCAAAAAAAATATAAAATGACTCTCATTTAGATTGCATTTAGACAAAGCTAGGAAAATTCAACATCTTGCACAATAGGGTAGATATCTTCTCTTTTCATGCATTATCAAATCATTGAAAAAGTATTTTGAAAAAATTGTTTCCATTTACTTTCAATTTTTTCATCTATTTACTTTCAACATTTAAATTTCAACATGCAAACATTTTACTTTCAAAAATCCAAAAAAATGACAAAAATAAATTAAATATTGCCAAAAACCTTGTCCAACCGTACAAGCCAAAAAACAAAAATAAATAAAAACCTTACTTATTACAACACAACAAGTCTTTAAAAAATCTATACAGACAATTTCATACACACACATTGCCTAATATATCTTAGATGACACTTCTTAAATAACTTGGTCTTATTAGAGAAGGTCTTTCCCATAGGGTTAGAATACTCGGCTCCATAGTTAGCATACAATATAATATTAACACTAAACTTAAGAGAGAGGTTTTTCATTATACCTATTGTAATTTTTCATTGATGTCATGTGTTTGAGTCTATCATTGATTCCAAAGTGAGAGTTGTCTTTGAGGTTATTGATGTAAAAGGAAGTGTGAGGTCTTGTGTGTTCAAAGAAGGCTAGCTCGGTCTTGGGTAGTGACCTATATGGTCTAAGGAGACTTGGTCAAAGGATAATTATGAGAGATTATTTTGAGCCTATATTATATATCTATAGGTGAGTAGTGAGCTATAGTAAGTGTCTTGAAGATCTCCGAATGGTATGATGCACAGTAGGGATGTGAGATGAACTAGTCCTTGAGCATGAATATGGCTTGTAAAAGTTTGTTGATGTTGATATAGAAGATGTATGTCAATATTTGAGCTTGGAATGAGGTTTTTAATTATGATAATGAGTCTTTTAATGCATCTACAGTGGCAGGAAGGTCAATTTTTTTAGGTTTAGTTCTTGCATGAAAGACCTAGTGTGAAAGCACAAGCTTGGTAGCTTGTTGAGATGAGCAGTATGAGACTTGTGTGAACAAGGTTAGAAGTATATGAGAATGGTATGATATCATTTGACATGTTGATATCAATACAAGATGTTTCCAATTGTATTCAAGGTCTAAAATGTGACTAGCAGTCCAAGACCTAATGTGCAAAGAGACCTAGTGTGGCCTGATGAGGTGTCAAAGTAATTTTCCAAGGTTATAGAGATCATATGAGATTTTTTAGATGTGTAAGAAGTTAATTAAAGCATTTTGATGAATTCTAAGGTCTTGAGTTGAAGGATAAACCATAAAATGGTGTTTTGAAGTCTCTCAAGCTCATAGAATAAGGTTTCCAAAGTTGAGAAGGAATTGTTGATGCTCATTGGCACATGTAAACTTTGCATGGTGTCCTAAGTATTTTAGGAGAGATGGGGAAGGGTTTTGAATAACATCTCCAAGCATTAATTTGAAATTTTAGGGGTAATACTGTATGAACAATCACTAACACTAGAACTGGTATAAAACCCTATCAAAACTCTCACAGTGACCTAATTGGAAAGATCTTATTTGAAAAGTGACGATAATGGATTGGTAAGGATTTTTTGATGATTGGATCATATAGAATACTCCTCTAGGCATCTCCAAGTGGTAGTTTTTTGTCAGGGTAGTGAGTAGAAGCTACAAAACAATATTTATTTTTGAAGAATTTGATATAATAGAAAGGGTTGACTGAGTCAATGAATGAAATTGGATGGAGGTTGAAGGTAAAGACTTTTTTTTGTTGTCCATGATGTTATTTTAATAATTTATAACTTATGTGTTAATTATTTTTGTCACTCAATTTGACCTATCGTTAAACTAGGCTAAGAGTGAAGATAATGAGAAAAACTAGTCAAAGTGAGAATGCGTTTAGGGATTGGCTGTAAAGGATTGGGGATGAATTCAAATGCTTGAGTTAAATTTTAAAAACATATACCTCACATTCCCTTTTGTTTATAAGGTTTAAATTTTCTCACATATAGGCAAAAATTTGTTTACAAGATGACATGTCTAGTGAGGTAAGACAGTGAAGGAGTGAGGTTCAAAATTTGATCTATATGTTCTACATTTGTCATTAGACCTCTATACCTTTGTGATTGGATTTGATTTGAGTATTTTTAAGGATCACCTGAATGCATGAAAATTTCATGGAAGTGTTTTTACAAGTGTTGGAAGTCATGTTCACCATGACTGGTTCATTAGGTAGAATGATAGTCCTAAGTAAGTGAATGAGAATGGTGAGTTGGAGGATATTTGCACTTATTTGAAGCATATCATGAATATGAAATTGTTTTTTTGTATTTATTTTATATATACATGTTTTTTTTAGGTTAATAATCTCTTTAAGGAGTGGAGTTGTGGAAGCCAAAATGGTTTATCTAGCTTTGTAAGGACTATGTAAGAGAGGCTTGAGAAATTGCTCTATAAGACCAATGGTTGATATATAAATCAATATTTTATATATTTAATGATGATCTATAGGTAATGGAGAAACTATTAATTTGAATTATAAGTGTTTAAAGTACCCTTACATGAGCTAAAAATAGTAGTCTTCAAGACTGTGTTTTTAGGGTCTTTGACAATTTTTTGTGTGCTAATGTTTTCGATGTTCCTATGTCATTTTGATCAGTTTAAAATTAAAACACGAATGTGGTGATGTTCTATAGGTGGAATAATATATTATAAATTATTTTGGAGTTATTTAAAGTGTCTATACAGTCATTAATGGCCAAATATTCTTGATTGTGTTGTGGCAGTTTCTGGCAAAACATAGTGAGCTTTTTGAAGGAGTATTTCTGAGTATTTGGACCTTGAGTAATGGTGCCTAATAGATTTTATGATGAAACTAAGGTCATAAAATTTCTATCCATATGTGTATTATTCCTTGAAATTTTTTCTACAGGATGTTTGAGTAGTATCTTTTCAGACTTGTTTTTGGGGTATTTAGGCTTAATAGGTCTTTAAGGCCTAATGAAGCTTTCACGAGGTGAGAGAATAAAGTGTGACTTATTGAGCATTAAGGAAGCCATTTTAGGTTTAAAATTAAGTTTTTAAAAGTTTTGAGTACTTTGGTGAGGGCCACCTGAGCCATAATGATTCCAAGTGTAACGTGTGGTTGAGATAGACCTATTTGCATTAGGTCTCCATAAGGCTTAATGGTAGTTTTGGCCTCTATGGGTTATGACCGACCTAAATGATGGTTTTTTTACATGTGTAACATGTTATAAGATGTATTTTGGGTCTGAACCTAATGTATTTATGTGTTTTTCTAACCAATATGGGTGAGAGCAAGTGATTGGTATATATGCAAGGCATAATTGACCTATTTGAGCTAGTTAGTGAGATGGGAATATAAGTGAAGAAAAGAGCTCTTAGAGGATAAAAAGAAGGGAATTAAGGACCATAAAATGGAATTAGAGGATAAAACATGAACATATAATATAAGTTCTGAGTTTGATTGACCAAGTCAGTGAACCTAATGAGCCTAGAAGAGGCATGTTGAGCGAAAGAGCTGAGAAGGCTATTTAAGAGGGGTATAACTCTAAGGAGAGCTAAATGAGTTGATTTTTTATTGAGATACCATTAGAGCTAAATCAGATGTGTGATCTAGGTGTATGATAGAGAGTGGAATTTAGATAGAGAAGATGGAGAGCTGAATAAGAGGTCACCATCCATTGTTTGAGCAACAAGGTGTTGTGAAGGTGATCAAGCTTGTCTTGGTTGGCTTGGTGCTTAGTCAAGAGGGAGTTGGATTTGCCTTGAAGGTTGGAGATTTCAGAAGTGTCTTTGAATTGGTTGGATTGGTGCTAAGTCACTTAGGGGGTTGGATCATCCTTGCAAGTCGGAGCTTGCTAAAGACTAGTTGAGTGGGTGCTTGACTAGGTAGGGGTCGGAGCTCCTTATGGGGTTGGTGCCTCACTAAATGTTGTTTCATTGCTTAAAGGATAATAGTCCAAGTGGTGTGACAATGGGTTTTATCCCCCATGAGGGTTTCCCACATATCTCTAGTGTTCATGTGCTTATATCTTGCTTCATGCTTATGTGATTTCCTTTCTATGCATTGTTATATCTCTATGTTAGTTTGAATGGTTAATGAATGATGTATGGAACTAAGTGAAAAGTTTGTACATTGATTCAACCCCCCTCCCCTTAGTGGTTGTGCTTCCAAAAATACTTTGATCCCTCACCTCATTGTAGACTCTCATAACACCTTAGAATAACAAGAATGAAGTCTTGATCCACTGATCATTGTCCTCCCTCAAAACATGTGTCATCATTACAATGTTATCTAGGCCTAGTTTCCTAGTGTCTTCCTCTTTCTCCTCGGGTTTAGCCTCATCTTATATCATTCACATTTTTGGATGACATGTAATGGGCATAGACAACCCAACATAGTTGATCTAATTTCATGGGTCATTTAGTGTAATCTCCCCCATTTCCCTAATCCTAGCATTGACCAGGACCTTCGCCTCCTTATGATCTTAGAAATCAAAGGACCTTAGAGCTTTGTTTCTACACAACTTGACACTCTTAATGAGCACCATGATTTTTTTGAGGTCTTTTGGTCCCATCACGAGAACACATTTCTACCACCAATTTTAAATCTCATTCCTCTGAACAACCAACCCAATCCATAGCCCATTTATTACATTGGTTGCCTCATCCTGACCTCAGGGAGTTGAGTGCACAATTTAGCATGTGTTATTTGCATGTACACATTGACATGTAATGAATAGCATAAAATTTAAGACAATGTGAATGTGGCATCTCAAGCATATATTGCAACATAACATGGAGCATGGTTCAAAGGATGATAGGTTGACAGTCGGTGACAACCGTCAAATTTTTGTTCGTGTTCACACGGGACATGTTATGCCCCTAATCTATTGCATGTATTAAGATAGGAATAGCTAACTTATGGCTTACTTATCCCTCTTTGATGCTATATCACATTTCTCTATACATTAATTTGGCTAGTAGGTCAGCCTATGGAGTAACCATGGTCTAGATAGACTATATATAAGTGGTAGTAGATAATTGTTTATCATCATATTGTGAATTCTGCTCTTATTGAAACTTGTGGAGGTTGCCCTGTCAAAGTGGATTTTCTATTATCATATATTTTGATATATTTCAGTCATATTTGGATCTAATTCTGCTATTCTACTTTATTGTTGAAATAATTTCATTACAAGTGGTATCAGAGCTGCGATTTGGGCAATCTTGTGGGCGAAACTCTAATTTTTTAAATTTGGCTATATCTTAAAAATGGTTGTGAATTTATCTGTAATTTTTTTACTAGAGGTGTGAAATAATTAAATTAAGCTTCCATTAAAATTTCAGCTCATTTGGATCTGTTTTACAAAAGTTATCGCCATTTTAGATTTTTTCATAAAATTGATCTATAGTGTGCAATTCAAAGAATTTTTTTGATTTATTTACATTTTTGAAAATCTTAGAAAACTTTGGCTAGGGTACGTTCTTTGTATTTTTTTTATTTGAGGCTGACATAAGTCCAAAATCACTTGGTCAAAGTTGGGTCAAAAGTGCCAATCAAGGTCGACATCGTAAAGCCCTTTTATGGCAGGTCCACAAACTTGGGGCCGAAGAAAGGGTGTTGAAACTCCAAGTAAAAATGCTAACAAGGAAGAGATGGATTCAGAAGGGGGATGTACTAGATCCTTTTTACCAGGGTTCTCTGACATAGATCACAAAGTGAGCCAGCTTGACTATAGTGTGCAAGGCATTCAAAGTGAGGTGCAAGGCATACAATCTAATATGAAATCCATACAAGATAGTTTGGTAAATATCATGATGACTTTGAAAAATAATCAGTCAAATCATTCAACTATCGCTATTTCTAAACCCCACCAGAGTGGTTCTCCCAACCAGTCTACTTCAAATCCAACTACATTGCCACAGAGGAACTTGTTACCAAAGGTGGATATGTGCAAATTTGATGGAAAAGATCCACTCAATTGGATCAACCAACTGAAGAATTTTTTTCAATCTGCATCAAATCCTAGGTGGACAGAAGGTTACCATGGCATCCTTGTATCTTGAACCTGATCAATTCATTTGGTATCGATGGTTGTGTGCTCAAAATAAAAAGATGACTCTCAGTGTCACCTGGTCAGTTTTTATAGAGGAGCTGCAATTACACTATGACAATAGTGTGACAAAGAATTACTTTAGCTAATTGGAAAAATTGTGATAGACTGGCTCCATCAAGGATTATATTCATCATTTTCAAAACCTATCCTTACATGTGGAGACAATTTCTGAGAACTTGAATGACCTATTTTCGGGTGGACTTAAGGACCACATTCAACATGTGGTACGTATGTTTAATCCACTTAAGATTTCTGATTCTATTATCATGGCACACAGAGTTAAGTAAAAATTCATAGCCAATAAGAAGCAGCCATTCACTCACTTCAAAGATCATAGCATATCGACACCAACATTTCCTCCACCTACCAAATTGACCTCTCAGCAAATTGAAGAGAAGCGTGCAAAAGGATTATGTTTCAATTATGACAAGTGGAACAAATGACATAGATGTGCTGAGAATAAGTTATTCTACATTGAGGGATCCAATGAAGATGAAGAAGAAGATGATGCCTCCAATGATGATGAGGAAGAGATAGAGGAGGTACCTGAAGATTCCCAACCTACAATCTCTTGTCATGCACTTACAGGTATTAGCACTCCACAAACTCTTAAGATGGTGGGTTTCCTCAAGAAACAGAAGGTGACAGTGTTGATTGATTCAGGGAGCACGCATAACTTCATCAACCATAAGTTGGCTACTCGATTGAACTATTTCATCTACCCAACACCAAAATTTCAGGTCATGATTGCAGATGGTGGCACAATTAATTATTCAGGCAAATTCCATAGTATTAAGCTTGCTATGGGTGAGTAAAATCTCGATTCTTCTATGTTTGTTATTCCCATGGGTAGCACATACATTGTTTTGGGATTCCAATGGCTCACAACATTGGGTACCATTGAGATAAACTTTCAGGAACTATTCATGTGCTTTCATTCTAAAGGTAGGAAAATTGAACTACGTGGATTACAGGGAAAATCTCCATAATTGATTAGTTCACATCAGATGACCAATATGCTAAAAAAAGGGCAGAGGGAATTATTGCATGATTATGTTCCATAGAAGTTCAACCCACATAGACATCTACACATCCTAATCTACAGATGATTCTTGAAAACCACCCATCTATTTTTGGGGCTATGTCAAAAGGACTACCACCAAAAAGAGAACATGATCATGCCATTCAACTACTTCCAGGGAGTTAACCACCAAATCTCAGACCATATAGATATCCATATGCACAGAAGAGTGAAATTGAAAAGATGGTCCATGAGATGCTGGAGGTAGGGATCATCAAGCACAACCAAAGTGCATATTCATCACCAGTGGTCATGGTGCGGAAGAAGGATGATACATGGAGGATGTGCCCAGATTATAGGGAACTCAACAAGTACACCATCAAGGATAAGTTTCATATTTCAATAATTGATGAGTTGCATGGTGCTAATTATTTCACAAAATTGGATCTTTGCTCGGAGTACCATCAAATTAGAATCAAGGATGAAGATGTTCATAAAATTGCTTTTAGAACGCATGAGGGCCATTATGAGTTTTTAGTAATGCCCTTTGGTCTTACAAATGCACCATCTACTTTTCAGAGCTTGATGAACACTATTTTTAGGCCTTTTTTAAAGAAGTTTGTGTTGGTTTTCTTTGACGACATATTGATTTATAGTCAGACATGGGAAGCACATCTGCAACATGTGAAATAGGTGTTGATAGTTTTGAAGAAGCATCAACTTTATGCGAAGCCATCCAAATGTGCTTTTGGAGTATAAGAGGTAGAGTACCTAGGTCACATTGTTTCCTATGAAGGTGTCAAAGTTGATCCCTAGAAGATCAAAGCTATGATGGAATGGCCCATGCCAAAAACTCTCAAAAACCTTCGAGGGTTCTTAGGACTAACATGTTACTATCGAAGATTTGTGAAAGGTTATGGCAGCATAGCGGCTCCACTCAATGCATTGCTAAAGAAGGATGCCTTCCATTGGAATGATGCCGCCACCAAAGCATTTGAGAAACTAAAAGTAGTTATGTGCACCACTCCAGTTTTGGCTACTCCAAAATTTTCAAAGACATTCATTGTTGAATGTGATGCTTCTGGATCCAGGTTGGGAGCAATACTAATGCAAGAAGGAAGACTCATTGTATTTGAGAGTCGTCAATTCAAAGGTAAGAATCTATAAAAACTTATCTACAAGAAAGAAATAATGGATATTCTTCATGCAGTTAAATAATGGATGCCCTATTTGATGGGTAGACACTTTAAGGTGAAAATGGATCATGATAGTCTCAAATACTTTTTGGAGCAAAGATTATCATCTGAGGAACAACAAAAGTGAGAACCAAAATGTTGGGTTATGATTTTTAAATAATCTACAAGAAGGGTAAAGATAATGTAGTAGCAGATGCACTATCCAGACAGGATACATCCACATAAGCATTACTTTGTGCAATGTCCATGTTGCAAGTAGATTGGATGGATGAAGCCAGGTTAGAATGAGAGCAAGACAAGGATACATAGGTTTTGATTCAGAATCTCCAGCAAGGTACTTTAGCCTCTGACAAATTTGAATGGAAAGTAATGTACTATGGTATAAGGGTAGGTTATACTTATGCAAAGATTCAGAGCTTAAGCATAAGATTCTTGCGAAGTTGCATGCATCTCCAATTGGAGGACACTCAGGGTTCTTGAAAACTTATCATAGAATTAAAAAAGAATCATTTTGGGAAGGACTCAAGGGATATGTATAAAAGTTTGTGGCAGAATGCTTGATATGCCAACAAAATAAATGTGAGACAGTTAAGACCTCGAGTCTGATACAACCGTTAGAAATTCCTAGTCAAAGGTGGGAGGAGGTTTTTAGATTTCATCACAGGGTTGCCTTGTTCTAAAGGTAAGAATGTTATCTTGGTCATTGTGGACATGCTTACAAAATATGCCCATTTTTGTGCTCTCTCACACCCATTTTCATCAAGTATAGTAGCAGCTATTTTTCTGGAGGCAGTTCTAAAATTACATTGAACCCCAAAAATAATTGTAAGTGATCATGATCCTATTTTCACTAATAATTTTTGGACTGAACTATTTTCCTATTTGGGTACTCAGCTAGCTCATAGCTCATCTTACCACCCCCAATCTGACGGACAAATAGAAGTGGTTAACAAATGTTTAGAGGGGTATCTCTGTTGTTGTGTATCAGATAAACATGGACGTTGGGTTAAATGGCTACCACTTGCAGAATGGTGGTATAACACATCTTTCCATACCTCTTCTAAAATGTCTCCATTTCTAGCACTATATGGTTACCATCCACCTTCCATCACTTCTTCATTAAAGGTGCAAACCAAGGTTTGAAATGTGGAGGAGCACATTCAACATCAACAAGAGGTTTTGGCTAGTTTGAGAGAGAATTTGGCCTTGGCACAAAACAAGATGAAGCAACAAGCAGATCAACACCGTAGTGAGTGAAATTTTGAGGTGGGTGATTGGGTATTTGTACGTTTACAGCCTTACAAGCAGATGTCCTTGAAGCAACAAAAAAAGGATAACAAACTTGCTCCTAAGTATTATGGCCCTTATCAGGTTTTACAAAAAATTAGAAGTGTGGCTTACAAGCTTGAGTTACCTCATTCATCTCGCATACACCCAATATTTCATGTTTCCTATTTGAAGAAGGTCATTGGACAAAAAGTTTCATCCCAAACAGAGCTCACAAAACTAGATGAAGAAGGACAAGTCATTGGAACCAAAGGAGATCCTCCAAACACGTACTAAGAGGTTGAGAACCATAGAGACTAGGGAATATCTAATCAAGTGGAAGAACTTGAGCAGTGAAGATGCAACTTGGGAAGGTGAAGATTTTCTGCAACAACATTCAGACTTGTTCAACGTTGAGGACAACTTTGGTTTGAAGGGGAAGGGCATGCTACACCCCTAACCTATCGCATGTATTAGGATAGGAATAGCTGACTTGTGGCTTACTTATCCCTCTTTGATGCTATATCACATTTCTCTATGCATTCATTTGGTTAGTAGGTCGGCCTATGGAGTAACCATGGCCTAGATAGACTATATATATGAGGTAGTGGGTAATTGTTTATCATCATATTGTGAATTCTGCTCTTATTGAAACTTGTGGAGGTTGACCCCTCGAAGTGGCTTTTCTATTATCATATATTCTGATATATTTCAGTCATATTTGGATTTATTTATGCTATTCTACTTTATTGTTGAAGTAATTTCATTACAGGACAATTGTGTGCCCATCAAATTTTAAGATCAAGTTCATGGGGTTCATGCCTCATAATTCTTCCCTAGATAAATTAGGTGATTGCATAAGTCTAAGAGCCCAATATTGTGACAAGTGGCACAATCATAGTGTACACATGTCACATATCAATAGTGGAACCATTTTTGCAGACAAGTTGGATCTTATAAGTAGATTTAATAGAGCCATGGGTTAGGGTAGATGTGTGAACGATCACAAGTGGATTTGATAAATCCATGGGTCCAGAAGGACTACAGAGATTATAGGAAACCTTCAGAGTTGTCAAACAAGACACTGAGATCATGCTACATGACATGATCGCGACCCACCTACGATCACAACTCACAAATTGTTCACTATCGGAGAAAGCCACACAGATCTTTGCATGGCCATAGTTTTCAAATTAAAGCACCAATCTAGGCATCCAAGGTCTCATTAGAAAACTCTTAAAGCAAATTTGCAGTTAGTGGTCACCATGCAACAATTAACACAATCATGGAGTTGTTATTACTAAAAATAGAATGTTTGAGAATATCGTAAAAGTAGGAAAAAACAAGGAAAAGTGTTTGATGCAAGTGTCGAAGGGGATTTTTCCAGGGAATATAAAAGGATAGTAGATATTAGGTTTGGAAAGTTAAAGAGATTGATGAGAGGGCCAATAGCATGAAGAGGAGCCCAGTAGCAAGAAAGGAGAGCTAACATTGGAAGGAATCAACAGAACAAAAGTGGTTGACATTACGAGATCAAATAGAGTTCTTAGAGTGAAGGTTGCAAAGACTGCAATAGAGATTGATTGTAAACCCTGTAGAGGGTCAATTTAAGAAATAGAGATAAAGGAAAAGTAGGTATACAAACTCACAAAAAGTGAAAGTAGATCTCACTAAGGTTTTTTTTCATTGAATAATATAAGAATGCATGTTGTTTTATGTTGTGAGACTCTTGTTGCGCGGTGAAGGACATCCCTTCATTGGGATCTCTGATTGTGAATTGAACCACAAAATAGAAACGTGTTGCTAATTTTCCATAATACCCTCAAAAATTGTGCTACAATTCATAAACCAATTAGAATAAGGGGACCAAAAAGTTGTTAATTTTCCATAAATCCCTAAACTTTGCATTGAAATAAAATACCCAAATCAAATAAGAGAACAATAATGTTGTTCAACTCACAGTGAAAACATAATCATTATAACTTCAACGTTCCCATGATTTCAGAAAGCTTTTATTTGATGTCATGACACTGTTATACTAAATGTCTCTAGATTGAAGAAAATATTCCATATTCTCATTTACAGATGACACAAATATAATTCATGTGATAAATATCAACTTTTTTTTCATAAAATAAAAATTAAATATCAACTATTTGGTGTTTTTACGTTCTTCATCAGTGAAACATGTAACAAAAACATACTTGTGCATAATTTACAAAAAGCATGCAAAAACATGATTTGTTTACTGTTTTTATAGGAATTGCAACATCAAAGCAATGGAGGAATCCTAGAATATGAAATTGGGTTTGAAAATGTAAAGTCACAAAAAAAATGAGAATAAATCGGTGAAGAAGGGTGCAAAGAAGAAAGAAAAAGAAATATTAAAATGGAGTATCACAACAATTTGTTGACACATATCAGCCCATCTTATTTGGCAATTGGGACTAACAACAACATTTGAGGCGTTGCATATAGAATTCAAGGCTCTTAAATGTTTTTAATACCTTCCTTTTTTCACATGTTTAGGCGCCAAATGATTTTTTGAATTACAATTTTATTTTCAGCATTTTATTTTTTTTATTTCTATTTTTAGACTATGTGAAATAATGAATAAAATAGATAGTCGTAAAAAAACATGATTAAAATTAATTACATCAAATTAAAAAATATATAAAAATTATTTATATAAAATGTTAAGCTATGTTAATATGTCATTGTTAGAGTTTGTCATCACAATTGACATGGTGCTACATGCCCTTAAAGTTAGTGGTCTCAACAACTACTCCCCATCCCCCACACCCACTCACACACATATATATAAACTCCCCATCCCATATATATATAAAAACATTTTAAGAAAAAGAGAACAATGACATAAAAATGTGATTGCCATTAGCTTAAAGAACATTTCACACATAAGTTTCCTAGGGTAAAATACCTGTGAAGAGTTTCTGAGCAAGGAAAAGATCTCAGGTTTTTGCCCTCCATGAAAGAAGTTTTTTGTTTCAATACATGAAGACATGCCAACCAATATCCTGATTGTAACTAAACTATTGGTTGGCATGTCTTCATGTATTAAACCAAAAAAAACTTCTTCAAACGGCTGCCTTACTTTGTAACTAAACTATTATTTCATTAATAATAATCTTACTGAAGTGTTTCAAGAGTGATACCCTGATTATAAGGATAGACTTTGACACTCAAATTAAAGTAAATTTCATCATGGAGAATGCTTCAGTTTATTCAAACTCCTTTTAAGTTTGTGGAACACTTGTAGCCATGCATGTCAGACCATCCAGATTGAGCAAATTATGGTTGGAAAGTGGAACATATCATAAACAGACTAGCTTTTGGTAAACCAAAAGCAGAACCAATCTCTAGATTTATGCTCGGTGCCAACATAACATCTCTACGAACAACCTTGTAATTTTAGAACGTTGTCTACAACAATGCTTCTTGTTATGCTCCAAGTGGTCTCTAATTCTGGTCAAACTATTCTCAGTATCGAAGGGTATCATCACTCGCTGAAAATTTTGATTTGCATCGAAGATGCATGTAATTGAAGAAAGAGATCCAAGCTCCTTACTGCTAAAAGCTTAAGAGGATAGTTTCTATGGTTGGCAAAGCATCAATGACAAAAGGTCCAATACTAACATTGTCTTCTTTCCTTATTCCCTTGAAGATGGATCCAGTAGAGGGATCCAAAAAGTCGGACAAAAACATATTAGGCAGTTGAATCCAGTAGAATTTTATACCATGAATGTCTCAAAAAAATTCAGTAATCCATCCTTATATGGCTCATCAAGCCTGAATGAGCTGACATCAAAAGGCTAACAGCTGAAAATATCACTAACATATGTGCAAGTGCACTCCCACATTTCAGAATTTTGCTTCGGATCACAGAACTCACTCCGTATTTTTCTTTATAGATCTGATCATTCCATTAGATGCCCTGTGTAGTGGTATTCATCTATCAATATGGTACAGTTCATATAATTCTTTTGTATAGGAAGAAAAAAAAAATCAGGCACGATTTTCAGAGCAAATTTACCATATACCAAAAAATGATACATGCCTATTGCCTATTGATGCAAGGTGGACAGGACAAAAGATTCTTCTTACTCTAGCTTTTCATTGTTTCTAACATTTTGTCATAATCCCCACAAGAGCACTCCTCATCCTCAATGTCACCAGTAATGCTGACAAGAGTACTCTCGATCCTTGAAATGATTGTAATGGTTGGCCCCCCTCAGAAAATATTTCTAATGATGCAATCTTGGAAATGAACTTGGAAGCAGAGTGGCAGTCTTCCAAATTATTATCCGATGACGTGTCCCAAGAGTTGTGTAGATAAGCACAAATGTGATGCCTAGATAATTCTCACTGTGGTGGTTCAGAAGATACTTCTCCTGCTCCTCCGCAACATCATGCAGAATGAAATTTGTATCTGCTACATACCCAACTTCTTCACCTGCACAAATAATTTCTCCAGGAGTAAATAAATTGCCTATAGAAGAAGATATTCCTCCTCTATATCATGCAAAATGAAGTTTGTTTCTAGCACATACGCAAGTTCTGCACAGGAAAATTCTCCACCGGTGCGTAATTTGCCAAGTTTTGTATCTGGCACATACCCCACTTCTTTCATCTGCACAGGTAATTTCTCCAGCAGTGCATAAATTTGCTATAGATGAGGGTGTGAAGTATCCCCTACGTGAAAATATACACTTGGCCATTAAACTCAATCCAACTGCGGCCTGGACTCTTTACCACCTGATTGGATTTCATGGATCTTCGCACCTTTTCTACATCATCCCACCTGCCAATTGCAGCGTAAATATTTGACATAAGCACATGGTGGGCAGCATTTTGGGAGTTTGACTCAAGGAGCAATCCTGCAACAAATTCTCCCAGGCTAATGTTGTCATGGATTCTACAGGCACTGAGTAAGGATGCCCACACAGCAGCATCAGGTTTTATTGGCATTTTGCAAATGAAGTGATGTGCCTCACCCAACTGCCCTGCACGACCAAGAAGGTCTACCATGCAACAGAAGTGTTCCTGCTCAGGAATGATGTGATGATCTTGAATCATTTGATTAAAATACTGCAAGCCATCATCCAATAGACCTGTGTGGCAACACACCGAGAGAACACCAACAAAGGTGATGTTGTTAGGCTTCACACCAGAGCCCTGCATTTTTTCAAAGAGACGGAGTGCCTCTTGCGCATGCCCGTGCATGGCATATCCTACAATGATGGCGCTCCAAGGAACCACACTTCTTTGAGTCATTTTGTCAAACACTTTGCGTGCATCCTCTATACTCCCACATTTCACATACATGTCAACCAGTGCAGTGGCTACAAAGACATCGGAATCAAATCCACATTTTTTAATCTCCTCATGAATCTGCCTCCCCTTATCCAGAGCTGCCATGTTTGTGCATGCTGGGAGAATGGAAGCAAAGGTAACAGAATTTCGCTTGAGCTGCATTCGCTGAAAGATGTCAAATGCCAGATGGACATGCCGATTTTGGGAACATCCAGCTATGATTGCATTCCAGGACGTCACATCTGGCTGAGGCATTTTTTCAAATAACCATAGAGCCTCCTGAAGAAAACCATGAAAGGCATATCCTGAAATTAGTGCATTCCAGGAGACCGCATCTTTTTTAGGCATGCAGTGAAATAGGTTCAAGGCATGCGAAAACAGGGCACTGTGGGCATATCCTGCAAGCATGGAGTTCCATGAAACCATGTCCCTCTCAGGCATTGTATCAAACAGTTCGAGGGCTTCGTCAAGCTGACCTGAGTTTGCATATCCGGCAATCATGGTATTCCATAACACCACATCTCGGCGGGGCGGCGACATTGCATCAAAAACTGCCCGGGCCTCATGGTTTATGCGCCCACATTTCACATACATGTGCACAAGCCCACTTCCGACAAACAAATTCCACTCGTATCCATTCCTAATGGCCTCGGCATGGACCTGCCTGCCGCGCTGCAGGCAGCCCAGAGCGCTGCACGCCCTCAAAACGGTGGGTAAGATGAATTCGTCGGCTCTGATGCGGCCTCTTGTCTGCATTCGGCCGAAGAGGGTGAGAGCTTCTTCGGCGTGACCCTGCCTTGAATAAGCTGCAATGAGCGCAGTCCATGCCACGACATTGCGGTGCGGTTCAGGCATTTGCTCCAGGGCAAGGCTGGCGTCCGGGAGGCTTGCGCACTTGGCATACATGATGACGAGTTTGGTTTGTAAATAGGCGTCCAGGTGGAATCCTGTGAGAATTACATGGGCATGGAGAAGTTTTCCTTGCACCAGCGTTTTGTGCTCCACGCACCCCTGCAAGAGAGAAGCATAAGCTGACATGCTTCGCTCTATGCCAAATAGCATCCGCATCGCCTCTATCCATTGCCTCTGTTTAACAGACGAGCGCACCTTCCTTCCTAATTCACATTTCAATAGCTATAGGAATCGGTTCATGCATTGAACAATATGACCCAATCGAATTAAACTATTTTTTTATATTTTTAGTTTTAGATATTGGTTTTAAACATTGAACAATGTGAAGCCAATATCAATGTTGTGGTTGTCTTTCGGATAAATTTATGTGAGGTGACAAATTATTGGTAAAATTTGTATTAATTGAGTTGGAAAAAAAATTGTACAGTGAAAACAAATATGTAGGAACATTAAAAAAAAAAATGATTTTTATTTTTCAATGACCGCATACTTGCTATTGTGTAAGGGAATATTATAAAAATTATTATTATTGTTCAACAACCGTACATTTATTACTATACAAGGGACACATACTATTGCGAAAGTTCTATCTACTATTAATTTGAAATAGGTACTGATGAAATTAATACCATATTAAACACTTGCACGGATACGTCACACACAATGAGTTATTTGAGCATTGATTTTAGTTGTCGTTGTGAAGTTTCAAGTTGCAGCGTTTATGCAACTTTTTGAAGAAAGAAAAGTGCTTAACAACACGCCTTCAAATTACGAAGGTATGTTAGCAATTATAAAGCCTCTATAGATTTATATTTTCTCATATGTATCCATGTATTGTATCTAAAGGTCCACCAAAAAATGTCATATATCTATGCCTATAACTATGTTTGTAGTATTTACCCTGATAACTTAGCATCCACAAAAGCTACATGACAAGAATCATATATGGCTTAATATCAACAACCAAACAAGCACAATTTTCTAAATAGTTATGTAATCCTATCAGAGAAAAACTTTAATGGTAAATGTAATTTGAATCTATAAAATTGCAACATTAAACTCTATCAGATACACAGTAGCGTTAATCCTATCCTCTCATATTCCTCAAAACTTGTCATGAATTTTTGTACATTTTTAGAAGTATTTTAACATATTTATTATTCACATGTTACAATCAGTTCAAGTGCTTTTACTCAACTCAATTGAATGTAAACACTCGGAATATTTTCACACTAAATTAACTATGTTCTTAAATTATAAACTTGACTTGGTTCGATGTTGATTCACAGATACAGTAACGTTGTTTCATGGCCCTGGATTTCGATTGCAAATTTGTGGAGAGCGCACATATATTTGTAAAAAGACACATTGTTTAGGAAAAAACCTTAACAACAAATGGAAATTTAATCTATAAAATTGCAACATTAAACTCTGTCAAATACACAGTAGCATCAATCCTATCCTTTCATGTTCCTCAAAATGTGTCATGAATTTTTGTACATTTTTGGAAGCATTTTATCATATTTATTATTCATGTGTTACAATCAATTCAGGTGCTTTTACTTAGCTCAATTGAACGTAAGCACTCAAAATATTTTCACACTAAATTAACTAGCTTTTTAGATTGTAAACTTGACTTGGTTCGATGTTGATTCACATATACAATAAAGCTATTGCATGGCCCTGGCTTTTCATTGCAACTATATAAAATGTGCACATAAATTTGTAAAAAAACACACATTGTTCATCCTGGTGTCTATAATATGTTGAGTTGATGAAGCCATGCTTAAAGAATCCATTAGATGGTAGAACCGTTGTGGTGTTTAGACCTCCATTAATTTCCTGAATAAAAATAAGTCATATTTAGCTCCATGGTCCATTATTGAGCCACCATTATAGAAACACGAACCTCAAGTTGTTTAATCTGTAAGGCAAATATGACTCTCAACAAATGTCAATTGTTAAATTGAACTAATATTAAAGAAAATACACTCAACATCTCTATACAAATTTCTTTAAGTTTGTTTTTCATTAACAGATAAGTTGCTAAGCTAAAGCACAAATTTCGATGACATTTGTTAACCTTGGCACCTAATGGACCATATGTTTACAAAGTCATCTTGGAGCCACGGTGATTGCAAGTGTATACATGAAAATGATTAAATTACCTGCTTTAGATAGATTGATAGATTGTTTAGAAGTTGACATTCATTATTAGGTTCATTAGGGAAAAAATGTCTAAATTGATTGAAGCTCTGAAAAAAGCAGAACATTAAAAATGTATTGATAAGAAATGTAATTGAATTTATAACCTTCTAATCCTCCACCACTTAGACACCATTGTGCTACGTGTTAACTACCACTTTCACTTGCCTTCCTTCCAACTATCAACTACCACCTACAAAAATATTAAAATTAGCTCATTTTCTTGTTAATAATGCACTTACATTAAAAAAATAGATCATGCCCAACTTCCCTCAGTGAAATCTTTATTTTTTTTATTTTAAGTTTTATATTATATAATATATATAAAATAATATTATAAATAAAATTATAATATTATAATATATTATATAATAAATAATATATATTACAAAAATATAAAATATTATAATTATGTATAAGATTACATATTCTATGATATAATATTTTATGTATAATATATTATATAAGTATTATATTAATATTATTGAATATTATAATATTTATTTTTTATGTTAATATTTTTCATGTAAAATTAATTATTAATGGTAAATATATATTATGAATATTGTTAACATATAATAATATTATGTATAGTACATTATAACATTTGATTAACGATTATGATTGTAATAATGTTTTAATTATTTGTATTTTTTTTCATAATGTTCATCTGTATATAAACAAGTCAAATCGATTAAATACAATTATTTTTTTAAATATTCGTTAAATTACAAATTTCTCATCTTCATGTTATATGTCATTAACTAATTTTGCTCAAGGTTTGTATTTATTTGATTTGTAGCATGAGTTTAGATTTTCTAAGCTGCCCATTCATTTTTTAGATTGGTTTTTGTTTTTTTTAAAAAAAAAACACATGCTAATATCTTAAGAATTGTACTATCTACACTTGAAATATTATATATTGTATTCTTTTTTTTAATTAAGTAGTGTATAAGAAATTTATCTTATATTTATGTGAATTTATGTAATACATGTCATACATAATAAACGATGTATCAAAAATAGAATTTTAACTAAATTCAATATTATGGAAGTAAAAAATATATATTTTTCATCCTTAAATTATTGTTTTATATTATATTATTGAAACTACAAGTAAATTTGATAGCCATATAATTGTGTTTTAATAGTATTAGTCGTTGGAACATATTTTTGCTTCGTTATTAGTAAATTCAATTTCCAAACTATATGAGACTTCAACTTGTTATTTGTGCTCTCCTTGCACATATTTTATTTGTGTAAGGTTTTCACCTCATATAGGTTTTACCTTCACTTGTATAATTCACCTTGCTTAGGTGGATATTAGATCATTTAGGATGATTTATGAGGTCTTTTAGTTTCACACTCACATGTATAAATTATGGTCAAAAGGGTTGGTAAGGATCCCTTGTCATTCACCAACCAATGTTGACTTATCTCTAACACATGAGGTTACTATGCACTTGAAAACTAACCCATGTTCTCATTTCCAAATAGATGTAACTTTATGCCCCTCCTCAGTTTATTTATAGGCATGTCCTCCTTTGTGTTATGTGGTGGAGATCCATATCTCTTGTGGTGTAACATTTGGCGTCTTAAGCCATTTCTAGCTTAGTAAGCTAATAGAGCTTCTTGTATGTTATTGTTCTAGAGAGCCCATTAAGCCTAGAGCTTGGGTGCATGTCAACTAGTGATTGTAAGCTTTACTTCCTCCATTTTATTAATATAGCTATTTACAATATTCTTGTTGTTTGATTTCATTTACTAGTAGTGATGTGGTGTCATGCACGTGCTTAACTCATGCCTGTCAAAACCATGCCCATTCGTTGATCCTGTGATCCTGACTACAACTCTAATATGGTATCAGAACCAATCTAATATTCTATTATATGGTTTTTTATTGCTATTAGTTTTTTGAAATATTGAGTTTATTGTAAAATTGAGCTAGTTTTGTTCACATCCATTACTATAAGTTTTCTATGTTAGCCAATGAATTGACATTTGCATGCATTTCTTCTTGTGTATTTGCATGCATATTTGTAAGAGTGATTTCAACCACTCTTGGGACTAAAGGCAGCGTTCAAACCTCTCTCAAGATAGTTGTTTGGCCTTCCAATCAAGATCTGCAAGTTTTGACAAATCCATTTTTTTGATTTAAAATGTCTATTCTTTTTAATACTGGGGTAAAATCATATATAATCACTTAGAATTTTTTTGGGGTTTTGTACACCCTATTTTAAAACATTTTGAAAGACTAATTTTCATTTAAAATTGACAAAGTTATCATAATTTTACTTACTATGATAATATTAAAAAAAACCAAGGCAAGTGGATTTTTTTCATTTGATTTGCATAATTGGGTAAATAAAAGGATTGGTTAAGACTTGGTGTTGTGACAGGGAGGTCACTGAATCAATTTTGATTCCAATGAGTGATAGAAGACTAGGTCCACTCTCACCATAGGGATTTTTTTTAAAAATTTAATACAATTTTAATTAAATATGCCTTATAAACGGGAAAATAATATTGTAATAAATTTTTATCGTTAGCTCAAAATTGAGCACCATTTTTTTCAAAAGTTCACATTTTTTATTTCCTAGCATTTGTCTTATTTTTATTGTAAAATGCACTAAAATATAAAGTGCTAAAATCTTGGAGGGTCAAGCATAATTTTAGGGGTTATTGTTATGGGCCATGCATTCTCCCTTGTTTGCACACTTAGTTTTTGTAATTGTTGCATGTACCTATTTAGTGTTAATTGCATATATTAATTTCATATTCTTGGATGCATTGTCAGTAGAGCCAGATATCCATTTGATCATGCATTGTCATTTGTGCACTGATTGCTCTCATTTGATTGGACTCATTTTCGACATAGTCCAATGTCCATCTCTAGAGCATGCACTATTATTCTTAGTTATGATCATGTCAACTCCACTTGAGAGACCAGATGAATAAAGTTGTTTCTACACTAGTGGTTCTTGTTAGGAAGACTAATTATGTTTCATGGCATTTATACATGTAATTTTCACTCAAGCAAGGAGAATTTATTCTATTTTTATATGGATAGATTCTTACTCCTATTGACCTAGGTTAATACGAAGTTTGGGCTGACTCTTATGACTATATTTATGTTTACTTATTGATTCACATTTGATGGGATATACACCACCATGTAGATCACACAGAGTGTTCCTTCATAGTTTGGATCACTCTTCAGAGTCTTTTCAAAGATTATACTAAGATTTATATCACTCCTCCTCCTCCTATTGTCTCTTTGGACACTTTTGTATTCTCTCCTCCCACTTCTATTTCCTGTGATGACACATTCCAGGTGGACAATGCTCTTCCTTTTGTCAAGCCACCACTACAAGATGAAATTATGACAAACCTTAACTATCATATTATAAATTCTACATTTGTTCCTATACATGATGTTGCTCTTTTAGAGCTATCATAGATTTGCACTTCATAGGAATCTAATGTTTATAGTGTGAGTACACATATTAAGAGCATCGATGACTCATCTCTTCCTATGGATTTTATTTATTCAGTTGCTGAGTCATGATCTACACTTCACATGGGAATTTTTTCTATGAATATTCCATGTCATTATTTTGATTGGTCTACTCCAGTGGTATTACCTCCAAATTATGCACACGTTCTTGCCAGACCTATGCCACAGATCCGATATGGACCACATTCAAATATATTTATATTATTGCCTTCATCTTCCATTTTGGAATGGACAAACTTTTAATAGATACATACGGTTCTTATTTTTCTGAAGGGAAGAAACATTACTCAATGTGGATGGAGCTTCTACAATCCTTAGGCAAAGGATCTCGTCATTGACCTTCATCATCTTGTGAGTTGTACTTGGAGTATTGATTATTTCAATATCATCTTTTCAGGGGTCTTTTAGTCTCCTCTTCTTCTTTTCTCTATTTTGGGGGCCTTTTTTTCCTACGAGTTTTCTCCTTTTCTCCACTTTGTGAGAGATTGCTTTGTACTTGGGTAACTCATCAAGCCTAGTTGATGGGACTTAATTCTTCTACCCACCTAAGCTACGCTTAAGGGGGGTTTTAATGTAGGGTTTTCACCTCATATAGATTTTTCCTTCACTTATATAATTCACCTTGATTAGGTGGATATTGCTTCATTTAATATGAGTTATGAGGTCACTTAGTTGCACACCCACATGTGTAAATTATGGTCAAATGGATTGGTAAGGATGCCTTATCATTCACCAACTAATATTGACTTATCTCTAGCATATGGACTTACTATTCACTTGGAAACTAAACTGCGTTATCATTTATAAATAGATTAGCTTTATGCCTATCCTCAACCTATTTATAAGATTGTCCTCATTTTTATTGTGTGGTGGAGATCCATAGCTCTTGTGGTGTAATATTTGGAGTCTTAAGCCATTTTTGGCTTAATAAGCTAATAGATTTTCTTGTATATTGTTGTTCTAGAGAGCCCGTTAAGATTAGAGATTGGGTATATTTCAAATAGTGATTTTAAGCTTTACTTCATCCATTTTATTAATACATCTATTTGAAATATTCTCATTGTTTGATTTCATTTACTACCAGTGATATGCTATCGTGCATGTGCTTAACTCGTGCGTATCACAACTATGTACATTCATTGATCCAGTGATCCTGGCTATAACTCTAATATATTTGAATCAAAAGGTGCATATCTTTGTCATTATTGTTATTATCACTATTGTCTTTTTCCATGACCTATGCCTTAACAATGATATCCACATTTAGTCACTTTTAAATAAAATCACAACACTCCAAACCACTTTATATGCACTTTTTGACTCATGAGATCTATTAATTTTCATAACTATAATCAAAGTCTTAACACTAATAAACTCTAAATATTCCTATTAATAGAAGGTACTAAAACTGCATCACAACACTTTCTATTTTTATTTTTGGTGTGTTGGGGAACGCAAAATAGGGTTAGTGTGTTATGACCCCTATAGGTTACATAATTTTTTGTAAAGTCCATGTAAATTATGTATAATATTATCCATAATTATCTATAAAATCATTTTTTTACTAATAAATGTATCATAAATAATAAATGCATAAATGCATCAACCCACTAGTTATAATAAGATTTATTTAATTTTCAAATAGCCTCTAACAGAATACAAGATGAATGTATCTCATAAAATGAATAGTGGAAAGAGTCAAGTACATAAAATCATTCATATAATCAGTAATACAACTTAAATTAACATACAACCACTGTTGTTACAATATTCAAAATTATTTACAAGTCTCACAACCACTATTGTGTTGAATAGTCATCAATAATAATGTACTTCATAGTACATTTTAGTACATCAAATATACAAGATAACATGTAGAGAAATATAAATAAGTCTCATAAATAGTTCCATGATCCATATAAATAGCCATGAGTGTGATTTGTAATGGTTGAATAGTTGAAGAGATGGAGAACATCATTGGAGTGTTTTTCTTCCAACCACAAATCGTCAATCTCCCACACACCTCCCCACTGGGAATGACCCTTGATTTTATAAAATAATAGATAAAAAAATAGTGTAGATATCGAGAAATCAATTAGAACTCATGTGTGTATAATCATTAATATATGCAATAGTCACATAGACCATGGAAAACAATCCTCTATCTAATATGGCATCAACATACACATGTAAAATATAAAGTACAATGAAAATACAATGTCTTAGCTATAACATTACTTTAACCAAAATTTTCATCATAGAAATCAGATCTCGCAAGGATCTAAGTCAATTCTACTCACACAAACTCTCTGATAATAAATCAAAATCTATCAAATGATATCAGGGATAGATATATGAGTTTCAAGTCAGCACCCTCGTATTTATATCATACGTTATCATATGAAACATGCCTAGTAAATTTCACCCATAAATTAAAGGAATAATAAACATAGATTGCAACATGTATCAATACAAACAATTATGTAATGTATAAGTAATCATTATTCAATAATATCATCATTTCCAATAACTCAACCTCAACAATGTCATATATAGGTTATTTTAATGAACTATATTCAAACCAAACATGTATATAGGTCTATAAAACAAGAATTCAAGATTTTAGACATAATATCAATTTTTACAACATTTCTCTCTTTGTTTTAAAAATTAAATCATATAAGATCTGATAGTAATCCACTAATTAACAATATAAACCAAATAATTCTTAAGATAGTTCATAAAACACAAGTCATGTATCTTAAGCTTATTTTATACTTCATTAACAACTTTCCCTTTCTAAACTTATTCCATCATTTCCTAAGAAAATTATCATATTTAATTAATATATAAGTACAACTTATATATGTTTGATATGAAAGATCTACCTTATTAATTATATTTATCAAATAACCATTATAAATAATACATCTAGGAATGTGTATTTAATATACAAATATTATCTCTTCACCAATTTACTTTGTTAAAAATCTTTTTAACTAATCATACAACTAATGGAAAATCATCAACTTTAAATAAATATAATCACTTATATAATTTATACTTTGAAATTTCCATTATAACCTATAGTTGTACAAAATCATCCTAGTGAAAATAAGTATATGTTCAACTAGTTATCAGAGTGTTTGTTTAACCATGTTTTTTCATACATAGCTAAATGTATTCATATTTATACATATACATATACATATACATATATATTTGTTATGTATACCAATAAGTCTATAAGGAACTAATATTATCAGTTATATATACTCATATTTCATCATTCTAATTGATAATAAATAGGTATGATAAATCCACATGTGTGTGTGTGCGTGTGTGTGAATTATATATAATCATATTTCATCATTCTATTTGATAATAAATATGTCTTCTAAATACACATGTGTGTGTAATTGTATATATGTGCACGCTCGCGCACACGTGCGCGTGCACACGCACGCACACGCGCACGCACACACACACACACACACACACACACACACACACACACACACACACACACACACACACACACACACACACACACACACACACACACACACACACACACACACACACACACACACACACCTAGTCACTCAAATGTATTCTTCCTTGAAGCTTGAATTTCTCAATCTGAGTCCCTATAATTAAAATTAAATAGCTACATGTCTTTATTTCTAATATAAAGATGTATAAAAGTAAATTTTCCATACAATGATTCTATTTTGTATGTTCCAAACAAAACAATGTTCTTCTATTACCTTTCTAAAACTTCATGACAACGAACACAAGTGCCAAGGCAGTCTCCAAATAAAAACAAACTAGAGTTGGTTACTATAACTCGCATATATCATGCTCATCCCATGTAAGGTTTTACCAAGACGGTATATGACTTAAGTTTCAAATTGAAACACATGTAAGAACAATCTATATGTAATCTATTTTTTTTTTCGATAATAGAGCTCGTCCAACATTGCCAATTTATAGGAATAAAACATGGCACATGGTTTTCCCCCCTTAATGATTTCAAGAAAGTTTAATACTAAATAAAAATTAGAAAAATATTATCTATTTATGTTTCTAGTTCATCTATGTTTAAAATAACTAGCCTTATTTTAAAAAGGACTCAACTTCATCTCTATAGGCCTGTGGATGGAACCAATTTCCATCCTCAAGTCTATAGACCTGAAGCCCTAGGTTCTAATGAATAAATTTACCAATAAATTTTAGTTTAATTTCATTTTTCATTACACAAGGTCTAGACATCATGTTTATAAGATTATGGATGGAAATTGAGGTCAATACCTAAGTCTATAGACTTGAAATATTGGTTCTATTTAATAAAAATCTACCATTACCCACATTTAAATGATGTACATTATTGTAACCCATATCAAAGAACCATATTTCTTATTAAACTTAGTCTGCAATTAATAACCAAAATTACAAACTCAAAGTTCAACTGACATGGTTCTGTAATGGTTGCCATATAAATGTGTGAAATGGTAGCTTTTCCTTCTTGCTGAGCTTTGTTCCCCTTCCTATTGTGTTTTTATTCTCCTCTTTTTCCTTCTTCCTATTATTTTTCCAAACTCCATCCATGTTTTACATGGTCAATCACCTCTCCTACTAAATTACAAGTGTTTCATTATGAACTAGCCTTTACTTCCACCTGATCTATATACTATGCCTGTTACTTTGCATTCCTATGTCCTAATTTCCATCATGGACACCACATGCAACTCTTCATCATTAAGAGAATGGCCAAGTCAAATATGACATAACTAAAACCTAATTTCTGCCCTTTGAATTCTTAACAATTTATTAATAAACCTTTACCAAACATAATCCAAAGTCATAGAATTCTTTTAATTAAATTTCTTTGGATGTTTTTACCCTATTTAACACCCCCCTCACTTGGTCACCAAAAATGGGCTTAAAGTAAATAATTAAATAATATAAATAAACACCCAACACTCTCCTAAGATTTAAAACACGTAAATGATTTACCTTGCATAATTCACCATAATCTAATTCATATCAAGTTTTAATGAAAATACAATAGCCAATACAAAATCTTTATATATTATGCTAATCAAAACATCAAGATAAGTAACCACTCAAAATAAATTCAAACATGCCTTAATATCTGCAAGGACAAACAATGCAAACAATACTCAACATTTTAGTAGAATATTGATTGTCATTCATTTCACCTAAGAAAATAAGAGTGTGATGTGTGTGTATACAGGTTTGGTTGAGTTATCTTTATCCCCATTATTAATATATGTACCCTCCTCCTCTATGATACTATCCCTCTGTACCATTTTTGAGAGAGATAATCTTGCAACCACTTCGATCCAACAAAATCTAGTTAGTATGAGATTATTAAAAAAAAATCAAGTACTCAAAATATATATAATTATCAATGAATTGTGGTAATGCAATTGAATCTATAAATGAAATCATAGTCAAACATAATCATAAAACATAGTACATTTATTAACATATGCAAATGTCTTCCAACATAATCGATCACAAAAAAAAAACAATATGACTACCAATCATACAGCATAAATATCTAGATATTATATGGAAATCAGAACTAAAAATTATTAGTTCCATATACTTTATTAATATTTAAATAGTTTTTATAGAGTGGGACATGGTGTGACATCCTTACCCCTAAAATAAATCATTGTTTGGATGATTTTTATTTGAAACAATAGTTCAATAAATAATTAATCATGTTCAGCAAAAAAATCATTTAAATAAATGAGGAAACAACCTAAAGAATTCCTCATAATCTTTCCATGTATCATTGTCTTTTTAATATTGGTCCCATTGGACCTTGTATTGTGATTCTTCCTTATTACACAAGTGAAGCTCGTAAGTATCGATTATTCTTATTGATTCTACTATGACCACCCCTAGATCAAAAACCTATAATACATTCTAGTCCAAAACATGTGAATGATCAATTATATATTTATTAAGATAAAATATATGAAAAATATTATACATTTAAGCTAAATATAGTGGTAGAGAAAGTCTATATGCTACATGATTAATCACTTCTAAAACCTTGAAGGGTACCATATATCTTAGTGATAATTTTGTTGATTTCCTAAACTTAATAAAAATCTTTTGGGATTTGATCTATAAAAAGATTATATCTCCAACTAAGAATTTTCTTCTTGTTTTTTTTAGATCAACATAACTTTTCTACATATCATTGGCTTTAGCCAACCTTTGCCTTATTAACTTTACTTGTTCTTCCATTTCCACTCACATATTAGGTCCAAAAACCACTCTATCTTCTAATTTAACACAACTGATTGGTTTCTTACACCTCCTACCATACAATGCCTTAAAAGGAGCCATTTTCAATGCTTATTAGAATGATTTGTTATAAGAAAACTAAACCAATGGCAGGTATTCCTCTCATTTGTATTGTTTGTCTATATAATCTATCCTCAAGATATCCTCTAAACCTTGATTCACTCTCTTTGTTTTCCCATCTATTCTTAGATGGTAAGATGTACTGAAGTTTAGTTGTGTACCTAATCATGAATTAAGAGTTTGACAAAACCTTGAGGTCATCCTAGGGTCCTTGTCTAAAATGATATTTTCAAGAAATCCATGTAATATATATACCTTTTTTACATACTTTTTGTCAAGCATTAGTGCATCACCTATTATATTTCCTAGAATGAAGTGAGCTACTTTGGTAAGTTTATCCACAACTACCAATATCATGTCATGATAGTTTATATACTTAGGCAATTCTTGGACAAATTCCATGATAATAACTTGCCACTTCCATTTTGTTATGGAATGTGGGTATAACAACCCAAGATGATCCATATGTTTAACCTTAACTCATTGACATTCTAAGAATCTAGACACAAATTTTGTAGCATCTTTTTTTATTCCCTTTTAGAATACAATGGTCTTAATGTTGCTAATAGCTTAGTCACTCTAGGATGTCCTAAATATATATCATTGTGAAATTATCTCAGCACAATATTCATCAAATTTTACCTATTAGGTACATATATTCTACCATTATTTTTCAAAAATCTATCATTATCAAATTAAAATCTATGTTATCTACAACTCCAAGAATTATCAGTTAATGTTTTCTTTACATGTTTGTAGAATTCACCTCTAGATGAGAATTTTAATTCATGATCTCAAAAGTAATCCTTATAATGGCTATGCTACAATGTACCTTCTATCACTAAGGGCATCTATAACTCTATTTTCTTTTCCCTTAATATAGTTAATGTCAAAATTATAGTCTGATAAAATTTTTAACCATCACCTTTGATGAGCATTAAGGTTAGGTTGGGTAAATATATACTTGAGTCTTAGATTATCAATTTTAAGTTCAAAAGGCTTTCCAACAAATAATGCCTCCAAAATTCCAAATCATGAACTATGAAAATTAATTATAGATCATGTAGAGCATAATTTACCTTATAAGACTTCAATTTCTTTGATTAGTAGGCTACAACTGAACCATCCTACATAATAAATCCTTGTAATTCATTTCCTGAAGCATTTATTATAACTATATAATGACCATTTAGATATAGAATCTACAACACTAGTGCTAAAGTAAGCCTCATTTTTAGAATCTATAAAGCTTTTTCACACTTATCAGACCAAACAAAACATTATTCTTTCATTTGAGGAGAGGTGATCAGATTAGCTATCTTAAAGAAATTTGGCACAAACTTCCTATAATAATCTACTAAACCCATGAAACTACATACCTTATAGACATTTTTGGGTACTGGCCACTCCATAATGACTCTAATCTTGGTTGGATCTTCAAACATACCTTCTGTAGATATAATATATTCTAAGTATTAAAATATTATTTGAAAGAACGTATACTTAGATAATTTTACATATATTTTATGCTTCTACAACCAATACAAGACCAAATTAAAATGCTCAACATGTTTTTCTTCAATCTTAGAATAAATGAGAATATCATCAAGAAAGACTAGCACAAATTGATCAGGGTAGTCTCTAAACACACTATTCATGAGGTTCATGAATGAAACATGTGTAGTCATTAGCCTAAAAGGAGGCATTGTAAACTCATAATACCCATATCCAACTCTGAAATCTATTTTAGGAATATCTTCCTCTCTAATTCTCAATTGATGGTACCTAACATGAAGACCAATATTTAAAAATACTATTGCAACATGTATTTAATAAAAAATATCTTTAATGTGGGGTAAAGGATATATGTTCTTTATTGTTACCTTTGTTAACATTTTATAGTCAATACATAGATGAAGGGTTTTATCCTTATTTTTTATAAAGGCTACATGTGCACCCCATGGTGAAACACTTGGCTGAATCAACCTTTTGGCCAACATCACTTGAAGTTGAGCCTTTAACTCATTTAACTCAATTATTGTCATTCTGTAGGGAGCCTTGGATTATGGTGCTGGTCCTAAAATGATATCAATGGTGAATTAAAATTCTATCTTAAGAGGTAGACATAGTAATTCCTTTGGAAAACATCTTGAAATTCTTGTCAAAAAGGATAATGTTCTATCGAGGGTTCCTTAGTTTCACCAATTTTATATATCTTAACTAGGAATGCTTGATATCACTTTCATTGAGCCCTTTTCAATTAAATGGTTGAAGTTTTCCTTAGTTTTAAATCTCTTTGATCTCCTTGAATATGGGTTTGATTTTTCAAATCATCTAAACACTCAACCTTCTTAAGAAAACAAGCAAATTTGGATTTGTATTTAGAGAGCCAATTCAATCTTAGGATCACATCATATGGTGTGGTGCTACATAAAGATCAAAAATCATAGTGAATTCTAGTAATTTTATCTTATACTCAACAAGAAATATATCAACCTTGACCTTTGATTCATTCTTGTACCGAAATAACCAAGTATTTTCCAAAAAACTAGCTTTCCTAGATAATTTACTTAACATTCTAAGAGAGATAAAAATTTAGTGGCTCATGTGTCTAACAAAATAGAAATAGGTTGTCCAAATAAATTACCTAATATTTTAATGGGAGAGGCTTAAAATTACACTTGACAGTTGTCAACTATTATGTGCATTCACTATTAAAATGTTCCCTACTGTGATATAGAGGTGGACTCATTCTTATTTCTACCATCTTTATTTCATCAAGGACAATCCTTGACATAATGGTCTTCTCCACATGTAAAGAATTCACTAGATGGCCCTTTCCTCTTAGCTTGATTATCTCCCTTGAATCCTTCTCTAAATCCATTTCCATGTTTCCTATTTCCTGAAGTATTATTGAATCTTGTATTATGTCTATTAAATCAATGGTTTAAATTTCCATTCTATTTTCAGTTAATTTCCTTGAAGGTTTTTTTGAGCTTCTAAACTTATTTTTGAATTTTTATATGACTTCACCAAGTGATTTCAAATTTTATTCTTACATAAATGCCTTTTCAAATATTTGGTCCATGGTAGATGGTCTATGCACATCTGCTTGACATCCTATTTGGTATTTTAATCCCATAATGAACTTCCTAATTTGAAAACATTCATCTTTGATATTGTAAAACATACTTCAAGAGTTTTGTGAATTATTCCTAGTATTCATTTACTAAAAAATCTCCTTGCTTTAGATTCTAGAAATCAATTATTTTTTATCAAAGTGAAATTGAGGTAGCCATTGTGTTATAAAAAGAGTCACAAATTATTCATGAGTGGTGGTATTGGAATCAAGTCTCATTTCAAGCATCTTATTAACCTACAAAGTTTTTATTTCAAAAACTAGTTGGTAAGCTCCCCAAATGACATTGGTCATCTCAGAATAATTTTGAATCTTGAAATATTTTCCTATTTTAATGAACCAAGCTTTAGCTCCATCACCTAATATCACACCTTCAAACATGGGTGGATTCACTTTATTCATATCTTGTGCAAGATTTGTAGCTATTTGAGCTCTTGGTACTTGTTGACCTTCATCATGCCTCTAATCTTGAGGCTCTTCTTGATCATCTGGCTATTCCTTTGGAACCTCCTTTTCATTTTCCTCCTCTAGTCCATGAACTTCTTGCTCTAGAGTTGATATCCTATCTCTAGACTCATTCATAATAGTGAGTTTGATCAAGTTTTATAACTTGTTTTGCTATTAGACTATTAGGATCAACTTGAGGGTTCACATTTGAAGTCTCTTCTCTATTGGATTTATCTCACATCATTATCCTCACTAAAATTAGGAGAATTAATTTTATGTTGGTGGACTCATTAGGTCTGAGCGTTAAACCTTTGCTCTAATACCATAATGTTAAGACTCCTCTGGTTTACATAAAAGTTACATAATTTTTTTAAAAGTCCATGTAAATTACTTATAAGATCATCCATAATTATTTGTAAACTCATTATTTGAATAATAAATGTATCATAGGTAATAAATACATAAATGTATCAACCCACAAATTTAATATGATCCATTTAATTTTCAAATAGCCTCTTACAAAATATAAGATAAATATATCTCATAAAATGAATAGTGGAAAGACTCAAGTACATTAAATCATTGATATAAT